>CM044554.2:6425976-7025976 GCA_024416835.2 Perccottus glenii
ACTTCCTTTAGAGTGCTTTAAACCAGTGGTACGTGAGGATATTTCAGGAGGTACAGAGAATTATTTTGATAATTAATTACATTCATGTGCCTTGAAAGGTTGTATGTAAGACCTATTCAGCTAATGAATCGGAGAACAACTGAATTTTAGCCCTCGAAAGGTTTAAAGAAAACACAAGTTTCCCCCTTTTTACAGTTTAGTGAACGCTCAGTTTCTCAGATTTTCTACTTTCTCTTGAATACTCATGAATAAATTGTTGCCGTCACTGACGTTGTCTGCATCTAATGGAGCGGAGTAACTTCTGCTGACAGTGTGTCTCTGGAAATGTGAGACACTTTTATGCTTGTATTAAACATAGGGCTGGGCGATATGACCTAAAAATAAAATCTCCGATTTTATATTTTTTAATTCTATTTCCGATTTTTTTTCCGATTTCCCCCCCTACTTATTAAGAAAAGCAATAAGTACAAACGGCAGACAACTTAAAGCAAATTTTGCTTTTATTTAAAAGCAAGACAAATGTAACCCCCATTTCTGGGATGAATAATAAATAAATGAACACCCTCTTGGTACTTGTGGCTAGGTGGCTCATATCTGGGGTCTAAGGTTTTAATCAAATTAATAAACCCAGTCTTCTCCAATGTATATATGGGTACCATGTCTTTGGCTATGTGCAAAGTGACCGCTTTAGTGATTGTTCTCCACCGTGCCGTGTGAAAAGGATTCGGCTACAGTTAGCTGTTTTTTAGCTAAGGCTTGTTGGTCACTGCGTGTTTGTTCGTCTCGGAGAGACTGGCATTTTTCATATTCGGCTAGGTGTCTCTGTTTCATGTGTTGGAATTGGTTTGTGGTGCTGCTGCCTTTGACTGCAATGGGCTTTAGGCAAATGTTGCAGCGTGAGGTCTCTTGATCCACGTCTGTCGCAGTAAACCCATACCAGTTCCAAACAACAGATGATTTTATTCCTTTCTTGGGAACAAACTTCCCACTTTCACCGTTAGCCATGTTGTCGCTTTCTGTTGCTGTTTTGTGTGTGCTATGATGTTGTTGTTGTCGCGTGCCGTACTGCTCTGCTATGTGAAATTAACGCTACGGAAGCTCCGAGGAGCCAACAATGTGCCGTTACACAAAAACTCGATTTACTTATTTTTAAATCGCCCGCCACAAAAAAATCAAATTAATTCATTCAATCGATTTTTCGCCCAGGCCTAATTAAACACTTATGTTTACAGCCTCTGATGCAGGTCCCAGAGCAAGACTTCAGTGTTTTCTTTCTGTCTGCACATTCTCTGTGCCTGTCACCCAGTTATCGTATTGTATGTGTCCTGTTAAGATGTGAAGTTTATTCTCTAATTACTACAAGATGAAATTAGACTTTAGCTGCAGATAAACAATTTGGCTCATATGTTTTCTCTTTTCTTTTTGTGTTGAATAGTTTTGAGATGTCTTTACTGACGTGTCAGATTTTATTATCAGTGTCTGAAAGTGTTTTTAAAAAAAAAAAAAGTAAGTTATGATACTTGGTAATGGTAAAAGAAATGACTCATGGAAGTAATTCAATAATCAAAAAATATAGTATACTTCACACAAATTATAGCATTCCTTGTTCTCAGACACACACCCAAATGCGGAGCCTGAGTGTGATGGCTGTGCGTGGATGAGACTGTGCAATGGTGGGAGCTGGGTTCAGAACAGGACAAAACTCTTCAGCAGCCCATATGCAGACACACTCCAGACTGTCCTCATCTACACTCTGCTAATGCTGGAGTCTGTGTGTGCAGTGTGGCTGCTGCTGTGCACAGTTGTAGAGTACTTGCCTGGCTAGCCAGACTGCTTTTTCATTGTACGGAGAAATCAGTCTGGGATTCCAGGGTTTCAACAGAATATCAAGGATTGACCTTGGGCAGAACTAACATTTGCTGAGTAAAATGTCTGTGAAGTTTCTCAGTCATCCAGGTCAAGATAATTATTCCAAGATACTGAAAAGAGAGCTTGTGGTGATCTACAAGTTAAGCGATAGTAGACATTCACCCAGAAGTGTTTAGTAAAGCGGACTCGACGCATCTCCGTCTCCTGTCTCATCACTTTACACACACCACATTGGTGACCCCGACGTGAGTTGGATAGGTGGAATTATGTCACACAACGGCGGTGGTGAAAATGATGCCGTGGTGGCGCCCGCCGCTGCTAGCGGCGCGGCTAACGTCGGCGCAATCTACGCTGCCACCATCAAATTGCCGGACTTTTGGCAGAACAGTCCACAAGCGTGGTTTAAACACATCGAGGCCCAGTTCCAGCTGAGAGGAATAACACAAGACGTTACAAAGTATTTTCACTTGGTAACGGCTTTGGATGCCTTGACGACAGCCAGGGCCATGGCACTATTGGAGGCTCCTCCGACGGACGGCAAGTACGACGCACTTAAAACATTCCTGTTGCGCCTTTTTGAACTGTCAGAACTGGAGAAGGCAGACCGCCTGCTGTCTCTGAATGGCCTTGGCGATAACAAGCAGTCAGAGTTAATGGAGAGGATGCTGACTGTGTTGGGAGCAGCGGAGCCAGCATTCCTGTTCGCTCACGTTTTCCTGCGCAGCTTCCAGCCCCCGTACGCACCGCACTGGCCAGTTCCCCCCTCCTTTTCTCCAAGGACTACCGGGCGCTGGAAGCAGACAGGATTTTCCTTGCCAACCGGCAGCAGTTTGTTCATGCGCTGTTGCCCCCTCAGCACACGTCTGCCCCATTTCCGCCCCCGGTGGATGACCCGGGCACCGCAGCGGTTGTAACAGCCCTCCGACAGCGTGAGGACAGCTGGTGTTATTACCATTCAAGGTTTGGGGCCAAACAGTGTCGTCAGCCCTGCAGTTTTGGAGCCCAGGGAAAAGCCAGGGCCGGCGCTCATTAGCAGCTATGGGTGCTGGCCGTGACTGCAAGCTGTTATTCATCACTGACGTCTTGTCTGGTCGACGGCTGCTAGTTGATTCTGGAGCTCAGCGCAGCATCCTCCCAGCAAAGCTGGTGGATACCATGGCTGGCGGGCATGGCCCCCCGATGGATGCTGCTAACGGAACACCCATTCGTACTTATGGCACGAGGTATGTGGAAGTGGGTTTTGGCGGATGGCGGTTCGGCTGGGATTTCAGTCATGGCCGCAGTGTCTACGTCTGTGCTGGTGGCAGATTTCCTCTGCACTTACAGACTGTTAGTGGATGTTACAAACTGCCGCCTGATCAATGTACCCCTGCACGCTAGGAGGAGCAGGGGCACTTTGTCTATCGAATACGCTTGCCACCAGAGACCTGTATCAACGCCTACTGGCTGAGTTCCCTGACATCACCACGCCCACGTTCTCATCGGCGGTGGCTAAGCATGGTGTGGAACACTACATCACCACGGTGGGCCCCCCAGTCTACGCACGGCCCCGACGCCTCGATTCTGCCAAGCTCGCGATCGCCAGGGAGGAGTTCGCCACAATGGAGCGCCTCGGCATTCTGCGGCGCTCCAACAGCCCGTGGGTTTCCCCCCTGCACATGGTAACCAAAGCTGATGGCAGTTGGCGTCCCTGTGGTGATTTCCGTCGCCTGAACAACGCCACCACCCCTGATCTGTACCCTGTGCCGCACATACAGGACTTCTCTGCCCACCTGGCCTGCCCCACCGTCTTTTCAAAGGTGGACCTGGTTCGCGGTTACCACCAGGTGCCAGTCCACCCGCAGGATGTCCCCAGGACAGCAGTCATTACACCCTTTGGACTTTTCGAGTTCCTACGGATGCCTTTCGGCCTCAAGGGGGCAGCGCAGACATTTCAGCGCCTTATGGACTCTGTGCTGCGGGATATGCCTTTCTTGTTTGTTTATTTGGATGACATTCTTGTGGCCAGTGCGTCCGCAGACGACCACTGGCTCAGTGAGCATGGTCTCATAATCAACCCGGCCAAGTGCGAGTTTGGCCGGTCGTCCATCACCTTCCTCGGCCACCACGTCACCCCGCAGGGGGCTATCCCTCTCCCTGCCAAGGTGGACGCCGTGGCCAGTTTCCATGCCCACGCACTGTGAAGTCCCAGCAGGAGTTTCTGGGAATGGTGAACTTCTACAACCGGTTCCTCCCCCACGCTGCCCAACTCATGCGGCCCTTGTACGACGCCTTGCAGGGTGGAAAACCGGCAGATGTGTTGGACTGGTCCCCAGAGATGACTGAGGCTTTTGACGCTGCCAAAACTGCGCTGGCCAATGCTGCTCTGCTGGCGCACCCGTCTCCTACTGCCCCTGTTACGCTTACCACGACGCCTCTGATTATGCTGTGGGGGCTGTGTGTGAACAGTGGGTGGGCGGAGCCTGGCAACCGCTAGCCTTTTTCAGCAGGAAGCTCTGTGACAACGAGAGGAAATACAGCACCTTCGACAGGGAGCTCCTTTGTCTGTTCCTCACTACTCGTCATTTCCGTTTTCTGTTGGAGGGCCGGCAGTTTACGGCTTTCGTCAACCACAAGCCACTGACGTTTGCCATGGCCAAGTCTTCGGAGCCATGGTCTGGTCGACAGCAGCGTCAGCTCTCTGCCATCTCCGAATACACCACTGACATTCAGCATGTGGAAAGACAAAGACAATTTCGTCGCTGACTGCCTCTCCCGGGCGGTCACTGGGTCTGTTCAGCAGGCTGCAGACCCTGAAGTACAAGCCTACAGAACGGCCCCTACGGCGCTACTCATGGAGGATGTGGTGTTCGACACGGCCAACGCTACACTCCTCTGTGACGTCTCTACTGGCCAGCCGCGCCCCATGGTACCTGCTGGCTGGAGGCGAAAGGTTTTTGACGCCATCCACAGCCTTTCCCACCCCGGGGTGAAGACCTCCGGGGTGGGCCTGAAACTTATCAGGTTTGGTTTTGTCTCTTGGAATTAGAAATGAAACGTCTTCATCTTGAAAACTGAGTCCAGATGCTTTTGCTATAGCCTTTTCTTTGCTGAGTAAACCAATCAGAGAAACCATGGATGTGATCTAAGGAAAGCAACCGTCCAATTCCTGGTATTAACAAACAGAGTGTGTACCAGCATGGCTGGGGGGAAGAGAAGTTGCTGTGGTTTTAAAGACATTTCCAGGTTTTTTTGAACAGAAGCAAGCGCGGTATCAAAGAATCGCTCTGATGCGACATGTTTCAATTCTTGCACTCAATATGACGCAAAACAAAATCCCGCCTCCCCTGCTACAATTGACTGGAAGGAATAAGCCGAAGCAGAATACAGAGTAGCTTGGACAGTCCCAGACTGATTTGTCTGATTACAATGAGAAAGCAGTCTGGTTGGCCAGGCTAGTACTGCACAATATAAGTACTGCACAGAGTACTGCACAATATAAGATCATTGCTTATCAAAATAAAAATAGTAAAAATTAATTGATTGTGGCAATTTTCTATCATTGGGATAATCGCCAGCTGTTTTTTTTTTTTTTTTTCACCACAATGCCATTTGGACATATTTGTTTAGGCATTAAGACATTATCACATTTGTGATTTAAAAACTAGATATTCAAATGCTGCATCACGCTGTCCTACATGGTTTTTGCTTTCTCTTTTTTGCTCCGTTGCTGTGGCCCGCTCTGTTATGCGCAACTGAAGAATCAAGGTTTTGCTAAACTCTCGCTGAAATGAAACTTCAGTCTGTGTCCAGCAGAGAATATGGCAGTAGACGATAGTTTGTTAAATAATTGTTAGCAAAGCAGCTTTATTTGCCTTGAGGCTGTGTTAATTCAGGAGCAGCACTGTCTGAGAGAGACGCTAAACTGAGCGTATTGCAGCAGGGCCAGGACATGGAACAAGGAATGTGGGGGTTATGGGCTAATACTATATTTTGTGAATAATTGTGAAAATAAATTCTAAATTTGTCCCATGCCTATTTCTTCTGTATGAAACTTGCTGAGGTCTCCTTGTTTGGTTTACCAGAATTCATATAATGCAAGTTAGATTATCATCGCAACATGGAAAAAGTACATAACTTCTGAAAGTCCACTGGCACATCTTCTTTTCTTGCATCAATCATTGGCGACTGAATTGTCCTAATGCAAATGTGGTTGATTGGAATAAATAAATGTGAAACATGAATATTTTTGTGACAAGGCAGTGCTCTCACTACAGTATAAGATCGCAACTTTGCCATACTTTGAATTTGAACAAATGTCCGCCTGTTTGTGTTTGCAGGCTCCATGAGAGGGTCCTGATGATGTGGAGTTAACCCAGCGGCTGCACCAGAGCAGGAAGAGCCTCTGCTGCTCCAGTCCCAGTCCACGCATGGCGGTGCTCGGGGTAACTACACACTGTCCTCCAGCCCCATTGCATATGCACATACTAAACAGGCATCATTTTTAGAGAATTTGGAAAAAATACGTCATACTATAACAAAACATACATTTCTAAGTATCCGTGGTTTCACATACTTAAGAAATCTTTACATTTCTTTAAAAAAATTATGTTCATGCCTCTCCTCTCATAGTATATATATGATATAGTATATCACAGCAATTTTGCAGTCAAGTTATTTAGATCAGTACTTTTAATTTTTATCCAAACATAAAAAATGTCATATGGCGTGACTGTCCGGGCTATGTGTGATCTTAATAAGAACAATCTCCAAATGAAGTATAAATAATTTACTGTTTAAGTAAAACATTCAAGTGTTCCTAATCAATACAGCAAGTCCTGGAGTCTGTGCATAATGTTTAAGCAAATTCTAGTCAAATACATTTTGTCTGTGAAATGGGTGTCATATGGTGAGATTTGTCATTTAAATTTTTAGTTTAAAAGCTGCAAGTGTCATAGACATCACTAATAGTGGCCAATGTTGTATGTCTTGTGGTGTGATGGCATTTACCTAAATAATTTTTTTCACAAATCTTATTTTTGATTCATAAAATTCATAGCTTCCACATGGCTATTTACAAGTACAAGCCAGGTATTTTTAGATAACCCAGAGATTAACTTTTATAAAAAAAGTCATAAGCTGTGACATTAGTCATACAACTCCTTTTTTTCTGCTCACACCATCTGACACATCTGTCACACCATATTGCATACACTTTTTTGGTATAAATTTACATAAAAAAATATTTAACTGAAATTATAAAAATTAACTGAAAGAATAATAATACATCTAATTTATGTTCAATTAAATTTTATTTATTTAACCATGTTTTATTGTGTGGATATTAATATTTCTAAATTCTTTTCCTATATTTATTGTTAGTCAAGCAGGGAGCAGACACAGAAGTACAGGGAAAGACTGCTGAGAGATGAAGTCTTAAGGGAAAGAAGGAAAAAGTAAATAGCTTATGGCAGTTCCTACAGGACAGGCATTAACTATAGGGAAAGTTAAAAGCCTAAACCATCAGCGTAGTACAAGTACAACACAAGATCTTTTGATTGTGGTTGAAGAGACAATAATGTCAAATTTTTGTCAATGTCCGTTTTCCATTAACAGATATGAAAAAAAAAAAGAAGAGGGGAAATTGAGTCTTTTAGCGTGCACTCCCTTCCTCCTCCTAAACAAAAGAGGTTGAGAGGCATATTGAAAAATGCTCAAAAGAAAGTTTAGTGAAGCTTTTGAGTGAGTCCCTAAAAAAAAATGGCCACAGAGAGGAAAGAAAGGGTTGAGTCCTTCCGGCTTTTAGATTATATAGTATTTTGCTTCTGGGGAAAAAAGACACAATTAGGACAAGACAAGCCAAAAAACATAGAAGAATCCTTACAAGAACACTTAAAGACTTTCACAACACTTACAATAACAGTGAAGAAGTGCACAAGAGAGTTTATCAGGTCCAACCCATTCTACATCACTGAATCCAAAGCCATCATAAAACTGGATTCACTCAGGCTTTCAAATGCATGTTCAACAAGTGCTGGTGGCTTCATCCTTAAATAGGGGCCACCTGATTCATACCTGTGTTTTCACAAAGTTGATGACCTCAGTTATTGAATGCCACACTGCTATTTTTTAACACACCCCTTTTAACTAATTGCTCATTTGCACAGCCTTAAGAGCGTGCATATTATGAATGCTGAGTCTTGTTTGTTTTCTGAGAATCTACAGCACCTACTGGTAATTTGTTTGTTACTTAGCAATTAAAAAATAATATAAAATCAACTTATTTTTTCCTATACAAATATAGATTTTCTCCGTTTTAAACATTTGATATGTCATCTATGTTGTATTCTGAATAAAATATTGAAATTTGAAACTTCTGCATTCTGTTTATATTCACAATTTGTGTCCCAACTTTTTTGGAATCAGCTTTATATACAGTCATGTCCATAAATATTGGGAAATCGAAACAATTCTGATCTCTTTGGCTCTATACACCACCACAATGGATTTGAAATAAAACGAACAAGATAAGCTTTAACTGTAAACCTTCAGCTTTAATTTGGTGAACAATTGTAGAAATTACAACAGTTTGTCTATGTGCCTCCTTCTTTTTAAGGGACCAAAAGTAATGGGACAACTGTTCCATGGCTAGATGTGTGTTATTCCTTCATTATTCCATTTACAAGGAGCAGATAAAAGGTTCAGAATTTCAAGTGTGCTATTTGCATTTGGAAACTGTTGCTGTCAACTCTCAATATGATGAGAATAATAGAGCTGTCACTATCTGTAAAGCGCAAGCCATCATTAGGCTGAAAAAACAAAACAAACCCATCAGAGAGATAGCAAAAACCTTAGGTGTGGCCAAATCAATTGTTTGGAACATCCTTAAAAAGAAAGAATGCATCAGTGAGCTCAGCAACACCTAAAGACCCGGAAGACCACGGAAAACAACTGTGGTGGATGACCAAAGAATTCTTTCCCTGGTGAAGAAAACACCCTTCACAAGGATTGGCCAGATCAAGAACACTCTCCAGGAGGTAGGTGTATGTGAGTCAAAGTCAACAATCAAAAGAAGCCTTCACCAGAGTGAATACAGAGGGTTCACCATAAGGTGTAAACCATAGGTGAGCCTCAAAAACAGGAAAGCCAGATTAGAGTTTGCCAAACAACATCTTAAAAAGCCTTCACAGTTCTGGAACTACATCCTATGGACCGATGAGACCAAGATCAACTTGTACCAGAGTGATGGGAGGAGAAGAGTATGGTGAAGGAAAGGAACTGCTCATGATCCAAAGCATAGCACCTCATCAGTGAAGCATGGTGGTGGTAGTGTCATGGCGTGGGCATGTATGGCTTCCAATGGAACTCTATTGTGGTGGAGTATAGAGCCAAAAAGATTAGAGTCCGTCAGAGGGCACAAAATGACTGTCACGTCTTTTTCAGTCTGCCCTAGGGCAACTGTGGCAACAGATGAAGTGGCTGTGGAGTGAATGAATAATGGATGGCCTGTAAGCGCTTTGAGTCCCTTGGAGAAAAATCACAAGGTCTAATCCATTATTAGTAATTTTATTATTATTAGGCCCGAGCCGGTGATGGCCGGGAGGGCCTATTGTTTTTGCTCGGATTTTTTTTTATTTTTTATTTTTATCTTTATTGTGACCAAATGATCCTAAATTTGACCCAGTGAACATGCACAAAAAGTCATTTTTATTGGTCCCAGACTTCAAGCTCGGCAAAAATGGTATGTTTTTGAAGTCGCCGAAAAAAAAAAACGAAAAATGACTCAGTGGTGACCCCTACAAAATCAAAATACATTGGGCCTATGGAAAGTGAAAGTAAGTTTTTTTCAACACAGAAAAATGAAACTTGGTATATCCATAGGACACCTCAGGCAAACAGAAAAGTCAATGACAGTCACACCTAAACTCAACAGGAAGTCCGCCATGTGGGGTGAAAGCGCGGCCACTAAAATCGCACCTTGCGCAGAAAGATGCAAATCATTGTGTTTTAATCTAAATGGCCCCAAATTTGGTGAGTATCATCTAGACACGTGTGCCAACCAAAGTTGTAACTTTGTTGTTGATATCTTATCGGGTATGGGTGTAGCAAGCCTGTAACGAGGTGGCCATTTTTGTGAAAATAAACGTCTCTTAACTCTCAAACGCCTTCTCGGATCGAGTTGGAACCAAAAGGCGTTTGTGCACATTCATGACCTGAACACAAAGATATGTAAATAAAAGGGTTATCTTTAGAAATGGCTCTCCAGCGCCCCTACAAACTTATAATGGGACCCAAGAATTTAGTTTGTCATAGAGACATAAAATTTGGTACACACATCTCTTATGTCATGACGAGCATAAAAGCCAATGACAACCACCCCCTATCTATAAATGTGTTGCCATAGCAACGTCCCAAATATTTGGAAAAAGTCAATGGGAAGTGAAATTTTTAGTTTGTGTAGGCAAATGAAACTTGGTACACACATCCAGCATGGGCTTATGAACAAAAAAGCCAATGGGGACCACACCCTATCACACACGGGAAGGCGGCCATTTTGAATTGAAAATTTGGTCCGACTTAGAATACACCTCTTTTTAAAAAACAACAAAAATAGCTGCTTCATTCCACAGACACCAAACTTGGGCAAAATGAGCTAAACACATGTATGTAAAAGAGACAAGTGTTTTTCTAGACTTTTTGCTCGAGTTATATATTTTTATTATAATTCGTATATATTTTATCATTATAATTTTTGCAAAATGATTCTCAATTTGACCCAGTAAACCAACAACTAAAAGTCATTTTTATTGGTCCCAGACTTCAAGCCCGGCGAAAAATTTATGTATTTGAAGTCCCCGAAAAAAAAAAAATGAAAAATGACTCAGTGGCGACCCCTAGAAAAGTCAAAATACATTGGGCCTATGGAAAGTGAAAGTAACTTTTTTCCAACGTAGAAAAATGAAACTTAGTACATCAATAGGACACCTCAGGGCAAACAGAAAAGTCTATGACAGCCACACCCTAAACTAAACAGGAAGTCCGCCATGTAGGGTGAAACGCATGGCCACTAAAATCGCACCCCTTGCGCAAGAAGATGCAAATCATTGTGTTTTAATTTAAATGGCCCCAAATTTGGTGAGTATCATCTAGACACGTGTGCCAACCAAATTTGTGACTTTATTGTTGATATCTTATCGGGTATGGGTGTGGCAAGCCTGTAACGAGGTGGCCATTTTTGTGAAAATAAAATGTCTCTTAACTCTCAAACGCCTTCTCGGATCAAGTCGGACCCAAAAAGGCGTTTGTGCACATTCATGACCTGAACACAAAGATATGTAAATAAAAGGGTTATCTTTAGAAATGGCTCTCCAGCGCCCCCTACAAACTTATAATGGGACCCAAGAATTTAGTTTGTCATAGAGACATGGAATTTGGTACACACATCTCCTATGTCATGAGGAGCATAAAAGCCAATGACAACCACCCCCTATCTATAAATGTGTTGCCATAGCAACGTCCCAAATATGTGGAAAAAGTCAATGGGAAGTGAAAATTTTAGTTTGTCGTAGGCAAATGAAACTTGGTACACACATCCAGTATGGGCTTATGAACAAAAGCCAAAGGGGACCACACCTTATCACACACGGGAAGGCGGCCATTTTAAATTGAAGATGTGAACCGACTTAGAATACAACCTCTCTTTTAAAAACAACAGAAAATAGCTGCTTCATTCCACAGACACCAAACTTGGGCAAAATGAGCTAAACACATGTGTGTAAAATAGACAGGCGTTTTTCTTGTTGTTTTGCTCGAGGTATATTTTATTTTATTATAATTTGGTATATATTTTTTATTATAATTTTTCTGAAAAATGATTTTCAATTTGACCCAGTAAACGTGCAACTAAAAGTCATTTTTATTGGTCCCAGACTTCAAGCCCGGCAAAAATGTATGTATTTGAAGTCCCTGAAAAAAATAGGAAAAATGACTCAGTGGCGACCCTAGAAAAGTCAAAATAATTGGTTCTATGGAAAATGAAAGTAATTTTTTCCAATGTAGAAATACAAAACTTGGTACATCCATAGGACACCTTAGGGCAAACAGAAAAGTTTATTACAGCCATACCGTAAACTCAACAGAAAATCTATGTTGGGTGGAATACATGACCACCTAAATCGTACACTTTGTGCTAAAGGGTTTTCATCTAAACAGCTCCAAATTTGCTTTAAAGCACGACATGCAATCCTCCGAATATATGTGTCCCCGCGGTCTCAAGGGAGGCGAGGGCCTTTATCGCCGCTTGCGGCTTTAATTATTATTATTATTATTATTATATTTTATTATTATTATTTGTTAATAAAATGTGTCTAGAATGTGAATTTTTTTTCAAACCAACACAGACAGAGGCAGAAAGAATGTTGCTCTATGCATCAAAAAAATATTCAAAATTATTCATACCCCTGGAATTAAAGTTACTTTTATTCCACCAGCAAAAAGAATCCCATCAAGGCAGATAGTCCAACGGACACTGCACACTGCTGGGTTCCACAGATGCAGACCAAGAAGGACGCCTTTTCTCCGGATAGGGCACACAAAAGTCCGCTTGGCTTTTGCAAATGTTCATCTGGGCAAAGACAAAGACTACTGGTTTTATGGTCAGATGAAACAAAAATGTAATTGTTTGGCCAAAATGATGTATCCTTCATTTGGCGTAAAAAAAGGAGAAGCCTTCAACCATAAGAACACCATCCCCACTGTCAAACATGGTGGTGGGAACCTAATGCTTCGGGGGTGTTTTTTCATCTAATTGACCAGGGAACCTAATCACAGTAAACGGCACAATGAAAAAAAAAAAAACAATACATCAAGATTCTCAACAACAACATCAAGCAGTCTGCAGAGAAACCTGGCCTTGTGCACCAGTGGACACTTCAGCACAACAACGACCCAAAACACACGGCAAAAGTGGGGAAGAAATGGTTAGCAGACGAGAACTTTAACCTTTTGGAATGGCCCAGCCAGAGTCCTTACTGGAATCTCATTGAAAATCTGTGGAGTGAGCTAAAGATCAGGGTGATGGCAAGGAGACCCTCCAACCCTAAAGAGCTGGAGGTTATCACTAAAGATGAATGGGCAAAAATCCCAGTGGAGACATGCAAAAGGCTGGTCAGCAATTATAGGAAGCGTTTTATTGCTGTAATAGCCAAAAAAAGGTTTTTCTATTGATTATTGAGAAGGGTGTAAATAGTGCCACTTTTTGTTCAAATGTAAATATTTTTTACATTGTCTAACTTCTGGAAGACGTCTGTCTCATTTCCAATCAAGAAAAAAAATTGCTGGTTGAATAAAAGAAACTTAAACTCAAAATTTGGGGTATGAATAATTTTGGGCTTGACATTATTATTCTGTGCCTTAACAACATATTCTGTGCCTTTCTTAGATTTAGCAGAAATTCACCTGAGGCATAAAGCAATTGGTCTAATCCTGTCTGTGAAGATGTCCTGGTTTAGTCCTAGTTTAGTCATGGTTTAGACCTTGTTTTAGGCCTGGTTTAGACCCGGTTTAGACTTGGTTTAGTCCGGGTTTAGACCTGGTTTAGTTACATAGTTGTGTCTCAGACTGAAAGTTAAATGTCTTTATGCTTAATTAGTCAAATAGAGATTGTTTCAAAAGCATTCTGTGATCAACTGACATCTTTAACGATGTTGTCATTAACAAGTGAATAAATGGGGTGCTGTGACACTTTCATTAACAAGTTGTCATTGTTTAATTTGTTCCACTGTTTAAACTCTGCATGAACCAACTATGAAGGCAGCAAGAGGAGTAACACAAGCAGTCAGGACTAGCTCTTCAGAGAACAATCAAATCTGTGATTGAGCCCCTCCCTCACTGTAATTGGTTAATTCTGTCTGTGACTCAGTTAGTACACGGACACGGACTAACTAATAGAGTGAGTAGAAGGTTTGTGCTCGGGAGACCCGGGTTTGGGTTTTCGTTTCTTTCTCTCTCACCCTGTGTCCTGTCAAGTGGAGGTGAAAAAGCCTACCCCCAAAAAGATATGATAAAATAGGACTTTATTGATCCCTATTTCTATTGATGGAAAATATATTGCACAGTCCTGTTATCACAAAACAGGATTAGTGCTGTGTGTTAGTGTTGTACAGTCTAACTGCAGCAGGAATAAAATACCTGCGGTAATGCTTCTTCCTGCATGTAATAATTATTAGGATACAAGTAAAATAATGTGACCTATTAATACCTTTTATTTGGAGCTGAAGTGTAAAAAATATTCAACGTCTGTGTGTGTGTCTACTATTGTCAGTTGTGTTGGCTAATACACTTCTCTGTTGTCTACAGAACCCCGACATGCTGACAAGGAAGATTAAGCTGTGTCACATCAACGCTCACATCACATGTCGTCTGTGTGAGGGCTATCTGATCGACGCCACCACTGTCACTGAGTGCTTGCACACCTGTACGTACCACACAAATGCACACCTTGAAGGCTACACGGTGAAAGAGAAAATATCCCCAAAATTACTTAACAGAGCCATAAGCGTGGCGCTGTAGTTGGTAAAAGCTTCAACTGTCTCACACACATACTGAATCGGTTTTGCTTAGGTCCGGCTAATGCTTTTGTATTAGTGTCATAAGAAGGTGAGTCATGTTATCTGTTCTTCATAGTCAGATTCATCTTTACCACACTTTTCAATAACTGAAACAACAGTATCTGTCTTCATCAGCAAACACTCTATATTATACTTTTACACAAAATCAACAGCGATGCTTTCCGGCGGCGTATAAACTGCTTTTTATTTTACCCAGTCTGACAATTTACACTGCTGAAGTCTCAGACTAGGAATGAATTAATGTGAGGACTCCGCTATCAATGTCTCCAGGTCTACCGAGCGGGGAAACGCAGGAAATAGGCACCGAGTGTCAAAATAAACAATAATACACTATCAACATAAAAGCTCAAAAACATAGCGGTGATGAACTTCAGAGAATGTTGCACCAGGGACAACAAGAACTTTATTTTTTTTTATTTTATGTTTTTTTGTTTTTGTTTGCTTTTTTAAAATATTTTTGGGGCCTTTTTGTCTTTGACAGTTGTGGGGAATGACATTGGGCAAATGACCTATCTGAGATTTGAACTGTTTCTCCTGTGTTCTTGGTAGTTTGTGTATTTGCA
This sequence comes from Perccottus glenii, assembly GCA_024416835.2. Taxonomy (NCBI): domain Eukaryota; kingdom Metazoa; phylum Chordata; class Actinopteri; order Gobiiformes; family Odontobutidae; genus Perccottus; species Perccottus glenii. Next base: position 6,441,017 of record CM044554.2, read on the forward strand.
AGTCCTCTACCAACTGAGCTGAGGGCGCAATGTTGAAACACTTAACATTTAGATACATTCTATTTCTATACTTTATACATTCTATGCATTTAGATCAGATCACTCACATCATTTCATGTGGCATCCTGAGGAAAATCCTGAGCAGGAGTTGTGGCTTAATGTTGTTGTGTTTGCATTTTTTAATTGTTGTGAGCTTATGTTTGCTTTGTTGTGCACTACTGGGCCACCGTACTAAACACCCATTTTACAATTACAATGTAAAGAAGGAGAAGCATGGGGCTCAGCAGCCACAACTTTGGGTTTAGACAGTGAGTAGCTTAATTACTTAATAATATTGACTGGAGACAGATGGACAGACTTGAATAGAGCGTCAGTAGTTTCTGTCCTGCAGGAAATCCTCGAGCCGACTCGGCATGTCATTGAACTGGGGCCGGGTCAGTGGGAAGTACCGCTGAAAGTGGCCGTCATCCAGGCGCAGCTCTTGGAGAAGTTTGCGAAACTCAGGGAGCTGGGTCCGCCACTGAAGCATCCGATGTACCCCCGCACAGTGCCGAACGGGTTCACGCCGTTTTTCAGTCCTCCAAAGTAAATAGAGCACTTCTACTTTCTCGACAAAGTCCATCTCAACCATTCTTCAACAAGACCGGAAGACAACCCGCCTGGTGAATTTGCGTCTGTTGTTAAGTGAATTTCACGCGCGAATGAAGCGAGTAAACTCAAAATGTTCAAGGGCCGTCCAATGAGTTCTGAAGCATTTGGCTGAATATGAGCAGATAATATTGTCCGAAACACTTCAGAATTCATCCTGCTGCTTCTGTCAGCAGTCACATCATCAATAAATACAAGAGAACCAGTTCTATTAGCAGCCATACATGCCCACTCCATGACACTACCACCACATGCTTCACTGATGAGGTGCTATGCTTTGGATCATGAGCAGTTCCTTTCCTTCTCCATAATCTTTTCTTCCCATCACTCTGGTACAAGTTAATCTTGGTCTCATCGGTCTATGGCATTGGTTCCCAAAGTGGGGGTCGCGACCGGAGTGGTGGTGTGGTCATGAGATGATTTCCAGATTTTTTATTATTATAATTTTTTTATGATTAATTTTATTTTATTTTGTTTTCTCTCTGATGGGTTTGTTTTGTTTTTACAGCCTAATGAGCCGGTGATTGGTGCATTTATTTTTCACCTGTCTAAACTTCCAATTGCTGTAGCTCAAAGGGGAGGGACTTATGAAAAATGATAATTGGATCGGTATACTTACTTACTTTACACCCTAGTATCAGGTCAGATGTCAGGTTTACTAATTTTAAACAATTGCAACAAATGTCCTTATTTGGAAAGATTACAGACACAGACTGTAACTTGCTTTTGTTGCTCTTTAAACATAATTAAAACGCATAATACTTTAAACCAGGATTTTCGTAAATCATGAGGTAGGCTAAATTTCAGCACGTGTCATTTCTGGAGTACAATGAGACAAGAATCACAATGGCACCCCTATCTAGACATTTTTAACCAGGTTTATGACTGTGTGTTTCAGTGGCCGTCAGTTTAGCTGGGACTTTGTGGTGGCCTTGGTTTTGGTGCTGATATGCCGATACTGGGCATGGACATCTTTGTGTGCTCATAGGTTTTTAGTGAATGTATTTGTGGACTTTTCATCTGCTTTTAACACCATGCAACCCAAGATACTTGCAGAAATTTTAGCCAGTGAATTCTCTCTTAACACAGGTATTATTTATTGGATCATGGATTTCCTTACCAGTAGTGGTCCAGCGAGTGGGTTTGTTTCTGTCTGATGTGAAGATAACATATATAGGCTCTCCACAAGGATGTGTTTTATCTCCTTTATTATTTATTTTATATACAAATTCATGCACTAGCACTTTTCAAAACAGGCATCTTATTAAATATGCGGATGACACAGCTCTTGTGAGTCTGCTACAGGATGGGGAGGTAGATCATGGGCCAGTTTTAGATTCTTTTTTAGAATGGTGCAATAAGTCACACTTAATTCTAAATACCACTAAGACCAAAGAAATGTCCATAGATTTTAGAAAGTCACAGCAAACAATCAATACTTTCATCAATGGGGAGATCATTCAGGTCGTCACAAACTATAAATATCTTGGAATTGTACTGGACAACAAACTTAAATGGGACTCTTGGACTGATCTTTTGCACACTAAGTCACAGCAAAGAATGTATTTCCTAAAGAAACTGTTTTTAATGTCAATAACAAAATGCTTCAGATGTTTTATACTGCTTTTATTGAAAGTGTTTTAACGTGCTGTATCATTTGTTGTTTCGGAAATGCCACACAAGCACAGAAAAACATAATTAGAAAAACAGTCACTACTGCTAGCAAGCTACTTGGGATAACATTACCAAGCATCGAACACATTTACAATGACAGAATGTTGAAAAAAGCCAATAACATTGTATGCGATCACACACACCCATTAGCATCCCATTTTAATTTATTACCATCTAGGCGTCGTTTCTGCCCACCTCTTATGACCAAGAACAGATCAAAAATTTTATTTTGTACCACAAGCCATTAAGGCGTTAAATCAATTAAAATAAGCTATCTGTCCAGCTGGCAGGGTTAGACCCAATGGTATTTTTATTTGTATGTATGTATTTTAGTGTTTTGTAATGCATCGTATTGTTTTTGTTATATGTTGTCATGTAGTGCCTTGAGACTGCACCGCAAACCCAATTGCCCCACGGGGACAATAAAGTTCTTCTACTAATGTAGCTAACAGACGCTTTATTGATGGAGTGTCCTTTACTTCCTACCTTTGCCCCCACCTTCTTGGCCGCAGTTGCTAAAGGAAGTGGAGTATGTTTAACAGGGAGCTTTTGCCCCTGTTTCTCTCCACCCGCCATTTCAGGTTCCTGAGGGAGGGCTGTTAGTTCACCGCTTTTATGGACCATAAGCCTCTTCCCTATGCCATGGCTGGGTTGCATTTGGAGGATGCAACATTTCAGGACTGCGGTGCCTCTATCCTTTGTAACGTCTCCACAGGTCAGCCACGTCCTATGGTCCCAGCAGGCTGGCGCCGGGGTGTTTTTAATGCCTTTTATTTGCTATTACACCCCGGGGTAAAGGCCTCGATTATGCTGATGGTGGACTAAGTTTTAGGGCCAGGGATCTGGAATGACATTATGGGATGGGCGACATCTTTCGTGCCGTGTCAACATGCGAAGGTCCACTGTCGCACTAAAGCCCAGCTAGAGTTTCAAGGCTCTGTCAGCCTTTGATTGAGGGCGTACTCACACTAGGCACGGTTGCCATGAACCGGGCCCGAGTACGATTGTCCCCACTCCCCCTCTGGCCTGCACTCACATAGGGTTTCAGCATTCGTGCCGGAGCACGCTTACGTCATTATGGTGCGACGGTTTCGGGATAAACAGGAAGAGCGGCGCTCTCTGAACACAATGGAGTCCATCGCTCTGTTTTATTTGTGGATAATTGTGTGTCGTTTGGTACACGGTGGTCCACAGCCCTCTCACAGCATGTTGTTAAACAGATTTGTCGCCTTAGTGGCGCGAAATTTTTCACGTAACCGTGCTGCTCGTATGAGGAGGTTTGCAAGGTACCAGCTGAAGTGCAGGAAGGACTTTGCAGCTTTGATTACGGACTACAGTTCCCGTACATCGACAAGGTAAGAATTAATATACTGAAATGTCATTGAATACAATTGAAAAGTGTATTGTGAAATTTGAAATACAATATGTGTATAATGTTTTTTTTGTAATTATGACAGTAGCGTTCTAAAGGTAATAATCATGTAACTTAATATAATTTGCTGGTTAATATTAGCTACATTCTTGTATTAAGGCACCCGTATTCAACGGGACACATAACTTATGTATGCACTGGAGTAGTAGTTTGTTGTTTATTTAATTTCACTTCAAAGTGCTGTAAGGTAATTGTGTATGCATAAACTATATACAGTTAACAATATTTTCCATTCTGCTGCAGGACCATATGGATTCGGCAGAGATCTGCTGTGTGGTGGCAGCATGTTCTCAGCAGCTGGACAGACTGTGAGTGGAAGGCTAATTTCAGAATAAGAAGGACATCATTCTTGCAATTGTGCAACAGCCTGCAGCCGCACCTTCAAAGACAGACCACTTCATTCAGAAAACCAGTGCCCGTGGACCAACGTGTTGCAATATGCATATGGAGACTGGCCACAAATGTAGAGTTCAGAACCATCTCCCATTTATTTGGGATTGGTCAGTCAACTGCTGTTAGCATTACCAACCATGTAGCCTCTGCAATTGTGAAAAATTTGCTTTCCCTTTTCATCAGAACACCATCTGAACAAGAATTTGAAAGCATAATTCAGGGATTCAGAGACAGGTGGGGCTTCCCACAATGTGGAGGAGCTATTGATGGCACTCACATTGGGATTTTGGCTCCACCTGTTAGCTCTGCAGACTACTACAACCGGAAAGGTTTCTACTCTGTTATTCTGCAAGGTGTGGTTGACAACCGACTTATGTTCTGGGATGGCCGGGCAAGGTTCATGATGCAAGAGTTTTTGCCAATTCATCCTTGTTTGAGAGGGGTCAGAGTAATACACTGTTCCCGTGGAAAACAGAGAGGTTTGAAGGAGTAGATGTGCCAGTGGTGATTTTGGGGGATGCTGCATATCCATTACTGCCATGGTTAATGAAACCATATCCAGAAAATCAACAAACAACCCCTGCACAGGCCACCTTCAACAACCACCTCAGCAAGGCACGGATGACTGTGGAAAGGGCATTTGGCCTCCTGAAAGGAAGGTGGAGATGCTTAATGAAGAGGTGTGATTGCCATAGACAACATAAACACTATTATCAGCGCATGTTGCGTTCTGCACAATTTTTGTCAAGTAAATGGTGAGGAATGTGAGGACATTGCCACAGAAGAGGAAAATGTGAACAGTGGGTGGAATCCTCATAATACAGCCACTAGTTCAAATGTCACCAGAGATGCATTGTGTTCATATTTCTCAAATTTGTAGAGATGGTGTATATTTCAGGAGGAAAGTTTTTATTACATACTTCTGTCATGCCGCTACTACATTCAGTGCATGTATAATTATTAGTTTACTATGACTTATTTTTGTGCTGTTGTCAATAAAGTCATATTGTTCATTTCAAGAACAGTGCAGGAGTTATTTGCGAATAACACACAAAACATAAGATGATGCCGAAAAAAGTTTTAATCATAAACTCAGGAGCACTTCTCACATGAAAAAAAAAAAAACAGTACTTCACAGAACACAACCATGTGCAGTGGTGAAACAAAATAGGCTACCTTGTGAGTGTGGTGTATAATGTAGAGGTTCGAGGTAGTGTTAGGTTAAAGTGCATAGTAAATATATGCTACGGTATATTAAACAAACTTTTGGTAATAAACTATTACAAACATGTTATTAAAAAAATGAAATAAAACTAAAAACAACATAAAAACATGGACGTAAACAACTGTGCCTTTACAGGTTACGATAAACGTGTATTATCAAGCTCAGAGTAGGATGATGAGGTCTCAGCATGGTAGGGATATTGCAGATGAGGAGGAGGAGTAGCAGCAGGAGGAGGTGCATGAGGAGAGGGCTGGTGAGGAGAGGGCTGGTGAGGAGAGGGCTGGTGAGGAGAGGGCTGGTGATGAGAGGGCTGGTGAGGAGAGTGTGAGGGAATCATGGCATCAAACAGTCTGTTCATGGTTTGCAGGAACATAATGTTTGCTTCTTGGCGTTCCTCCCTCTGCTGTTGCAGTCGACGCTCCTCCATCTGTACTTGAGCCTTCATCCAGTCATTAAGCATTTCTTTTTCTTGCTGGTAACGCAAGCGCTCCCCTTGCATGAATTCTTCATGCTGTTTTTTATGCATATCTAGAAAGGCAGTCATCGTGTCACTCACTTCTACCTTTCTCTTTCTCTTTTTGCCTTGTTCTGAAGGTATTGTCTCAGTGTTATCTGATGTGTCCTGTGGATCATCCCCAGTGTTTGAACTGCTTGTTGAGACCGATGTAACTACAGAAATAAAAGCAAAATAAACACAAAAGTTAATCATTTTAATAATAACATTTAACAAACATCCCTTATGTAAACTATTTTTTTTCTTTTTGTAGTAAAACCCAGTTTTAACAACATACCCATGGTCAGTTTGTGGAAACCCAGATTTTACTACAGTAACCATGGTTTCTTGGTTGGATTCGTAGTAAAACCTTGCGTAATGTACTTTAAGGACATGCACATACTGATTTAACAGAATAGCTATCAAATGGAACTGCTATATATGTTAACGTTACTCACAGCTCTGTGATCTCTCCCGTCCTGTGTTCTCCGTATCACACGAGGTAAAATCCAGCGATCTTCGTGGATGGGACTCCAGCATATTCGGTTGGCTAGAAGGTTTGCTGCCAATTATACTGTCGACAGCGTCATACCATTGAAATTTTTCCTTTTCTTCGGCAGAGCTACCCGACTTACGGAGTGCATCACATACTTTTAAATACTGTGCCCGCAGTTTTTTTACATTCTCTCTACACTGCTCGGCAGTTCTTTGATATCCATGACCAAGAAGATAGTCACGGATTTTTCTAAATATATCAGAGTTTTTATGAGTTTTGTCCAGCTGCTCCTGTATACTCTCATCTGCCCAAATTTCCAGCAAGCTTTGCACCTCTGCCGTAGACCAAAGCGACCCTTTCCCAGCCATGTTGGTTTTGGAGCGTCGCATGGAGCATGGAGCGTCGCATGGAGCGTCGCAAAACCGTGACGTCACGCGTCTTGTTCCATGCTCCAGCACGGTTGGCGCTCACACTACATGCGAACCGCGCCCGAGCCCAACTAACCGTGCTCTGGCCCACCTCTTCCAAGCGGGCCAGGGGCGGCTAATCGAGCCGCGCCCGGGCACGGTTCGGAGCACTCACACTAGTCAAACGAACCGCGCTTTGGTGGTCAAACGCGCTCGGGCACGGTTCAAACTGGCTAGTGTGAGTAGGCCCTGAGTCTGTTGATTGCCTGCTGGGTGTTGGTGTTGTAACACTTACATGGGGCACTTAAAAGGGCCACTGTACAGCATGAGTCCTGCAGAAGCAGCACAAAGCTATTAACAACAGCGGATTGTCCAATCCAGGCACCATACATTGTGTGCAGTGGAACAGTGTCATTACAGGTTATCAGGTTGTATAGGTTGTTTTAAATTATAGAAAGACCTAGACCAGAGCTATTCAATATATTTTCCTGAGGGCCAGATGATGCGAGGGATGATTTGACAGTGCCATGTTTTCATTTGAATAAGTGGTGCTCTATGGGCTGACGGTAAACCACAGCAGTACTGCCGTAAAGTGACAAGAAGTGTTGCAAATTGGCAAATGCACATAAAATACAGGTTATTCAATATTTATTATATATTTATTATATATATATGTATATGTATATATATATATATATATATATATATATATATATATATGTATATGTGTATATGTATATATATATGTATATGTGTATATGTATATATATATGTATATGTGTATATGTATATATATATATATATATATGTGTATATGTATATATATATATATATATATATGTATATATGTATATGTATATATGTGTATATGTATATATATATATATATATGTATATATGTATATGTATATATGTGTATATATATGTATATATGTATATATGTATATATGTATGTATATATGTATGTATATATGTATATATATATATATATATATATATATATATATATATCTACAAATAGCTTGGCTCGCCGGTTATGGCCCGCAAGCCGCTTGTTGAATAGGCCTGACCTAGACTGTATGCAGCCTAATAATTATTTGTTAAATAATATTATTGTTTACATTTTAGGAATAATTGATTTACAATGTGAAACAAACAATGAACTCCACACAACAGTCCAGAGTGTACAGCTGTAATCCAGCCATAGGTTCTGATCTGGCCAAAGCCATGTCATTTCTATACTGAACAAAATTTTAAAAACAACACTTTTGTTTTGCCCACATTTTTGGGAGGGCAAAAAAAAAGGGATTGCAGAGATAATCCATCCACTTCACAGGTGAGACATATCAATATGCTGATTAGAGAGCATGATTATTGCACAAGTGTGCCTTAGGCTGGCCACAATAAAAGGCCACACCTGTGAGGTGGATGGATTGTCTCTGCAAAGATGTGCTTACTAAGCGATAGTTGCGTTTAAATTCTTGTTCAGTATCTGTTAGTGGGCAATAATGAGTAACCCAAGGACCTATGCGTGTATGTATAGTTATGCTAGGAGTGCCGTTCACAAACAAATATACTGTATGTCTTAAGGTCCGAATCTAGACCAGAGTCCGGCTGTTGAGGACCCCGGCTTTAAATTATTCCACACTGGCTCTAGCATTTACAGAGTGCTCAGGCTGTAAGAGCCTAGTGCAGTATCTCTGGTGTCCTTCAGATGGCGCCATCTTACCACAGCTTGGTTTTAGAATAGAATATATTTGATTGTCCCACTTTCTTAAACTCATCACTGCTCTGATCTGAGTGTGCACACTCAGCTGCCTTTGGTCTCTGAAAAATAAAATTAAAATTGAATTGAAAGATTGCATATAATGCTATGAGTGCCGTTCACAAACAAATATTTTATTCTACGGGAAAAGATCTATAGCGGAGGAGGAGGTCTATAGCTTTATAGTTCTAATTCATTTTCATCTGCTAAGTGTATTTCATAACAATTAGTGTCCTTGGCATCAATCGTACCTCCCCCTTTTATAACCAGGTCCTGATAATGTTGCAAAAGATGAAAATGAATGAATTTTTATTTAAAAAAACATCAAAAGTACCCAGACCAAAGAGAGAGACAGAAATAAATCATGCTCCTCAGACTAACAAATATCTTTCATCTCTTTTCTATTGTTAATCAATTGCATGTGTGTTGTGTGTTCATGTTCAGTCTGCCGGAGCTGCCTGGTGAAGTATCTGGAGGAGAACAACACATGTCCCACGTGTCGCATTGTTATTCACCAGAGCCATCCACTGCAGTACATCGGGTATGCACACACACTCAGTGGGCCTGCTGACTTTGAGGGGACTTCAACAATGCCTTTTTAAGCTTCTGGCCTTTTTTGTTTTAAGACAATTATTCCTCACATAGTGGCCTTCTCAGACCATGTGAAGGAGGTCAACAAACTGCGGAGTCTGATTAAATACAATTTACATTTAGTCATTTAGCAGACGCTTTTATCCAAAGCAACTTACATTCAACATTTTTAAGCGTCTTACATCAAGGTTCCATTCACCAGTGTTACAGCTGGAACATTACTGGAGGCAAGGTGGGTTAGTGTCTTGCCCAAGGACACAACGACAGTATGAACTGTGGGGAGAGCGGGAATCGAACCGCCTACCTTCCGGTTGAAGGACAACCGCTCTACCACTGAGCCACTGCCCCCCACAATAATTACCAAACGTTAACCAAATGTTACCAGCAGCTAAAAGGACAATATGCTTGTCTCTGGCTCATCCCTGAAGCCAAATAAGAAAGAAAGAAAATAGTTCAAGATGTGGCCTTGGTTCTGACCAGCTTCCCAAAACTTATGTTTTTGCGGGGGGGAGAAGCAAAATAGCACAACTCTGGCAATATGCAGTCTTGGTCTTTACAGTGCAAAAATGGAAAAAAATGCTCAAAAGGTGAAGCTGTAATAAATTATGGCCACCCTTCAGGCACCATATTAAAAGTCATCTGTGAGGCCCTTTAGTCAGTCCAAGTCTTTTGGAGCTTTCTACAGTCAAAGAAGTAATAGAAAGTGTATTCAGTCATTGTAGGAGAAACATGAAAGTGAAGGAACATGGAGTGTCAGAGTTTCGTCCTGTCCTCTGAAACAAAATTAACCCTGGGTTTTCAGTATCATAAAGCAGTTTCTATGGAGGTAGATCTGTGGAAACTTAGACCAAACATCAAACCTGCTCAAGAGCAGGTAAAGCTTCAGATAGAGAATGAAACAATGGCCACTTATCAATGGCTTATTGACTTATACACTTATTGACTATGAGAAACAAGCAAGGAGGAGCATGGGAAAAGAAAGGTTCTAATTGTTAACATGTTATTTCTTCTCTACACTGTTCATTACGGTAAAGGTGCTTCTACACTGTTGAATACGGCACGGTGTGCCAGCGGGTTGGCGCATAAGCAGAGGGTACACAGTCCGCGTGTAGGTGATGGTGAAGAAAGTTGTGGAAAACTTTGCCGTGCACTGAATAAAGTTGTACGAACTATAAACGTCATGTTTATTTTGAGTAACACTAATCTCTCAATTGAGATACACTGATGAACAGCCTCAGTGGTAAAATTTGAATTATACATTTTGACAGTAGACCACACACGAGTCACATAAGTTTAGTGTAGTTTTGTCTCGTGTTAACTCTCGTGTGTTCAGATGCCTTCACTAAAAAACAGTGGTAGTCTTGAACAAGCATTGCTGTTAAAAGGATTCACCATGTTGTATTGACCATGTCTAATTGGTTGAAAAAATATATTTATTTTACACATCTCCAATACAAATATTATTTAGTTTTTTTCTTAACTAAAAATGAAATGCTGTCTTTTGATTACAGGAGCTAAAACAGAACAAAACTTAGAAATTCAAGAACCACTGCCAAATGTTTCATATATATATATATATATATATATATATATATATATATGTAAAACAACACAACATTTATTCAGAATATATTTGTGACCAAAGTGTGGGATGAAGTTAATGAGTTTTTTGAATAATAATCAGATAGTGATGTACAAGTGTACAACGGTGCTAAAATGGAATCTACATTGAACATTTGTACCACAGCAATTAAATTCTCTTAGAACACATAAAGTATATTTATTAATATTGTTACATAATCAAATATCAGTTCAGTTTTTGTAATTTGCAGTAGAAAACCAGTTGGAAAACAGTTGCAAGGAGCTCAAATAGAAATAAAAAATATAGACTAAAACACTAAAAGAACTAGACTATACTTGTTTTTACAGTCATCCTTTTAAATCTTGTTGTATATTTGTCTGCAGTAAGTTGGTATTGCCACCCTCGGGCGCTTGAATTTAAAGACCAAGTGGTAACACTTTAGAGTAAGGATAATTTAATGCATTAAACTCTGATGAATCACCAGGAATGATTGTTTTCATCATATTTTCATCCTAACCCTAACCTTAACTCTTAACCCTAACCTTAACCCTACACATGTACAGTATTGTTTAAATTAATAGCAGTAAATTGTGACTAAGCAGAATAATCCAGGTTTCTCCTACTATGGTTTTGGGCCTTTTTATTGCATACTAGAGATCATGGATCAGTTTGCATTTGTCAAAATACTTGAAGAGGTCATGTTGCCTTTTGCTGAAGAGGACATGTCTTTGAAATGGGGCACAGTGGCTCAGTGGTAAGAGCGGTCGTCCTTCAACCGGAAGGTAGGCGGATCGAATCCCGCTCTCCCCACAGTTCATACTGACGTTGTGTCCTTGGGCAAGACACTTAACCCACCTTGCCTACAGTGGTGTTCCAGCTGTGACACTGGTGAATGGAACCTTAATGTAAGTCTCTTTTGATAAAAGTGTCAGCTAAATGACTAAATGTAAAATGTAAATGTTTGTTTCAACGAGACAATGACCCCAAACACACGAGTAAACGAGCAAAGTCTTGGTTCCAAACCAACAAAATTAATATTATGGAGTGGCCAGCCCAATCCCTGGACCTTAATCCAATCGAGAAGCTGTTTCTGAAGCAAAACCAAGAAATGTAAGTGAATTGTAGAATGTTGTTAAAGAATCATGGGATGGAATAACAGCTGAGAGGTGCCACAAGTGCCACACAAAAAAACTGGTCATACAACTAAATAGTGTTGTCACGATACTGGAATTTCTAACTTCGATACGATACCTTCAAAAATATCGATATTCGATACCATTTTCGATACCAAAAGGAAAACAACTGTCACAATATAATTAATTTTTAATTTTTTATTTAAAGATAAATATAAAATCAGCAAAGGTCCGCTTGGACCTTAGTTAACTTTCCTCATCGTGAGGGGTCTGGAAATTTTTAATAAAATGATATGTGTTTGAATATAAAGTCTCATTTATTCCACACCTAAAGCCTCTTAAACAATATTTCCCGTGTGGGGTGACATTTTAATTAAAATGCTTATGATTAGTTCTGTAACAGGATTTAGGATTCACACAGAAACTGACACAACTTAAGGAAGACTTAACCTGTGTCACTTATCTCCAAACCCTTCTTTCACACCTTTTCTCTTTTTAATCACCCAAATGAACATATGTTGGGTTCAAATGAACATATGTTGGGTTCAAATGAACGCAAATTACGTGAGCCAATTACTCACGTTGTTTGTAAATGAGGTCAAATATGCAACACACGAGTCAATACTTAACCTACGACAGAATAAAGAAGTTGACAGACAAATGCACAACTCACCACATTAGAAGTCGTCACTTTCCTCCGAGCTAGAGTCTTTTTAATCCTGACATGAAAACTGTCCAGTCCTGGTTCAGTTCTGAATTCATTCTCTGATTATCAAAGCAGCCAGGACTAAAGGATAAAGGGCTGTTGTTCAGCTTTGACACTGACACGGAGCTGAGGAGCTCTATTTTCTGATTAAAATAAACGTTCCCTCTCCGTCAATATTGATACTCGATACTCAGTATCGATACTCGGTATTGAAACGTCGGGAAATGAGTATCGTATCGTTTGAGATATTTCAGTATCGATATTTATCGCAATATCGATATTTTTGACAACACTACAACTAAATATTAGTTACGTGATTCACAGGATTGCTAAATCCTAGAAACAAAAACGTTTGTACAAAATAGTTTAGAGTTTGTAAAGTCAATGGCAGACACTGCTATTTTTTTTTAACAAACCCCTTTCAACTAATTGCCCAATTGCACAGCCTTAAGAGCGTGCATATTATGAATGCGGGGTCTTGTTTGTTTTGTTTTGTTTGAGAATTATTATTTAATATTTGGCAATAAAAAATATACTAATAATCTGGATTAGTCACATTGTACTGCTATTATTTTGAACAATACTGTACTCATGCATGAGTCATGCATGAATTCATAGATTTTGTTCATAAATGTATGCATTAATTCTAGGGCTGGGCAACGATTAAAATGTTTAATCGCGATTAATCGCACAATGTTCTGTGATTAATCGCGATTAATCGCATTATACACAAAATTTAATAATGAATTCAAAATTAGTGTACTGCATACATTTTTAAAGAACTGCTATATGAACAAAAGTGCAATAACAGTTGGTTTGCACTTTAAACAACACTTTAAACAAATAATGTGCTTTTTACAGCAGTTAAAAAATTTCTTGTAAATCTGAACTTAAACATTAATGTAATCAAATTAAATATTAAAACCAAAAATATTTGCCACTGACAGGGCATTAATATTTTGTTTAGTTTGTTATAGAAAAACAACTTATGTCCAGAGCTTCAATCATAACATTATAACAATATAAACAATATAAATGTCTCTCTTGTGTTTTCATTACAGTCAGAGCATGTGCAGTTCCCGCGCGTTTCACACACCCTCTCCCTTTCACTTGCCAAACTCAAGGGTGTATGGGTAATGTAGTCTCTGCTCTTGGTGGGACGAATTAGGAAGCGTGCATTGTGAAGGCGCTCTGGAAAGCGGCAGAGCAGGCAAAGGATTAAAACCTATATTAAAACAGATGTCGAAATGAGCGCATCAGTACGCTAAAAGCACGCTTCTGGGCGCACGGAGAAGTGGCGGTACTGAGTACAGGTGCGCATCGCCCACTTAAAGCACTGGATGAGGGCGGCTCATACGTGCAGTCATTCGTTGCGATCCTAAGAATGTTCTTCAGACCGACATCTTTCACTATACTAATCGGCCGACGTTAACGCGCGATAAAATAATTGTCGGCGTTAATTCATTAATGCGTTAACGCGATAAAAACGCGTTAACTTGCCCAGCCCTAATTAATTCATGATAAAATGTGCCCCCTACATAAAATGTTACCAACCAATTTAATCCTATAAAACAAATAAATTTAAAAGAAAAACAAGAAAACAGTTATAAGCAGTGATATTTTTCAGTGAATGACATTTGAAAAAGGTTGGATGATTTTCATATTCATGTGGGTTCTCTTTTCTTTTTTTTGTTTTTTTTTGCACTTGTGTATGACATTTAAGTTCAAATCTCTGGGTTTGTGCAGTTGTGTGAAGTCTTCTCTTATTGTTTGCCGGAGTAAAATAAAACTATATAAATGATGACCAATTCAGTGTTAATGAAGTTTCAGCTTCAAAATGTATTTAAAGGTTTCTCTTTTTTTTTTTTTTTTACATTTCTTTGCAGCCATGACAGAACAATGCAAGACATTGTCTACAAACTGGTACCAGGACTTCAAGAGGGTGAGTCAAAAAGCGTTCTGGTGCTTGTATCTGTAAGCATGGCATGAATCTCAGAACCAGGTGTTAGCAGTGCTCTTAATGTGTGCAGCAGCTGCAGTATTGTGCCATTTCTCTGAGTATCGCTCAGTGAGCATCAGTTTATTAGAGAAGCCCTACTGTATAATTCCTGTATTTATTATTTGGAAGCATGTATCAGTTGAGGTTTTTTGCTTCTTGCAGCGGAGCTAAAGAAGCAGAGGGAGTTCTATCAGAAGCTGGGCATGGAGGTGCCTGGAGACATTAAAGGAGAGCTGTGCCATATGAAGACTCTTCTAGATCAGCGAAATGGTAAGGCCCAACACCACTCACTGGCTATTTAATACACAGCAAATTAATGTATAGTTATATCTATAGCTTTAGTATGAAACACTAGCCTGAAAGTGCCTCTGTATGTTTGCTTAGTACACATGAACTGTGTTTTTAAAAGTGGATCTCTTTAGCCTAATGTCATTGACTATGTCTTTGGTCTTGTGGT
This sequence comes from Perccottus glenii, assembly GCA_024416835.2. Taxonomy (NCBI): domain Eukaryota; kingdom Metazoa; phylum Chordata; class Actinopteri; order Gobiiformes; family Odontobutidae; genus Perccottus; species Perccottus glenii. The sequence continues at coordinate 6,456,017 of CM044554.2, forward strand.
ATTTAGTAGTGAAGTATAGCATCCTGACTTTCTGGTGTTAGAAGCCGTTGGGGAGTCTTGAGGAGGAAACTCTAGCCTCGTTTCCACTGGGACAATACAGGGCAGTTCTGACGCGATTCTATTACCAAAAGAGTTTCAAAGTGTCCCCAAAAAGCAGACTGTACCACATACAGTAGGTGACATCTTGGTTTGGGGTCTCAAGCAGTCTCGAGTTAGTGGTTTGCTTTGAAAATAGTTTAGCTAAACACTACAGTCACGTAATTGACTGATTGATTGATACTCCTTCCTCGAGCAAAAACAACTCAACTCTTATTCTCTAATGGCGCTTTTCCACTACCAGTATCAGCTCGCCGACTCGACTCGGCTCGCTTTTCGCTCCGTTTTCCATTGCACAATAGTACCTAGTCGTCATAGCGGCGGCGCAAGAACCTGTCGTGACGTAATCTTCTACGCGACACACACCCGCTACTACAGAGTTCAGACTACGAGACGAATCTGATTTTTCAAAGCCGACGCAAGAGGGTAAGTCCACGGAGCATTTTTCCGAGTTGCCATAATACTAAAGTCTGGGACTGGGTAAATTATCACGCAATCTCTGGCCAAACTATTTAAAAATGACGGGGTTATTCAGGATACTCCGTCTGGCGCGTGCAATGATGACGCAGTGAACAGTGACGATTCTCTCTGGCCAATCAGCAGTCTGTCGTGTGTTCACGTCACAATTTAGTATCGCCTCAGCCCGCTTAGAACCTCGCCGGAGGTGATACTAAAAAAAGTACCAGGAAGCAGGTACAGGTACAACTTTTACGCAGTGGAAAACCAAACAAAGGCGAGGCGAGTCGAGCTGGTACTGTGTAGTGGAAAAGCGCCATATTTGGCAATATCAGCCGATTAATTTGTCGGGCTGTGGTCACAGGTTTCCAAGTTTGTTTATTGTGCTCAAGATTGTTTTGAATGCTAAACTAAAGTCCAAGAACAGCATTTGAAGATAAGTCTCTGGGGTCCAGATGGGTAAAGGCTGTGTGAAGAGCAGTGGAGATGTGTAGGGTAGTGTAGACCTGTTTGGCCTGTAAGCAATCTGAAATTGGTTGTGGGAAGGTTGGTTGTGAGAATTATCGATTCAATATATAATGTCCTTAACCTTAATTAAAATCTGTACATTAAGCTGTGAGATCTGTACATTATGTTAGAACTTTGTGTTCTGGGCAGAGGCCTCTTTCACGCCGAAGCGGTGATTACACTATATCTCTGTAGCTCTGTCCCCGTTTAGCACAAACAAGTGCAAGGTTAAACGACAACGCCGAATCAATGACGCAATACATAGTTACATGGGCTGTGCTATTCAGAAAGCATGACATGAGTTAATCAATGCTCCACTGTGTTGAGTGTCCTGTCTCCGGGTCCCTTATCGATGGTCAATAAACCTTTCCTGCCGAAGACATCCAAAACAACTCCAACCTGTCTTTTTTCTTGTGTGACCTGACGCAGCTCTGAGGGCAACTCAAATATTCCCTAACAGAGGGAGGATAAATTTAATGTTCTGCATGACCAGCTGTTCAAAGCACCTCAGGAGCCTGTGGATCTTTCCTTTCATTTATGGATTCTTGAAAAACCTGGATGGTGATGGTTTTGCTCTGTTTGACATCATCTATTCCTTTTTGTGATGTATGCAGTAACAGTCGGTGTCCTCCTTAATGTCCATGAGATTGTAGTAATTGGCTGCGTGTTTGAAAATACCCCAATCTGTTTTGCTGCGCAGTTATGTTAAACTGGCTCCTTCTGGCCATACATGTATCTCTTCTTGACTTTTACCCTCGGCCTGTATGCAGGTCTCAGCATGATGCTGATGTGGTCAGGCCCTTTATGCTCCTGTTTGTGAACTGTAAAAAATGTCCATTGTGTTTTTTGGGGGGAAATCCCTATGCTGCAACACTATCTGCTACTACCTGCAAGATATTCTCTGTAACTATTTTTACAAAGCAAAATATTTACCTTTTTGATTTTCTAGATTACACTTTTGTTGTAGTGAAGCACCACTAATGTGTAATATAATGTCTCAATATATTTTTGTTCTTCATGTTTTTCTGTCTGTCTTGTTGGTTTGTCCCTTTGTTTGTCTATTGTTGAATGTTTCATTTCAAGAATGTATATTGTTTGTGGTATGGATAAGGAAGTGCAACTTATGGACCTATTTGTTTACTTAATAAAAACACAGCATTGTTGGCCCAGAGGCTGTCACGCTGGCAGCCCTAATCACTTGCTTACTTCCACTCTCTGATTTTGGTAGTTAAGGCTCATCGTAAGTGGAAGTACCTCATTGCTCCATATCTGTTCTAACACACAGATCAGAAACACTCATTTCCACAGAAAAGAGCAAAAATAGAAACAACTGACTTGAGCCTCGCTCTGAGATAGATTTCTGTCCAACTACTGTACACTTGAACACATTTGAACACTACAAACACACTGCCTATAGCTAATTGTAATGTTTTGACTAGCAATATTGGTGTTAAATATTCAACCATAACTAGTAATAATTAGGCCCGAGCCGGTGATAAGCGGAGGGCCTATTATATCTGCTCGCGTCCATTATTATTATTAGGCCCGAGCCGGTGATGACCGGGGGGGCCTATTGTTTTTGCTCGGATTATTAGGCCCGAGCCGGTGATGACCGGGAGGGCCTATTGTTTTTGCTCGGATTTTTATTTTTAGGCCCGAGCCGGTGATGGCCGGGAGGGCCTATTGTTTTTGCTCGGATTTTTTTTTTTTTTTTTTTTTTTATCTTTCTTGTCGACCTATGATCCTAAATTTGACCCAGTGAACATGCACGAAAAGTCATTTTATTGGTCCCAGACTTCAAGCTCGGCGAAAAATTTATGTATTTGAAGTCGCCGAAAAAATACTAAAAATGACTCAGTGGCGACCCTACAAAATCAAAATACATTGGGCCTATGGAAAGTGAAAGTAACTTTTTTCCAACGTAGAAAAATGAAACTTGGTATATCCATAGGACACCTCAGGGCAAACAGAAAAGTCAATGACAGTCACACCCTAAACTTAACAGGAAGTCCGCCATGTGGGGTGAAAGGCGCGGCCACTAAATTCGCACTTGCGCAGAAAGATGCAAATCATTGTGTTTTAATCTAAATGGCCCCAAATTTGGTGAGTATCATCTAGACACATGTGCCAACCAAAGTTGTGACTTTGTTGTTGATATCTTATCGGGTATGGGTGTGGCAAGCCTGTAACGAGGTGGCCATTTTTGTGAAAATAAACGTCTCTTAACTCTCAAACGGCTTCTCGGATCGAGTTGGACCCAAAAGGCGTTTGTGCACATTCATGACCTGAACACAAAAATATGTAAATAAAAGGGTTATCTTTAGAAATGGCTCTCCAGCGCCCCCTACAAACTTATAATGGGACCCAAGAATTTAGTTTGTCATAGAGACATAAAATTTGGTACACACATCTCTTATGTCATGACGAGCATAAAAGCCAATGACAACCACCCCTATCTATAAATGTGTTGCCATAGCAACGCCCCAAATACTTGGAAAAAGTCAATGGGAAGTGAAAATTTTAGTTTGTTGTAGGCAAATGAAACTTGGTACACACATCCAGCATGGGCTTATGAACAAAAAAGCCAATGGGGACCACACCCTATCACACACGGGAAGGCGGCCATTTTGAATTGAAAATGTGAACCGACTTAAAATACACCTCTTTTTAAAAGAACTCAGAAAATAGCTGCTTCATTCCACAGACACCAAACTTGGGCAAAATGAGCTAAACGCATGTATGTAAAATAGACAAGCATTTTTCTAGACTTTTTTGCTCGAGTTATATTTTATTTTATTATAATTTGGTTTTTTTTATTAGGCCCGAGCCGGTGATGACCGGGAGGGCCTATTGTTTTTGCTTTTTTTTTTTTTTTTTTTAATTTTATTTTTATTTTTCTTTTCCACCTATGATCCTAAATTTGACCCAGTGAACATGAACTAAAAGTCATTTTTATGGGTCCCAGCCTTCAAGCCCGGCAAAAATTTATGTATTTGAAGTCCAAAAAAATATGAAAAATGACTCAGTGGCCCCTACAAAATCAAAATACATTGGGCCTATGGAAAGTGAAAGTAACTTTTTCCAACGTAGAAAAATGAAACTTGGTACATCCATAGGACACCTCAGGGCAAACAGAAAAGTCAATGACAGTCACACCCTAAACCTAACAGGAAGTCCGCCATGTGGGGTGAAACGCGCGCCACTAAAATCACACTTGCGCAGAAAGATGCAAATCATTGTGTTTTAATCTAAATGGCCCCAAATTTGGTGAGTATCATCTAGACACGTGTGCCAACCAAAGTTGTGACTTTGTTGTTGATATCTTATCGGGTATGGGTGTGGCAAGCCTGTAACGAGGTGGCCATTTTTGTGAAAATAAAACGTCTCTTAACTCTCAAACGCCTTTCTCGGATCGAGTTGGACCCAAAAAGGCGCTTTGTGCACATTCATGACCTGAACACAAAAATATGTAAATAAAAGGGTTATCTTTAGAAATGGCTCTCCAGCGCCCCTACAAACTTATAATGGGACCCAAGAATTTAGTTTGTCATAGAGACATGAAATTTGGTACACACATCTCTTATGTCATGACGCATAAAAGCCAATGACAACCACCCCTATCTATAAATGTGTTGCCATAGCAACGCCCAAATATGTGGAAAAAGTCAATGGGAAGTGAAATTTTTAGTTTGTTGTAGGCAAATGAAACTTGGTACACATATCCAGCATGGGCTTATGAACAAAAAAGCCAATGGGGACCACACCCTATCACACACGGGAAGGCGGCCATTTTGAATTGAAAATGTGAACCGACTTAAAATACACCTCTTTTTAAAAGTACGCAGACAATAGCTGCTTCATTCCACAGACACCAAACTTGGGCAAAATGAGCTAAACACATGTATGTAAAATAGACAAGCGTTTTTCTAAACTTTTTGCTCGAGTTATATTTTTTTTATTATAATTCGGTATATTATTTTTTTATTATAATTTTTCTGCAAAATGATCCTCAATTTGACCTAGTAAACTAACAAGTAAAAGTCATTTTTATTGGTCCCAGACTTCAAGCCCGGCGAAAAATTTATGTATTTGAAGTCCCAAAAAAATACGAAAAATGACTCAGTGGCTAACTAGAAAAGTAAAATACATCGGGCCTATGGAAAGTGAAAGTAACTTTATTCCAATGTAGAAAAATGAAACTTGGTACATCCATAGGACACCTCAGGGCGAACTGAAAAGTTTATTACAGCCATATCGTAAACTCAACAGAAAATCTACTATGTTGGGTGTAATGCGTGACCACCTAAATCGCACCCTTGTGTCTAAAGGCTTTTCATCTAAACAGCTCCAAATTTGGTGAGTATCATCTAGACACGTGTGCCAAAAAAATATCAATTTGTTTTTTGATACATTTGTGGCTGTGGTCGTAATGAGTCTGTGAAGAGGCAACCTTTGGGAAATAAATGCCATTTCCCAATTGCCAGGATCCTTCCTTTAGAGGAGGCCCTCCAGAGCCACGGCTAGAGTCTTAGAAAACTCCTCAGAATCCTTTTACCGTGAAGTTTACGCTTTAAAGCACGAGTGCATGTGTCCCCTGTCTCAAGGGAGGCGAGGGCTTTATCGCCGCTATGCGGCTTTAATTATTTTTATTATTTTTTTTTTATTGTGACCAAATGATCCTAAATTTGACCCAGTGAACATGCACGAAAAGTCATTTTTATTGGTCCCAGACTTCAAGCTCAGCAAAAATTTATGTATTTGAAGTCGCCAAAAAAATACGAAAAATGACTCAGTGGCTAATTCCTACAAAATCAAAATACATTGGGCCTATGGAAAGTGAAAGTAACTTTTTCCAACGTAGAAAAATGAAACTTGGTATATCCATAGGACACCTCAGGGCAAACAGAAAAGTCAATGACAGTCACACCCTAAACTTAACAGGAAGTCCGCCATGTGGGGTGAAACGCTGACGCCACTAAAATCGCACTTTGCGCAGAAAGATGCAAATCATTGTGTTTTAATCTAAATGGCCCCAAATTTGGTGAGTATCATCTAGACACATGTGCCAACCAAAGTTGTGACTTTGTTGTTGATATCTTATCGGGTATGGGTGTGCAAGCCTGTAACGAGGTGGCCATTTTGTGAAAATAAACGCCTTCTAACTCCTCAAACGCCTTCTCGGATCGAGTTGGACCTAAAAAGCCGCTTGTGCACATTCATGACCTGAATACAAAAATATGTAAATAAAAGGGTTATCTTTAGAAATGGCTTCCAGCGCCCCTACACTTATAATGGGACCCAAGAATTTAGTTTGTCATAGAGACATGAAATTTGGTACACACATCTCTTATGTTATGACGAGCATAAAAGCCAATGACAACCACCCCCTATCTATAAATGTGTTGCCATAGCAACGTCCCAAATATTTGGAAAAAGTCAATGGGAAGTGAAAATTTTAGTTTGTCGTAGGCAAATGAAACTTGGTACACACATCCAGTATGGGCTTATGAACAAAAAAGCCAAATAAAGATTTTGTTCAGGAGAAATTTGAACAAAAGGCTTTTCATCTAAACAGCTCCAAATTTGGTGAGTATCATCTAAACAAGTGTGCCAAAAAAGTTATCAATATGTTTTTTGATACATTTGTGGCTGTGGTCGTAATGAGTCTGTGAAGAGGCAGCCATTTCTTTGGGAAATTGCCAGGATCCTTCCTTTGGAGGAGGCCCCTCCAGAGCCAAGGCTAGAGTCTTAGAAAACTCCTCAGAATCCTTTGGAACTTGTAAACTTGTACTTTTAGACAAGTAAAATTTACATTTTGCCTTTTTAAACAGGGGGGTGCAGCGATTCCTGAGTCATCTCTAATCTCCAGCCAGTTTTTCTCGCCTTAGCATAATCTATTATTTTCAAAGAAGAAGATTCAAGCAGTAGCACAGGCCTGGTTATTTGACATTACCGTGTCCCTGCGGTCCCAAGGGAGGCGAGGGCCTTTATCGCCGCTTGCGGCTTTAATTGAAGTTAATTTTAGTGGTAAAACATAGGCCTACTGTTTTCTGGTATTTGGTTCATAATGCATTGATATGGAAAAACATTTCCTAACATTTATTGTTGTTGATTTGAAGATAAGGCTTTAATATATTTTGCAGCTCTAAACAACCTTTCCATGCTCCAGGACCAAACGCTTTGTGTCTGTTAGTTTATTAATGAGACTGAAACTTGTGTGGGGCACCTTCAGCCAAACATATAAAAGTCCAACTAGGAGTTTTACTGCAATTGTTTTAGTCTAAAGACTAGGATTCCCTTTGTAAAACGCATCCACAGGTGGCTAATGCTGCGTGGATCGAGTTTTTTAAATAAATGAGGCACCAGGACATACGCTTTTTACAGTGGAGTTCAATTGTTTTAGTGTAGGTGTCTTTCCCCACTTCATTTTAAACTCTTGAGATTAGATTTTTCTCAAAAAATGGGAATTTTCTTACTGAAAGTAGATCTAGTGCAGCTGTATGAATGAATAAATAAGCAAATTACATTTACTAACATAGTGCAGCGGTCTTTAATTGGTAAATAAAAACTTGCTTTGTGATTTAAATTTTTAATTTGTGTGTTATTTTGTGCATTTGTAAGTGTATTTTAAATGGCCCTCTACAGGACATTGCTATTGCTATTTAACATGAACAGGGTGGTCTCATAGCAGAGCAACAAGGCGTCAATCACTAAGTGCAGAAACTGGAGACAGCTGCACTCACCAAAGATAATTTTTTAAAAAGTTTTTTAATTAAGATTAATTTCAGAAGTTTAATTTGTATGTATGTCGGTCCGATTGGTTGCTTGCATTTACATGTACATCTATAACAAAACTTCTTTTTTTGACTTGCATAGGTGATGTGAAGTCAGAGGACACAGCCACTAAGGAGGCAAGAGAGGAGAAACCTGAAGAAGATAATGACTACCACCGCAGTGATGAACAGGTGAGCATTTAATGCTGGAAAATAACAGCAGGTATTAATAAACTGTTGTATGTTGTTTCAAATTGTCCTCTCCTGATATAATACTTTTTTTAGTTTATACTTTATTTATCAGGGTCCATGTACAAATACATTAATATCACAATAAAAGAGATGCTTGTACCAGATTTAGCTACAAGCTACTTTCCATCTGCAGTCCCCGGGCAGGTGAGCACAACAATAAAACATTTAAGAGTACAAAATTAACAAATTTAGCAATATTATTAACAATTTGGAAAATGGCTCGTCATAATATAAGAAAGAGCTAGAGGGTATTTTAATTTCATCAACGCAGTGTTTGCAAATCGATATTTTGCTTTAGTCAAAACCAGACATCTGCACAACCAACTATTTAGTTAAACAACACTGTTTTCCAGAATGAATCGCATAGATCAGACTGTCACTAATCATATATAGAAATTGACAACACATCCTGTGTTTATTGTGTTTTACTGAAATTATTTAAGAGCAATGCAAAATAGGTGCAGAACTGGACATAAACTGACAAAAGAAGCAGCGTGTGGATGGAGGAATAGTAAATTATAGAACAAACACACAAAGTTTTGCAGCGTTCACTAGTGTATATACTGCACAAATGCACAAAGCATTTCCAGAAATGACTCAGGTGCATAAAATTGCGTATATCAGAGCACGTCCTTGTTGTGGATGTATTTACTTTTTGGAAAACTAGTAACTGCTTAAAATGAAAGGGGTCCAGAGAGTCAACCATGTTTGTATCATGTCCTCACTTATTTTTTACTAGTTATTAATTAATTACTCATTTTGACAAATTTAGATTTTTTTTAAATATACAACCAAAGTATATTTACTAAATATATATTTTTATTAATGTCTTTTCAATACGAGGTATTATTGATGAATTATATCTTTAGGTGCATTCTTAATTTTTGTATTAGAATCTCTTTATTTATAATTCTGGGCGTAGCTTTCGTGTCCTCAGTCGGCCTTCAACTTCAAGCTTGGCACCAGAGCTTCCCTTGTATTTTATGCATTTTTTAACACCTTTTTTAAATGGGAATAAGACAAATGTCTCCACTCTTCTGTGGAGACATTGGCGAACAAGGCTTTGTACTGAATTATTAAGCCAATGTTAAGCACTGGAAGTAACCTGTATTGAATAGTCCCACAGAGTCCTGCTGGAAGGATTTAAGAAATGCAATTAGAACACAAACATGGCACGTGGCTCTTTTGCATGCATTTAAAATGGACTGGCTGCTGTTCAGAACTCATTGAGAGTGCAGCATTAATGTACTGTTATGACTCGTGTTGAATTCTTTGATGTCCATTATGTAGCTACTTTTTGGCACTGAAGGACGTACTTAATAACTCAGAGTTCTGTTTAAGCACAAACCCACGCAGAGAGGTTTATTAAATGTTGAGGCAGGCAATCTGACTCCTGCTGCAACCCACTGTGGAACCTCAGGCTGAAAACAAGCTGTGGCCAGTGTGACGCCCACTCTTCTGAGTATAACACAAATCAGGCAGGGGCACTGTGAAAGACATATTCTATAATCACTGCGATTACTCAGAGTTTTAGCTTAATTCAGTAGTATTCCCACCATGTATTGTAGCCATGTTACTGACTCTACAACACTGGTGTCTGTTGAATATGCTGCTCACTATATACTGGATTTATAAAAGGAAGCACTGCTGGACTCACTGCTCTGTCCTGTGGTTTAAAGTGACGTATTGAAATTTTTAAATGTAGTGTATCTGAACATGGAGGGTGCCCCAGCCAGACTACATATTTCAGTTTGTGTCATAAGGATTTGGTCTGTCTGCAGGTTACTGATTGTCTGATTGTTTGTGTGTTTTCCCTGACAGGTCAGTATCTGCCTAGAGTGCAACAGCAGCAAGCTGCGAGGCCTGAAGCGCAAATGGATCCGCTGTTCAGCCCAAGCCACAGTCCTTCACCTCAAGAAGTTCATCGCCAAAAAGCTTAACCTGACATCTTTTAATGAGGTACAGATAACAGGCATTAGGTCTGAATAGGAGTAGGCAATGTGACAATCTTTGTTCCTTTTACGATTTGAAGTGTTGACAAACTGGCAATTTAGAAAAATTGCTGTACCACACTGCATTTGTATTTGGAGCAGTTCTTTGCAAAAGTTTGTTCTCTGAAGATCTAGCCCTGACTACTAGAGTTACTCTTCTCGCTGCCTTTCTATTCAGTTCATGCAGAGTTTAAACAGTTTTACAAATTAAACAATGACAATTAATTAATGAAAGCACCGCATTTATTCACAAATTAATGACAACATTGTTAAAGATGTCAGTCGATCAAAAGTGATGATTTGAAACAATCAGTATTCGACTAAATTAAGCTTTCAGTCTGAGACGCAGCTCTGTAACTAAAACCAGTGCTAAACCAGGGCAAAACCAGATCTAAATCAGGCCTACACCAGGCCTTAACCTTTATTACCCACCACCCCCACTGCTCTCTACAGCATGCCCAAGATAAGTAAGTGCAGATATACTGTACCTGTGGGTTCTCTCCGGGTACTCCGGCTTCCTCCCACCGTCCAAAGACATGCATGTATAGGTTAAACACTTTAGGTTCTTAAGTGTCCCTGGTGAATGAATGTGAGAGTAAATGGTTGTCTCTAAATGTTGTACCTTTTTTTTTAACCTTCCTGCACCCCTAGAGCATTTTTTGATGTTTTAAAACGTTTTTGCGTGTATAACTTTGACATATTTTTTTCAGCAATTGTGTATTTTGGAATGAATTTTAAAATTTCAGGATAAAAAAAATAATAAAATAACACTGGTCGCCCTCGAAGAAATTCTGGCAAACCGTCCGGCGCCTCAGGAGGGGGAAGCAGTGCCCTGCCAACACTGTTTACAGTGGAGGTGGGAACCTGCTGACTTCAACTGGGGATATTGTTGGACGGTGGAAGGAATACTTCGAGAATCTCCTCAACCCCACCGACACGTCTTCCACTGAGGAAGCAGAGGCCGAGGGCTCAGAGGTGGACTTGTCCATCACCCGGGCCGAAGTCACTGAGGTAGCTGGGAAGCTCCTCAGTGGCAAGGCACCGGGGGTGGATGAGATACCTCAAGTCTTTGGATGTTGTAGGGCTGTCTTGGTTGACACGCCTCTACAACATCGCGTGGCGGTCGGGGACAGTACCTCTGGACTGGCAGACCGGGGTGGTGGTCCCTCTTTTCAAGAAGGGGGACCGGAGGGTGTGTTCCAACTACAGAGGGATCACACTCCTCAGCCTCCCCGGGAAAGTCTATGCCAGGATACTGGAGAGGAGAATGCGACCGATAGTTGAACCTCGGATTCAGGAGGAACAATGCGGTTTTCGTCCCGGTCGTGGAACACTGGACCAGCTCTATACCCTCTCCAGGGTGCTGGAGGGTTTATGGGAGTTTGCCCAACCAGTCCACATGTGTTTTGTGGATCTGGAGAAGGCATTCGACTGTGTCCCTCATGGCGCCCTGTGGGGGGTGCTCTGGGAGTATGGGGTCCGTGGCCCTTTGCTAAGGGCTGTCCGGTCCCTGTACGACCGGAGCAGGAGCTTGGTTCGCATTGCCGGCAGTAAGTCAGACCTGTTCCCTGTTTTTCTAAATTGTCAGTTTTGGACTCCGGCAGGGCTGCCCTTTGTCACCGGTCCTGTTCATTATCTTTATGGACAGGATTTCTAGGCGCAGCCAGGGGCCGGAGGGAGTCTGGTTTGGGGACCACAGGATCTTGTCTCTGCTTTTTGCAGATGATGTTGTCCTGTTGGCTCCATCAAGCCAGGACCTTCAGTGTGCACTGGGACGGTTTGCAGCCGAGTGTGAAGCGGCTGGGATGAGGATCAGCACCTCCAAGTCTGAGACCATGGTTCTCAGTCGGAAAAGGGTGGCTTGCCCCCTTCAGGTTGGTGGAGAGATCCTGCATCAAGTGGAGGAGTTCAAGTATCTTGGGGTCTTGTTCACGAGTGAGGGTAGGAGGGAACGTGAGATTGACAGACGGATCGGTGCAGCTTCTGCAGTGATGCGGTCGATGTACCGGTCTGTCGTGGTGAAGAAGGAGCTGAGCTGTAAGGCAAAGCTCTCGATTTACCGGTCAATCTACGTTCCTACTCTCACCTATGGTCATGAGCTTTGGGTCATGACCGAAAGAACAAGATCCCGGATACAAGCGGCTGAAATGAGTTTTCTCCGCAGGGTGGCGGGGCGCTCCCTTAGAGATAAGGTGAGGAGCTCGGTCACTCGGGAGGAGCTCAAAGTAGAGCCGCTGCTCCTCCACATCGAGAGGAGCCAGCTGAGGTGGCTCGGGCATCTGTTTCGGATGCCTCCTGGACGCCCCTAGGGAGGTGTTTCGGGCATGTCCCACCGGGAGGAGACCCCGGGGAAGACCTAGGACACGCTGGAGGGACTATGTCTCTCGGCTGGCCTGGGAACGCCTCGGTATCCCCCCCGGAAGAGCTGGAGGAAGTGTCTGGGGAGAGGGAAATCTGGGCGTCTCTGCTTAGACTGCTGCCCCCGCGACCCGGCCCCGGATAAGCGGTAGAAGATGGATGGATGGATGGATGGATGGATGGTCGCCCTTAGGCCGTTTTTGTGTGTCTTTGACTCCCATTAAAACATTTTTTTTTTAATACGCTGCCATAACTGGATACATTTATATATATTTTTTTTATGGATTACTGATAGTCAGGGACTAGAATTTAGTTTCTTTTGTTTTCCACCAGACAGTGTCATTTTTCCAAATATGAGAGATAGAGTTCAATGGGCCAAGGGCTCCATAGATGTACAGACGTGGACAAAAATGTTGGTAGCCTTCGGTCAATGAAAGAAAATCTCACAATGTTCACAGAAAAAACTTTATTCTGACAAAAGTAATAATAAAATATAGCTGCAAGCAGCCATGACGGGGCCAAGCACTTAGGAGGCCATTAAATGTCACGACGACACGGCCGGCAACAAGACCAGACATCAGCAGACCAACGGCAGTAAGCATCTAAAGACATTTCATTTAGAACCAGCAGACTAAAGAACAGTTTCTTCCCAGAGCTATCTCTTTACTGAACTCTAACCCTTGCTGACCCCTCCTCTCATAGACTCTCTCTCACCCCCACCATCCCACTACCCTCATAGACTCTTCTACCCCCAGCATCCCACTCCCTCACAGACTCTCCTCTCACCCCCACCATCCCACTCCTCACAGACTCTCCTCTCACCACCCACCATCCCACTACCCTCACAGACTCTCCTGGCTAGAGAAAGGCCTACATTATTTTAACTCCTGTAGTTATTTGTATTGTTGCCCTTCTTCATTTTATTTTAATCTGTTTATATATTATGAATATTATTTCTACTTTGTCTTTCTTTGTTTATTGCACTTAGCATTTTATTGTGAAGCACTTTGGCGTGGCTCAGCCATCTGTAAATGTGCCATATAAATAAATTTGACTTTGACTTGGAAAATTCAAAATGGCCGACTCCCAAAATAGTTGATACGGGAAAATTGGATATGCTACGGCTCGGCATGACGCCACGAATCTAAAGAGACCGGGTTTGTGATTTTTGGATAAAGCATTCTAAAGTAATAATCGAAAAAGCTCACATTTTTGTATCTCCGGACCACTAGGTGGCGCTGCGCCAAAACTCTGCAGGCATCCTCAAGTCACGGTTGCCATAACACGTACTAAGTTTGGTTCGAATATGTTAAAGCATCGCAGAGATATAGCCTGACTTATTTTTGTGCGCATTAAGTCAATTTCATTTTGCGCGGTATTTGAAAAACGGTTTGACGAATCAACTTTCTTTTATCAACTTTTTGTCAGCATGGTCTGAAGATGATCTGGTTCAATTTTCATGGAAATCGGGCTACGGCCTAGTAGGAGTTCGCAAAAGTGCGTTTTTAAGAAAATTCAAAATGGCCGACTCCCAAAATAGTTGATACTGGGAAAATTGGATATGCTACAACTCGGCATGACGCCACGAATCTAAAGAGACCGGGTTTGTGATTTTTGGATAAAGCATTCTGAAGTAATAATCGAAAAAGGTCACATTTTGCATCTCCGGACCACTAGGTGACGCTGCGCCAAAACTCTGCAGACATCCTCAAGTCACGGTTGACATAACACGTACTAAGTTTCGTTAGAATACGTTAAAGCATCGCAGAGATATAGCCTGACTTATATTTTTGTGTGCACTAAGTCGATTTCATTTGCTCGGTATTCAACAACGGTTTGACAAATCAACTTTCTTTCCATAACTTTTTGTCACCATAGTCTGGAGATGATCTGGTTCAATTTTCATGAAAATCGGGCTACGGCCTAGGCGAGTTCGCAAAAGTAGGTTTTTCGTAAAATTCAAAATGGCGGAAAAATTATCTAGGCGGAAAATGACGTCATAGGGTGCAATCGAATCGCCCAAGGAATCAGTGGAAAAAAGAATTTTCATTCTAGGCCTTAGGGTTCAAAAGTTATTAGCATAAACATAAGTCCAACTTTGGACAGTTGGTGGCGCTAGAGATATTGACTTAGACACTTCAAATTTGCTAAGATCAATGACTGGACTGTCCTTAATGAGTGTACCAAATTTCACAACTTTTTATCAAACGGTTCTATGGCCTGCCATAGACTTCCATTGGAAAAGAAGAATAATTAAAGCCATAGCGGCGATAAAGGCCCTCGCCTCCCTTGAGACCAGCGGGACACATGCACTCGGAGGATTTCATTTCGTGCTTTAAAGCGTAAACTTCACGGTAATGTCAAATAACCGGGCCTGTGCTACTGCTTGGGCCTGCTACACCACCTTGTAACCTAACTTTAGAGTTAAAGGTCTCCACAATCTCTGGTTTTCCTGGGAGCTGTCTGAACCTTTGGAAATAATAGATTATGCTTGGGCTAAGGCGAGAAAAACAAAGTACTGGCTGGAGATTTGAGATGACTCAGGAATCGCTGCACCCCCTGTTTAAAAGACAAAATGTAAATATAACTTGTCTAAAAGTACAAGGTTACAAGTTCCAAATGATTCTGAGGAGTTTTCTAAGACTCTAGCCTTGGCTCTGGAGGGCCTCCTCTAAAGGAAGGATCCTGGCAATTGGGAAATGGCATTTATTTCCCAAAGAAATAGCTGCCTCTTCACAGACTCATTACGACCACAGCCACAAATCTATCAAAAAACAAAGATAATTTTTTTGGCACACGTGTCTAGATGATACTCACCAAATTTGGAGCTGTTTAGATGAAAAGCCTTTAGACACAAGGGGTGCAATTTAGGTGGTCACGCATACACCCAACATAGTAGATTTCCTGTTGAGTTTACGATATGGCTGTAATACATTTTTCTGTTTGCCTGAGGTGTCCTATGGATGTACCAAGTTTCATTTTTCTACGTTGGAAAAAGTTACTTTCACTTTCCATAGGCCCAATGTATTTTGACTTTTAGGGGTCGCCACTGAGTCATTTTTCATATTTTTTTTCGGCGACTTCAAATACATACATTTTTTGCCGAGCTTGAAGTCTGGGACCAATAAAATGACTTTTAGTTGCACGTTTACTGGGTCAAATTGAGGATCATTTTGCAGAAAAATTATAATAAAAAAATATACCAAATTATAATAAAATAAAATATAACTCGAGCAAAAAGTCTAGAAAAACGCTTGTCTATTTTTCATACATGTGTTTAGCTCATTTTGCCCAAGTTTGGTGTCTGTGGAATGAAGCAGCTATTTTCTGTGTTCTTTAAAAAGAGGTGTATTTTAAGTCGGTTCACATTTTCAATTCAAAATGGCCGCCTTCCCGTGTGTGATAGGTGTGGTCCCCATTGGCTTTTTTGTTCATAAGCCCATGCTGGATGTGTGTACTAAGTTTCATTTGCCTACACAAACTAAAATTTTCACTTCCCATTGACTTTTTCCAAATATTTGGGACGTTGCTATGGCAACACATTTATAGATAGGGGTGGTTGTCATTGGCTTTTATGCTCATGACATAAGAGATGTGTGTACCAAATTTTATGTCTCTATGACAAACTAAATTCTTGGGTCCCATTATAAGTTTGTAGGGGCGCTGGAGAGCCATTTCTAAAGATAACCCTTTTATTTACATATTTTTGTGTTCAGGTCATGAATGTGCACAAACGCCTTTGGGTCCAACTCGATCCGAGAAGGCGCTTGAGAGTTAAGAGACGCTTTATTTTCACAAAAATGGCCACCTCGTTACAGGCTTGCCACACCCATACCCGATAAGATATCAACAACAAAGTCACAACTTTGGTTGGCACATGTGTCTAGATGATACTCACCAAATTTGGGGCCATTTAGATTAAAACACAATGATTTGCATCTTTCTGCGCAAGTGCGATTTAGTGGCCGCGCGCTTTCACCCCACATGGCGGACTTCCTGTTAAGTTTAGGTGTGACTGTCATTGACTTTTCTGTTTGCCCTGAGGTGTCCTATGGATATACCAAGTTTCATTTTTCTACGTTGGAAAAAGTTACTTTCACTTTCCATAGGCCCAATGTATTTTGACTTTTGTAGGGTCGCCACTGAGTCATTTTTCGTATTTTTTTCACTTCAAATACATAAATTTTTGCCAGGCTTGAAGTCTGGGACCAATAAAAATGACTTTTAGTTGTTCGCTTACTGGGTTAAATTGAGGATCATTTTACAGAAAAATTATAATAAAAATATATACCGAATTATAATAAAAAAATATAACTCGAGCAAAAGTCTAGAAAACACTTGTCTCATTTACATACATGTGTTTAGCTCATTTTGCCCAAGTTTGGTGTCTGTGGAATGAAGCAGCTTTTTCTGTGTACTTTTAAAAGAGGTGTATTTTAAGTCGGTTCACATTTTCAATTCAAAATGGCCCTTCCTGTGTGTGATAGGGTGTGGTCCCCATTGGCTTTTTTGTTCATAAGCCCATGGTGGATGTGTGTACCAAGTTTTATTTGCCTACAACAAACTAAAAATTTCACTTCCCATTGACTTTTTCACATTTTTTGGGACGCTGCTATGGCAACACATTTATAGATAGGGGGTGGTTGTCATTGGCTTTTATGCTCGTCATGACATAAGAGATGTGTGTACAAAATTTTATGTCTCTATGACAAACTAAATTCTTGGGTCCATTATAAGTTTGTAGGGGCGCTGGAGAGCCATTTCTAAAGATAACCCTTTATTTACATATTTTTGTGTTCAGGTCATGAATGTGCACAAACGCCTTTTGGGTCCAACTCGATCCGAGAAGGCGCTTGAGAGTTAAGAGACGCTTTATTTTCACAAAATGGCCACCTCACAGGCTTGCCACACCCATACCCGATAAGATATCAACAACAAAGTCACAACTTTGGTTGGCACACGTGTCTAGATGATACTCACCAAATTTGGGGCCATTTAGATTAAAACACAATGATTTGCATCTTTCTGCGCAAGGGGTGCGATTTTAGTGGCCGCGCTGCTTCACCCCACATGGCGGACTTCCTGTTAAGTTTAGGTGTGACTGTCATTGACTTTTCTGTTTGCCCTGAGGTGTCCTATGGATATACCAAGTTTCATTTTTCTACGTTGGAAAAAAGTTACTTTCACTTTCCATAGGCCCAATGTATTTTGACTTTTGTAGGGGTCGCCACTGAGTCATTTTTCGTATTTTTTTCGACTTCAAATACATAAATTTTTGCCAGGCTTGAAGTCTGGGACCAATAAAAATGACTTTAGTTGTTCGCTTACTGGGTTAAATTGAGGATCATTTTACAGAAAAATTATAATAAAAAATATATACCAATTATAATAAAAAAATATAACTCGAGCAAAAAGTCTAGAAAAACACTTGTCTCATTTACATACATGTGTTTAGCTCATTTTGCCCAAGTTTGGTGTCTGTGGAATGAAGCAGCTTTTTTCTGTGTACTTTTAAAAAGAGGTGTATTTTAAGTCGGTTCACATTTTCAATTCAAAATGGCCGCTTCCTGTGTGTGATAGGGTGTGGTCCCCATTGGCTTTTTTGTTCATAAGCCCATGGTGGATGTGTGTACCAAGTTTTATTTGCCTACAACAAACTAAAAATTTCACTTCCCATTGACTTTTTCACATTTTTGGGACGCTATGGCAACACATTTATAGATAGGGGTGGTTGTCATTGGCTTTTATGCTCGCCATGACATAAGAGATGTGTGTACAAAATTTTATGTCTCTATGACAAACTAAATTCTTGGGTCCATTATAAGTTTGTAGGGGCGCTGGAGAGCCATTTCTAAAGATAACCCTTTTATTTACATATTTTTGTGTTCAGGTCATGAATGTGCACAAACGCCTTTTTGGGTCCAACTCGATCCGAGAAGGCGCTTTGAGAGTTAAGAGACGCTTTATTTTCACAAAATGGCCACCTCGTTACAGGCTTGCCACACCCATACCCGATAAGATATCAACAACAAAGTCACAACTTTGGTTGGCACACGTGTCTAGATGATACTCACCAAATTTGGGGCCATTTAAATTAAAACACAATGATTTGCATCTTTCTGCGCAAGGTGCGATTTTAGTGGCCGCGCTTTCACCCCACATGGCGGACTTCCTGTTAAGTTTAGGTGTGACTGTCATTGACTTTTCTGTTTGCCCTGAGGTGTCCTATGGATATACCAAGTTTCATTTTTCTACGTTGGAAAAAGTTACTTTCACTTTCCATAGGCCCAATGTATTTTGATTTTGTAGGGTCGCCACTGAGTCATTTTTCATTTTTTTTTCGCGCTTCAAATACATACCATTTTGCCGAGCTTGAAGTCTGGGACCAATATAATGACTTTTGTGCATGTTCACTGGGTCAAATTTAGGATCATTTGGTCACAATAAAGATAAAAAAAAAAAAAAAAAAAAAAAAAAAAAAAAATCCGAGCAAAACAATAGGCCCTCCCGCCATCACCGGCTCGGGCCTAATTAAAGCCGCAAGCGGCGATAAAGGCCCTCGCCTCCTTGAGACCGCAGGGACACATATATTCGGAGGATTGCATGTCGTGCTTTAAAGCAAATTTGGAGCTGTTTAGATGAAAACCCTTTAGCACAAAGTGTACGATTTAGGTGGTCATGTATTCCACCCAACATTTTCTGTTGAGAAGGATCCTGGCAATTGGGAAATGGCATTTATTTCCCAATAGTTGCCTCTTCACAGACTCATTACGACCACAGCCACAAATCTATCAAAAACAAATTGATAACTTTTTTTGCACACGTGTCTAGATGATACTCACCAAATTTGGAGCTGTTTAGATGAAAAGCCTTTAGACACAAGGGTGCAATTTAGGTGGTCACGCATACACCCAACATAGTAGATTTCCTGTTGAGTTTACGATATGGCTGTAATACATTTTTCTGTTCGCCCTGAGGTGTCCTATGGATGTACCAAGTTTCATTTTTCTACGTTGGAAAAAGTTACTTTCACTTTCCATAGGCCCAATGTATTTTGATTTTGTAGGGTCGCCACTGAGTCATTTTTCGTAATTTTTTTCGCGACTTCAAATACATAAATTTTTCGCTGGGCTTGAAGTCTGGGACCAATAAAAATGACTTTTAGTTGTTCGTTACTGGGTTAAATTGAGGATCATTTTACAGAAAAATTATAATAAAAAATATATACCAATTATAATAAAAAAATATAACTCGAGCAAAAGTCTAGAAAAACACTTGTCTCATTTACATACATGTGTTTAGCTCATTTTGCCCAAGTTTGGTGTCTGTGGAATGAAGCAGCTTTTTCTGTGTACTTTTAAAAAGAGGTGTATTTTAAGTCGGTTCACATTTTCAATTCAAAATGGCCGCCTTCCTATGTGTGATAGGGTGTGGTCCCCATTGGCTTTTTTGTTCATAAGCCCATGGTGGATGTGTGTACCAAGTTTTATTTGCCTACAACAAACTAAAAATTTCACTTCCCATTGACTTTTTTCACATTTTTTGGGACGTTGCTATGGCAACACATTTATAGATAGGGGGTGGTTGTCATTGGCTTTTATGCTCGTCATGACATAAGAGATGTGTGTACCAAATTTTATGTCTCTATGACAAACTAAATTCTTGGGTCCCATTATAAGTTTGTAGGGGCGCTGGAGAGCCATTTCTAAAGATAACCCTTTATTTACATATTTTTGTGTTCAGGTCATGAATGTGCACAAACGCTTTTTGGGTCCAACTCGATCCGAGAAGCCGTTTGAGAGTTAAGAGACGCTTTATTTTCACAAAAATGGCCACCTCGTTACAGGCTTGCCACACCCATACCCGATAAGATATCAACAACAAAGTTACAACTTTGGTTGGCACACGTGTCTAGATGATACTCACCAAATTTGGGGCCATTTAGATTAAAACACAATGATTTGCATCTTTCTGCGCATAAGTGCGATTTTAGTGGCCGCGTTTCACCCCACATGGCGGACTTCCTGTTGAGTTTAGGGTGTGACTGTCATTGACTTTTCTGTTTGCCCTGAGGCGTCCTATGGATGTACCAAGTTTCATTTTTCTACGTTGGAAAAAAGTTACTTTCACTTTCCATAGGCCCAATGTATTTTGATTTTGTAGGGGTCGCCACTGAGTCATTTTTCGTAATTTTTTTTCGGCGACTTCAAATACATAAATTTTTCGCTGGGCTTGAAGGCTGGGACCAATAAAAATGACTTTTCGTGCATGTTCACTGGGTCAAATTTAGGATCATAGGTGGAAAAGAAAGATAAAAAAAAAAAAAATCCGAGCAAAAACAATAGGCCCTCCCGGCCATCACCGGCTCGGGCCTAATAAGAATTTTAACGATTACAATAGGTGCCTACGCACCTTCGGTGCGCTTGGCCCCTAATAAAAATTCTATGAATGTTAACCAATGACAGTCAGACATTGCTTTTCAACCATGCTTCAACGGAATTATTTAAAAAAATAAACTCATGGAACAGGCCTGGACAAAATTGATGGTACCCCTAGAAAAGACTGTAAATAATGTGACCAAATGAACATGTTAATTCAAGGTGTGTGCACTAATTAGCATCACAGGTGTGTACAATCTTGTAATCAGTCAGTGGGCCTATTTATAGGGCTTCAGGTAGTCACTGTGTTGTCTGGTGACATGGTGTGTACCACACTCAACATGGACCAGAGGAAGCGAAGGAAAGAGTTGTCGCAGGAGAATAGAAAGAAAATTATAGACAAGCATGATAAAGGTAAAGGCCATAAGACCATCTCCAAGCAGCTAGATGTTCCTGTGACTACAGTTGCACATATTATTCAGAAATTTAAGATCCATGGGACTGTAGCCAACCTCCCTGGACGTGGCCGCAGGAGGAAAATTGATGACAAATCAAAGAGACGGATATTTCGAATGGTAACAAAAGAGCCCAGAAAGACTCCTAAAGAGATCCAAGGTGAACTCCATGCTCAAGGAACATTAGTGTCAGATCGCATCATCAACAGAGCATCTAAAGTTATTGGTTCACCCCTACCATCCCTTGAATCACTTTACCACAAACGGACACTACGCAGAGCCCACAAAATCATTTCTGATATCACCCACCCTGCACACTACGCCTTCCAGCTACTGCCCTCTGGGAGGCGTTACAGGACAATCGCCTCCAAAACAACTCGCTTCAAAAACAGTTTCATCCCAAAAGCAATAAACATTTTAAACTCTGAACGCTGAGGACTGTGGTTTAGGCATGATGTATATGTATATGTATATTTAGGCATGAATGTATATGTACGTTATTTTATTTTATGTGTTTATTGTTTGTTTAATGTAATGCTGGAACCTGTACCAAAGAGCTGTACTGATAACAAATTCCATTAGCTTGGCTGTGTGGTCATTAAATTAAAATTAAAAAAATCAATCGCACCATCCGTCATTGTTTGAGCCAAAGTGGACTACATGGGAGACGACCAAGGAGGACACCATTGTTGAAAACAAATCATAAAAAAGGTAGACTGGAATATGCCAAACTACATGTTGACAAGCCACAAAGCTTCTGGGAGAATGTCCTATGGACAGATGAGAAAAAAATGGAACTTTTTGCCAAGGCACATCAGCTCTATGTTCACAGACGGAAAAATGAAGCATATCAAGAAAAGAACACGGTCCCTACTGTCAAACATGGAGGAGGCTCTGTTATGTTCTGGGGCTGCTTTGCTGCATCTGGCACAGGGTGTCTTGAATCTGTGCAGGGTACAATAAAATCTGAAGACTATCAAGGGATTCTAGAGAGAAATGTGCTGGCCAGTGTCAGACACCTTGGTCTCAGTCGCAGGTCATGGGTCTTGCAACAGGACAATGACCCAAAACACACAGCTAAAAACACCCAAGAATGGTTAAGAGGAAAATATTGGACTATTCTAAAGTGGCCTTCTACAGTATGAGCCCTGACCTCAATCCTATTGAGCATCTTTGGAAGGAGCTGAAACATGCCGTCTGGAAAAGACACCCTTCAAACCGGAAACAACTGGAGCAGTTTGCTCATGAGGAGTGGGCCAAAATACCTGCTGAGAGGTGCAGAAGTCTCATTGACAGTTACAGGAATCGTCTGATTGCAGTGACAGCCTCAAAAGGTTGTGCACCAAAATATTAAGTTAGGGGTACCAACAATTTTGTCCAGGCCTGTTCCATAAGTTAATTTTTTTAAATAATTCTGTTGAAGCATGGTTGAAAAGCAATGTCTGACTTTCATTGGTTAACATTCATAGAATTTTTATTAGGCCCGAGCCGGTGATAGCCGGGAGGGCCTATTGTTTTTGCTCGGATTTTTTTTTTTTTTTATTTTTTTATTTTTATTGTGACCAAATGATCCTAAATTTGACCCAGTGAACATGCACAAAAAGTCATTATATTGGTCCCAGACTTCAAGCTCGGCAAAAATGGTATGTATTTGAATACGCCGAAAAAAAAATACGAAAAATGACTCAGTGGCGACCCCTACAAAATCAAAATACATTGGGCCTATGGAAAGTGAAAG
The DNA here is from genome assembly GCA_024416835.2 of Perccottus glenii. Taxonomy (NCBI): domain Eukaryota; kingdom Metazoa; phylum Chordata; class Actinopteri; order Gobiiformes; family Odontobutidae; genus Perccottus; species Perccottus glenii. The sequence continues at coordinate 6,479,021 of CM044554.2, forward strand.
TAACGTTTTTCCAACGTAGAAAATGAAACTTGGTATATCCATAGGACACCTCAGGGCAAACAGAAAAGTCAATGACAGTCACACCCTAAACTTAACAGGAAGTCCGCCATGTGGGGTGAAACGCTGGCCACTAAAATCGCACTTTGCGCAGAAAGATGCAAATCATTGTGTTTTAATCTAAATGGCCCCAAATTTGGTGAGTATCATCTAGACACGTGTGCCAACCAAAGTTGTGACTTTGTTGTTGATATCTTATCGGGTATGGGTGTGGCAAGCCTGTAACGAGGTGGCCATTTTTGTGAAAATAAAGCGTCTCTTAACTCTCAAACGCCTTCTCGGATCGAGTTGGACCCGAAAAAGGCGTTTGTGCACATTCATGACCTGAACACAAAAATATGTAAATAAAAGGGTTATCTTTAGAAATGGCTCTCCAGCGCCCCTACAAACTTATAATGGACCCAAGAATTTAGTTTGTCATAGAGACATAAAATTTTGTACACACATCTCTTATGTCATGACGAGCATAAAAGCCAATGACAACCACCCCTATCTATAAATGTGTTGCCATAGCAACGCCCCAAAAATGTGAAAAAGTCAATGGGAAGTGAAATTTTTAGTTTGTTGTAGGCAAATAAAACTTGGTACACACATCCACCATGGGCTTATGAACAAAAAGCCAATGGGGACCACACCTATCACACACAGGAAGGCGGCCATTTTGAATTGAAAATGTGAACCGACTTAAAATACACCTCTTTTAAAAGTACACAGAAAAAGCTGCTTCATTCCACAGACACCAAACTTGGGCAAAATGAGCTAAACACATGTATGTAAATGAGACAAGTGTTTTTCTAGACTTTTTGCTCGAGTTATATATTTTTTTATTATAATTCGGTATATATTTTTTTATTATAATTTTTCTGCAAAATGATCCTCAATTTAACCCAGTAAACGATAAACTAAAAGTCATTTTTATTGGTCCCAGACTTCAAGCCCGGCAAAAATGTATGTATTTGAAGTCCAAAAAAATACGAAAAATGACTCAGTGGGCCCTAGAAAAGTCAAAATACATTGGGCCTAAGGAAAGTGAAAGTAACTTTTTTCCAACGTAGAAAAATGAAACTTGGTATATCCATAGGACACCTCAGGGCAAACAGAAAAGTCAATGACAGTCACACCCTAAACTTAACAGGAAGTCCGCCATGTGGGGTGAAAGGCGCGCCACTAAATTCGCACTTTGCGCAGAAAGATGCAAATCATTGTGTTTTAATCTAAATGGCCCCAAATTTGGTGAGTATCATCTAATCACATGTGCCAACCAAAGTTGTGACTTTGTTGTTGATATCTTATCGGGTATGGGTGTGGCAAGCCTGTAACGAGGTGGCCATTTTTGTGAAAATAAAACGTCTCTTAACTCTCAAACGGCTTCTCGGATCGAGTTGGACCCAAAAAGGCGTTTGTGCACATTCATGACCTGAACACAAAAATATGTAAATAAAAGGGTCATCTTTAGAAATGGCTCTCCAGCGCCCCCTACAAACTTATAATGGGACCCAAGAATTTAGTATGTCATAGAGACATAAAATTTGGTACACGCATCTCTTATGTCATGACGAGCATAAAAGCCAATGACAACCACCCCTATCTATAAATGTGTTGCCATAGCAACGTCCCAAAAAATGTGAAAAAAGTCAATGGGAAGTGAAATTTTTAGTTTGTTGTAGGCAAATAAAACTTGGTACACACATCCACCATGGGCTTATGAACAAAAAAGCCAATGGGGACCACACCCTATCACACACAGGAAGGCGGCCATTTTGAATTGAAAATGTGAACCGACTTAAAATACACCTCTTTTTTAAAAGTACACAGAAAAAAGCTGCTTCATTCCACAGACACCAAACTTGGGCAAAATGAGCTAAACACATGAATGCAAAAGAGACAAGTGTTTTTCTAGACTTTTTGCTCGAGTTATATTTTTTTATTATAATTCGGTATATATTTTTATTATAATTTTTCTGCAAAATGATTCTCAATTTGACCCAGTAAACCAACAACTAAAAGTCATTTTTATTGGTCCCAGACTTCAAGCCCGGCGAAAAATTTATGTATTTGAAGTCCCCAAAAAGAAAAATGAAAATGACTCAGTGGCGACCCTAGAAAAGTCAAAATACATTGGGCCTATGGAAAGTGAAAGTAACTTTTTTCCAACGTAGAAAAATGAAACTTAGTACATCAATAGGACACCTCAGGGCAAACAGAAAAGTCTATGACAGCCACACCCTACACTAAACAGGAAGTCCGCCATGTGGGGTGAAACGCATGGCCACTAAAATCGCACTTTGCGCAAGAAGATGCAAATCATTGTGTTTTAATTTAAATGGCCCCAAATTTGGTGAGTATCATCTAGACACGTGTGCCAACCAAATTTGTGACTTTGTTGTTGATATCTTATCGGGTATGGGTGTAGCAAGCCTGTAACGAGGTGGCCATTTTTGTGAAAATAAAACGTCTCTTAACTCTCAAACGCCTTCTCGGATCAAGTCGGACCCAAAAAGGCGTTTGTGCACATTCATGACCTGAACACAAAGATATATAAATAAAAGGGTTATCTTTAGAAATGGCTCTCCAGCGCCCCCTACAAACTTATAATGGGACCCAAGAATTTAGTTTGTCATAGAGACATGAAATTTGGTACACATATCTCTTATGTCATGAGGAGCATAAAAGCCAATGACAACCACCCCCTATCTATAAATGTGTTGCCATAGCAACGTCTCAAATATGTGGAAAAAGTCAATGGGAAGTGAAAATTTTAGTTTGTTGTAGGCAAATGAAACTTGGTACACACATCCAGTATGGGCTTATGAACAAAAAAGCCAAAGGGGACCACACCTTATCACACACGGGAAGGTGGCCATTTTAAATTGAAGATGTGAACCGACTTAAAATACAACCTCTCTTTAAAAACAACAGAAAATAGCTGCTTCATTCCACAGACACCAAACTTGGGCAAAATGAGCTAAACACGTGTGTAAAATAGACAGGCGTTTTTCTTGTCGTTTTGCTTGAGTTATTTTTTTATTATAATTTGGTATATATTTTTTTATTATAATTTTTCTGAAAAATGATTTTCAATTTGACCCAGTAAACGTGCAACTAAAAGTCATTTTTATTGGTCCCAGACTTCAAGCCCGCAAAAATTTATGTATTTGAAGTCCCCAAAAAAATATGAAAAATGACTCAGTGGCGACCCTAGAAAAGTCAAAATAATTTGTTCTATGGAAAATGAAAGTAAATTTTTCCAATGTAGAAATACAAAACTTGGTACATCCATAGGACACCTTAGGGCAAACAGAAAAGTTTATTACAGCCATACCGTAAACTCAACAGAAAATCTACTATGTTGGGTGGAATACATGACCACCTAAATCATACACTTTGTGCTAAAGGGTTTTCATCTAAACAGCTCCAAATTTGCTTTAAAGCATGACATGCAATCCTCCGAATATATGTGTCCCCGCGGTCTCAAGGGAGGCGAGGGCCTTTATCGCCGCTTGCGGCTTTAATTTATTATTACTTTTGTCAGAATAAAGTTTTTTCTGTGACCATTGTGAGTTTTTCTTTCATTGACCGAAGGGTACCAACATTTTTGTCCACGTGTGTATATATTATCATGCCTGTAGGGCCAATTCAATAAATATTAAGAACAAAAATTATTTGTGTGTATTTTAAGGATGTCATAATGTGGTGTGCATGTGTGTGTTTAGAAATTAGTGTGTGTGAGTGCGTGGTGAGTATCCAAAAGGTCGTCCTTACTTAGAAATGTATATTACTGTTCCCAACAAGTTTAATTGATAATGTGTTCAAAGTTCAAAGCTTCTGCATCAAAGCCTCATCATACTTCCACAAAACTTCATAGACTTACTGACATAAGTAATCTAAAACAAACGCCTGCTAGTTTGGCTTTATTTACACAGGTATTTTCCCAGGGCAAGACACTTGCACCACTAAGTCACTTAGATTGGAGTTAATTTCATCAAGATGAAACATTACACTATACTACAATAAAAAGGAATCAAAATCAGTCTTGATTCCAATTTTTGATAATCTTGGTCTCTAATAATGCCCCCCCAAAAAATTGGAATTTGCATTTATTTAAATGTCACAAAAACTGCCATTTAAAGCTGCACTACCTGATTTTCTGTTGTCATCCCTGTCTGAGATTCCACCCTCCCCCAAAAGCAGCATAGGTACCTCCCCTGCTTCTCTTTTATTAAAAAAATAAAACCAGACTAATTTGTTGTCCACAAAATACTTATACTACCAACCTGAAGTTTAGCGCTTAGCATTAGTTTAGCTGCAACTTTCGCGCTAGTCAATTATCTCAGCCACATTAAACATCACCTGATTCAATTAACAGTATTTATCCACATTTTCCGTTGCCGCTCCCTTTTCTCTGTTAATATTTTTCTTTTTTGAGGTATTTTTCTGTGTTAAAATACATTTTCAGTGCTGAAAATACTTTATTGGCAGCTATTACACTTCCTGGAATGTCAGATCACAAGCCAGTGTGGACCAATGAGTAACTTAGAAAATCCCCAATAATAAATAGCATTATAAAGCCTGCTTTTTTAATGATTGCTTTTATAATATACTATTTGGGATTTAATCCATTTTCCCCAGCTAGAAGGAAAAAATATCAGGCACAGTATGTTTTTAAAGGGTTACATTTTAGAAACACAATAAGTATTTGCTATGTATGAGGGGAGAGAAGCTAATAATAGTATCCATTAAAAAAAAAATTTTTTTTTGGAATTATGCATCATTAGATATTTGTATGGCGGTCTTTTTTGGAGCATTTGGACACATTAGACAAGTGACACAGCACTGGTGTATGAATGAGTGAGACAAGGCTACAATCTCCCTTCAATCTGTTTACATTCATGTGGCTGTGTATCATGTATGTTCATTAACATTTTACTGTCCCTTTTTAAAAAAAATAATATTAAAAAAAATATATATAACAAATTTATAAAGGGTTGCAGGAGGGCCTTTTGTCACGTCAGATAAAATCAGAATCTCTTGGATTTTTTTCAATTAGGCCTAAGCTACCAATGCTGCCTTTAAAACATTTTGTTTTTTTACTTTTATCCAGTATGTAAGAAAGAGCAAAAACCCTCTCAGCCCCACATCTTTTGACAGTCAAAAAACATAAGTCCAATAAAGAAATCCAGAAAATATTGGACCACAAAAATTTTGTCTGTAGTATATTAAGAAGCAGTACACCTAATAAATATATATTCTCTGCCTCTGTACCTATCTGCTGCATCTGTGCCCCCTATACTGGAGCTCTGCCCAGAATACCAGCAGACGGCCATCATTTCTGCGTGTATTGGATTTTGTTATTTATTGAAAATAGGTCAGCCTAGAACTATCTATAGCATTAGCATTGTTCACTGCAGAGAATGTACAGATGCAGCTGTATGAGAAAAAATAAAACCATCAAGGAAAGTAAAGGCTAGGCACCTTTTTTTCAAATGAACAGTGTTCTCAGAATACCTCTGAATGCCAGCCCCCTGCTGTGGGAGTGTCTTCATTGGCAGATGGAGATGTGAATCAGAGCTGAGCAGAATATTAATGTTGTAGTGTTCCTCTAGAGCCGGATGCTGCTACACCGACGCGTCTAAATAAGGACCCGTCAGCTGTAACTCCAAGAAATGGGAATGTGTTATATGAGACAATAAAAAATGAGAGCAGAGGGAAGAAGACAGGCACAGCTCTGCTCAAACTCTGCTAAACATCATTTTGTGAACATGAAGTGCTCAGCTGTTTGTAAAAAAAACAGTCTTTTTGTTGTCTTATTTCAGCTGGACATTTTATGCAACGAGGAAATCCTGGGAAAGGACCACACTTTGAAATTTGTTGTTGTGACAAGATGGAGATTTAAGGTAATCATTTGAATGGAAGCATCCAATGAGTCTTTTTGTTAGAGGTGCTGATAGTTATTCAGTCGGACTATACGTATTATTTTAAGCCTGCCTCTTGCTCTACTACAATAGGTGGGGCTATTCTAAACCTTAAACAACACGGCCAACAGGTTAACTTGAGGCACTGCAGCTTTAACTGTGTTTCTTCATTGGTCCAAAAACAGCATTGACCATATGCTGTAGTAGCTACACACACTATTCATGTTGGCTCAACAGAAATCACACTATGGTTTGTTTAGTTGGACTAAGGCCAAAATGAAAACTAATACTAATTATTAGTGTCCTGTAAATACAGGGACCAGGCCACATCAAGGATTGTGGGTCATTTCCTTCCACACTGGGTTAGATTTAATTGTCAAATTAACCATTGGCTTTTTCTTATAATAGTATTCTAGACACCAGTCTGCCTTTTAATGCCCTCTAAATGTTCACAATGGGCCTCTTGCTACACTGGCAAGATGCTGATTAGACAAATTTCTTTATCACAGTAAAGAAGGGGCTGTACATATTGTTTTACATTTACAAAATAAGCTCATGTTTGTATGAAGTTTAAGGCTTATAAAGACGTGGCTTAAGCTGCATTTGTTTTTGTGTCCACAGAAATCCCCCCTCCTGCTTCATTACAGACCCAAAATGGATCTGCTGTAGCCGATGCCGGTAGACACAGCAGTTGTTTTCAGCCGAGTGGCTGCCGACTGTGCCCAAACCTTATTTATGCAAAGACGATCAACCAACACCAAGCAAACACCAGATGTTAATTGACCACGCGAGCCAGCAAAGGGGGTCTGACAGGAACGAGAGCTGGCCCCCAGCACAGTACTGCAACTCTGATTTTAGAATTTAAACACCACTTTGAGACACATCCTACACATGTGAACAAAACCAGGAGAGAGCATATATTTCTACTTTTGTACAGGCAAACCAAGACACTACTGGTGCTTTGTTTACACGCAAAGATGTTGGGAATCACATCATTGTCTCACTGCACTTCATTCTGCTTTATTCTCTCAAGACACTGACTGGGGACAGGAGCTCGTTTTCTAAAATGGTGTTTGTTGTTTGTTTTTTTGTTGATACCCAAGGTGTTCTGAGAGCAAAGAAAGTATATGGACAAAGCTATATTTGGCATAACATTTATCAAGTAAATGTGTTTTTATTTTATTTTTTTACTGATTTGTCTAATTTGCTTTATGGTTTTATGATATGTCAGTTGTGAGTAGGCTTCAATTGTTTGTGTAGTATTTATGTTCTCTATCAATATTGTACAAAAAATGTCATTACGAGAGAGACTCGCGACTGTTAGAGTGGACCCCCCGGAGTGCTACAGTATATGTTTTGAAAGATGTTTTAGGATTTTATTGCAGACATGTTATCAAAATATATAAATTCTTCTTCATGTCGCCTGAGAGATATAGCAGGCGTTTGTGTGAATGTGGGGTCAAAATGTGATACTCATAGCATTAACTATAGCGAAAGGACAGCTTCAGGACTCTTTCACCAGCCTACGCTCCTGTCTTTCTGCCCATACGCAACACACCACTAAATATTCCTCAAAGACAAAGAACCGGGTTTATATCTGTTCAGAGTGTGTTCTGAGCACAAGCTGTAAGAAAGCCTCCGTCTTGTCTGTTGCACACAACTGACTCTGTTGTGCTGTTGTCATTCTTACTGTGTCGTGCACTGGGTTGAATTCACATATAGTAGCACACCTAAGACTTACTGAAACACCATTGGCTTTGGTTCTATAGGAATGAGTGGCATCTTCAGTAATAGTCTCCACACTGATGTGTTTCCAGTGTGATCCTTGGACTCTATGTAAAACCTAAGCATTAATAGACGTGCAAATAAAGAATGTGTGTTGTCATGGTAACCAAATGGCTATCTGTTACAACAGAGCCACTGCTGGTGGTTTTAAGGCCACAGCACAATGAGTCACCATCTGATCTGTTTTTAATTGTTTCAGGAGCATTAATTACCTTTTAAAAGTATATGTGCAAAGAGCTAACCACCAACTGAGACCAAGCATTGTGAAGGAAAATTATCATTAAAAAAGTGTCTAAAATACATAGTTCTTGCAGCTGTGAACTACAGCAGAATTACTAAACTTGTTTAGTCCGTGTAGTGTTGCTGTACCTACCGTTGACCCAAACTGGGTAGTGACGCAGATCTGGAAGTGACACATGTACCATTCCGCAGTGAACAAGAAGGGAGACTAAAACAGGACATCCTCCTAGAGCTGGACAAGCCTGGACTGTCTACATGACTGTGCTGCCCACTGCCGGCAAAAGCTGCAGATCTTACAAATGTGAGCATTTATGTCAAGTGCTTTCATCCAAAACACTCCAAGACTTTACAGAAGCCAATGTTAAATATTTCTGAACCTACAAACAGGTTTTATAGTGATTTAATATTGTTGACGATTTTGATACCTTTCTGAATACACTGACTACTTTTGCTCATTTGGTGCTTATGTTTTTCTACTGAGGACTGTTCCTCAGGCAACCGTTGTTCAGTCTTAAGTCTCACTGTCTTTAATTTCTAAACTGGACTCTCAGTGTTACCTCATTGACTTGGATCTGACCACATCTATGGTGTCCGAACGTTCGCCTGCATGAGGCTCACCCAAACCACTTGCATCTAAAGAGTTCCGCCCTGTACAACAGCTTTTGCTTGTGTTTTCATTTTTTTAAAGCCTCCTAAAATAAGCATAATGTATCATCTCACTTTGGGCCTCCTCTGTTTGGACCAACTAGTGGAGTGGTTACTGCACACATAATTCCAAATCTGTCCAAAATGCAAAATGGCAACATTTTTGAATGCTTGTTATTGAGATGCACAGTATGTACCATGTGTCTCACTGATACTGCATGCATTGTCTAACAAGAGTAGAACTGACACAGAATAGTCAATACAATATTGTAAAATCAACTTTAGAAAGCTGGGAAATGACCAAAAACAATTCTTTAATTAATTAATTGCAAAACTGTAGTCCCTAAAGTCAAAATTAAAGCTGTGAGGTCTGTCTGTACTTTAATGATGGAGCTGTGACAGCTTGGTTTGATCAAAATGTCCAATCCCTGAATGGTTCTGTGTTTACCATAGCAGCCTGTTCTGTTTTAGCAGGCCTGTGCATTTAGCCTCAGGTGTTTGGCTGAACCACTCAACCAGGTGCCCACACAAACTAAAATACATGTTACTTTCTGAAGTTCAATGAATGTTACTACTGCATTATCAATCAGAAAGGATTTTTACAACACTCATTTTCTGTTTTATCTTTGCTCTATGTCGCAGGGTTCAGTTCTAACACTCTGCTAAGACTGTCATTGTGAATGCAGCCCCTGTTGTGTTTTGGGTGATATTTATGGTGCTCAAATGTCCCACTCATATCCACCTGTGTGCGGATATGCAAGCTGCTGCCTATTAACTTGTTTTGTTGAATTTGGCTTATCCATTGCTGAGACTACGTAAAGAAAGAACTCATAGGGATTGTAATAAAGTCTGAGAGGTCCCATGAGGTTTAATGAAGGAAAAGAGGCTGGCTTCACTCTGGTTATGACCTCAGCCAGGTTTGTAGATAAGATCAGGTGGTGCTGCCAGACAGTGATCAGAGAAATTTCCCCCAATCACGCAGTCAAGATGATTTTATTTATTTCTATCCTGCTGTGGATCAGGTCGGAGATAACGTATGTCATGAATACCTAATATGTCAGATGTACTTGGGTGCCCTTGGTGGAAAATAGCTGAGGAGAATAACCAGTAACACAAAGGAGATATAGGCTTATTTAATGTACACCGTGGTACTCGTTTCAGTAACAAAAGTCACTGTTTGAGTGCTTTGGTCCAGTGCTGTTTGTTGTTAGGCTCTTAGCACTGCATCATGTCAGACTATATGGTTTGCAGACCTGGTCCTGGCCTCTTAACACAACTGTGTTTTTTTCCTCCAGCGTGAGTTACTGTCCTTGTAGAGGGCTGCTTTTGTTGATGAGTGCTGTTCCCATGAGCCATGGTGCACCATCCCTGTTCCCATTCATTTATTTATGAGACACATTTCCCAGAGAAATTGTGAACTCTACACCAGTCTCTATTCAAATGGCTTAAATTATAAATTTGTATTTTGTGTATTTTTTATTGTCTGTTAATGTCTGTGTATAAAAAATCAACAAAACATAATTATGTGAATCTGGTTATGTGGTTCTTAAGAAATGTGCAATATACTTATTTTGGAAGGGTTGAGCATGAATGTTCAGGTTCAGTGCCCCTCCACAGGCCTCTGGATGTATCCGTGTGTTCCAGCGCTTTCAGGTGCTCCTTCAGGTGTCCTCCCATCATCACTCTGTTCCTTTATTTATTGCTCATGTATTGAACTGGTCCATTGCCATATTTATCTGGTTCTGCCTCTATACGGTGCTGTTTTTTCTTTCATTAGTTCAGAAGCTTTTGTCAAAACCTAAGTGTGTATTTCATCAATAAATGCCTTTTAAAAGTGTGTTCATTTTCTTTGATCTAAGAGGCACCTTTAAAACCCTCTGATTTCCTCATTTACATCCATACATTGTTTTGGGAGTAAAAACATGCTACATTATCTGATCATAATAAAATCCTAAGAATTTTCATTAGATATTCTGTAAATGGTTTTATAACCTTTTTTGTCTTTGAGACTTGATTATGTCTTTCCTTCTGGGCATTGTTCAAACACATCACTGATGTTAGATTAAGAAACAGTTGTAGTTGAAGTTATTTTCCTGTGATGCATAAATAGAATGTATGTTTTCTCAGGATTCTGAAACAGCAGCTATTTGGGTATGTGTGTGGGTGGAGCTGAGATACACACGTGGACAAAATTGTTGGTACCCTTCGGTCAATGAAAGAAAAACTCATAATGATCACAGAAAAAACTTTATTCTGACAAAAGTAATAACAGGGTATATACAGCAATCCTTAAGTTAAATTTACTACTTTTAAATACCTTTTTTACTACCTTCAGAATATTTTTTAAAACCATCACGACACTGAATTGCAGGTGTTAATTGGCGACCTTTCTATTATTTACACAGATTTTGACATATATAACATACAAAAAAGAATAGATTTAGAGACTGATGTTAACAACATATTGCACACATGATTGAGGCTCTCATCAAAAATCAACACGAATGGCCCAGCTTTGTTGATGACATCTACAAGCTGTTTTTTGAAGAACGATGCTAATCCAAATCTGATGATGTACCCGGTTTTGTCTTTACCACACGTGAATGACTTCGCGATGTCAGAGTCGGGAAACATTTCTTTAAACAGCTCCGAAATTCCTTCATTGGAGTTCAATGAGTGGTGATTAACTGAAGTGTTCAGACACCACAGAGCCTCCGCGCGCAGTGTTGGTGTGGCGCCCATGACCACCCCGGAGGTCAGACGTTGATGGAGCCGTAGCGTTGGCCAGTAGGCCTACAATGACACTAATTTGCGGCAGTGGTGGTGGAGGTGCAGCCGCGCAGACAGCTGAAATTGGTAGAAATAACTGCTCTCTCCGAGCACGCATTCCATTTTAATGTTTAGTGGATTGCATATGCGACGAAGTCGTTAGCTCCCATCCAGTTGACATTGATGTTTTTTTACACACCGAACAATAAGCCTGCCTGTTATTCCCTACTACAGGCCTGAGCCAGTCCTTAAACGCTGGGTCGTTATCCCAACTATTAGAAAACTTGCATTTGCCCATGAAGACGACGATGGTTGTCCAGTCGTTAAAGATATGCCTTGAAGCAAGTCTAAAATAAAACATAAGCCAACCACTTCTGTTGAGCGCGCAGTGTTCTGAGATGATGCCGAACGACCACTGAATATGACGTCAGCATCAAACATACGTTGAGACGGAGACGAAAGATCTTTGATTATGTGCCCAGTATGCTAAAGCCCATATTTAAACGAACTAACGCAAACGCAAATAGAATTTCAATCAGAATAGGACACCTGATAGTCTGGAAAAAATAATACCTAATTTGGAAAAAAATAATACCTCTGAGACCACATTTAACACTTTTAATGGCCTTAAATTTGACAATTTTGATTTATCACTTTTTAATACTTTTTAAAACCCCGCGGACACCCTGAATAATAAATAAAAATTCTATGAATGTTAACCAATGAAAGTCAGACATTGCTTTTCAACCATGCTTAAACGGAATTATTTTAAAAAATAAACTCATGGAACAGGCCTAGACAAAAGTGTTGGTACCCCTAACTTAATATTTTGTTGCACAACCTTTTGAGTCTATCACTGCAATCAGACGATTCCTGTAACTGTCAATGAGACTTCTGCACCTCTCAGCAGGTATTTTGGCCCACTCCTCATGAGCAAACTGCTCCAGTTGTTTCCGGTTTGAAGGGTGTCTTTTCCAGACGGCATGTTTCAGCTCCTTCCAAAGATGCTCAATAGGATTGAGGTCAGGGCTCATAGAAGGCCACTTTAGAATAGTCCAATGTTTTCCTCTTAACCATCCTTGGGTGTTTTTAGCTGTGTGTTTTGGGTCATTGTCCTGTTGCAAGACCCATGACCTGCGACTGAGACCAAGCTGTCTGACACTGGCCAGCACATTTCTCTCTAAAATCCCTTGATAGTCTTTAGATTTCATTGTACCCTGCACAGATTCAAGACACCCTGTGCCAGATGCAGCAAAGCAGCCCCAGAACATAACAGAGCCTCCTCCATGTTTGACAGTAGGGACAGTGTTCTTTTCTTGATATGCTTCATTTTCCGTCTGTGAACATAGAGCTGATGTGCCTTGGCAAAAAGTTCCATTTTTGTCTCATCTGTCCATAGGACATTCTCCCAGAAGCTTTGTGGATTGTCAACATGTAGTTTGGCATATTCCAGTCTAGCTTTTTTATGATTTGTTTTCAACAATGGTGTCCTCCTTGGTCGTCTCCCATGTAGTCCACTTTGGCTCAAACAACGACGGATGGTGCGATCTGACACTGGTGTTCCTTGAGCATGGAGTTCACCTTGGATCTCTTTAGAAGTCTTTCTGGGCTCTTTTGTTACCATTCGGATTATCCGTCTCTTTGATTTGTCAACGTCCATGGAGGTTGGCTACAGTCCCATGGATCTTAAATTTCTGAATAATATGTGCAACTGTAGTCACAGGAACATCTAGCTGTTTGGAGATGGACTTATAGCCTTTACCTTTATCATGCTCGTCTATAATTTACTTTCTATTCTCCTGCGACAACTCTTTCCTTGGCTTCCTCTGGTCCATGTTGAGTGTGGTACACACTAGTGTTGTCAAAAATATCGATATTTCGATAAGTATCGATACTGAAATATCTCAAACAATACGATACTGATTTCCCGAAGTATCGATACCAGCTGAGCTTTGTCGCTTTCACTTTCTCTCCTCTCCTTCTGTCTTGACACACACCACACACGTGACCGCTGCGCCTCTCGCCTAGCTCCGGTTAAGCGTTGGTGAATAGAAAGATGGCCTGTGCGGAGCCTCCGCGACCAGCATTGGTTGATAAAGAACACGCCAGGAGCCCCATCTGGAACTATTTTGGATTTGAGGCAAATGAACACGGAAAGGCGAAGGACATAAACAAGCCTATATGCAAGCGTTGCTACAAAACAGTTCTAACAAAACGTGCTAACACCACTAATTTAGCAAAGCACCTGAAAGACAGACTCAAAGAATTTTGAGAGGTTGGTAATTTAACTGCTCTTGTTTTAACTAAATCATCACTAAAAAGTGACCAAGATTGCCCATTATTGTAGCTGATGTGAATGTGTTGTCCCCCAACCCTCCGTTATTCTGAAAGTTAGCTAATATAATCTGACGGAGGAATCTTTTAGCTGACAAGAAATACTTTGACTGTGATCAAAATAATGCGAACTTAGTTACTGTTGTGCTTAACTTTATTCAACAAATTAAACAAATTATAATTGAACAAATTCTGCAGTTTGTCCCAGACTCCCTGTGAGGTTTGTTTTCGCATGTGATGTTTTTACTATAGCACTGCACTCTATGTATTCACATGATTATATGTGAATCCGAAATTAAAATCTGTTCATCATATAAGTGTTAATGTATTAACCAACATTAATGAACAACGAGCAATACACTCGTTAGCATATTTATTAATCTTTGATAGCATTAGTTAATAAAAATACAACAATTCAAGTTAGCTCTAGCCCAATGAAAAATATAAACAGATAGAACTTTGGATTTTAATTAGTAAAAACTTTTAACTAAGAAATAACAGATGTTTTAGAAGTGTTTGGTAACACTTTACGATAAGGTTGTATATGTTAATGCATTATTTAACACAAACTAATAATGAACTGCACTTCTAAAGCATTTATTTATGTTGTTAATTTACTAAAGCATTAATAAAATCTTGTGTTACCAAGTATTTTTCATTTCAGTTAATTAATGTTAACTGATGTTAACAAATAACTTTTACTTACCAGTAGCTTAAATTATAAGAATTAGTTAGATAGTTCAGTTAATTTTAAAGGCGTGATCTAATTTAGTCTGACATTTCTCTTATAGTACCAGAAAGAGGCTGAAGAGACTCGACCTGCAACAAAAACAACCTACCCTGCCAGCTGTATTTGAGCAACAAAGAAAGTATGAAGCAAACTCAAATGAAGCTAAGAAAATTAACAGGGCTGTGGCAGAGTACATATGCATGGATCAAGTTCCTGTGTATACTGTTGAGAAACTTGGGTTCAGACAACTTCTTGAACATTTAAACAACAGGTATGCCCTTCCTTCACGGAATTTTTTCATGCACACCGAAATCCCAGCTCTATACAATGAAACAAAAGAGATACTAATGAACAATCTTGGGAGGAAAACCTTTTATTCATGCACCACGGATCTATGGACGAGCAGGGCCATTCATGGCAGTAACTGTGCAATTTTTCACTGAATCCTGGGACATGCAGATCTGGTGTTTAGGATGTGTTGGGCTGAACTCTGAGCACACAGCAGAATGCTTGAGGGAAGCATTAGAGGAAATCATACAAGAAGCATGGAAGCTGGACATGTCATACATGGCTGGTATCACCACTGATAATGCTTCAGAAAACAAGAAGGCATTTCAGCAAGACTTCACATGGGTCCCCTGCTTTGGACATAACCTGCACTTATCCATTAACAAGGGCCTGGATATAGACCGTGTGTCTGCTGCACTGTCGAGGTTGAGAAAGACGGTGTCTGCCTTCAGCAGGTCACCGAAGATGTTGCGACAGCTGAAGAAAAAGCAAATAGATTTGCAACTGCCCGAACACAGAATGATCCACGATGAGCCCACGCGCTGGGACTCCGCTTATGAAATGGTGGAGAGATTTCTAGAACAGCAGCAGGCGGTCTGTTCGGTTCTAGCTGATGATCGAAAGAAATGGCACCTCATGCCAAAAGATTCAGATATTAGAAGAAGAAGAAGAAGAAGTTTTATTTATATAGCGCCTTTCCGTAGCTCAAGGTCGCTTTACATTTCACAAATACAGTACAGACAAACATTTAGATACACATCACATGAAACATATAGCTGTAATTACCCAAAATGTTTGTTAAATAGATATGTTTTTAACTGAGACTTGAATGCATCCACAGATGAGATGTTTCGTAAAGTAAGAGGCAGCGCGTTCCAAAGTTGAGGAGCATTTACACTAAAAGATCTTCCACCAACAGTAGTCAGACGGAAACGTGGGGTGGATATCAGAGTTCAGCTGATCTAAGGGACCGGACAGGGCGGTAGGGGGAAAGTAGGTCAGACAGATATTGGGGAGCAAGACCATTTAATGCTTTGAATGTTAGAAGCAATACTTTATAATGTATACGTGATGCTACAGGTAGCCAGTGAAGGTCATGAAGCAGAGGAGTAATGTGAGCAGAGCGCCTAGTGGAGGTTAGAACTCTTGCTGCTGAGTTTTGAACATACTGTAGTCTAGCGATGAGTTTTTTTGGAAGACCAAGAAATAAGGCATTGCAATAGTCCAGACGTGAAGTGATTAATGCGTGGACTAAGGTTTCAGTATCAGCAATAGTGAGAGAAGATCGGAGACGGGCAATATTACGAAGATGGAAAAAGGAGTTTTTAACAATAGAAGAAATGTGGGGGCCAAAAGATAGATTTGAATCGAATAGAACACCAAGGTTACGGATTAGTGACGAAGGCTTAATGTGAGTTCCATGAACATCAAAAGTCTGGTTCATAGTTTTGACTGTGGCAGTAGAACCAATCAGGATTATCTCAGTTTTTTTATCATTCAATTTAAGGAAATTTTGGGACATCCAATACTTAATGTCCCTGATACATGCTGTGAGTGAGTCAGGCAGAGATGGAGCAGTGGAACTGGTGGTGAGATAAATTTGAATATCATCTGCATAGCAGTGGAACTGAAGTCCATGCTTGCGTATGATGTCACCGAGTGGATGTATGTAGATGATAAATAGTAGTGGGCCAAGAACCGAACCTTGAGGGACACCCTGTGTGAGTGGAGCAGTAGCAGACCTAAACCCTTGTATAGTGATATAATATTTTCTGTCGCTAATGTAGGAAATGAGCCAGGAAAGTGCAGAGCCAGTGATGCCAATGTCAGAGAGCCTAGAAATCATTATTTCATGGCAGACTGTGTCAAAAGCAGCGCTTAAATCAAGAAGCAGCAAGATGTTTGTCAGCCCTGCATCCATGGACAAAAGAATGTCATTAACCACCCGGAGAAGAGCCGTTTCAGTGCTGTGTGCTGGGCGAAAACCAGACTGAAAAGGTTCAAGAAGGCCATTTATATCCAAATATGACCGCAGTTGTGAAACAACAACCCTTTCAAGGATTTTGCTTATGACTGGTAAGTTGGATATTGGTCTGTAATTGTCCATGTTTAGGTGGTCTAGGCCTGTTTTTTTAAGAATCGGCGTCACCGCAGCCATTTTTAAATCTGCTGGAACAACGCCGGACGCCAAACTACAGTTGATCATATGTGTTATGAAGGGTGCAACCTCAGGGACACATAACTTAAGCAAGACAGTAGGTATAGGGTCAAGTTGGCAGGATGTGGAACTTAACTTCGCAATTAAGTCGCTTATGGCACTTTGAGTAGTTAGAGTAAAAGCAGAGAGAGGGTTTGTAGAATGAGCTGAATTAGCAAACATTAGGTGAAAATCTGAGTCAGGTGCATGAGGAGTGTTTTTGGCAATGGATGCAGTGATTGTCTGTAGTTTGTCAGAGAAGAATTTTGAAAAACTATTTACAAGCCCCACAGAACCCGATATAGCAAGTTGTGGTGGATTTGTGAGTCTGCTAACCATAGCAAAGAGCGACTTGGGCCATGGAATTCCTAATGGTAGAGGTAAAATAAGAGGATTTTGCATGGTTGAGGGCAGTACGGTACTGCCAGTGTTCTTTAAGCGCCAACGAGTGTACAATAAGCCCAGTTTTCCTGTATAGCCTTTCTAGGCGGCGTCCCTCAGTTTTTATTGTTCGTAGTTCAGGAGTGAACCAGGGTGCAGCACGAGTAGATGGAACCAGTCTAGTTTTTACAGGAGCATGCATCTCAAGTATTTGAGACAAGGCATTCTTGTATATACAGCAGATTTCTGAAGGACAGTTAGATAGTAGGCATTTTGACAAGATAGAAGCCCTTATTGAGTCAGAGAGAGAAGATGGATTAACAGAATTGATTTTACGATAAGTCAGCATTTTCTTCAGAGGGTATAGATATTGGAAAACTACAACTGAAGTTTATGATTTTATGATCTGAAAAAGCAAAATCAGAGCCACTAACAAAGATATTATTTAAGCCAGATGTACATATGAGATCCAGTATATGGCCCTTGGAGTGAGTAGCAAAAGTTACATGTTGGGTTAGGTTAAAGCAGTCCAGGACAGACGTCAGTTCATTGCATTGAACAGTGTTTTCATGTAAATTAAAATCACCAAGCAGAATAACAGATGAATAAGTACCACAAACAAGAGTTAGTAATGCACTGATCTCAGAGAAGAAATCAGACAACAGATCAGCATGAGATTTTGGAGGTCGATAAATTAAGATTACAGCCAGTGACGATTTGCCAGATATTTTCAGCGCGAGATATTCAAATGCTGTAACGTCATGCAACTCCATCTTTGAAATCTTAATAGTCTCACGGCAAACCACAGCCAGCCCACCACCTCGACGATGAAGACGTTCTTGAGGCTGTAAAAGAGGTATTGAGCCCTGTCAGCTCTTTCACGGATGCTCTTAGTGGTGAAAAACACACCACTCTCTCTGCAGTCCTGCCTCTGTGTTGGAAGATCTTTTCTACTTTGACAGTTGAGGAAGGTGACAGCAACCTGAAATGTTAACTTAAAAACAATATTAGAGAAGATCTCAGACAGAGATATGAGAATACACGTCTGCAGCTGATACTAAACACAGCCACGTTTCTTGACCCAAGGTTCAAGGACAGTTTTGTAACCTTAAAAGAGCAGGTTAAACAGAACCTTGTGACGAATCATGTCAATTTACCAGAAGTAGGGGGCCAAAGTCTGCAAACCTTGTCTCCAGGTGACAAGCAGCAGCCAGCAAAGAAAACTAAAACAGATCTTAAGAGACTGTTAACAAGCATACAGGGAGAAAAAAAAAGTGAACATGGAGAGGGTGCATCATCCAGAGAAGAGGGTGAGGGTGCTGAAACAGACCTAAAAAATGAGTTCTCAGTATATGAAAAGATGCCTGAAATCAGTGCAGAAGAGGATCCACTCTCATGGTGGAGGACACATGAGACAACTTTACCTTGTCTTGCCAAGTTTGCGAAGTTTTTGTGCATCTCTGCTTCCAGTTCTGCTTCAGAGTGTGTATTTAGTACATCTGGGCTCATTTGCAGTCCAAGAAGGGCACGACTTACAGAGGAGCACATTGACATGCTGGTGTTCTGTCAAGGAATCAATACACAAAACAGTGTAGAGACAATCAGATTTCTGAGACAACCTTCAACCAGTTGTGAATTAAATAATTGGTCAGACTCAACTTAAGTTTTTACATGCATGGGGCGAATCAGCATGTGGGGCATTGACTGCTCGTTCCACCTCTGTAGAGCTCTGTCTACAGAATCTCCAACTGGCCCCCTCAATTCTCCCTGGTTTTATTGAAACATAAACACAGTCTGCCTTCCCCCAACCACGCAGGGCGGAGTTTGGCAGTTAGTTACAAAAACCAGTACATTTCAGTGTTATCTCTCTGCACCTAACCTAAACACAGGAACTGTGAGTTAAGATAAACACTTGGGCTTGACATGTCTGGCTGAGTGCAGCTACATGACAGTTAATTACACACATACAATATTAATGACCCTTTCTTAGCAAAGGCTTGTTGGCCTTTTTTGGTCATATACAATTTGACAACTTTTACTTACTGCAAAGTTCTAACATACTGCAAAGTTCTAACATGTTCCTAGCTCAAAATCTAAAAGTTGCAAAACAACTTTAGACAACAGTAACGAGTGTCACTCTCACTCACCTCTGTAGAGAAAATCTGCATATAATTGCACAGTAATTGCTTCCATTTAATGTTTTGTTTACTTATTTGTTACTTGATGCATAAGAATGCACTGATTTTGTTTGACTTGCAGTTTAGTGCCTATTGTGGACCTTGTGATTTTACTTTTGGATTTTACTTGAAAATATAAGTTTTTTTTTGTTTTTGTTTCTGAATGCAATCTGAGAGGCCTTTGAACAAGTGCACAACCTCAAGACATTTTTGTTAATGTAAAATATACCTCATTGTCATGTTCTATCTAGACATGTTATATTTATCTTTAAATAAAAAATAAAAAAAATAATAATATTGTGACAGTTGTTTTCACTTTGGTATCGAAAATGGTATCGAATATCGATATTTTGGATGGTATCGTATCGAAGTTAGAAATTCCAGTATCGTGACAACACTAGTACACACCATGTCACCAGGCAACACAGTGACTACCTGAAGCACTATAAATAGGCCCACTGACTGATTACAAGATTGTACACACCTGTGATGCTAATTAGTGCACACACCTTGAATTAACATGTCCATTTGGTCACATTATCTACAGTCTTTTCTAGGGGTACGGGTACCATCAATTTTGTCTAGGCCTGTTCCATGAGTTTATTTTTAAAATAATTCCGTTGAAGCATGGTTGAAAACCAATGTCTGACTTTCATTGGTTAACATTCTTAGAATTTTTATTTATTATTACTTTTGTCAGAATAAAGTTTTTTCTGTGACCATTGTGTGTTTTTCTTTCATTGACCGAAGGGTACCAACAATTTTGTCCACGTGTGTATATACATTAGTGAGTCTTTAACAGTGCCAGCTGGTGGATCTTTGATCTAAAGCAGCACAGTGACAATGTATCTGTGAAGCCAGTTCCAGTCCATAAATGATTCTGTTACTGGTTTGTTTTAAAGTACATATATACTGTATTGTGTGTGTGTGTGTGTGTGTTTTTGCAATAATTCAGTATGCTGCAGAAATTCAGAGGTAATTTACACTTGTGTATTCCCTGGCACAATTTGCGAATTATTTTTTGGGACATTTTTTTAGGGTTGCTTAATCTGCTATTAGCATAACATTAACATACAGTGACTTACTGGGCTGTTCAAATCAATTGTGTCTATAGCCTATTTAACTGTCTACAGCAGAGGTCACTAATAGGCGGACCGCGGTCCGGATCCGGACCTCGAGAGGCTTTGATCTGGACCGCAAGACATTATTCATAATTACAAGCGCATTGTGTAAAACATATTTTTGAACCGGCACTTCTAGGACAGCTACGTCTACACGCGCGGGTCCTCAGTCAGGTTACTATGGTTACGGACAGAGCAGCGGGAAATTTCAACACGTTTAGCGTAGCCTGATAATGAGTTAGAAACGACTAAAATCTAAAAGCTGCGCCTTGGCAAAACATAACGAAGATTCACTGACGTTATGGACGGAGAGGGAACGTTTATTTTAATTTATTCAGCTCCTCAGCTCCTTGTCAGTGTCAAAGCTGAACAACAGCCCTTTATCCTCTAGTCCCGACTGCTTTGATAATCAGAGAATGAATCCAGAACTGAACCAGGACTGGACAGTTTTCATGTCAGGATTAAAAAGACTCAGAGGAAAGTGAGGACGTCTAATGTGGTGAGTTGTACATTTGTCTGTCAACTTCTTTATTCTGTTGTAAGTTAGGTACTTATTTGACCTAATTTACAAACGTGAGTAATTAGCATTCACGTTCATTTGAACCTAACACATGTTCATTTGGGTGATTAAAAACAGAAAAGGTGTGAAAGAAAGGTTTGGAGATGAGTGACACATGTTAAGTCTTCCTTAGTGTCAGTTTCTGTGTGAATCCTAAATCCTGTTACAGAACTAATCATAAGCATTTTAATTAAAATGTTACCCCACACGGGGAAAATACAGGAAATAAATATTTCTATTCTAAATTTTGTTTTAAGATGAACCTGCAAATTAAACAGTAACAGGTAATTATTGGCAACAGCTAATGCTAAAGAAATGCTCAGTGCATTTTCCCTTGTTCTTGTTGTTTTAAGAGGAATGACAATAGAAAGAGATGAATTATGACAGGCATCTTTGTCATATTTGTTTAACAAATATGTTTTGGCTTGAATTGATGATTTTTTGTATGTATTTAAAATGTTCTCACACATGTTTTAAAAGGAGTATTAGGCATTATATGTAGAATTCCAGGCTGTTGTCAATAAACCACCAGGTCCTGAGCTTTAGCTGTAGCCTCTTTTGATTTTGTAGTATTTTCCTTTTGTCTGTGAGCTGTGTTTGGTGAAAGCTAAACACTCAAACATCCTCCTCATGTAAACAAGGGATAAAATACAGAAAACAGTGGATTATCTACATTAATCTCCATTAGGTGTAGGTGTGGAATAAATGAGACTTTACTTTAAAGAATTATATTCAAACACATATCCTTTAATTTAAATTTTCCGGACCCCTCACGGTGAGGAAAGTTACTAAGCGGACCTCGGCTGATTTTAATTCAGGACCCCTGGTCTACATAATGACCCTCAGTGCTTTCATCTGGACATGATGGACTTGCTGCCGCTGGGGCTTTGTCTGAAACTGAAGAGGCCATAAGGTTCATATGTTAAGTGACTAAACTCAATATAATACAATATTACAGTGCTACTGCAAGATCTAGCCTAATTTTTTTTAGTCACTTGTGGAAAATAATTCGTCCATTTCTATTATTCCTTTCCTAGAGATAGACGTTAATGCTGATTTGTGTAGACAAAGAAATATTCTGTCTTTAAAATCAAACATACATTGGCTTAAGTCTCTTCTAAAGTTGTGCATTTATAATAAATCACCCAGCCCTTATAGCGCGAGGCTAATTTGCATAATTAATTCCGCAAATGACTGACTAGATTAGAGTGAAAAATGACTGACTAGATTAGAGTGAAAAAAAATAACAATTACTAAAAAGTACAGAGACCAAAGCCAGAATTCAAACCCACCTGATCAACTTAAATAGGATATTTAATGGGATACCTTTGTCAGATTTTATGAAGCTTAACTGGGCTGTGGACCTGAAATATCAACAGAGCAGAAGGATAATTCCATTTCTTATATCATTATTTATTTGTGATGTTACCTTTACAGCTCTACCTTCATTTAACAAAGCAAATTTTAGGATAGGCTTCTTCTGTATATGTTTCATTTTAATGAATTAAACTACAGTAGTAATACAACACCGGCTTATTATTAAAGCTCACCTGACATAGATCAATATTGGTGAGTAAAGGCACTTGTCTGTCTCTCCAAGGTAATGCTCATACGAAACTCCGATAAACTGTTGCTAAGTTAGCTTTCCTTTGTATTGCTGCAAACAACAGGCTGCTTTCTGAACAAGTTTAAACAAGGCCAACAGCTGAATATATTCTCTACCTTCATTTCATCTGGCTCTGTTCTTTGTCAGTCTGCCCGTGCATAAGCACGCAACTCTGTGTCTGTGAGCGCGCAGCTACTGGGAATGTCTCTGTGAGCAGCTCCTCGCTGCTGTCGTCTTGTCTCAGAGCTCTAGCTGTTGTGCCAATTGTTCACCGTTTGTTGGTTATTTGAGGCGCCCTGGAGCCCTTATATTGAAGGTGAATTTTTTTTCCTGATTTTGTCTATTTTGCCCTTAGCTTTATCTATATTGCCTAATGGGCGAGCCAGCCCTGTGCTCAGCTCTCTTAGCAGTTGAACATAGAATTGATAAAGTCTCGTAGAAGAGATGAAACATCTTCACCTTGAAAACTAAGTCCAGATGCCTTTGCTTTAACTCATTTCTTCAAGATGACCTGGATGACTGAGAACCTTCACTTTAAACTATGCTCAATAAGAGATGTCACCTTTTCCCGCTAAACCGATCCAGTTCCCGGATCCTACTACCTTTTTCGGAGTCTTCTGTACTCACCTCCTGTACCAGCTCATCGCTGTGTGTTGCCGGTCATCCTTCGGGTCCGACCAAACACATCCAGTTAATCCACACCTCCTGTGTTTGCTACCTTCTGTATCATTAAATATTACACAGCTTAACAGTCTGAACTTTTGAAAGCAGCACAAGACGTAGGTTCCCATGTCCAGAAAATTTTTGGAGTTTTAACCACACAATGGGTAGCAAGTAGTTTTTGTAAAGTAAAGGGTGTGTGGCGATCATAGGAAGCACTCAATAGACGCTTTAAAGGTTCTGCAGAAGACCAAACCAGAAGTTCTAAAGAAAGGCAGACATGCAGAGGTCTTGCAAAGCGTTTGCAAAGTAAGGAATTTTTCTGTGACCTTGGACTAATGTATGATGCCTCGTCAGAACTAGCAAACCTGTCTCAGCAAGTCCAAGCCCATTCTGTTACATTAATGAGAGCAGAACACCTTTTGAGTACTAAGTTCATTCAAAGAATCTCCAGGAGAAAAGGGCATTTTGAATCTGTTCCCCTTAAATCTGATGGCAAGCTCACACCAATTATTGCAAACCACCTACAAAACTTAAAAAAAATATGAAAAAGTGCCTCTCCTTTAAAGGTGAAATGCTGCATGATCTTAGCATTCTGGACGCCAACATACTGGCCATCAAAACCTAGCATACACTTTGATGAGTCCCAAGTAAAGCAACTTTGCACCTGATTCAAACTTTGTGAAGACCAAGCTGTCAATGGAATGAGAACTTTGACATGAGAACAGACAGTGATCCTGAAAACCTGAAACCACTCATAAGATGCCTGCAGACTATCCATTGTGTGTGTGTGTGTGTGTGTGTGTGTGTGTGTGTGTGTGTGTGTGAAAGAGGATTTAGTGTTATGAATAATGTGTGTACAGACAAGCAATCTACACTTAGATTGTTGTTAGTAACCTACCAATGATCAACATATCAATGGCCCTCCTGTTAGTATTTTTGAGCCAAGAAAGTATGTATTTTCAAGGTTAAAAGCACATCACTCTGCCACACAGACAAGACAACCGAAAACACAAAATGTGCAGATAAGTGTAGACATATTTGTTGTTTAAAGAAAACGGCTACACTGTTACACTTCTGTGTAATTGTTTTGTGTGGTATAAATACTGGTTAAGCACAAGTCAAGTCACTATACTCCATTGATAGTATATAAAGTATAGTGGATAGCTCATTGCTCCCCGTTCTGCGAAATGTGTCTCACCACAGGGCGATTGCATCCAGGCTTTTCTGACTCCTGCGTCAGAGAATATTACTAAAATGGGCAGAAAGGGTAGTAGCTGAACTGCTCCAGGGCTTCAGTAAACAAGCCGCTAATCTCAAAGTCCGAGCTGAACAAGCTAACGCTAACGACTAATGTCAAGCTAACGAATGCTGCATGCCGAGGCCTCTCCACTTTTGTCTCCTCTTGTCTCTCAGCCTGAGGTAAGTCTGCAAATCTTTACAGCAAACTTTATTTCAGCTCCTGCTGTTAATGTCAGATCATTATTATTATAATTAGAGCTTTTTTATGATGATCATAATTTTAAGCACACACATTTTTTATCAAATATATCGTTATATACTTCATATATGTTTAAATATCTGCCTTTAATTTACAAATCTTGTACATTAAGGCTTCAGTATTTGAAGTAGGCACATTTTTACACTAAACTAAAGCCTCATTACTATCCTAAAATCTGATAATAAAATAGTAATATTTAAGCAAATAACGCGCAAAGATATTTAAATAGAAGATTTATAATGCTATACATGATCTTTTAGATTGCAGTCCGTTTGGACTGCTGTTGTCTCGCATAAAGCCTGTAAATAAAACCCAGAAGCCTAAAGCAAACGTGCAGCATTTAGAAAGAACTGTCATTTACCTTTACACATGAACTGGTTTATAAAATAGACAGTGGGCTCTGGACACAGATGAAGCTTCAGAGACCTCTCAGATCCACATTTAATGTCTATTTCTTTTAGTGTCACCTGGATGACTGTTAGTGTTTAAATTAAGAAGCATACAAGTATTTAGTCACACATGTATAGTCTCAAAGTCTGGTTACTTACAGCAGAAATCTGTATTTCTCTGTTTTAATGGCTAAACATTAATGACTTACATAATTTTCTTTTTGTCCCTGTCTCTGTGTGGCCTGTGAGGAAGAGCAGGACGTCCTGTGAACATAGATAGTATAATTATGGATGATATTCGCCCATTGGTCCCCTATTCACCAATATTGTCATTACGAATGGGCAATAAAATGGCCGTTACATCCGGGCTTTTCGGGTTTTACTCCATAGTAAAACAATAGTTTTTAGATAGCATAAACCAACGTAATTTTCAAAAATTCACCCCCCCCAGAGTTGTCACGTAGTAAAAACTTAGCTGTAGAGACCGGAGCCATCTTTTGTACCAGGCTGTAAACATGAGTTTTACTCTTGTAAAGTCGCCATTGGGTTTCTCCTTATATTTCCGCTTTTGGAGCCTGCCCTCTGGTGGACGGAGGTATATCGCTGTATTTTGCTGTTACATGACGACCATTTAAGAGGTACCATGGGAGAGGCTTGCCTGTGAACCACTGTGGACATGGGCGGAGTTTGGGGGGGGCTAAGGGGGGCACTGCCCCCCCAGACCAGAGCCAATTAATGCCTGTCTTGTGCTTTTAAAAATAAAAAAAAAATACAGAATTCATATTTTCTCATTTTATTTGTCCTGTATTATAATTTTTGTGGATATAATGAGTACGTTTAGAATTAATTATTTTTAATTTAATTAGATGGTATGATATATGAAATATGGTAGCCCATAAAAAAATCTGAGCTCGTGGTCTGCTGGTAGGTGCCCCCCCACGCACAAAAGTGAAACTCCGCCTATGTCTGTGGAGCAGTTACATGAAGACTGTGTCAAACTTGTGAATGTGACAAAGAAGAATCTGGACCAGCTTTACCTGCAGCTCCTGTTGACCATAGGTGGTCACGCCTCCGCCGGCAGGTAAGACGCTTAAAGCAAAACTAAGTTAGATTTGCGCAGCTCCCCCTACAGCTTCCTTTAGTGAATCACACTGTCGTAAATACTCCTAGTATTTAAGGCAACGACGCTTTTTGCTTTGCAAAAAGAAATGGCGAATACAGTACAAGAAATGAAAACCTCAATGGAGGTGGGTAATTTTAGAGATAGAAACATGAATTGTTTTATTCACTATCAACCAAAACGTTAGATGTAAAAAAAAAAAAAATCACTTTTAAAATATTATTTTCTCACTTTATTATTTTGGCATCTAAAAATTGAGAAGCCTAAGCCTTGTGAAATCTTCCATTGGGTCTAAAAGTGAAGCCAGTCACTAAGTTGACGCTATGTAAAAAATATTGGAGGCATTTACTACCGTTTGGACTGCTGTTGTCTCGCATAAAGCCTGTAAATAAAACAAACACTCCTTACCGCGTAGTAAAATGGCATGCTAAATAAACAACTTGCTCCTTGTTTCTGCCGTGAATAACAGGCCATTCTCTGCTTTGAACGATAGAGAGTCACATATAAACACAGCACTCAACCACACCAGGAAACACGGAGCAGTTCACAGCAGCGGCGCAGCTTCAGCTCCGCTGTCTCTCAGGAAACTGTTGCTAATACAATGGTGTGTTCTATCCACTCACAGCCCTGTAGCTAATTGTCTCGGTGTGAATTGACGTGCGGTGACGGCACGCACCTGATGTCGATCCTCGCGCAGCGCGGCTGGAGTGAGTTGGTCGTTTGAAGGGTCAGCAGCCCTTGTAATCAAAGGTTTGGGGGCCACTCATTGTCCAATAAGACACCCCGCCCCCACATCTGGTGGCTCTAGTAGTCAGCCCTGGGATCCCCTCCTCCTATAATCAGAGGGGTCTTCGTAAGCTCGCTCCTTCCCCCCCAATGAGGATCCAGGTAATCCATACGTAACGTTAGGCTAGACACCCATTCGGTTGAGTGAGAACATATAGCAATTCTTTCCATGTAGCAACCGTTCTGCCCACTTTTTTAAACTCATTTTAATAAAAATGTAATAATTAAATTTAAACGTAATATGAAATATAAAATGCACACAACACATAATATAAATAATAATTTACATTAAGATAAGTTGTTTTAGTAGGTTTTGTCTGTTGGTATGTCTTATATACGGAACATGTCAAAAATGGCATTTTGAACCCTGTTCTTGCTGACAGCAGTTTAATCATGTATGCATTATACTTTAGTACATTACACACATTACTGTAATAATGTGGTACTTTAGTGCTTGCAGCAGCATAATATTTCAAAGGTGAGAAATCAGCACAGAAAGTCGAACATTGGTGCTTCATTGGAACCAATCTGATGTTTGCAGATTCTGTGCTTTTATGCCTCACTATATTTTTACTTCCACTGGTACAAAATTGTGGCGGTCTCTATAGACGTTTTTAATGTCAGCTAATGGGGTTTACTACTTTTGTATCTTACTCATTTTAATAAGATTTGTGTGTGCATAATAAGAATGCGAATGACAGGTGGTTGCAGCTAGTGATGAGTCGTTCATGAACGATTCGTTCTTTTTGAACGAGTCTTTAATATGACTCGGGAACAACTAGTCATCTCAGAGAGCGAGTCGTTCATTTTGTGTAGACGCATGCGCATTCTGCCACATCTCATACAGGAAACAGAAAGGAGTCATTCATCTCCCAAGTCGTTCGTTCGTTCGTTCACCAAGTCCCAGCCTCATAGAGAAAGAGTATGCAGTTACCGGAAACAGAAAGGACTCGTTCATCTCCCGAGTCTCTGAGTCGTTCATTCAAGTCCCCGTAGGCTGAATGCAGAAACAGAAGGACTCGTTAATTTCATGAGTCAGTCTTTGGGTCTGAGTTTCGTTCTTTTGTCACGTGACCGCTTCAGTCTCAACATCATTACACTCATATTATTGACTGTATTGTATTATGTTTAGGAATTATTATAAAGTTATCAAAATATATCTGCAATAAACATTATCTGAAAATTAAAAAAGTTCCATTTGTTTCTCAGTCTATTTTTAGTGTTAAATGTTAGTGCCACTTTGTTTTTTTATTATTATTTAAACTATTATAAACTATAAAATTATTACCTAAGATTAGAATCCACTGTAAAGTCTTAATCTTTGCTTTATCAGTGATTTCCCCGGATAAGAAAAATATAAAGATACAATTTGAGGCCAGAAACGCATCACATAACTGTAAAAGTAAAAAAATAAAAGAATTGCGTTTGTTTATACAGTTATGTGAATGACTGACTTATAAAATGAACGAGTCATTTTATGAGTTCATTTTTATCGAGGCTGTCACGGCCCAGACCAGACATGTTGATGGAATTAATGCTAAGCTAAATATGAAGTGACAAAGGAAAAAACTATTTGGATTAAGAGGTGAGTTGAACTCTCTGCCTGAAGTAAGCTGCAATGAATTTATAATTTATTTTTCAAAGTTTGCCCATGGCTGCATTAGTTTATAGTTATTATAGTTTTTATTCCAAAAGTACTAAATGTATTAAAAATTGTAATATGTAACATTTTAATTAGATTCTGCTGAAATGAACGAAATGACTTGATAAAAGATTCGTTCATTTTGCTGAACGAGACTTAAAGAACTGAGTCAGTAAAATGATCCGAACTTCCCATCACTAGTTGCAGCCAGCATAGCCTATTCATGTTTCTGCACACATTTGCCCAGTAAATAAGATCGTAAATAGCCAGCGGCATCTTCTCCCGAGGGAACAGTGTAAACAACAAAACAGGAGCAAGTGCCAATCAAACCTGTCAGCCATGCCCCCGCAAGCCAACATAGCAGAATGGAGGCAGCTGATTGGTGAATTATTAATCTTAATATCTTAAATTATGTTGCAAATATCAATATACCAATTACGAGAATAATAAGAATCCGTTAAAACAAAGACGGCAGCGTTAGAATGATGACTGTGACAAAAATAGTCACTTTTCGTAATTGGCGCAGATTTATCAATAGAAGTCAATGGGGGCCAGGCTTGATGGAGCCTACGTCTACTTTTGTATAAGCTTCAAACTCGTAAGCGGGCTTGCTATGTCCACCCCTTATAAAGTCAATAAATGTGCCTTTGGATTATCAGGGAAGGCAGGCAAGGCAAGGCAATTTTATTTATATAGCACAATTCATACACTGGGTAACTCAAAGTGCTTTACAGGAATAAAAGACAATTTACAAAATTTAGATTTAAGAAACATAAGAAAAACAAGAGAAATTAAAAACATTTTAAAAGAAGAGTGCAGATAAAAAAACACTTTAGGTTGTAATGTAGGCGGAGCTAAAGAGGAAGGTTTTTAACCTCCCCTTGAACATTGTTAAAGTTGAGGCTTGTTTTATTTCATCTAGGAGGCTGTTCCAGGGTTTTGCTGCATGAAACTTAAACGCTGCTTCACCATGTTTAGTTCTAACTCTGGGCACGAGCAGAAGGCCTGTCCCAGATGTTGTGGTGGTGGGAAAGAAGCGTCGTGTTACTGTCCGAACTGGCCAGGCCTTCAGCATCAGTTCCGTGTAAAAATGAAGTCTTTCAAAGTCGTTGCGAGGTCCACTGAAGGAGGTCTTAGCGGCTGTTCTTCTGGGTTAAAACTTGCTTTGAGAAAGCTAGGTTTGGTCATGTTAACTGGTTTCAGCAGGCAAAAAATGGCTTCAAAATAAAATGAAGCTAACTTCCGTCTGCGGCCGAAGAGACGAAACCAGTTTGACCAGCTGATTAGAAAGAAGGAAAACTTTAGCGTAACAAGCTAAACTTGCTGGCTTTAAAGTACAAAGAAAGTTTACTCGTTTACACGAGGTCCGAAGCTTGTAATGGTTGCATTAACGGTCCTGGCGGACCGTTCCTTGGACAGACAGAGAAGGCAAAGAGCGAAGAGAGCGTGTGTTCTTGGCCAGCAGCCAGCTTTATCAACTTTTGGGCTGGGGCGTGTCTTATATGTCCTTCCGGACAAAAGGGGAGTCGCTTAGTACATTCGTACATTCTGTAGGAGTAGTACTGTACAGTCTGGGCGTCTCTGCTTAGACTGCGGCCCCCGGATAAGCGGTAGAAGATGGATGGATGTTGCGTTGTGTATAAATGAGATGTTTTGGCAGAAAATATTCTGAAGCACTGATAACAGGATAAAGTGGTTGTTTATGTTCAATATCTTTTTAATTTGACCACATTTCTGACTAAAATCTGCAAGAGTTGTCAACCTAAATAACTTAAACTTAAATAAACTTTATTGTAGTTACTTCACCTAGATGTTGGTTTCTGCTCTTTTGTTTAGTTTGTGGTTCTTGTTCTTGTTGTCTTGCTGCACTTGTGGCTCAAACATGGCACTATATTTAAAATACATTCACATAAGCTGGTAGCTTCCTGGAATTGTGGTAGTGTAAAGTGGCCTAATCACTATCTACTATTCACTTTTTAAAGTAAGGATGTTGACCTTGAACATAGACTTGGCCCTGAAAAAGCAGCCTTAAAAGCCTTAAAGCCTTAAATCATTTGTTTTGTTTAATCTTTATGCTCCTTAAGAAATGGCCAGTTGCAGGGCTGGCTTTAGGAACAGGCTATAGGCAATACAGGCATAGAGCACTGAAACTCAATAATTGGCAAAGAGTTCATGGAGCGCCCAAACCATCTGCATATTGTCCTATCTTTAATATGACTTCTCTTGTGCCTCACGCTTTGACAATGTGCACTCATCTCAGATCTCATACAAAACCAAACACACAGGGCATCTGATCAAAGTGTCAGTGATGCAGTTGTTTTGTCTAGGTTTTCTAAATCACCATCTAAATCTTTATATCATTTAATATGCATAATTAAAAATTCTAAATAAAACCTTAGGGAGAACCTAATTAAAACAACCAGTTGTAATGCTCTCCTGGCAGAGCTGCATTATCTTTCAGTGGATGTGTTTGATATGAGCGATTGGCAGAACACAGTATCACAGACACACAAGTGACAAACAGGCGGCTGATAGCATTACTCTAATGTTTTACCTTACAATCACAATGTGGAAGATGGTGCTTTCTGTTTACAGCCCTTTATGTTTTTTTGAAGAGATGTTCAAATTTCTCTAAAGCAACAGAATGTACAAAGGCACAACAACACGTTGAGACAAATACACAATTTGACTGACAGAAACAGCAAATATTTTTGCATATATTTGCTTAACAAATGCCATGGGCATATGATTAATGAGGCCATCCCTCTAAAAACCTGAAAACAGTGGATCACAGTGGTCAGCTGCTTGCAGCTAAGAATTCTTTCTGACTTGTTGTATACAGAGGCTTTATTTAAATGCAGAAAAACAGGACAATAGAAAATTACATGAAATCACTTTATTCTCATTGTGTGATTCCTTTTTTGCAATAAAGCTATAGACTAAAATTGAAAATGGCATGCAGTGAAAGTAACAGGTGGAGCTTTGAAAGAAACAGGACACAAAACAGTTGCACCAAAACCTTGCCTACATCACACAGTAGCAAAGGCATGCTTACATTAGATACAGAGATAAAAAGGGCAAAGGGAGAGGGCTGAGAAGATTGTACAAAAAAAGCACCAAATCAACATCAGAGTACACAAAATACAAACACAGGACCAGCTACAGACAAATAGAACAACAGATCTTCTCAACACGACAGAAGATAGAGATAAACGAGTAGTCTGGCATATTTTCAGACAGATATATCATATTAATGGCTTAACCAGGGGCCTTCCATCAAAACAGATACTGATTACAAACGATTTGGGCATTGATCAATAAGCCATTTGGAGCCCAACCAAAGATAAAGATCAGTGGTGGAAATGGTGGTGGCTCATGTGCAATGGTCATTTAGAGGTTAGCTCTTAGGACTTTTTACCAGACGTTTAACATCTTCTTGTACTATTGCAATGGTAAATCCTGACTTCAAGCATCAAGGAAAAGAAAAACAATGGGACATATATTGTGGGAAAGGCTCAGTATCGGGCAATAACTAGCTATTTAATATTAATGGGAGAGTTTTTATTTTTTTTATTTTCTCAAAAAGGTTAATCATGGTGCAAACTGAAGTCCCACTGAAACCTAGAACTAGACTACCTGAGAACGTCTAAATAAACTTCATTATTCAGTAACTCCAAAGACTCAAACATGTGCCTTAAGATCTTAAGATCTGCTCTTTGGTTTGACAGGACAACTGCTCTGTTTAATTTTGAGGTTGGGTTTAGGCTGTGGCATGTTACAAACAACATGGGGCACATCTACTGGCACATTGTTGGAATAAAAGTTGTCAAGGCAGTTCACAAGTGCAAGTTGAGTTAGAGTTTTTAGGAAATGCACTCTACAGGTGAGTGACCTGGCTGTGCCTCAAGACAGTTACTTTTGCATGAACTCTGACTTTAGCACTGCTAAGAAAAGCAACCACAAAGGAAAACACAAGCTGTGTGTGCTGATTCATGTTAAGCTTAATGGGGCAGAAAACCTTACAGCTACTACCTGTATATGTCATGACAACATATTCTACAGCACACTGAGGCTGTCAAGCCTAAGCATTTAGTACATGACAAACTAGTTATTTAGTCATAAATATATATGTACAGTATATTCACTTTACTGTAACAGATCATATGTTGTGTAGTCTATCTTAAACAGAGTGGCCATAACTGCACCAGCCCAAGACCACAGGAATGTCTGGAATATGTTGAATGTTCAAACAACATACAAACAAGGGATATGTGACAAAAGTCTACTTTGTTTGATAAAATTATGAGTTTGACTTGCAGTTGTAGTGTTTTACTGTAGCCAGGACATGCAATTGTTTATGTAAATGTACTGTCAGCTGGAATGCAGCTGCACTCTTCTCTTTTGATGTAAACCTATGGCGTGCCCATAACATCTGCATTGGCATTGTGCCATGTTATATGCACAGCTTACCTGACTGACCTTTTTCTAATTGAACCGGTAATGTGAATAAAATCCACAATCAGATTAGAGGCATTAACTCATGGTAATTATGTTCACTGTAGTCTTTTTGTCATTTGTTTACCTTCCTTCCCAACACACACACACGTTGAAACATTTAAATACAGAAGTTTGATTACAGACTCTGCATCTCACAGACAGTGAGGCCTAGCTTTAACACACAATGATGATAATGGTCTGTTATTGCTGATCCAGACTTTCTCCCTTTCAGTGAAACCAACAAACACAGGACATTATTTTCAACAATGCACTAATGTCACTGTCTATTCATACAACTCATTTGCAGTTGTGAAGTTAAAGAGTTGATGAATGTAGAGCAAATTTTAAAGAATGGGCCCGATCTAAATTTAGATGATTCTCAGGTCACCAATGTACAGACTTTATTTTATTATTATTTATTATCATTACATCAATTTTATATAGCGCTTTTCCGGGGAAGCAAAGACGCTTTACATATCAATTATTCACTCCACAGTCACACACTGGTGGTGGTAAGCTACATCTGTAACCAAAGCTGCCCCGGGGCAGACTGACAGAGACGTGGCAGCCATTCCGCTCCAAATACATTCACATTCTTATTCATTCATTTATGAATTTAATAGGCTCTGGACAGACTGAGAGTGGAAGAACATTTTAGTAAGTTTTTTTAAAATATCTACCGTAAATGTCAGTTAAATGAAACTGAATTCAACAGTTATTGCCTCAATTATCAATGTCTTGATGTCTTTGATCACTGTTAATAAATTGGATGGTGTAAATACAGTATGTGCACTTTACTTGACAATTTAACTGCATGCTTCAAAAGTGAATTGACGAGTCCAGTAGGTCACCACTGTCAGTTAACAGTAAACAACAGTAAACACTAAACCGACAGAACATTGACAGCTCCTCACAACACACAGCTTACACAAACACATTAGAGCTGTTAAGACAATAGTGGAAATATTCAGTCAAATTCTGAAATGATTTGGATAATTTCCTCAAAGTTAAAAATATGGCTTATACGCTTAAATATCCTGTTATACATAATATTTCACTCATATATTGTTGTTTTTAGTATTTACAACTCAAAGTGTGAATGGGTGCACATTTTAGGATCTGTATGGGATCGGCTGTGTGGGATTACTCAGACTGCTGCTGGAGTTAGCAGTGTGCACCACCAGAGGAGATCTGAGATCACCCTTCAGGGCCCATCCCAGCTCAGGAGAAGACTGAGAGAGCGGATTGGATCACATAACTGGTGTATGCCAGAAGTGAGTTTGACTAAAACACTGTTACTTTTTATTGAACATGTCCATGAGTGGGGTAGGGATGAATTTCATTACGGTGTCCACAATACTTTCTTCTTCTTCCTCGTCCCCACAGCCGGTCGGGACCGCCTTTTTGGGACGGGTCAAGCTGCCTTCAGAAGCCTGCTCCATGGCAGCCGCTGCCTCAGCTTCCTTCTCCTCCTTCTTTTTGATGCCATACTGTAATAGAGATAGGGCAGTTTAGCTAACTGGGTCCCCAAACGAGTGAGCTCTTATGCTCAAACTCAAAATTTAGACCAAAAGGTCTAAATGAGAAACCCCAGTTTATGCATACACTGTCTTCATGAAGTAAGGGCCCCCTGAAAGAATAGGACTCTCAATTCTTTATGAATGGTCAAATGGGGCTCCAGAACCTTCCCAGCCTCAAAGCCTTTTGGTGAGGTGTTCCTACTCATTATGGTATGAATGCAATGCCAATGTTTGATTTTATTTACATATATTTCATTTCCATATATGTATGTTTAATTTCTTAAGACTCTTAAGACTTTTTACTGACAGTCTTTTAATATTTGTCCTTTGACTTCTTCTCTACTCTGTTATTTTTTAGCTGATGTTTTTGTTGAAGAGTGTATTTTGCTCTGTTGAACAGCCGGAGAGCCTATGTTAGAGATTTAGGAATTGCTCAACTCATGAGGCCAGCAGCAAAATCTGGTTCAGCTAACTTAATAGTAGGGGGGTCTGGTGGCCGTCCAACAGAAAGGTTTTAACAAAATAGGTGTACTTTCCTGCATTTTGGAGGATTTTAAATGATGTTAAAATAATACTAAATGGTTTACATTGTGGGATAATTAAGTGAGATGTTGCTGACAGTTTGCTGTTTACAGGTTAAAGGTTAACGCCAGTGTGTAATGTATTGTTGCTGAGGGTTCACCATCACAATTCTTCTCTCTCACTCTTCCTGAGCCACACTCGCGCTGCTCCAGAGACGCACTCGCGCTGCTTCCGAGACGCACTTGCACTGCTCCCGAGACTTACTCGCGCTGCTCCTGAGACGTCTTCGCACTGCTCCCGAGACTTAATCGCGCTGCTCCTGAGACGCACTCGCGCTGCTCCTGAGATGCACTTGCGCTGCTCCCGAGACACACTCACTGCTCCTGAGACACAATCACTGCTCCTGAGACACACTCACTGCTCCTGAGACATACTCACTACTCCTGAGACACACACTCGCACTGCTCCTGAGGAAATTGCACTGTGAATTTGGAAAGAGGGGATTTAGTGCTCCTTTACCAGGAATATTAGACTTACTATTTACTTCACATGTAAAGTAAATAGTCACTGGCTTCTTTTCTGACTCCTCTGACCACTCACGCTCACATGTGTGTTTAAAACATAAAACTACAGAGATCTAAGCTCTGAGAAAAAGCTATGGTAATTTTGTAAATCATGTTTAAGAGTAAGATTTACACAGGTTGTGAATATAACCTGTTAATTTGGCTCTAACAGGTGAGAGAGCTCCTGTCTCCCCTCCTCTGCTTGAAAACTATTTTTATCTCTGACAAAAATAGCTTTATCAACGCTGGTTAAAATGTCTTTGATTTATACATTAACCGTATTAGCTTTATTGTTAGCACTGTTTAGCAATGTAACCTACCTTACTTTCTGCTGTAAACGAAGCTAAATCCCTTTTGATTTTCTTATTGAATGCTGAAGTCTATCCATACTCAGACATCACTAACATGTCAGTCCAACACATGTCTTCACTCTGTCTCTTTGCTTTTTATTTTTTTACAATAGATAATTGTACAGATTAAACTGTTCATAGATTGTAGAGCATCTCCACAGATTGTTTCAATTATACTTGCGCGCTGCGGTCTCCGAGTCTTTTCACAGAATCATGGGTAATGGTAGAGGTGTGAGGGGAAACTGAAGCTGTACAGAACCCAGAGAACATTAGATACGATTGCAGGTCTCATTGTGTACTTATTTGACTGATAAAAGGGTAAAAAGCAATGGTTACTGTGTCCCACTATAAGTTGATGTTCCATGAGGCTGCGGGTTAGGGTTCGTACCTTGTCTCGAATGCCCTGCCGGAGATTCTCCCGCTCAGCTTCCATCCTGGCATACTTGGCCTTCCTCTCTTCCTCCTGTTGCCTAAGCGCCTCTTGCCGTTCCTCCTCCTTCTTCTGTGCATCAGGGTCCTTCTCCTCCTCACCCCCCAGCATCTTGCCCATGTCTTTGGTGGCCCCTGTGAGTTATGACAGGAATGCAGAGTCACACACAGTTAAGGCTGAAATTTATTTATTTTATTCTTTTTGGGTTAGGTCAATTGAGAACCAGTTCTCATTTATATTGATGGCCTGGCCCAATGGGAGGGTGGGAGGGTATTGTACATGTCTTTTAGTGGTATAGGGGAAAACAAAGTTCCCGGTGGATACCTAGGCAGATATGTAAACTCCACACAGAAAGGCCCCGCCCAGGGATCAAACCCAGAACCTTCTTGTTGTGAGGCAGGAGTGCTAACGACTCTGCTACCGTGCCACCAAATTGAAGGGGAGACACAAGAGGAGTGATTCAAAATAAGAACCAAATAGAAATAATCAGCCTTAAGCAGAGGAGCACAGATTAGCTTTATGTAAAGCCCTTTCATGTAACCGTTGTTAGATACAATTTAATTTAACAAACTGATGGCACTCAATAATGCATTATGGTCAAGGAGCATGACTAAACCTGGCGAAGTGAGGACCAGAGCTTTGGGAGCTGGCTCAAAGGACCAATTTTGTTTTGAATAAATAAAGACAGTGAGAGAGGAGTCTTAAGTGTGCCTTCTTTATTCATACAGCTTGCAAAATCTCATAAAACCCAATGTCATGGGAGAGGAGGCCTTCCTGAACAAAGAATTACACATAACAACAACAACAATAACACATCGAATTTATATAGCGCTTTTCAGGGGACGCAAAGACGCTTTACATACATAAAATACATACAACAGAACAATAAACAAAACAACATATTGCAAAAGAGTTTATGACAGGTTGTAACATTTCTTGAAAAGGTGCGTTTTTAACTGTCTCTTAAATGTTTCGAATGAGTCAGAGGTTCGGATTTGTGGAGGGAGGGAGTTCCAGAGGGAAGGGGCAGCTATGGCAAAGGCTCTGTCCCCCACGGTACGATGCTTGGATTTGGTGATGGGGGTGAGGAGATTTGAGTCAGAGGATCGGAGACGGCGGGAGGGGCAATGTCGTTGAAGGAGATCTGAGAGGTATGGGGGGGCAAGGTTATTGAGGGCTTTGTAGGTGATGAGGAGGACCTTGAAGTGAATACGGTACTGAATGGGAAGCCAGTGGAGCTGCTGGAGGACGGGGGTGATGTGTTCTCTGGTGCGGGTGTGGGTGAGTAACCGGGCAGCTGAGTTCTGAACGTACTGGAGTTTCTGGAGGTCAGTGGAGGGGAGACCGTAGAGGAGGCTATAGTCCAGTCTGGAGCTTATGAAGGCGTGGATGAGTGTTTCGGCAGCAGAGGTGGAGAGGGTAGGACGGAGACGAGCAATGTTTCGGAGGTGGAAAAATTATGTTTTGGTGATGTTTCGAATATGAGTTTTGAAGGATAGGGTGGGGTCCAAAGTGATTCCAAGATTCCTGATCAGAGGGGAGGGGGTGACTGTGTGCCCATCGATGGAGAGTGAAAAATCATGGGAGGAGGAGAGGAGGGATTTGGGACCACATACATAGAGATAAATTCAGACTACACAGAAATACATTGTGTGAGTTTACGTGAAGAACATACAGCATACAAGTACTGTTCCATCAATGACCCACTGGGCTGGAGTGCAGTTTTAATGTTCATTTTTAAACAGCTGAGAATACATCAGACATTAACCATCAGTACAAAAAGTTCTTTGATCTCTTCATTATTTTATCATACATTACAAAAGACAAAGCACCTGGTTTATGCACTACTTGGCAGTACTTCTTCTAGTTATAAAAAAATAAGGTTGTGCAACTATATACAATTTTTCTTACATCTCTGTGGCACAGTGTACAGAAGCCTGCTCCATGCAGGAGCCCGGCTGGTTAGCTCAGCTGGTAAGGACAAGACCTTTCACACGGGGGACCCAGGTTCGAATCCCCCTCGGGGTGCTATCCAGTGTGGGTCCTTAGGCAAGACCCTTTGCGCTACTGCCTACTAGGGCTGGGCGATATGACGAAATATATCGTCTGGACTATAGAAAATGTCTATCGTTTTATATAAGGCTCTATCGTTTACGCCACGATAAGGCGTTTACGGCAGAATTTTACATCAAGATGCACCTCACGCCACGGCATGCCCATGCACGCTGCAATACATAAACAAACATGGAGGAAGACGGTAGTACACGCGGTTCAGACCAGGGTAATTCTAAACAAGATGACCAGCCAACCCAAACCGAGGAGCTTGTACCTAAAAGAGGGGTGACTTCTGTTGCATGGACGTGGTTTGGATATAAGAAGACCGACGTACACCAGACAACAGTTGTTTGTAAAGTTTGCCGGCTCCCAGTGCCAACAACGGATTCCAAAACTACAAATTTATTTTATCACCCGCGCAAGAACCACGAAAAAGAATACAAAGAGAGTCAACGAGCAAAAACTGCAAAAGCAGCGTCGAGTGGTGACGTAAGCGCTCAAAACAAACTCCAGACACAGACGCTGCAACAGGCTTTTACGCGTGGCACACCATATAGCCATAGCTCCCGCAGAAGATCACTTCTGCTGTTGCGGAAAGGTTTTTTTCACTTGGATTTTGTAAAAAATATATTGAGGCTGACTTTGTGGCTGTTGCACTTTAAACTTTGAAGTTTACCTTTGGTATTTTGCCCTGCACCATGCTCTTTAAACCTCAGAGGTTTTCAGTTTACTTTTTATATCCAATAGGAATAGACAGGCCATTATCAATATTTGTGGTTGCTTTCTATTGCCTGCTCTATAAGAATACTACTTGGAAACATCTTTACACCTACATGATGCTGCAGGAGAAGTCTGGGTGGTGTTACTGTTAAAAGTTGGCTGCTGCTATATGTTGAAATATTTTAATGGCAGGTGTTAACATTACCAACAGTCTTGCTTGCAAAAAAGGTTCTAAATAAAATAAATTTAGTCCATACTACCTTTTTGTTTTGTA
Source organism: Perccottus glenii (assembly GCA_024416835.2). Taxonomy (NCBI): domain Eukaryota; kingdom Metazoa; phylum Chordata; class Actinopteri; order Gobiiformes; family Odontobutidae; genus Perccottus; species Perccottus glenii. The sequence goes on from CM044554.2 coordinate 6,518,851, forward strand.
TATCATTTCAAACTGCAGTTCCACATTGCAATTTTGTATAGACTATTCATAAACTGAATTAACAGAAAATTGCTATATCGTTATGTATATCGTTATCGGGATATCAAATGAGCTATATCGGGATATGACATTTTGACTATATCGCCCAGCCCTACTGCCTACCTCATAAAAATGATGAGAGACAATAAATGCTATGAGAAGCCGGATCAGACGACGCCCGGCCAAACAAGGTCTGCGTCAGGTGTTGGGGAACCAGAGCAACTTGATGACAAATGGGCTACTGGACAAGACGGAGATGGGCGAGATGCGATAACAAGGCTCTGTTGGAATGCTACTACTCCAGTAACCCTAGTCAGAGGGGTTACATGAAGAGAATGTGGGATGAATGGTTACTACGAAACCCACAATCCAGGCTTACATCGAAGCAACTAGTAGCTCAGTGTTCCAACATCCACGAGCGGCAGCTGCTATCACAATTTGAGATTGACAAGATACTACACAAAAAATGCTACAGCAAGGGGGAGCCAGGACGAGAGGTCAGAGGGGAGCCAACGGGGGCTCCCCAACCGGAGATTGGGTATGAAGCCCTAACAAGTGAAATAACGCTGAACGAGGCAGCGACTGACCTGAAAGACAAGATCATGGCAAGAATGAATGCAAGCCAATTACAACGGCTAAGTAAAGTACCATAAGAAAGTCTCCTAGAAGATGTGAATGCAGCATTGAGTGCGATCCCTACCACAACAATCACTGAAACCAATGAGCTGCTATACAACTCAGCAGCAGTGATCCTCAAGATGCTTGGCTATAAGAGCAACCATGGGAGCCATGAGAAACAGTACCCACCATGGAAACAAAGGCTGGAGGCTAAGATCAAGCAGACACGTAGAGAAGTAAGCCAACTGACAGAGGCCAAGAAAGGTGCAATGAGAAAACAGGTACCCAAGAGGTACAACCAGATGCCCATACCTGAAGCACTTGAAACTGCCAAACAAAGGCTCCAAGCCTTGGCCAGCCGCCTAACGAGTTACACGAGAGAGAACGAAGCCTGCAAAAGTGTACGCTCAATGGCAGGGTAATAACAGCAGAGCAGACCCTCCAAGGCTGGAAACTGAACAATACTGGAAAAGTATATGGGAGAGGGAGGCATCACACAACAGCGATGCACAGTGGCTGGTGGCTCTGAGAGAGGACCAAAGCAACCTCCCTGAACAGAATCCAGTTACCATCACAGCGGCAGACATCCAAGAAAGACTCTCAGGTATGAAAAACCGGGCCCTGACAGGATCCACACCTACTGGCTAAAGAAGCTCACTGCACTCCATGAGCGCCTTGCAGCACAAATGAACCAGCTGCTAAGGGATGGGACGCACCCTGAATGGCTTACCGAAGGGCGTACAATCCTGATCCTGAAGGATCCCACAAAGGGTACAGTCCCATCCAACTATCGGCCAATAACCTGTCTCTCCACAACATGGAAGCTCATGTCAGGCATCATTGCGGCTAAGATAAGTGGGCACATGGATCAATACATGAGCAAAGCACAGAAGGAAATCGGCAAAGAAACCAGAGGAGCTAAACACCAACTCCTGGTTGACAGAACAGTCACCCAAGACTGCAGAACCCGACACACCAACCTGTGCACTGCCTGGATTGATTACAAGAAAGCATATGACTCAATGCCACACACATGGATCACTGAATGCTTGGAGATGTACAACATCAACAGGACTCTAAGAGACTTCATTGCAAACTCAATGAGGCTGTGGAAAACCACCCTTGAGGCCAATGGCAAGCCACTTGCACAAGTATCCATCAAATGTGGCATATACCAAGGAGATGCTCTATCCCCACTGCTGTTCTGCATAGGCCTGAACCCCCTCAGCCAAATAATCAACAAGACTGGCTATGGATACCGACTCAGGAATGGGGCCACCATCAGTCACCTCCTCTACATGGATGACATCAAGCTATTCGCTAAGAGTGAGCGGGACATCGACTCACTGATCCACACCACCAGGATCTACAGCTCTGATATTGGGATGTCATTCGGGCTTGAGAAGTGTAGTCAAATGGTGTCAAAGAGAGGGAAGGTAGTCCACACAGAAGGGGTCTCACTCCCAGAAGGAACAATAGCAGACATTGAGGATGGTTACAAGTACCTTGGAATACCACAGGCAAATGGCAACCTCGAAGAGGTAACAAGGAAAACAGCAACTGCCAAATACCTCCAACGAGTAAGGCAAGTCCTAAGAAGTCAGCTCAATGGCAAGAACAAGGCAATAAACAGCTACGCCCTGCCAATGATCAGATACCCTGCTGGAATAATTAGGTGGCCAAAGGAAGAGATACAGATCACAGACGTTAAGACACGAAAGCTCCTCACCATGCATGGAGGGTTCCATCCCAAATCCAGCACCCTGTACGCTAGCCGTAAAGAAGGTGGCCGTGGACTAGTGAGTGTGAGAGCCACTATCCAGGATGAAACATCCAAGATCCACAAGTACATCAAAGATAAGGCCCCAACAGATGACGTGCTCAGTGAATGTCTCAGGCAAAGGGGAACAGAGGAAGAGGAGCTGGAGGAGGGACCATCATGGGTGGACAAACCCCTACATGGGATGTACCACCGGAACATAACTGAAGTGGCTGATATCAAGAAATCCTACCAATGGCTAGAACGGGCCGGACTGAAGGACAGCACAGAGGCACTCATCATGGCTGCACAGGAGCAGGCCCTGAGCACCAGAGCAATAGAGGCCCAAATCTACCACACCAGACAAGATCCAAGGTGTAGGCTGTGCAAACAGGCCCCTGAGACAATCCAACACTTAACTGCAGGGTGTAAGATGCTGGCAGGGAAGGCATACATGGAGCGCCATAACCAAGTGGCTGGCATAGTGTACAGGAACATCTGTACGGAGTATGGACTGAAAACCCTGAGGTCAAAGTGGGAAACACCTCCAAAGGTGGTAGAGAATGACCGAGCCAAGATCCTGTGGGACTTCCAGATTCAGACTGACAGAATGGTAATGGCAAACCAACCAGACATTGTGGTGGTGGACAAACAGCAGAGGAAGGCCGTTGTGGTTGATGTGGCAATACCAAGTGATTGCAACATCAGGAAAAAGGAACATTTACATTTACATTTACATTTATTCATTTAGCAGACGCTTTTATCCAAAGCGACTTACATTACATTACATTACATTACCAGTGTTACAGTCACTGGAGGCAAGGTGGGTTAAGTGTCTTGCCCAAGGACACAACGACAGTATGAACTGTGGGGCGAGCAGGATTCGATCTTACTACCTTCCGGTTGAAGGACGGCCGCTCTACCACTGAGCTACTGCCGCCCAACATGTGAAACTAGAGAAATACCAAGGCCTCAGAGAGGAGCTGGAAAAGGCTTGGAAGGTGAAGGCGACAGTGGTGCCTGTGGTCATCGGAGCACTCGGGGCAGTAACCCCCAAACTGGAGGAGTGGCTACAGCAGATCCCTGGAAGAAAACCAGACATCTCGGTCCAGAAAAGTGCAGTACTAGGAACAGCAAAGATACTGCGCAGAACCCTCAAGCTCCTAGGCCTCTGGTAGAGGACCCGAGCTCAAAGGATGAGACCTGTAATGCGGGAATGAGGACTCAAGTGCGCACAAGACAGTGAAGGTAAGTGATACTTTATTAAAGTACAGATAGTGATAGGAAGCTGGAGAGATGGGCTGAGAGTTGGAGTTGAACCATGAAGCTGAACCGAGACCTGGTGCCGAACCGGTGACTGGAGACCAAGCTGGTGAGCTGGGCTGAGAGTTGGAGTGAGCCGTGGAGCTGCGCCGAAGCCTGGAGCCGAGTCGGTGACTGGGGCCAAGCTGGGGAGCTGGACTGAGAGTTGGAGTGAGCCGTGGAGCTGCGCCGAAGCCTGGAGCCGAGTCGGTGACTGGGGCCAAGCTGGGAAGCTGGACTGATAGTTGGAGTGAGCCGTGGAGCTGCGCCGAAGCCTGGAGCCGAGTCGGTGACTGGGGCCAAGCTGGGTAGCTGGGCTGAGAGTTGGAGTGAGCCGTGGAGCTGCGCTGAAGCCTGGAGCCGAGCCGGTGACTGGAACCAAGCTAGGAAGCTGGGCTGAGTGTGAAGTCCAAACCTGAGACTTGGAGTGAAGGCTGGAGAGAGGACTGAGACAAGAGCTGGAACAAACGCTGGAAACATTCACACAAAGTATGCTGAACGATCTGGCAGGGAAGAGGTGGACAGGAGAGGTTTAAATACCTCACTGATAGTAATAGGTTACAGGTGCTTGGGACAGGTGGCAGTGATGAGATGAAGGAGAGAGAAGGAAAGTGGAGTGGATCCCTGAGAGACACGGAGTGGATCTGACAGAGACCACCCGCGGAGGGTGAAGGACAAAGTTTTATACACACCAAGTGTAATAAAACGAAATATTCAGTTCATAATTTCAAATTCATAATAGTATGTTAGAGCTTAAAAAACTAAATGGTTTCAAACATATACTTCATGTACCCTTCTTCATGTTCATGTTCAGACTGTACCCTTGGAAAGTTAAATGTTGACTTGTGGTAATTTCCAGATTAATACAATTTGTGTACAATTAATCAGAGCACTTAAAGTTGCAAATATTTAAGCAAAATGCACTTTGTTATAATGCACTTTTGTCTTTAATAAATTGAAGAAAAATGCAGAGTTCTGTTCGTTGAGTAAATGAGTTCAGCATTAACTAATTGGCTCTGGCCCATGTATTTTTATTGAATCGTATCGAATCGTGTCACATTGTATCAAATTGTATCGAGACAGCTCTGTATCGAGGTACGTATCGAATCGTGACCTGTGTATCGAGGTATGTATTGTATCGCCAGGTTCTCCAAGGTATACAGCCCTACTCCCAAGGCAAACAGGTCCTAGGTGACGGGCAAGACCAAGAGCGGTTTAGAACCCTATATGTAAATAGAAAAATCAAGGACTGTTACGTTGCCCGGTATGGCGCAACCGGGGCCCAAACTGGAACCAGGCCCCGGGTTGGGGCTCATATGCGAGCACCTGGTGGCCGGGTCTTTCCCCACAGGGCCCACCCTTGCAGGAGAAACCATAAGTGGCCAGTGCGAAGTGGTTGACACGCCTCTGCAACATCGCATGGCGTTAGGGTTAGTACCTCTGGACTGGCAGACCGCGGTGGTAGTCCCTCTTTTTAAAAAGGGGGACCGGAGGGTGTGTTCCAACTACAGAGGGATCACACTCCTCAGCCTCCCCGGGAAAGTCTATGTCAGGGTACTGGAGAGGAGAATGCGGCCGATAGTGGAACCTTAGATTCAGGAGGAACAATGCGGTTCTCATCCCACTCGTGGAACACTGGACCAGCTCTATAACTTCTCCAGGGTGCTGGAGGGTTTATGGGAGTTTGCCCAACCATTCCACATGCGTTTTGTGGATCTGGAGAAGGCATTCGACTGTCCCTCGTGGCGCCCTGTGGGGGGTGCTCTGGGAGTATGGGGTCCGGGGCCCTTTGCTAAGGGCTGTTTCGGTCTCTGTACGACCGGAGCAGGAGCTTGGTTTGCATTGCCGGCAGTAAGTCAGTTCTGTTCCCGGTGTGTGTTGGACTCCGGCAGGGCGGCCCTTTGTCACCTGTCCTGTTCATTGTCTTTATGGACAGGATTTCTAGGGGCAGGCAAAGGCCGGCGGGAGTCTGCTTTTTGCAGACGATGTTGTCCTTTTGGCTCCATCAAGCCAGGACCTTCAGTGTGCACTGGGACGGTTTTCAGCCAAGTTCAAGTATCTTGGGGTCTTGTTCACGAGTGAGGGAAGGAAGGAGCATGAGATTGACAGACGGATTGGTGCAGCTTTACCTACAGTGATGAAGTTGATGTACCGGTCTGTCGTGGTGAAGAGGGAGCTGAGCTGCTGAAGTGTAGCTCTCGATTTACCGGTCGATCTACGTTCCTACCCTCACCTATGGTCATGAGCTTAGGGTCATGACCGAAAGAACATGATCCCGGATACAGGCGGCCAAAATGAGCTTTCTCTGCAGGGTGGCGGGGCGCTCCCTTAGAAATAGGGTGAGAAGCCCGGTCACTCGGGAGGAGCTCAAAGTAGAGCCGCTGCTCCTCCACATCGTGAGGAGCCAGCTGAGGTGGCTCGGGCATCTGTTTCGGATGCCTCCTGGACGCCTCCCTAGGGAGGTGTTCGGGGCATGTCCCACTGGGAGGATACCTCAGGGAAGACCTAGGACACGCTGGAGGGACTATGTCTCTCGGCTGGCCTGGGAACGCCTCGGTATCCCCTGAAAGAGCTAGAGGAAGTGTCTGGGGCGAGGAAAGTCTGGGTGTCTCTGCTTAGACTGCTGCTCCCGCGACCCGACTCCGGATAAACGGTAGAAGATGGATAGCTGGATGAATGGATGGATGAATGGATGGATATCTTTAACTATATAAATGTCCATAACCTCTATTGGGTCTGTCAGCACACCCTGTGAGGAATAGGGCGCAGTGGCTCAGTGGTAGAGCGGTTGTCTTGTAACCGGAAGGTTGGTAGTTTGATTCCCGCTCTCCCCTGTTTATTTAGTTGTTGTCTCCTTATGCAAGACACTTAACCCACCTTGCCTCCAGTGTCTGTGGCACTGGTGTGTAAATGGAAGCTTGATGTAAAGCACTTTGAGTGCCTAGTAAGCACTGTGTTGTATCATGCACGTATTCCGGAAGCATGCTAGACTGGTTATTCAATGCGACACTGTGTTGAGTTTCACAGGAAACATGGGCTGCTGTTCCAAACCATGACATACTTAATTTCTTAGGAATAGGATAAACTGGGTTGTTATTCTCTAGGAAACAGTATTATTGTGCCAAGACAGCTGAAAGAAGTTAAATGTGAAGAACACATTAAAAATATTCCACAAAGGGTAAGGTTTTTATGAAATCCAGCATGATATAGTATTTAACCAGGAATTGGATTTGTAAACAAATATAAGAAGTGCTTACAGAATGTGACTATACCAGAATACCAGCTCTCCACCAAAATCCACTGTAAGGCTTACACACCACAAAGAAAACTAAAGCTTATTTCAGGCCACAGATGTATATCTCAGCATATCCATCATATATTTCCAGGCTCCAGATATTCAGGCTAATCCTAATTAATCCTTTAGGGTGATTGTTATTATCTGTGTGGCCTGGGACTAGCCCTACATGATCCTGGATATTAGATTTCACTAATATTATAGCATATTCTTTTAATTACAAGTCTTGGAGTCTATTCACAATCCTTACATGTGTCCCTACTACTAAATTACAGTTATGAGGACATTATGATAGTGGTGGATTTAAATGCAAGACACAAAATAGTGTTTCAATTTTATTTCAGAGCTCTGGATCCTCGTGCATGTAGTATGCAATTGGCCCTCTTGCCTTTCTTGGTCCCCCTTTGCCAATGCCTCCTACTGTGACTTTTAACAACCCAGTAGACAAACGAAAGCATCTTTCAGTTTTCTCTCTCTGGAGCCCAAACTGCTGTTTTTCACCGACGCAGGCTTTCGCTGTGGTACCAGGCAGACATTATTTGTTTTAAGGATTTGCTCATAAACAACACCATGGTATTCACACAACTATAAGAAACCTTCCCAACTAAGATTTCTTCAGCTATCTTCAAATTAACCTTTCAATGAATCAAAATTATTATTATTGAAACAGTTTTTCTATTCTTTTTTTAAAACAGAAAACACAAAAGCAGCACATAAAAGAAAACAGGAAGTAAAACATTGAAAATCTGTTTCAATAAAAAAAAAAATTGTAAAAAAATAACTTTATTTGTATTGACACGATTCAATACAAATAAACACATACAACCTACATATTTACTTTCAAAATGCCTCTATTTCAATGTTTCTGCTTCCCAAAATGTGCTCTAAACTGGCTAAATCATTCACTGGAAATGGAGCAGTTGGCTGACAGCTGAGCAGCTCAGACTCAGTGTTTGAGTATTTCTATGTCTACTGTTTTTTCCTACAGTGTATACATCCGGCACAATACTGTGCAGTTTTCCGTCTCATTCTGTTTTTCCAAGACAGTGTCCAGACTATATAAAGGCAGTTCCTGTTCCATAATGCTCTGCTGTGGTTCGCAATTGAGTAAGAGCTCGATCATGCTGTAATTGTGGTGTTTATTAGGATTTGTTGGTTCATTCCAAACTCCTGTGCATCTACTGATATAAACTTTCAATGTCATTTCCTTTTATTCTTGTTCAAGATTATTTTATCAGGTGTGTTATGCACATGAATCTTTACCTAATCTCAAAAATGCATTATGTTCAGAAACAATACAAAAATCCTGATTTATACTGAACTAAAATTACAAGAACTATACAGGAACATGCTAAATTCATGTGTTAATTAGAATATCTATATTTTGATCATTCCCAATGGGCCAAACATTTGGCTTGAGCTATTTTATGGCAAAATGGCTGCAAAGTGTGGGGTGTTTGCCGTGTGAGGAACAATGCTTCTTTAATGAAATCTTTCTTATTATGTGTGGATTACTTAAAACCGAGAGTTAAATAGACAAGTCAATTCTTCTGCAAACATGTATGAGGGTGTTCAGGGGGAGAGATAGAGAAGTGATATGGGCATTAACGAAGAAAAGATTGAAGGTGATTGAGGAGCTGTTCACACCACTAAGGTCTTCATAAAGATGTCAAATGTCTTTGTTGATTTTTTTAAAGAATTTGCATTCAATGGATACGAAAGAATACACTGTAGTGTGTGTATGCACGGCCAGGAGGTGGAGCCATGAAGACTACAGCAACTCATGATGCACTATTTCATGATGTTGAAAAAAAAACTTTGTTAAAGCATAAGCAGGTGAAGGGTTTTGTAAATGTTTGCATTTTTGAAAAGTTGAAAGCGGGTGTGCAGGTCATAACAGGTTTTTATTTTTAGAATTTTTAGACAAAGCCATTAATATTTAAACTAAAAGGGAATGGAAGAAAAGCTGAGCTGGACAACATATTACAATTCGATTTGGGTCAAACTGCACCAGTCACATACTGGCCCTTCATGTCCCCCTCCATCCCTTGATGGATACTGTTGGCCAAACACAGGATGAGATAGGTGGAGGTTGGCTTGCATTTACGAGCACTTTGATGAGGTCTTCTGCAATAAACCCACTGCGCTCACTTCCCCTTCCTGCCACAATCTGAGCAACACACGCATACTATCTAAATGTCAATCAGACCTGCTAATATATGTCTGTGAAGGTTCTCAGTCATCCAGGTCATCTTGAAAAAAATGTTAAAGTAAAAGCATCTGAACTCAGTTTTTAAGGTAAAGACATTTTGTCTCTAATTCCAGGAGACTTTATCATTTCTGAAATCAACTGGTAAGAGAGCTGAGCTTATATCTCTAGAGGGAGGAGTTTCCCCTGAAACCAAATCTGATGGAACCAGGCTGTTCTGGTCTCATAGTCCTTGGCTATGAAAGGGAAGTGTGACTCCTGATGTGAGAGTTGTTAAGGCTCAAGAGAGTCGTTTGTGACACTGCTCCATTCTGGTGCTGTGGTTGTTGTTCTTTTGATTTAGGTTTCAAAACACTTGGTTCCTGTCTGTTTGGTTTCTCTGTCCTCTTGGTTGAAAGTCCATCTAAGGGTATCCACAGTCTCAGTTCTCTTGTGCTCTGTGCAAAGAGTCCTGATGACTCCCAGCTTGTGCTGCAGTGGGTTGTGGGAATCAAACAGCAACTATTGATCCGTGTGTGTTGTCTTCCTATAACCTTCTACTTGGAGACTCCTGTCCTCACAAATAACCACTGCACAGTCTAAGAAAGCCAGGCGGTTGTCTATGGCATCTTCACGGGTAAACTTGATGTTTACCCGTGATATTAAACACAAGATATTATATACAGCGCTTTGAGTGCCTACTACAGTAGGTGGAAAAGCACTATATAAAAATAAAGATTATTATTATTATTACAGCTGAAATACTCAATGTAACACATGCAGTACATTGACTCCCTGGAGTGATGTACAGCAGGCTAATCCACTGCTCAATGAAAAGTCATTACATTGTACAAGAAAAATGCCATCCCAAAATCCCAAAAACAGCCTGCAGATCTACTGTTTCAAGTTGGCATGCTCCAGTGGTGGAATGTAACGAAGTATTTGTACTTCGTTACTGTACTTAAGTAAATTTTTACGTATCTATACTTTACTTAAGTAAAAAAAAAATGCATACTTATACTTTTACTCAAGTAGATTTTTCAGCAATTATCTGTACTTTGTACTCCACTACATTATTAAAATGCGTGTCGTTACATTCTTCCGAATCTTGCATAAAAAAAACTGACGTTTTGGCGTTGCTGGCCAATGCACGTTGAAACAGATCGGAGATCTGATTGGTCAAAGAACTCACTCGCTCAGCGCGCGTTTTGAAACAACACAAGCGGAACTGATATTCCAACAACGTTGACTGAGCTTGAGCCTGTGCCCTGCAGCTCTGATTCTGAGAGACATCCCTGGCCTTATTTAAGCAAGTTATTTGAATTTAAAGGTTCAAAGAATGACTCCTGGCATTTTCAATGTGTCAAGTGCCTACCTCAACACAAAGAACTGTTGGCGTTTAAAAACTCCCCTTCAAATTTGAAGAAACATATAGAGGTAAGACATGCAATGCTAGTTTTTAATATTTAAGTTACAAACTTGCTATGACATGGTGCTATGACTGTTATAGAAAAACGGATGTCAACATAACAAAAATATCACACCAGTATAATATTTGTTTGACGTAAGTTAGTGGTACCCTAACACGGCAACTTCTTTAGCTGGTTATTAGCACAGCAGGGGCGATAGCTTGCTAGTACGTTACATTTTTGGAGATGAGCAAACTACTGCTATATCAAATTTTGTTTGGTGCTTATTTTTTTCTCATTCTAATGTGTTATACATTATTAGCCTAATGCTTTTGGATTTTCTGTAATCAATGGAGTATAAGCCTCAAATGCAGTTTTAGCTACGTTTTCCCCATGCAGGCCTAGGTAAAGGTCTAAAGCAACTGTTGTTGAGCAGAATAAACTGATCATACAAATTGATTAAAGTGTCCAGAATAGCACTCACCTGTGTACTTTTGAGTTTTTTTTACTGCTCTTAATAGTATAGTAAAAATAAAATAAATTGTATGTCATAATTGGCTTAGCGTAATTATTATTTAATGAGTAATAAGTAAATAACCAGATTTTTACTGTGTCAGTATTGCACAACAACTCTTTCCAGTACACAATAGATATTGTTTGTGATTGTTACAATTGAACAGCCCAGACATTGATACAACTGATTGTACTTTTACTTAAAAAAATACTTTAAAGTAAATTTAAACGTATGTACTTATGACTTTTACTTAAGTAAGATGTTGATGTAGTAATTATACTTTTACTTAAGTATATATTTTGCAGGGTAGTTGTACTTTTACTTAAGTACCAAACTTAAGTACTTCCTCCACCACTGGCATGCTCTCAACGCCATACAAAGAGAGAATCAAACTATCAATTCAAATGAGCATTAGTTTGACACTGGACGCTCTATGGTAATTTTTAGGTCTGTAACGGTACAATAAGGTCACATTTCGGTTTGGATTTGAACAATAGATAACCTCCAGACAAAGTTAGATTTTCTACAGAAACAACTTGCTGGGTTAGTTCCAGGGGAATTCCTACAGGAGATCTCCAATTGCATGTGGAAGGTACAACTTACACAGCACAACAAGAAATAGGATTGCCAGACCAAAAAGTTTGAGATTTTTGCTAATGGACAACAGCAGCACAACCCAGACCATTCTAGGTGTAACAAGGATATTATACCAGCCACTCGGGACAGAACCTCCCGGACAGACTTCTCAACCAAACTAAAAATTAGCATCTTAAAAAAGGGCTTAATTTTTCAGTTGCTCCAATAAAATAAGAAACAATAAATTGTCTGGAAATGAAGCTGAAGAACTGAGACTCAAGGCCACAGTGGCTAGTGCCAAACCCCCCCCGCTACAATATCACCTTAGAGCAAAGGAGGGCCCTGTCAGAACTCGAGAAGGACCAGAATATAGATGACTACGAGTCTAGTATTAACCGCTTACTCAGTAACACCACCACCTAGACACTGAGAAGAGCTCCAACAAGTGGGTACAAGAAGAAAGTCATAGACGTCTGCAGAGACTGGAGATGGACCATGGCATTGATCAACCTCTGTACCACAGGCTGTATCCTGGAAATACAGTGCCTTGTGAAAGTATTCGGCCCCCTTAAACTTTGCGACCTTTTGCCACATTTCAGGCTTCAAACAAAGATATGAAACTGTAATTTTTTGTGAAGAATCAATAACAGTTGGGACACAATCATGAAGTGGAACAAAATTGATTGGATATTTCAAATTTTTTTAACATATAAAAAACTGAAAATTTGGGCGTGCAAAATTATTCAGCCCCTTTGCTTTCAATGCAGCAAACTCTCTCCAGAAGTTCAGTGAGGATCTCTGAATGATCCAATGTTGACCTAAATGACTAATGATGATAAATGGAATCCACCTGTGTGTAATCAAGTCTCCGTATAAATGCACATGCACTGTGATAGTCTCAGAGGTCCGTTTAAAGTGCAGAGAGCATCATGAAGAACAAGGAACACACCAGGCAGGTCCAAGATACTGTTGTGGAGAAGTTTAAAGCTGGATTTGGATACAAAAAGATCCCCAAGCTTTAAACATCCCAAGGAGCACTGTGCAAGCGATAATATTGAAATGGAAGGAGTATCAGACCACTGCAAATCTACCAAGACCTGGCCGTCCTCTAAACTTTCAGCTCATACAAGGAGAAGATTGATCAGAGATGCAGCCAAGAGGCACATGATCACTCTGGATGAACTGCAGAGATCTACAGCTGAGGTGGGAGACTCTGTCCATAGGACAACAATCAGTCGTATACTGCACAAATCTGGCCTTTATGGAAGAGGGGCAAGAAGAAAGCCATTTCTTAAAGATACCTATAAAAAGTGTTGTTTAAAGTTTGCCACAAGCCACCTGGGAGACACACCAAACATGTGGAAGAAGGTGCTCTGGTTAAATCAAAATCGAACTTTTTGGCAATAATGCAAAACGTTATGTTTGGCGTAAAAGCAACAAAGCTCATCACCCTGAACACACCATCCCCACTGTCAAACATGGTGGTGGCAGCATCATGGTTTGGGCCGGCTTTTCTTCAGCAGGGACAGGGAAGATGGTTAAAATTGATGGGAAGATGGATGGTGCCAAATACATGACCATTCTGGAAGAAAACCTGATGGAGTCTGCAAAAGACCTGAGACTGGGACGGAGATTTGTCTTTCAACAAGACAATGATCCACACACAAAGCAAAGTCTACAATGGAATGGTTCACAAATAAACATATCCAGGTGTTAGAATGGCCAAGTTAAAGTCCAGACCTGAATCCAATCGAGAATCTGTGGAAAGAACTGAAAACTGCTGTTCACAAATGCTCTCCATCCAACCTCACTGAGCTCGAGCTGTTTTGCAAGGAGGAATGGGCAAAGATTTCAGTCTCTCGATGTGCAAAACTGATAGAGACATATGCCAAGCGACTTACAGCTGTAATCGCAGCAAAAGGTGGCGCTACAAAGTATTAAGTTAAAGGGGCAGAATAATTTTGCACGCCTAATTTTTCAGTTTTTTATTTGTTAAAAAAGTTTGAAATATCCAATAAATTTCTCCCACTTCATGATTGTGTCCCATTTGTTGTTGATTCTTCACAAAAAAATTACAGTTTCATATCTTTATGTTTGAAGCATGAAATGAGGCAAAAGGTCGCAAAGTTCAAGGCGGCCGAATACTTTCGCAAGGCACTGTACCACTTCACTATGACCCATAGTAGGCAGCACAGATTCAGCCACCTACAACGTAGCCAAACACCTGGCCACCATTTTGGGTCCATTAACTTGTGTCCAACTCACAGGACTTTACTAACAAAATCAAACCTCTACAACTAGATGCAGATGAGACAATTGTCTTTGATGTCACATCCCTCTTTACCTGTATACCCACAAATGACGCACTCGTGGCTGTAAGTAAGAGACTACTACAGGACACATATCTACAGGACAGGACAGGATTTTTTAAAATGGAAAAATCCCTCTTTGAACAGAGGAGGTGGCCTCAGATTCATGTTGCCTTGTATTTCTAACAATGTTTTGAAACCTAAATTAAAACAGTTTCACCCTAGAACAACAACACCTAAATGGAACAGTGTCACTAAAAACTCACCTGAGCCTTTAACAACTCTCACATCAAGAGTCACACTTCCCTTTCATAGTTAACAACTACGAGACCAGAACAGCCTGGTCCAATCAAGTTTGATTTCAGGTTAAACCCCTCCCTCTAGAGCTATAAGCCCAGCTCTCTTACCAGTTGATCACAAAATTGAGTCCAAGTCTCTTGGAATTAGTGATGAAACGTATTCACCTTGAAAACTGAGTCCAGATGCTTTGACCTTTTCTTCTTGCATGTAGTCTATTTTAATTTATGTGCGTGCATACAATTTCAAAAAATATTTTATCAAATCTTTTGTGATTCTTTTTCTCTCACTCTGCTCCAGCGGATAAAGCAAACCAGACAGATGTAGATCTACCTCATGAATAGAGATATTCCTCAAGTGAAAAAAAGCCCAGTTTAGTGACCTCACTAATGTGCTGCTGCTGAAATGATGCTGCCGTTCTACCAACTTTAGGTGCATCTGCACCTTCTACCAGCTAATGGTTCTGCAGTTCACCTTAAAAAGTTATAATATTTAATTGGCCAAAATCAGAAGATTCAGAATTTAGAAAGATTCAGAAGACTCAGAAGACATGCCATGGAACAATCTCTAACCCACACAGCTCTGCTAACTGCATCATCTGCAAAAACAGGTTGACAAGTCCCACCTCTTTGAGAAGGCACCGGATAATCTCTTGTCCAGGGGTTACTGTAGCTGCCAGAACGCTGCTCGTTTTGAACAGATGACAATGTGCACCCAGCTTGTGGACTCCAAAGACTTGTCCACTCCAGACTGACTGAGCGCAGTGGTTAATGCTCAACTTTGTGTAACCAGGCAGCAGTCACAACAACAAAAGCTGCCCTTGCTTTAAAATCAACAGCCTGTTATATTAAGCATTCAGTGTGCTCTGTGATTGGGGCCAATGCCATACTACACCAAAATCACCAGCCTTCAACTGAATACTGTACAGTAACTATAAACAATGTCTCACTTACCTCCCAAAGCTTGTTTCATAACAAAATTCATGACAATGGCTTTTAATTCCCTTCCTTCCTTCTCTGAGCAATGTTACATCCGCTTGTAATAGAAAAGTATTCAATCCAGATCTGAAAAAAAAAATGAAGATGTCACTGTTCACTATTGCAAATACCAAAACTAATTTTATCATCTCTACAAACTACAAACTTTTATACCGACTAAAATGTTCATTCATTCATTCATTGAATGAATGAATGAATGAACTAAAATGTTGTTTATAAAATTCTGTGAATTAAAAATAAGCATAATCTGTTATTTATCTAATACTAGACTACTACTTGTTTATATTCAAGGAGTCAAAACATGCTACAACTTATGTCTATAATGTTCAATGAAATTTACATCTGTTTAATTAATTTCGCACGCAAGAGACTGTCAAAGCAACATGTTTAAATATTTGTGTGCCAAGACGCGTTTCTCAAATTGCGCAAAATGAAGGACACTAAGGTCAGTTGTTCACAGACAGCCAGAATGTGACAGGGTGCTCTGGTTTTGTTCCACATGAACGAGCTCCGACATTTTTATTCCACTGTGCTGTCGTGTGTACCGGTGACCGTGTAATAACCTCTACAGATGAGGACACTTGGTAACCATTGTGGGGCTCAGTTTGGCAGGGCACTCCGGTGATGTGCGCGTAAATGGCTGCCTCAATGTGGTTGTTTGTTTCCGCGATTATAAAACTTTGCATCCATTGAACACAGCATGGGCAAAAGACGGGGACAAAACTGTGGAGCGACATCACTTCGCAGAGCTAAATCCTAACGTGAAAACATGCAGTGGACGGACAGAAAACGTTCTCAGCATCTCCCTATGCAGACAGCTCCACAAACCACTCACCTCCGCCTGCAGACAGTCCTGTTCACGTACGGGTTTTTTCGAGCTGGAGCGGGAGGAGTTGCTTGTTTTCCTAACTGCTCCCGAGGCTCGTAAAGAGAAAGGACGTAGTTGGTGTTTCCTTCTGGCTGCGTTTTCTGCACACACTCTCACGCACGCTCACGGAGGAGGAGGAGCGGAAGCGCTGTGTGAGTATGCTGTGTGCTGAGGAGAAGAAAAGAGCCGTCCCAGTATCGTCTGCCTGACCGAAACCGCTTCACAGCCCGCCTCTTGGCTAAGCTGCTGATGTATGTAGCTGGGTGCAGTCTGGAGTGCACAGATCACTGTGCAATTGGGAGGCGATATGATAATCCTGAAACGTTCCCGTTGTCAGATGCTTTAGACAACGCTCTGTCTCACTGTAAAACCATGGTATTTCTTTCTGAAATAAATTTGTCACAAGACAAAAACAACAGAAAAGGATGATGTTGAAGGGTGGAGTTCCGTCCTAAGACACATAAAAATTATTGGATTCTACCCATTGGGATGCATTGGATGGCTTGGAATGCAACACAAACAACAGCTTGCACACTTTTACTGTACATTTGGGACACCAATGAAAACATAAATGTCTTTAGCCGAAATGTTATTTTTTGAGGAATCAGGGACAGTCTATCAGCTCTGTTTGTGTTTGGTATGAGTTGAGAGCTGGGGACTGCCAACAGCATGTGGTCCATGGATTTCTTAGATCAAACAAATTAGATGGTGATAATTAATTCCGACACTGTATCATGATTGCCCTTACTCTAACCCTGTCCCCACTGGTGTCAAATTGTCAAAGAACAATTGCTTTTATGATTGTAATGAATAGCAATTACGACACACACACAGCCACATAGGTACACACCAGGATCCCAGTTTTAGTTACTTAATGGCAATGTTTCTACATTTTAAAACTAGGATTCAAACCACATAGGCAGCATACTATGTACTATGCTGCTCGGTCCTCTTTGTTAGTGGTTCATCGTATTCTCTCAATTGTGGATTTTGCATAATGCATTCTTGAAATGAACCCTGATAGTGAAGGTGTTTTTGTGCTGTGCATCCCATTCTGCACAGATATTCTTTGGTTTTCATACAGTGTGTTAAGAGTTACCTGATGAATCAAGGAGGGAGGCCACAGGAACAAGCCTGCAACACAGAGGAGAAAAATACTAATACAAGTTGGCTTTGGTCTGGTTCATTGTGGTTTCATTTTGGTCCCAAATATAAATTAAGTCTTAGTTTAGCTGGATTTAGTCCATCATTAGATCACATTTAATTCTGATATGTCACACGGTTCAGTCCTCATTTGTTCCAAATAAAGTTCAGTTTAGTCCTTTATTTAAACTCTCTTTAGTCTAGCTAAACACTTTAAATGTGGGGATGCTGGCCAAAGTGGTCAAAAGTAGGAGGCAGACTCAAGGAATATTCCCGTCAAACCCAATTTATTTTGCACCGTGGTAAACGTGGAAAAATAATACATATTTACAAAACCATAACTGAGCTTAACTAAGTCAAAAGCAACAGAAATTAACACAACTGAGGAAACCCCACGTGTACCAGGCTACTTCTCCTCTCTATTACTCCCAGTCAGCTTTTATACTCTCCCAGCAGGTAAGGCCCCTCCCCTGGACTGGTCTATCTAACTTTAAAGGTAAGGCCAAGACTTTACCTGTTTGCAAAGGGTAAAAACTTGCTTTCTTCAAAGATGATTTAAATCCCATATATTATAACATTCTTTAACTAAGACTATAAACACAAAGAACTTAATCACAATACAGAAATACATTAAACTCCAAAATAAAATCCCAACAGATTTCCCCTCCACATGGTCTAGCCCATGACCTCCCCCTGAGGTTATAAAAATGGCCGACATAAGGCCCTCCCCCTCTTTGACCTAACCATGTGGTGGACCAGGTAAGTTTGTAGATGAATGACTTTAACTCAAATGTATCAACTTTACAATTAAACCTATTTAACAGAACTGTGTGTTGTGTGCTAATTAACTGAAGAACTAAATACAAACTAAACAAAACAAACCCGGGATAGTTTAGCTTAGCTGTATTGTTGAGATGGCATTGATTGTAAATTAACACATGTGTGAAATGAACAACTACATAAAGTAAAGGTGAACTATGGGACAAACACACTTTGTCACACTAAATTACTCTCAATTACTGTGATCTGTTTAAGTACTGATTTACATTTGTGTTGATGTGACATGGTCAGACAAGTTCTGACAAAATAGTGGAGCATGTGTCAAACCTCACTTTGTTGAGCTTTGGTTGTGTAATGGTCACCGTGTAATAACCTCACAAGGAGTGCTTCACTGGTTTATGTCAAGGGACAATGAAAATGAATTTGAGGCAGTTATGTTAATAGTTTTCATGCTTTTTATTTCGAGTTAGTTACACAGCGTTGCTTTAAAGGTGTTCTCACCAGACAAGGGCAGTTCTTTGCTAACAGAAAAAGAAAAAAAAAACACTGAGAACAACCGTGTCAGCATGTATGTGACAGGTCTATCCTTTTTAGTTTTAGATGTTGATACACTAAAACAATTCGATATTAGGGTACTTACTGGAAAAGCATGTTTTTCTCTGAACTACTCTTTGTGAAAATACAGGACATTTCTTCAGAAAAAGACACAAAAAAGACAAACATAACGCGCGATAGGCGTTATGTGTGTGTGAATTTGGGATTTTTAGGGACGGAGTGGCTCAGTGGTAGAGCAGTCGTCTTATAACCGGAAGGTTGGCGGTTTGATTCCCGCTCTGCCCTGTTCATACTGTCGTTGTGTCCTTGGGCAAGACACTTAACCCACCTTGCCTCCAGTGTCCGTAGCACTGGTGTATGAATGTGTGTGACTGTAGAGGTGTGTTTGGTGGTGGTCGGAGAAGGTTGAGCGCCATGTGTATGGCAGCCCCCATCTCTGTCTGCCCCAGGTGTGAATGTGTGTGAATGGGGTGAGTGGAAGCACGATGTAAAGCGCTTTGGGTGCCCGAGAAGGGTGCAAAAAAGCGCTATATAAATGCATGCCATTTACCATTTACTATTTGCCTCGTAGCCTATTTGTTTGCATTAATGCTGGATGTTTTATGTACCAACGTGAAATTTTAGCATTAATGCTGTTGTAACTTTCAGTGAATTGTCTCAGCCCTTTAATTAAGCGAATGAGCCACATTTGACAGCTGCCTATTTTTTATTAATAATCAAAGTGGTTGTACACGAGACAGTTGCGGTTAACTATGGCAGGCCAGCCCTATCATACCGTTTACCAGAAAAAAAAAACTGCTTTTTTTGCTAAAAAAGCCGCCAGGCATTCTATTGAAAACGCTGCTCTGAACGGTGTTCCAAACGCCATTCTGTAGTTATTATAATGACATTCTAATGAGCTCCACGCCTTTATTTTCAGCCTCCCCTCTCTGTCTGCCCCAGGTGTGAATGTGTGTGAATGGAAGCATGATGTAAAGCGCTTAGAGTGTCAAAGAAGGGTACAGAAAAGCGCTATATAAAATGCACACCATTTACCAAAGCTTTTCAAAGACTTGGGAAAAGTCTCCAATCCTTCTAAGTGACAGTACAGTATAGGCCACATGGGACATTAGTAAACAGTGTAACTTACATTACTGGGAAGCTCTTGGTCTCCTGGGAGCTAAGCAGCTGAAGCGCAGAAGATCAATGTTCACTTGCACCGGTCCGTTCTCCTCTGCACTGATTGGCTGGGCTCGAGATTAATGGCTGAGAACTAAAGGGGTGGAGATCATTAGAATGTTGTTATAATATCTCCAGAACGGTGTTTAGAACAGTGTTCAGAGCAGTGTGAAAAAAACAGTGCATTTTTTCCCGGCCTGGCCTTCCATAGTTAAACAGTCAAACAGACATGAGAACAATTACACTGCTAATTAGCACTTTAAACAGGTTACAGCTGTTAACATTAAATTAGCAGGTTAGCTCCGATGAGCCTCATTCATTTATAACAATAGACCATATAACCTTTACATAAAACCTACAATACATTTCAGACAGATATTTATACTGTATGAATTACTCACCAAAGAAGGAGACTGAGCAGAGACCAGCAGCAGCAGGACAACAGGCACATGAACGAGAAAACAACACTATGGATTAGACTACTGGGATTCCCACCACTGACTCGTTTGCTATGGAAACCACCTCTCCCCTCTGCGTTTGCACAAAACGTGCTGCATCATTTCATTTTCAATAACAGCAACAAAGAGTAAAATTTGTAATCAAAAAATTTTGTGGACCACCTCATAACACACATAATAAAATGTCTACACACAGTCTTACCTGAATTAATCCGCACCCCTAAATAGGCTTACTAGCACTACTATAACTAGTCATCACATCAGTGTGCAACAGGCTTGTTAAAAGAAAGTTTACTGCACACAACGGCTGCCACATATTTAATTTATTTATTTAGTCATGTGCCCGAGGGCATAATCAGGTTAATTTGAACAACAGGCTTATTTCCATAGCAATGGAAAAGAACACTTGGATAGTCAACATTTCAAAACCTTTGGCATTTCTGAAAAAAACATTCTGAAAAAAACATTTCAGAAACACGAGAGCCCCCCACCTGGTAAAATTAAGGTTATTTTATTTTGCCTTTCCACGGACCACCTGCAGTACCCTCACGGACCACTAGTGGTACGCGGACCACAGTTTGGGAATGACTTTATGGAGCCAGAAGTCTCTAATTTATGCATATGGGCTGATTTGAGGGCCTATCTGCATGGTAACAAGTGAGTCAATCAGAAGCCCGCTTGTTGAAAGTCCGTAAATTCAAGCTTGCCCCCTGCAAAGCTACGACAGAGACCATATCATTACAATTCAAAAGAAGACAAAACAATGATTTCCGATTCTCTTCCACAATAACTTCTTTGCTTATGGCATGCTGAACTAACACTTAAATAGATGATTTAAAGTTTTGTCTGTTGTGCTTTCATCTACTTTTATGGTATTTAAAAGTTTCTCTAAAAATGGATAAAAATAAAACACTTTCAGCACTCTTTGCACTTAAATATGAAGTGTATAAATCATGTCTGATTCAAGAGCTTGAAATACAGTTTAAATATGCCTTCAAACCTAGAAGCACATAAATAAATGGAGATTTGTTTGAGAGTAAGTTTATTAAAAATAAGTTGAAGTTGTAGATGGACCAGGATGTGATGTCAGATGAAGCTGAGGAAGATGAGGATGGGCTATGTCAGCTGTGCAGGAGCAGAGAGGACCACCAGAGCAGCAGACCAGAGCTGCTCTGATGGTCCTTGCAAAGGTGTATTTTGAAAAGGCACTTTTCTGAAAGTATCGACTGTTCAGCAGGGTGGGCAAACTATATTGATATTGACGTTGGAAATAATATATTGTACAGTCAGGTCCCTAAATATTGGGACATCGACACATTTCTAATGTTTTTGGTTCTATACACCACCAAATTGCATTTAAATTGAAATAAAGATAAATAAAGATATGCTTTAACTGCAGACTTTTAGCTTTAATTTGAGGGTATTTACATCCAAATCAGGTGAACGGTGTAGGAATTACAACAGTTTGTATATGTTCCTTTCCACTTTTTAATGGGAACAAAAGTAATGGGACAGATTAACAATCATAAATCAAACTTTCAATTTTTTAAACTTGGTTGCAAATCCTTTGCAGTCAATTACAGCCTGAAGTCTGGAACGCATAGACATCACCAGACGCTGGATTTCATCCCTGGTGATGCTCTGCCAGGCCTCTACTGCAACTGTCTTCAGTTCCTGCTTGTTCTTGGGGCATTTTCCCTTTAGTCTTGTCTTCAGCAAGTGAAATGCATGCTCAACCGGATTCAGGTCAGGTTAGCAATGACTGTGCCATTGCATAACATTACACTTCTTTCCGATGAAGAATTTCCGATAAATTTCTGAATAATATGTGCAACTGTAGTCACAGGAACATCTAGCTGCTTGGAGATGGTCTTATAGCCTTTACCTTTATCATGCTTGTCTATAATTTTCTTTCTATTCTCCTGCAAAAACTCTTTCCTTCGCTTCCTCTGGTCCATGTTGAGTGTGGTACACACCATGTCACCAGACAACACAGTGACTACCTGAAGCCCTATAAATAGGCCCACTGACTGATTATAAGATTGTACACACCTGTGGTGCTAATTAGTGCACACACCTTGAATTAACATGTCCATTTGGTTACATTGAAAAGCAATGTCGGACTTTAATTGGTTAGCATTCGAACCAACCAGACATTGTGGTGGTGGACAAACAGCAGAGGAAAGCCGTTGTGGTTGACGTGGCAACATCAGGAAAAAGGAACATGAGAAACTAGAGAAGGGCTCAGAGAAGAGAGGAAAAAGCTTGGAAGGTGAAGGCGACAGTGGTCATTGGAGCACTCGGGGCAGTGAACCCCCAAACTGGATGAGTGGCTACAGCAGATCCCTGGAAGAACGCCAGACATCCCGGTCCAGAAAAGTGCAGTACTAGGAACAGCAAAGATACTGCACAGAACCCTCAAGCTCCCAGGCCTCTGGTAGAGGACCCAAACTGTAGATGAATTAATTAGTAGAGAGAATAGAGCATCCACTTGTACAATCACAAATTCAAGAACAGTTTAACTCTGCACATAACGTATATAAGAAGCTACAATCTGATTCTTGTCATAAACAGCGACTCCACCACCATCTCTGTTGGCTAATTGACTGAAACTGGAGTAGGACTCAAACATTGTGTTGCCTTCTAAATGGAGCATCAGAGCAACAAAGGAGCCACGTGGTCTGGTTTCTGTAACACACAAAACATCTGAAAGACAGTTTATGATGACTCTGAATGTCCTGTATGTATGTAAACCCTCAGTGTTGTGATGGATAATGGATAATGTGCTCTCTCTGTAGACATGTGATAAATAGGCATTATATGATCTAAATGAGCTTGTTGTGTGTTATTTAGAGATTCTGTAATCAGTGGGTTAGGATAAAGCTTAGACTTACCCATGTCAATGATGTGCAACCCGTTCAGAGAGGTCACTCTGCTCACTGCTACGTAGCTCAAACCAGGTTAAAAGACTTTCTTTAAACATACCACTGCCGATGACACTGTTAAACCCCGTTCCTTGTGTATTGTACAAGCAAAAGCCAGCTTTATGGGAAACTGTCTGCACACATGTCCATTTTTCTGAATTACTTTTTCCTTCATGAAACATGATTAAGTCATAAAAGTGCCTCCTAGGTTCTCATCATACCATAAAAGCCATTAAAATGATCAACACATAAAAATGGGCCAGCAAATGCATAACCTGTTTCCAAAGAAATACTACCGTATTTTTCGCACCATAAGACGCACCCGACCATAAGACGCACCTGGTTTTTAGAGGAGAAAAATAGGAAAAAAAATATTCTGAACCAAATAGTGTAATAAAATATTTAATAAAGTATAACAGAATAATATTTGAATTATATGACTGGAGTGAAGGGCATGCGCACTGCTGTGTACTGTAACACCGCCTACTACATGCTATCCTCCAATAGCATACGGCGGTGACACAGTACAGCAGCATTGCGCCTTCCTGCACACATCGTCTTCCGTAAGGAAGGTGAGGGAGGACCCGCTGCCGCTCTGCGGTAAGGCAAGGCGACACGGGGTGGGGGCTGGGGGCAGTTTCCAGGGACACGGAAGCAGGCACTTTTCCTACCACTATTTGGTGAAGAAAAAGTGCGTCTTATGGTGCGAAAAATACAGTACTTTTATTCTGAAAGAATAGAATTCTATAATTGAAATTCCTGAACATCCAAAATTTTTTAGTTTAATCAGACTAAATAGTGCTTCTCCAGAAAAGTGATGTCACTATTATTTAGTTCATTATTTAATTTAAATTCATATTTTACTGTATTAAACCATTTTTGTTATAGCATTATGTTAACCAGTCATAACCTGGCTCATCATTTTTAATGCAGTTTGGTTTAAATCATTTTCTTTTCCCTCCTATGGAATAACCATGGCTCAATCCTCCAAAAAATAAATAAAACGAACTGCTTACGCCAATTAACTATTGTCATTCCATCAATTAGTATCTCTATTTATTCATCTTTTCTATGTTTTCCAAATAGCATAATTTTAGTTAGCTATTTTTAATAAGAACTTATTACTGTTGAACAAGTCCTTCATTTTGTTCAGCTCCGTTCTCTAATATCAGATACCATTAGTTGTAGGTCTTTACATGTAACTATATAGTGGTATTGCCTGCAAATATGATACATTTTAACTTAGTTGATACAAACTTAAATCATTTATACAGATCAGAAATAGTTGTGTGTTTAATTATCAAAATGCTGAAGGAATCATTCAACTTTTTAACTTTGGGTTCAAGATTTGATGCAGTGTACATCATGAACATGTCTAGGGGTTTGGCAAAAGAGAATTATTCGTCCATCCATCTGAAAAAAACTATAAAATTACCTCTATATTGAACAGATAACAATCATTGGTCACTTGCAACATGTCGAGGTAAATGAAAATCTTTACTGTATAGATGACACTTGTCAGTGTAGCGTACTGTAGTTATGTAATAGAAAAATTTATTTATTAATTTGGGTAAATTATCAACTAATATTTTTATTATCAAAATTGTCTCGTTGAGGGCACCACCCAGATAAGTTCTGGGAAACTGATTATATTTACTAAGTCTCAATTAATCTGAAGGAATAGAATTCTACCCGTTTTCGACTATGTCCTTATAAACATTAAAACACCAAATCAAAATCCTTAACGTTTTATGGGATTTTATTAAAGATTACACAAGGGAATAATGAGGAACAAAACAAATGGCAACATAACACAAATGGACAATTATTAACACATAATGGGAATAATGATTAACACATAGATGAACAATAAACAATAACCTTTACTGACTAGAACTTTGTGGAGGATAATGAATGTTTTGACTGATTAAAACTCGGCTGGGGAGTTTAATTACCGGATTATTAAGAAGGGGTTTAGGGAAGGAGATAGGTGTATTGACTTGGGGCTTATGAAATACAGTTTAAAACGCCAAAACTCCTGCTGTGTCACGTGCGGCTTACTTGGTTCGCTGGTACTGGCCCAGTTCGATTTCCGTCACAGGTCCAAAGGTTTGCTTCGGAGCTCCTGAAGCGGGACGTCTGGGTTTCGAAGAGACCGCTCTCACAAGGCGTCCGTCACGTGACTAGGCCGCGGGCTGGTGAGCTAGGCGGCCGGGAAACGGAGTTGAGGAAAGGCGTCAACTGTATACAGCCGTATAAGTCTATCTCTTTGCCGTTGGCATTAGGCAAGAACAGAACACTGGAAAAAGGGTCTCTCGGGAGTCGTTCCTCTGGCTTAAAGCGTCTGTTAGTTCAAGCGGAGTTCTTGGTCTTTCTCAAGAACTACCAAAATGTCTTCCTTCTCGTGCGAGTGACGTCACGAGAGTGTCTTACAAAAATAAACAATGTGTGGCTGTTTAAAAAAGAAAAATCACGTTGCCTGGCGGGGCAACGGGTCTAGAGAAATTTAGAGTAGCCTAAGTTAAAGAGGAAAGGGTCCGAAGCGGACAAGAGCGAAAGCTTAAGCTGCAGAAGAAGCAGCGTAAGACTAAGAGGAGCCTGAGGGCGTAAAAGAAGAGAGTAGGCTTAAGAAGGTCTAAGAGAGAGATTTCCGGTGTGCGCAAGGTTTTTATCTGCGCTTGCGGAGGGCGTGTTTGGAGGTGGCCTGGGCATGTTTGGGGTTACGGCCTAATTTAGGGGAAGTTATCCCAACTAAATTTTTAATTCAAATAACCCTTTAATTTCCACAAAGTCACATTGAATATTTAAACACATATAAATCCACATTGCTTTGTACCGTAGGATTCATACCTAGAAAATACATTTTTAAGCATATCATGGAAACATGTATTCATTTCAATTTATTAACAATGCACGCTGGGAACCTTTAAGGAAAGATAAGAGTCTTCTTGTTCTCTGTCAGGGAGCAATCATGTAAGGGACACGTTAATCCAATCATTTAAACATTTTCCTTTTAATTAAAACAAGAATGTTCGTTTATGTGAAGTCCAAGTCCTTTTGTCTGTTTGGTCACTAGGAGGCGGTAGGTGACCATCACAGGAGTCTCAAGTAAATACACTTCAAAGCGCATTCCAGTGTTCAAACGAACGGTCATAAAAGGTTCTCGGAGAGCTGGATAAACAGTCTTATCTCAAAGGATTTACAATTGTCCTGACAGGGTGCTGGGTACCACGCCACCTAGGATCGTAAACCTGGTTCACTCCGACTTAATAACAACATTGGGCCATCTGGATTTATTTAAAAAGACACGTTCAATCTCCTTTGGGAGAAATCAGACAGGGTCTTTATGGCGTTGGAGTATTTGTAAAACAACGTTCATCCTATGTAACTTGTCAACAGATCCTTTTCTGTTGGTAAAGCAAACACTTTCTGAGTCTGAAAGAGAGGTTTTACAGCATAAATTGTCAGTCCGTGACATTTATTGCTGGTCAACCTTTGTGTGATACAGTCCATGACCTGAATCTGGTGTTCTGGTCGCTACAGTCCCCTTGGTGACCAGGTAGTAAACCACACGTTAAGACACAGAAAGAGTTTGGCGTTACAATACATGTACCGATGTAAACATGATTAGAAGAAACACATGTGTGTATAAGTGTGAAGTGGTCTTCACTTGGTCTGTACTATATCTGTGGCTCAAGGGAGATAGTTTAAGTTCAACACTTAAAGGAGGACTTAATGGGGATATATGAACAAGAGAGAGGTCTCAAGTTGATTATCTGAAATTTATTAAGTCGTTTACAATAAAGTGAAGCACATTAGTGGGTCATAATTTGGAGGGGTTTGCATGCATTTAAGGGATGAGAAAAAACATGGGGATGATATAAGGCTGGTGGTTATATGTGATCATACAAGAAACACACTACCTAATTCTTATTGCTAGGCTGTTCACTGAGAAGCTGATACCAGCAACGTGATCATTTGAGTGTGTACGTAGTGAATTTGGGAAATTGTCAGAAGTAAGTCTATAGCGCGGAGGTTTTGGTTCAGGGCCTCACTGTGAGTGTTTACCACCGACAGTGTCCTTCACGTTTTTCCTTGGAGTTGCTGTTGTGGTTGGTTGACCTGCGCCCTGCGAGATTCGTCTTCTACAGTGGAATTACTGACAGTATTCGCTTGTGGATGACCCGAGGTTGATCAAGGTACACACACAGCGGCGGTCGCAACGAGACTTGTTTCACTGACAGTGAAAACCAGAATTACCAGTTATAGTTATTGAGTTACCCGCAGTTACCAATGAAAAGTGGGAAATGTTAAGAGGACTGAGTTAGCAGTTGTTAGTGAGTGGTTAGTTGTGGCTGAGGGGTCTAGTGTACTTGGGAGCTTGAACATCCCCTGTAGATCCCATGGGGGCTTTGTGTAACTTGATCTGGTTGCGGTGTATCCACTTGAGAGTGGGTTCCTTTCGTCCTTTGGTGATCTTTATCTGATACACCACGGGGGAAAGCTTGGTCCCGCCCAACGCGGGAGGAATTTCCGCGTCAGTCGGTTGGCACCACCGCTCGTTTGTCCGGTGAGTTGGCTAAACATATAATATAGCCATCAGGACCAAGGGCAGTTTGACGTCCCATTCTCGGTGATTGGACGCGACATACTTCTTTAGGATGTCGATCACCGTTCGGTTGGCTCTTTCTACTTGGCCTGAGTGGGTGGTGGCTGACATGGAAGTTCGCTTTCACGCCCATGGTTTGCCACAGTTGTCCCATTACCTCCGCTGTGAAGTGAGTACCACGGTCAGAATCGACCTTGGCCGAATCTGGAGAACACATGGTTCATGCAGTAGCGGTTTTAGGCACGGGCAAACCGGGCAGCCGCCCGGGGCGTCATTTTTTCGTGACACATTGGGGGCGGCAGCACGAGCAGATTAATAAAAAAAAAGAAAAGAAAAAAAAGATATTTCACTGTGTGTGTAATTGGCTAATTGGCCCTCCCTGCAGCTGCCGGCGCCCCTGCTTGCTGAAAATGTACCATGCACAGAAGCTGTGTGTTGTGAGAGAAGTGTAAAAGGGGGTGGGGCGAGAGGCGCGAGCGAAATTTCACCTCTGGGTCTCTCTCAAATGGAACCGACAGCCTATAGTTCCTGCAAATGAAACTAGGTAATACAAAACAATTATGCGGTCATCAAGGTGAATTGGTTTAGTCTTAACTTCTGGCCGTGAGTGACAGTTGGGGGGATGGGAAATCTGTTGATTGTCGAGTGCCAAATAAACAGAGATGGAGAAGAAAAGGTCAAAGCCATCAGGTGCCCAAATTGGAAAAATTATCATTTCCATCTGTTGGTTTAATGTTAGGCTCTGTAAATAACCAACGGCATTTTCAAATCTTTAGGTTAAAGACGAACATTTGCTATGTAGCTATTTGCTACACAGTGTGCTAAGTATAGTTTCCTAAGTATAGTTTTACAAGTCATAACTAAAAGTGTGTCATGCATAGAATTTGAGGCAGTAACTAAAGAGCTAATGGTTCCTCCATGAAAGTTAATATACAAATTAAAATATCCTGAAACCCAAAAAGTTTTTGGTGATTAAAAAAATAAAATCCCATTGTTTTTGCCTATACATATAATTTAAAGTAATTTTATTTTTTAAACAACAGTCCCAGTCACCATAGCATAACATGAATAAAATTAATTTTTCAATAATTTTTTTTTTTACCATTTGTTTCCATGCTCTAAACAATGTGATGACATGAAAGGAAAAAAAGGAAAAATAAATAAATAAATAAATAAATGTTTTTTTCCGGGTCTAGGAGGATATAGCGTGTAATGACAGACATTTAGTGTGTAAGGGCATGTTCTATTATATTTTGAGTCAATTTGACCCCAGGCTGTTTTAGCTTTATAAAACATTATCCTATGGTCTTTTGATTTCAAATGCAATTCAATTGCAATTTCAGAGGCACTTCTAAAATATTTTGGAGCATCCTCTGCCACTGGTCAGGATGAGCCAACCACCTCCCCCGCTACACAGGCCTCTTCTGGAATGGTCTCGGAATGGCGCTCGAAAGGGGTCTCGCCCAGGGTGTATTTCAATGTAGAACCGCCACTGGGTTCATGAGTAGAAAGGCTGTGGTCTGTGCCGTGTCGTTTGGGGCTGGAAGTCCTTCCACCCATTTGGTGAAGGCACAGGTGACCATTAGGATGTATTTGTTGCCCCTTGTTGATTTAGTTAGGGGTCCCATCCAATCGATTTGGAGGTCAGACCATGGGAATGAGATGCCCCTTCTTTGTAAGGGTGCACGGTGGAGTGGTCTTGCCGGTTGGAACTGGCAGCATACCAAACAGCCTTTGATATATTCTGCCACGTCAATTTGCATTTGTGGCCAGTAGGCTACCTGTTGGAGTGCCTGGTGTGTTGCTCGCACACCTCTGTGGCCTGCTACTGGAGTGTCATGTGCGTGCATTAGCATGACCCCCCTTAGGCTCTTAGGCACTACGAACGCAGGAGAAGTAAGGGTGTCAGAGACATAGACAAGCAAGCCATGACGCAGCTGAAGTCTGGCACAAACAGCCCAAAGCTTTTTAAGGTGCGGCGTCGGAGGAAGTGTCAGTGTCTAAAGCGGAGTGAGGCGGGGTCTGACAGATGGAGGATCAGTTTGTTGATTGCGGGTCCGCTGCCTGAAGGGCATCGAGGTCGGAATCAGCGAAAGTCGAACAACCACCATCGTGGCTGCTGGGGCCGGAACCGAAGGCGCTGTTGCGGTCGCCTTTGATCGGGTGACCAGACAGACAGAATGGGTGGGATGGGTGGGAAGGGGTCAATTGTACACGGGGTCGGGCTGGAATTGCCAGAGCGTACCATCAAGAGCACCTTCTTTCGCCATACGGTCTGCGTGGTCATTCAGATCTTTGTCAAGTCCAGGGGCCCGCGAGTGGCCTCTGACTTTCTTCCAGTATACTTGCATGTCATGGTCTTCGACCAGACCGTCGCATACCAGGAACATGTCTTTGTGTTTTATGGTTTTCTTCGCGGATGTGAGAAAACCATTGTTCTTCCATAGTGGCAGGTCGAAGCTTTGGAGAGCCATGAGCCAAGATGCCACACGGGCGTTGGTCACTACGCCGTCCCTGAGTCTTTGACTTGTCAAGAAAGTCACCGGTTGGTGATTGGTGTTAACAATCGTCTTTTGGCCTCCTGAGTAGTGGGCAATGTGTTTCACAGCCCAAACTGTGGCTAGGAGGGCTTTTTCACAGTCCGTGTACTTAGTCTCTGGACCGGAGAGAGTTTTGCTGGCGTAGGCCACTACTCTCTTGTCCGTGTCGTGGACCTGATAGAGGCCTGAACTGAGGCTGTGGCTTGAGAAGCCTACCTCCAAGTGGAAGACTTTAGTGTGGTCCGGGTAAGCCAGACAAGGGGCTTCGCACAGCTTTTGCTGGAGCGCCTTCATTGCCTGTTCCTGTTGGGGACCCCACACAAAGGCGGTGTCCTTTTTGAGAAGGTCAGTCAGTGGTTTAGCCAATGCCGCGTAATCCTCAACAAATTGTCGAGAGTAGTTGCAGACTCCCAGGAAGCTGCGGAGTTCTGACAGGTTGGATGGCGGTTTTAGGTTGGCGATACCCTGAAGTCGACTGACCTGTGGTTCAACACCAGCAGCGCCGACTAGAAGGCCCACGTAGTTTACCTTCTTTCTACACCATTGACATTTTTCCAGAGAGATCTTCGCACCAGCGGTGGTGAGCTGCTTCAGCACGTGATCAATCTCGTCAATGTGCGCATGGAATGTCGCAGTGCGCATTAGGATGTCATCTACGTAGATGAGCGTTCCGCGGCTAGTGGCATCCGAGCATGCTTTGTTCAGGAAAATGTTAAATTCGGCAGGGGAATTCAAGTACCTGAATGGGCATCTGGTGAAAGAATATTGCCGATTGGCGAACGTAAAAGCAAGTTTGTGTTGATCCTGTGGATCTACTGGGTATCTACTGGTCCAGAAGCCGGAGGCTATATCCAGTGTAGAGAAGTACTTGGCGTCCCGTACCTTGGGCAGTTCTTGGCCAAGTTGGGTCATTGGCCACCTGGACAGTGGGACGCTTTTGTTCAGCTGACAGTAGTCGATCGTCAGTCGCCACTTGCCGTTGGGCTTGAGTACTGGCCAGATAGGAGCCGAATAAGTACTGTTGCATGGGCGGATTATGCCCTTGTTCAAAAGGTCGTCTATGATTTCCTGTATTGTATTGGTTCATAAGATGCCAGGAGTATTTTGTATTGACGTACATAAGCTGGAGGCGCGTTTGCAGCTGTTGGAATGCGGACTGTATGGATGGGAGTTAAGCCACAATCCAAGGAGTTCTTCGCAAAGGATGTACGATTTTTAAGGAGGACATGGCACACCAGGTTGCGTTTCTCCTCGGTATTGATCGCGTCAGCCAGGTCCAGTGTTTGTTCCAACTGGGACTCGAAATCCGGTTCGGTTTCAGAGTCAGCCTTTGTCGTTACCGGACCGTCCGTGGTGACCTCACTCGGTATCGTCGCGGTCGAGTTTGTATCTGCATCGATGGAGAGCAGGGAGACCATTTCCCTGTCATCAGCCAGATCGACCCTGCAGATAGTGTCGGTGTTGACCGTAAGTGAGGGGTATATGGCAATTACCCCGGAAGGTTTAGTGTATACGACCTCGGTCTCCTGCTGTTCAGGCAGGAGTGAGGGTGGCATACGTCCTATGACCGGGAGTCTGAGCTCAAAGTCATGAAATCTGGCGTCGACCAGCCAACCCAAAGGGGTGGATTTTGGGACATGGATGCTGTCTGCAGTGGGGTTCTGCACTAGCACCTGTGTTGATCGAGAGTGGACCAAGGGTGTTGCCTGAACAGACAAGCCTAACTCAAAGAACAGAGGCGACGGTTGGAAGAACGCCTGTGAGGAGTTAGCTTGTTGTCCGTATGGACAAGATGCTACACGGCGGTACCGTGAGGTGGTAGTCGTTACTTACCTGGCACACGTCGGGTATTGTTTGTCCCGATTTCAAGTTTTCTTCGGTCAGCTTGGGTGAATCTTTTTGTACTCCCAAAGAACGTTGTTGATGGTATCGACTTGGATGTCGAGTCTGACCAGCATGTCAGCCCCAATGTACACTGAATGTGGAAGATCAGGGATGACAGCAAAGGTGTGTGTCAGTTCTCTTTTGTTCCAATGTGCGGTGACAGAGCAGAGACCTACGGTGGTTAACACATGAGTCGGTGTGGGGTTAGCCGAGAACCGAAGGTGTTTCTTTACGAAGGTCAGGCTCGGGTTTACCCGCGTTAAAGTGTCATACAGCTCTAGGCTGATTGCAGATTTGTCGGCCCATAAGGCCATGACGACATCGTCGACTGGAGTTGCTTCCAGTATGATGCCATTGACGATTTGAGGTGTCATCACCAAAGGCTTTTCCAGCGTGCATAGGAAGCTATCACGCGATTCAAAGGGGTTTGGTTCGCACCGAGGTTGCAGGGTTGCAGTTCCAGCGGTGTCGGTGGCGACCCTGTCTACTGGCGAAGACCTTTCGATCGCATAGCACTGAGATTCAGTCAGGGAGATTGGGAGTGGTTCTCGCACCTGTGCCCAAATGTTTAGCTGCTTGAAATCGATCAGTGGTTCGAAGCGATTGAGGATGTCTTTGCCAATCCGGAGTCGGACATTGTCAAGGTGGGACACGTACACTGGATGTATCAGTGTCATTAGTCCGATGGCCAGTTGCACTAAGTCAACTTCGTTGATGATCGTCCGATCATCCAAGTAAGGCCTTATTTCTAGGACGCACGGGTGGGACTTCAAGTCCCTGTGGGATCTTCTCGCTATAGCCTGGAGTGAAAAGGCTGCCTGAGGTTAGGCTGATGTCAGCGGCTGTGTCGAGAAGTGCTTTGTGTGTCAAGTGGTCTTCTAACAAGACAGAGAGGTAAAGCTTTCGAGCTACTCCCTTTTCAGTTAGGTGACCAAGGAATTGGTGAAAGGGTGTTTCACATTCGATGGTCGGGGTGTGGTCATGGCACAGCCCGGAGTTTGGGTTCGCTTGAACCACCAGGACAGCGCTGGACGGCGTGAGGTCTTTGTGATCTGGGTCACTTTCCTCCGTAGGGTCCGTGCTAGGGTCCTGGATGTTATTGGGTGGCTCTGGATAGTCAGAGCCTAAGTACAGGTCCGGGGTGTGTTCACCCCCTTCGGTGGACTCTGTATTTACATCGCGAGTTAAGTCGGCTTGGAGCGGTGGTGACTGCTTCTGAATCGGAGCCTTAGAGGCTTCGACTGCATACAGATCAGCCTTACCTTTTGACTTTTCACGCATCTGTCTGAGTATGCGTTCTATGGCCTGAGCCTCCTCTGTAGTCAGACTACTTTCGCCAGCGGGGTTTCTCGCACGATCAGTCTGAGCTTCAGGGGCTCGGTCTCTCGCATTGTTCCGTCTTTCGGCAGGTGGACTGCCGGAAGATCGTTGGTCTTGTGACCCACGGGAATAATTTCTCCTGTCATCACGATCTGGGTAGGACCCCCCTTTGCTTCGGTGTGCATTGGTTCGAGTCGTTTGACCTACGTTCAGTCCAGGTCGGGTGTTGACCTGGCTCACCTTTGGGTGGCCAAGGTCCCTTCTTCCCGTCCGGGAAGCGGGAGGTTTCTGTTCACCTTGGCCTGGAGGTGGGTGCTCCTTCGAGTGCTAAACTCCGATCTACAGTTAAGAGCGCGGCTGGCTCTTGATGTCTGGTTTGAGTTAGCCTCTGTTTAGTAAATGCTCGCATGGTCAGCTCGCGAAGTTGGCGGCTGGTCTGCGTTAGCGGACATGCAGAAACGCCAAGATGATGGCTGGTAGTTGGATGGAGGTTTTGTACAAAAAGAGCTTTGAAGTTTTTTTCTTCCTCCATGACTGGTTCATTGAGTGGACCAAAGTACGCTTTGCGTAAGCGTTGATAATAAAGCTGTGGGGACTCTTGCCGTGCCTGTTTGACCATCAGGGCGGCGGTCAGACCCACATTTACCGTGACGTCAGAGAATTCCTCCATGAGGGCTTTACGAAGGAGGTCGAAGTCAGCTTGGACTCGAGGAGGTTGACGTTCGATAAAGCTACTAACATCTCTGCTTGATGTTAGCTTAATTAAGAAGATTCTATCCTCTGCGGTAGCGTTCCCTTTGGAGGTAGAAGTCGATGTCTCGAAGATACGCGCTAGTGTCGTAAGCCGCTCCTTGATGGTGCTCAAAGCGAGTGATATGCCGTGCGAGTCTGTCGAGGTCTCGGTCAGTGAGACCGTAGCCCACGTGTCTCCGAGTTGGAGCGAGTTGTGGGACAAAGTCCGATTGCCCACGCGTGGTAGCGTGGGGGTAGAAGTCCGGTGGTCTACCTGTAGGAGCCTGCGAAAAGAGGGCCGGGCTCGCGGCTCCGGTGTGTCCACTTTCCGTTGCGTCAAAGCGCAGTTGCTGAGGTAGGAACGCCGGGATGGGTTGTGAGGTAGCGCCCTCCTGGAAGCTCTCCTCTCTACTGGATATATATACTGGGGTAACCGGCTCTAGGTGCTTTTAAACTCCGTTTTCTTACCTGGTTGCATTGAAGCGGTTTCGTTTATGTGTGCTCGAAGTTGGTCAATGAGCAGTCGGTCTAGGTCTCTCTGGTGAGTGAGAGCCTCCTGCTGTGAGATAGCATTCCTGCGGCCAACTGTGCACTTTGTCCTGATTTGGTGAGTTCCTCCTGCAGAGGTCCATACTCACCTGCTTGATTACTGAGCTCGAGTTCTGCTACGTCGCGTGCAGCTCTTGTATCGCTCAGTTCCTCTTCTTTTTTTGTTTAATGCCAGTTTAAACTTAAGCCGTGATCGGTGGCCCAGGTCAGGCTCAACCTCTTCTTCTTCTGTTTAAAGACAGTTTAGACTTAAGCCGTGATTGGTGGTCCAGGTAAGGCTCGACCTCTTCTGTTAAATCCAGTGTAGACAAAAGCCGTGATCGGTGGGCCAGGTGAGGCTCGACCTCTTCTTCTTCTGTTTATTGCAAGTTAAGACTTAAGTCGTGATCGGTGGCCCATGTGAGGCTCAAGCTCTTCTTTTTCTGTTTAATGCCAGTTTAGATTCAAGCCGTCATCGGTGGCCCCAGTGAGGCTCGACCTCTTCTTCATCTGTTTAATGCCAGTTTAGACTTAAGCAGTGATCGTTGGCACATGTGAGGCTCGACCTCTTCTTCTTCTGTTTAATGCCAGTTTAGACCTACGCCGTGATTGGTGGCCCAGGTGAGGCTCGACCTCTTCTGTTAAATGTTGAGTAGACAAAAGCCGTGATCGGTAAGCCAGGTGAGGCTCGACCTCTTCTTCTTCTATTCAATGCAACTTTAGACTTAAGCCGTGATCGGTGGCCCAGGTAAGGCTCGACCTCTTCTTCTTTTGTTTAAGGCCAGTTTAGACTTAAGCCGTGATTGGTGGCCCAGGTGAGGCCCGACCTCTTCTTCTTCTTCTTCTTCTGTTTAATGCCAGTTTAGATCTAAGCCGTGATCGTTGGCCCATTTGAAGCCCGACCTCTTCTTCTTCTGTTTAATGTCAGTTTAGATTTAAGCCGTTATCGGTGGCCCAGGTGAGGCCCGTACTTTCTTCTTCTTCTTTTAAAAGCCAGTTTACACTTAAGCCGTGATCGATGGCCCACGTAAGAATCGACCTCTTCTTCTTCTGTTTAATGCCAGTTAAGACTCAAGCCATGATCGGTGGCCCAGATGAGGCTCGACCTCTTCTTCTTTTGTTTAATGCCAGTTTAGACTTAAGCCGTGATCGCTGGCCAAGTTGAGGCTCAACCTCTTCTTCTTCTGTTGAATGCCAGTTTAAACTCAAGCCGTGAACGGTGGCCCAGGTGAGGCTCAACCTCTTCTTCTTTTGTTTAATGACAGTGTAGAGTTAAGCCGTGATTGGTGGCCCAGGTGAGGCTCGACCTCTTCTGTTAAATCCAGTGTAGACAAAAGCCGTGATCTGTGGGCCAGGTGAGGCTCGACCTCTTCTTCTTCTGTTTAATGCAACTTTAGACTTAAGCCGTGATCGTGGCCCAGGTATTGCTCGACCTCTTCTTTTTCTGTTTAATATCAGTTTAGATTTAAGCCGTGATCGTTGGCCCATAAAAGGCTCGACCCTTTTCTTATTCTCCTTCTGTTTAATACCAGTTTAGACTTAAGCCGTTATCGGTGGCCCAGGTGAGGCCCGTACTTTCTTCTTCTTCTTTTTAAAGCCAGTTTACAATTAAGCCGTGATCGATGGCCCACGTAAGAATCGACCTCTTCTTCTTCTGTTTAATGCCAGTTTAGATTTAAGCCATGATCGGTGGCCCACGTAAGAATCGACCTCTTCTTCTTCTGTTTAATGCCAGTTTAGATTTAAGCCATGATCGGTGGCCCAGGTTAGGCACAACCTCTTCTTATTCATTTTCTGTTTAATGACAGTTTAGACTTAAGCCGTAATTGGTGGGCCAGGTGAGGCTCGACTTGATGTGAGGCCCGAAGAAGAGGTCGGGCCTCACATGGGCCAACGATCACGGCTGAGATCTAAACTGGCATTAAACAGAAGAAGAAGAGGTCGAGCCTGACCTGGGCCACCAATCACGGCTTAAGTTTAAACTAGCATTTAACAAAAGAAGAAAAGGTCGAGCTTGACCTGTGCCACCGGTCAACGGTTGAAATCTACACTGGCATTAAACAGAAAAAGAAGAGGTCGAGCCTCACCTGGGCCACCGATCAAGGCTTGAGTCTAAACTGGCATTAAACAGAAGAAGAAGAGGTCGAGCCTCACCTGGGCCACCAATCACGGCTTGAGTTTAAACTGGCATTCAACAGAAGAAGAAGAGGTTGAGCCTCAACTTGGCCAGCGATCACGGCTTAAGTCCAAACTGGCAGTAAACAGAAGAAGAATAAGAAGAGATCGGGCCTCACATGGGCCACCCACCACGGCTTAAGTCTAAACTGTCATTTAACAAAAGAAGAAGAGGTAGACTCTCACCTAGGCCACCGATCACGGCTTAAGTCTAAACTGGTATTAAAGATTATACAAAGTTAACATATTTGATGGGAAATGACACAAAGAGTGAATTATTGACATATAATGGGAATAATGATTAACACAATAAACAATAACCTTTACTGACTAGAACTTTGTGGAGGATAATGAATGCTTTGACTGATTAAAACTCGGCTGGGGAGTTTAATTACCGGATTATTAAAAAGGGGTTTAGGAAGGAGATAGGTGAATTGACTTGAGCTTATGAGATACAGTTTAAACGCCAAACTCCTACTGTGTCACGTGCGGCTTACTTTGTTCACTGGGCATGGATAAAGCTACAAGAAGCACTTGGAATTTCATCTCCATCACATTCGGTTAAAAAATAAGAGACAAGTTATTTTTATGGCTGCAAAATGCTTTTGAGCGCAAAGGAAGACCATTTTTGGCCTGTTCACTAGAAAAACATAAAACCTTGCCCTGTGTGACACCATAAGGAGCTGCAGCGATGGGGACTTTCTGGTTGTGGCTGGGGACTGGAACTGCACTGTTCAGCCACAGCTGGACCGGAACCATTTTGAGCCCCATCCTGCCTCCTCCAACAAGCTAAGAGAGCTGATCAAAGACCACGACTTGGTTGATGTCTGGAGAACCTTGAACTCATCCAGCAGGCAGTACACATGGAGTCATTGTAAGGAAAATAAACTGTCTCTGGCCCGCCTCGATCGTGTGTACGGTCTAAAACACCAGTTAAGTGTGTTTACAACATGCCACATCAGCCCAGTGGGTTTTTCGGACCATTCCCTTGTACAGAGTTCTGTACATATTATTAACACTAAAGTGAACAGTGCGTATTGGCATTTTAATTGCACTCTAATTCATGATAAAGTTGAGTTGTTTGTGGTCCTTACACAGAAATTGTAAAGCACATTTTACATGTATTCAGCAGTGGTGGGATTTTGAGAAGGTTCAAATCAAACAGCTGTGTCAGCACCGGGCATGGTGTCACTAGAGACAGGGTCCAATGTGTAAAAGACCTGGAGATACAAATAGAAGAACTGCAGTCTTTAGCAGAGTCTACAGAAAATGTAGGGTGTTTACAATCCCTGAAATATAAAAGGTCTTCTCTGACCAACCTGCTAGGTAGCTGTGCACAGGGAGCTCTGGTGCGGTCTCGCCACTGCTGTAGGGAAACTGAAAACAGGCAGAGCCCCTGGTATTGACGGTCTTCCGGCTGACTTTTATAAGGCTTTTTGGGATATTCTGGGGGAGGATCTATTGGAGGTCACTAAAGACCGCCTCCCTTTGAGCTGCAGGAGGGCTGTAGTTACCTTGCTGCCAAAAAAGGGAGACTGGAGGCCAGTGTCGTTGCTCTGTACGGACTATAAGATCCTGTCCAAAGTACTAGCCTCCCGACTCCGAGAGGTGATGGGCTCCGTAGTTCACACTGACCAGACTTACTGTGTGCCTGGCAGGCTTATAAGTGACAATGTCACTGTAATTCGGGATGTTTTGGAGGTCTCTGGTTCATTGGGCATTGACCTGGGTCTGATTTCAATAGACCAGGAAAAGGCTTTTGACAGGGTTGAACACCGGTACTTGTGGGAAACCATGGCTGCTTTTGGGTTCAGCCCTGGCTTTATTGCCCACATTCGGACTCTGTACAGTGATATCATGAGTTTATTAAAAATCAATGGGGCCTGAGTGCTCCATTCTCTGTGGGCAGAGGGATACGTCAGGGGTGCTCTCTCTCAGGGATGTTGTACGCCCTGGCCATAGAACCTCTGCTTCACAGACTCAGAACCCAACTGACAGGAGTACACATACCGGGCTGTGACGCCAGCTTCAAGATGTCTGCTTATGCTGATGATGTCATTGTGATTGTGGACTCCCAGGCCGATATAGACTGTTTAGTCCATGAAGTGGGGCAGTTTAGGCTGGTGTCCAGTGCCGAAGTCAACTGGGGAAAGAGTGAAGCCATACTGGTTGGAGAGGGTCTGAGAGGACTCATCCAGCCGGGGGGGTTGGTATGGAATAAGGGGGGACTTAAATATTTGGGGGTATTCCTGGGTCTACTGCACATCAACAGTCTGTTCTACTGCTCATCTACAGTGTGTTCTACTGTATACGTACAGTCTGTTCTACTGCCCGTCTTTAGTCTGTTCTACTGCACATTTACAGTGTTCTACTGCACATCTACAGTCTGCTCTACTGCATATCTACAGTGTTCTACTTCACGTCTACAGTGTTCTACTGCACATCAACAGTTTGTTCTACTGCACATTTACAGTGTTCTACAGCACATCTACAGTATGTTCTAATGCACATCTCCAGTCTGTTCTACTGCACATCTACAGTCTGTTCTACTACACATCTACAGTCTGTTTTACTGCACATCTACAGTCTGTTCTACTGCACATGTACTGTACAGTGTTCTACAGCACATCTACAGTCTTTTCTACTGCCCGTCTTTAGTCTGTTCTACTGCACATCTACAGTCTGCTCTACTGCACATCTACAGTGTTCTACTTCACATCTACAGTCTGTTTTACTGCACATCTGTTGTGAATGCTCGTGTAGATGTGTTGTAAATGCTCGTGTAGATGTGTTGTGGATGCTCGTGTAGATGTGTTGTGAATGCTCGTGTAGATGTGTTGTGAATGCTCGTGTAGATGTGTTGTGAATGCTCGTGTAGATGTGTTGTCAATGCTCGTGTAGATGTGTTGTGAATGCTCGTGTAGATGTGTTGTAAATGCTCGTGTAGATGTGTTGTGAATGCTCGTGTAGATGTGTTGTGAATGCTACTGCACATCAACAGTTTGTTTTACTGCACATCTACAGTCTTTTCTACTGCACGTCTACAGTGTTCTACAGCACATCTACAGTCTTTTCTACTTTACAACTGCAGTGTTTTACTTCACATCTACAGTCTATTCTACTGCACATCTACAGTGTTCTATTGCACATCTACAGTCTGTTTTACTGCACATCTACAGTCTGCTCTACTGCACATGTACGGTCTGTTCTACAGTATATATTCGGTCTGTTGAGCTCTATATCTACAGTCTGTTCTACAGCACATTTACAGTGTTCTACAGCACAGCTACAGTATGTTCTAATGCACATCTCCAGTCTGTTCTACTGCACATCTACAGTCTGTTCTACTACACATCTACAGTCTTTTCTACTGCACGTCTACAGTGTTCTACTGCACATCAACAGTCTGTTCTACTGCTCATCTACAGTGTGTTCTACTGTATACGTACAGTCTGTTCTACTGCCCGTCTTTAGTCTGTTCTACTGCACATTTACAGTGTTCTACTGCACATCTACAGTCTGCTCTACTGCATATCTACAGTGTTCTACTTCACATCTACAGTCTGTTTTACTGCACATCTACAGTCTGTTCTACTGCACGTCTACAGTGTTCTACTGCACATCAACAGTTTGTTCTACTGCACATTTACAGTGTTCTACAGCACATCTACAGTATGTTCTAATGCACATCTCCAGTCTGTTCTACTGCACATCTACAGTCTGTTCTACTACACATCTACAGTCTGTTTTACTGAACATCTACAGTCTGTTCTACTGCACATGTACTGTACAGTGTTCTACAGCACATCTACAGTCTTTTCTACTGCCCGTCTTTAGTCTGTTCTACTGCACATCTACAGTCTGCTCTACTGCACATCTACAGTGTTCTACTTCACATCTACAGTCTGTTTTACTGCACATCTACAGTCTTTTCTACTGCACGTCTACAGTGTTCTACAGCACATCTACAGTCTTTTCTACTTTACAACTGCAGTGTTTTACTTCACATCTACAGTCTATTCTACTGCACATCTACAGTGTTCTATTGCACATCTACAGTCTGTTCTAATGCACATCTACAGTCTGCTCTACTGCACATCTACAGTGTTCTACTTCACATCTACAGTCTGTTTTACTGCACATCTACAGTCTTTTCTACTGCACATGTACGGTCTGTTCTACAGTATATATTCGGTCTGTTGAGCTCTATATCTACAGTCTGTTCTACAGCACGTCTACAGTCTGTTCTACGCACATCTACAGTCTGTTCTACTTTACAACTACAGTGTTTTACTTCACATCTACAATCTGTTCTACTGCACATTTACAGTGTTCTACAGCACAGCTACAGTATGTTCTAATGCACATCTCCAGTCCGTTCTACTGCACATCTACAGTCTGTTCTACTACACATCTACAGTCTTTTCTACTGCACGTCTACAGTGTTCTACTGCACATCAACAGTCTGTTCTACTGCTCATCTACTGTGTGTTCTACTGTATACGTACAGTCTGTTCTACTGCCCGTCTTTAGTCTGTTCTACTGCACATTTACAGTGTTCTACTGCACATCTACAGTCTGCTCTACTGCATATCTACAGTGTTCTACTTCACATCTACAGTCTGTTTTACTGCACATCTACAGTCTGTTCTACTGCACGTCTACAGTGTTCTACTGCACATCAACAGTTTGTTCTACTGCACATTTACAGTGTTCTACAGCACATCTACAGTATGTTCTAATGCACATCTCCAGTCTGTTCTACTGCACATCTACAGTCTGTTCTACTACACATCTACAGTCTGTTTTACTGAACATCTACAGTCTGTTCTACTGCACATGTACTGTACAGTGTTCTACAGCACATCTACAGTCTTTTCTACTGCCCGTCTTTAGTCTGTTCTACTGCACATCTACAGTGTGTTCTACTGTATAAGTACAGTCTGTTCTACTGCACATCTTTAGTCTGTTCTACTGCACATTTACAGTGTTCTACTACACATCTACAGTCTGTTTTACTGCACATCTCCAGTCTGTTCTACTGCACATCTACAGTCTGTTCTACTACACATCTACAGTCTGTTTTACTGCACATCTACAGTCTGTTCTACTGCACATGTACTGTACAGTGTTCTACAGCACATCTACAGTCTTTTCTACTGCCCGTCTTTAGTCTGTTCTACTGCACATCTACAGTCTGCTCTACTGCACATCTACAGTGTTCTACTTCACATCTACAGTCTGTTTTACTGCACATCTACAGTCTTTTCTACTGCACGTCTACAGTGTTCTACAGCACATCTACAGTCTTTTCTACTTTACAACTGCAGTGTTTTACTTCACATCTACAGTCTATTCTACTGCACATCTACAGTGTTCTATTGCACATCTACAGTCTGTTCTAATGCACATCTTCAGTCTGCTCTACTGCACATCTACAGTGTTCTACTTCACATCTACAGTCTGTTTTACTGCACATCTACAGTCTTTTCTACTGCACATGTACGGTCTGTTCTACAGTATATATTCGGTCTGTTGAGCTCTATATCTACAGTCTGTTCTACAGCACGTCTACAGTCTGTTCTACGCACATCTACAGTCTGTTCTACTTTACAACTACAGTGTTTTACTTCACATCTACAATCTGTTCTACTGCACATCTACAGTCTGCTCTACTGCATATCTACAGTGTTCTACTTCACATCTACAGTCTGTTTTACTGCACATCTACAGTCTGTTCTACTGCACGTCTACAGTGTTCTACTGCACATCAACAGTTTGTTCTACTGCACATTTACAGTGTTCTACAGCACATCTACAGTATGTTCTAATGCACATCTCCAGTCTATTCTACTGCACATCTACAGTCTGTTCTACTACACATCTACAGTCTGTTTTACTGAACATCTACAGTCTGTTCTACTGCACATGTACTGTACAGTGTTCTACAGCACATCTACGTCTTTTCTACTGCCCGTCTTTAGTCTGTTCTACTGCACATCTACAGTCTGCTCTACTGCACATCTACAGTGTTCTACTTCACATCTACAGTCTGTTCTACTGCTCATCTACAGTGTGTTCTACTGTACATCTACAGTCTGTTCTACTGCCCGTCTTTAGTCTGTTCTACTGCACATTTACAGTGTTCTACTGCACATCTACAGTCTGCTCTACTGCATATCTACAGTGTTCTACTTCACATCTACAGTCTGTTTTACTACACATCTACAGTCTGTTCTACTGCACGTCTACAGTGTTCTACTGCACATCAACAGTTTGTTCTACTGCTTATTTACAGTGTTCTACAGCACATCTACAGTATGTTCTAATGCACATCTCCAGTCTGTTCTACTGCACATCTACAGTCTGTTCTACTACACATCTACAGTCTGTTTTACTGAACATCTACAGTCTGTTCTACTGCACATGTACTGTACAGTGTTCTACAGCACATCTACAGTCTATTCTACTGCACGTCTACAGTGTTCTACTGCAAATCAACAGTCTGTTCTACTGCTCATCTACTGTGTGTTCTACTGTATACGTACAGTCTGTTCTACTGCCCGTCTTTAGTCTGTTCTACTGCACATTTACAGTGTTCTACTGCACATCTACAGTCTGCTCTACTGCATATCTACAGTGTTCTACTTCACATCTACAGTCTGTTTTACTGCACATCTACAGTCTGTTCTACTGCACGTCTACAGTGTTCTACTGCACATCAACAGTTTGTTCTACTGCACATTTACAGTGTTCTACAGCACATCTACAGTATGTTCTAATGCACATCTCCAGTCTGTTCTACTGCACATCTACAGTCTGTTCTACTACACATCTACAGTCTGTTCTACTGCACATCTACAGTCTGTTCTACTGCACATGTACTGTACAGTGTTCTACAGCACATCTACAGTCTTTTCTACTGCCCGTCTTTAGTCTGTTCTACTGCACATCTACAGTGTTCTACTGCACATCTACAGTCTGTTCTACTGCCCGTCTTTAGTCTGT
The DNA here is from genome assembly GCA_024416835.2 of Perccottus glenii. Lineage (NCBI taxonomy): Eukaryota > Metazoa > Chordata > Actinopteri > Gobiiformes > Odontobutidae > Perccottus > Perccottus glenii. The sequence goes on from CM044554.2 coordinate 6,562,837, forward strand.
TCTACTGCACATTTACAGTGTTCTACTACACATCTACAGTCTGTTTTACTGCACATCTCCAGTCTGTTCTACTGCACATCTACAGTCTGTTCTACTACACATCTACAGTCTGTTTTACTGCACATCTACAGTCTGTTCTACTGCACATGTACTGTACAGTGTTCTACAGCACATCTACAGTCTTTTCTACTGCCCGTCTTTAGTCTGTTCTACTGCACATCTACAGTCTGCTCTACTGCACATCTACAGTGTTCTACTTCACATCTACAGTCTGTTTTACTGCACATCTACAGTCTTTTCTACTGCACGTCTACAGTGTTCTACAGCACATCTACAGTCTTTTCTACTTTACAACTGCAGTGTTTTACTTCACATCTACAGTCTATTCTACTGCACATCTACAGTGTTCTATTGCACATCTACAGTCTGTTCTAATGCACATCTACAGTCTGCTCTACTGCACATCTACAGTGTTCTACTTCACATCTACAGTCTGTTTTACTGCACATCTACAGTCTTTTCTACTGCACATGTACGGTCTGTTCTACAGTATATATTCGGTCTGTTGAGCTCTATATCTACAGTCTGTTCTACTGCACGTCTACAGTCTGTTCTACGCACATCTACAGTCTGTTCTACTTTACAACTACAGTGTTTTACTTCACATCTACAGTCTGTTCTACTGCACATTTACAGTGTTCTACAGCACAGCTACAGTATGTTCTAATGCACATCTCCAGTCCGTTCTACTGCACATCTACAGTCTGTTCTACTACACATCTACAGTCTTTTCTACTGCACGTCTACAGTGTTCTACTGCACATCAACAGTCTGTTCTACTGCTCATCTACTGTGTGTTCTACTGTATACGTACAGTCTGTTCTACTGCCCGTCTTTAGTCTGTTCTACTGCACATTTACAGTGTTCTACTGCACATCTACAGTCTGCTCTACTGCATATCTACAGTGTTCTACTTCACATCTACAGTCTGTTTTACTGCACATCTACAGTCTGTTCTACTGCACGTCTACAGTGTTCTACTGCACATCAACAGTTTGTTCTACTGCACATTTACAGAGTTCTACAGCACATCTACAGTATGTTCTAATGCACATCTCCAGTCTGTTCTACTGCACATCTACAGTCTGTTCTACTACACATCTACAGTCTGTTTTACTGAACATCTACAGTCTGTTCTACTGCACATGTACTGTACAGTGTTCTACAGCACATCTACGTCTTTTCTACTGCCCGTCTTTAGTCTGTTCTACTGCACATCTACAGTGTGTTCTACTGTATAAGTACAGTCTGTTCTACTGCCCGTCTTTAGTCTGTTCTACTGCACATTTACAGTGTTCTACTACACATCTACAGTCTGTTTTACTGCACATCTCCAGTCTGTTCTACTGCACATCTACAGTCTGTTCTACTACACATCTACAGTCTGTTTTACTGCACATCTACAGTCTGTTCTACTGCACATGTACTGTACAGAGTTCTACAGCACATCTACAGTCTTTTCTACTGCCCGTCTTTAGTCTGTTCTACTGCACATCTACAGTCTGCTCTACTGCACATCTACAGTGTTCTACTTCACATCTACAGTCTGTTTTACTGCACATCTACAGTCTTTTCTACTGCACGTCTACAGTGTTCTACAGCACATCTACAGTCTTTTCTACTTTACAACTGCAGTGTTTTACTTCACATCTACAGTCTATTCTACTGCACATCTACAGTGTTCTATTGCACATCTACAGTCTGTTCTAATGCACATCTTCAGTCTGCTCTACTGCACATCTACAGTGTTCTACTTCACATCTACAGTCTGTTTTACTGCACATCTACAGTCTTTTCTACTGCACATGTACGGTCTGTTCTACAGTATATATTCGGTCTGTTGAGCTCTATATCTACAGTGTGTTCTACAGCACGTCTACAGTCTGTTCTACGCACATCTACAGTCTGTTCTACTTTACAACTACAGTGTTTTACTTCACATCTACAATCTGTTCTACTGCACATTTACAGTGTTCTACAGCACAGCTACAGTCTGCTCTACTGCATATCTACAGTGTTCTACTTCACATCTACAGTCTGTTTTACTGCACATCTACAGTCTGTTCTACTGCACGTCTACAGTGTTCTACTGCACATCAACAGTTTGTTCTACTGCACATTTACAGTGTTCTACAGCACATCTACAGTATGTTCTAATGCACATCTCCAGTCTGTTCTACTGCACATCTACAGTCTGTTCTACTACACATCTACAGTCTGTTTTACTGAACATCTACAGTCTGTTCTACTGCACATGTACTGTACAGTGTTCTACAGCACATCTACAGTCTTTTCTACTGCCCGTCTGCAGCTGTTCTACTGCACATCTACAGTCTGCTCTACTGCACATCTACAGTGTTCTACTTCACATCTACAGTCTGTTCTACTGCTCATCTACAGTCTGTTCTACTGCACATCTACAGTCTGTTCTACTGCACATCTACAGTCTGTTCTACTGCACATTTACAGTGTTCTACTGCACATCTACAGTCTGCTCTACTGCATATCTACAGTGTTCTACTTCACATCTACAGTCTGTTTTACTACACATCTACAGTCTGTTCTACTGCACGTCTACAGTGTTCTACTGCACATCAACAGTTTGTTCTACTGCTTATTTACAGTGTTCTACAGCACATCTACAGTATGTTCTAATGCACATCTCCAGTCTGTTCTACTGCACATCTACAGTCTGTTCTACTACACATCTACAGTCTGTTTTACTGCACATCTACAGTCTGTTCTACTGTACTGTACAGTCTGTTCTACAGCACATCTACAGTCTATTCTACTGCACGTCTACAGTGTTCTACTGCACATCAACAGTCTGTTCTACTGCTCATCTACTGTGTGTTCTACTGTATACGTACAGTCTGTTCTACTGCCCGTCTTTAGTCTGTTCTACTGCACATTTACAGTGTTCTACTGCACATCTACAGTCTGCTCTACTGCATATCTACAGTGTTCTACTTCACATCTACAGTCTGTTTTACTGCACATCTACAGTCTGTTCTACTGCACGTCTACAGTGTTCTACTGCACATCAACAGTTTGTTCTACTGCACATTTACAGTGTTCTACAGCACATCTACAGTATGTTCTAATGCACATCTCCAGTCTGTTCTACTGCACATCTACAGTCTGTTCTACTACACATCTACAGTCTGTTATACTGAACATCTACAGTCTGTTCTACTGCACATGTACTGTACAGTGTTCTACAGCACATCTACGTCTTTTCTACTGCCCGTCTTTAGTCTGTTCTACTGCACATCTACAGTGTGTTCTACTGTATACGTACAGTCTGTTCTACTGCCCGTCTTTAGTCTGTTCTACTGCACATTTACAGTGTTCTACTACACATCTACAGTCTGTTTTACTGCACATCTCCAGTCTGTTCTACTGCACATCTACAGTCTGTTCTACTACACATCTACAGTCTGTTTTACTGCACATCTACAGTCTGTTCTACTGCACATCTACAGTGTTCTACAGCACATCTACAGTCTTTTCTACTGCCCGTCTTTAGTCTGTTCTACTGCACATCTACAGTCTGCTCTACTGCACATCTACAGTGTTCTACTTCACATCTACAGTCTGTTTTACTGCACATCTACAGTCTTTTCTACTGCACGTCTACAGTGTTCTACAGCACATCTACAGTCTTTCTACTTTACAACTGCAGTGTTTTACTTCACATCTACAGTCTATTCTACTGCACATCTACAGTGTTCTATTGCACATCTACAGTCTGTTCTAATGCACATCTTCAGTCTGCTCTACTGCACATCTACAGTGTTCTACTTCACATCTACAGTCTGTTTTACTGCACATCTACAGTCTTTTCTACTGCACATGTACGGTCTGTTCTACAGTATATATTCGGTCTGTTGAGCTCTATATCTACAGTCTGTTCTACAGCACATCTACAGTCTGTTCTACTGCACATCTACAGTCTGTTCTACTTTACAACTACAGTGTTTTACTTCACATCTACAATCTGTTCTACTGCACATTTACAGTGTTCTACAGCACAGCTACAGTCTGCTCTACTTGCATATCTACAGTGTTCTACTTCACATCTACAGTCTGTTTTACTGCACATCTACAGTCTGTTCTACTGCACGTCTACAGTGTTCTACTGCACATCAACAGTTTGTTCTACTGCACATTTACAGTGTTCTACAGCACATCTACAGTATGTTCTAATGCACATCTCCAGTCTATTCTACTGCACATCTACAGTCTGTTCTACTACACATCTACAGTCTGTTTTACTGAACATCTACAGTCTGTTCTACTGCACATGTACTGTACAGTGTTCTACAGCACATCTACAGTCTTTTCTACTGCCCGTCTTTAGTCTGTTCTACTGCACATCTACAGTCTGCTCTACTGCACATCTACAGTGTTCTACTTCACATCTACAGTCTGTTCTACTGCTCATCTACAGTGTGTTCTACTGTATACGTACAGTCTGTTCTACTGCCCGTCTTTAGTCTGTTCTACTGCACATTTACAGTGTTCTACTGCACATCTACAGTCTGCTCTACTGCATATCTACAGTGTTCTACTTCACATCTACAGTCTGTTTTACTACACATCTACAGTCTGTTCTACTGCACGTCTACAGAGTTCTTCTGCGCATCAACAGTTTGTTCTACTGCTTATTTACAGTGTTCTACAGCACATCTACAGTATGTTCTAATGCACATCTCCAGTCTGTTCTACTGCACATCTACAGTCTGTTCTACTACACATCTACAGTCTGTTTTACTGAACATCTACAGTCTGTTCTACTGCACATGTACTGTACAGTGTTCTACAGCACATCTACAGTCTTTTCTACTGCCCGTCTTTAAGTCTGTTCTACTGCACATCTACAGTCTGCTCTACTGCACATCTACAGTGTTCTACTTCACATCTACAGTCTGTTCTACTGCTCATCTACAGTGTGTTCTACTGTATACGTACAGTCTGTTCTACTGCCCGTCTTTAGTCTGTTCTACTGCACATTTACAGTGTTCTACTGCACATCTACAGTCTGCTCTACTGCATATCTACAGTGTTCTACTTCACATCTACAGTCTGTTTTACTACACATCTACAGTCTGTTCTACTGCACGTCTACAGTGTTCTACTGCACATCAACAGTTTGTTCTACTGCTTATTTACAGTGTTCTACAGCACATCTACAGTATGTTCTAATGCACATCTCCAGTCTGTTCTACTGCACATCTACAGTCTGTTCTACTACACATCTACAGTCTGTTTTACTGCACATCTACAGTCTGTTCTACTGCACATGTACTGTACAGTGTTCTACAGCACATCTACAGTCTTTTCTACTGCCCGTCTTTAGTCTGTTCTACTGCACATCTACAGTCTGCTCTACTGCACATCTACAGTGTTCTACTTCACATCTACAGTCTGTTTTACTGCACATCTACAGTCTTTTCTACTGCACGTCTACAGTGTTCTACAGCACATCTACAGTCTTTTCTACTTTACAACTGCAGTGTTTTACTTCACATCTACAGTCTATTCTACTGCACATCTACAGTGTTCTATTGCACATCTACAGTCTGTTCTAATGCACATCTTCAGTCTGTTCTACTGCACATCTACAGTCTGTTCTACTAAAAATCTACAGTCTGTTTTACTACACATCTACAGTCTGTTTTACTGCACATCTACAGTCTTTTCTACTTTACAACTGCAGTGTTTTACTTCACATCTACAGTCTATTCTACTGCACATCTACAGTGTTCTACTTCACATCTACAGTCTGTTTTACTGCACATCTACAGTCTTTTCTACTGCACGTCTACAGTGTTCTACAGCACATCTACAGTCTTTTCTACTTTACAACTGCAGTGTTTTACTTCACATCTACAGTCTATTCTACTGCACATCTACAGTGTTCTACTTCACATCTACAGTCTGTTTTACTGCACATCTACAGTCTTTTCTACTGCACGTCTACAGTGTTCTACAGCACATCTACAGTCTTTTCTACTTTACAACTGCAGTGTTTTACTTCACATCTACAGTCTGCTCTACTGCACATCTACAGTGTTCTATTCACATCTACAGTCTGTTTTACTGCACATCTACAGTCTTTTCTACTGCACGTCTACAGTGTTCTACAGCACATCTACAGTCTTTTCTACTTTACAACTGCAGTGTTTTACTGCACATCTACAGTCTTTTCTACTGCACGTCTACAGTGTTCTACTGCACATCAACAGTTTGTTCTACTGCACATCTACAGTCTGTTCTACTGCTCATCTACAGTGTGTTCTACTGTATACGTACAGTCTGTTCTACTGCCCGTCTTTAGTCTGTTCTACTGCACATCTACAGTGTTCTACTGCACATCTACAGTCTGCTCTACTGCATATCTACAGTTATCTACTTCACATCTACAGTCTGTTTTACTGCACATCTACAGTCTGTTCTACTGCACGTCTACAGTGTTCTACTGCACATCAACAGTTTGTTCTACTGCACATCTCCAGTCTGTTCTACTGCACATTTACAGTCTGTTCTACTACACATCTACAGTCTGTTTTACTGCACATCTACAGTCTGTTCTACTGCACTTGTACTGTACAGTGTTCTACAGCACATCTACATTCTTTTCTACTGCCCGTCTTTAGTCTGTTTTACTTCACATCTACAGTCTATTCTACTGCACATCTACAGTGTTCTACTTCACATCTACAGTCTGTTTTACTGCACATCTACAGTCTTTTCTACTGCACGTCTACAGTGTTCTACAGCACATCTACAGTCTTTTCTACTTTACAACTGCAGTGTTTTACTTCACATCTACAGTCTATTCTACTGCACATCTACAGTGTTCTATTGCACATCTACAGTCTGTTCTAATGCACATCTACAGTCTGTTCTACTGCACATCTACAGTCTGTTCTACTAAAAATCTACAGTCTGTTTTACTACACATCTACAGTCTGTTTTACTGCACATCTACAGTCTTTTCTACTGCACATGTACTGTACAATGTTCTACTGCACATCTACAGTCTTTTCTACTAAATGTCTACAGTCTGTTCTACTGCACATCTACGGTCTGTTCTACAGTATATATTCAGTCTGTTGTGCTCTATATCTACAGTCTGTTCTACTGCACGTCTACAGTCTGTTCTACGCACATCTACAGTCTGTTCTACTTTACAACTACAGTGTTTTACTTCACATCTACAGTCTGTTCTACTGCACATTTACAGTGTTCTACAGCACAGCTACAGTATGTTCTAATGCACATCTCCAGTCTGTTCTACTGCACATCTACAGTCTGTTCTACTACACATCTACAGTCTGTTTTACTGCACATCTACAGTCTGTTTTACTGCACATCTACAGTCTTTTCTACTGCACGTCTACAGTGTTCTACTGCACATCAACAGTTTGTTCTACTGCACATCTACAGTCTGTTCTACTTCACGTCTACAGTGTTCTACTGCACGTCTACAGTCTGTTCTACTGCTCATCTACAGTCTGTTCTACTTCACGTCTACAGTGTTCTACTGCACGTCTACAGTCTGTTCTACTGCTCATCTACAGTGTGTTCTACTGTATACGTACAGTCTGTTCTACTGCCCGTCTTTAGTCTGTTCTACTGCACATCTACAGTGTTCTACTGCACATCTACAGTCTGCTCTACTGCATATCTACAGTGTTCTACTTCACATCTACAGTCTGTTTTACTGCACATCTACAGTCTGTTCTACTGCACGTCTACAGTGTTCTACTGCACGTCTACAGTGTTCTACTGCACATCAACAGTTTGTTCTACTGCACATTTACAGTGTTCTACAGCACATCTACAGTATGTTCTAATGCACATCTCCAGTCTGTTCTACTGCACATCTACAGTCTGTTCTACTACACATCTACAGTCTGTTTTACTGCACAGCTACAGTCTGTTCTACTGCACATGTACAGTCTTTCTACTGCCCGTCTTTAGTCTGTTCTACTGCACATCTACAGTCTGCTCTACTGCACATCTACAGTGTTCTACTTCACATCTACAGTCTGTTTTACTGCACATCTACAGTCTTTTCTACTGCACATGTACTGTACAATGTTCTACTGCACATCTACAGTCTTTTCTACTAAACGTCTACAGTCTGTTCTACTGCACATCTACGGTCTGTTCTACAGTATATATTCGGTCTGTTGAGCTCTATATCTACAGTCTGTTCTACTGCACGTCTACAGTCTGTTCTACGCACATCTACAGTCTGTTCTACTGCACATTTACAGTGTTCTACAGCACAGCTACAGTATGTTCTAATGCACATCTCCAGTCCGTTCTACTGCACATCTACAGTCTGTTCTACTGCACATTTACAGTGTTCTACTGCACATCTACAGTCTGCTCTACTGCATATCTACAGTGTTCTACTTCACATCTACAGTCTGTTTTACTGCACATCTACAGTCTGTTCTACTGCACATTTACAGTGTTCTACAGCACATCTACAGTATGTTCTAATGCACATCTCCAGTCTGTTCTACTGCACATCTACAGTCTGTTCTACTGCACATCTACAGTGTTCTACTTCACATCTACAGTCTGTTTTACTGCACATCTACAGTCTTTTCTACTGCACGTCTACAGTGTTCTATTGCACATCTACAGTCTGTTCTAATGCACATCTACAGTCTGTTCTACTGCACATCTACAGTCTGTTCTACTAAAAATCTACAGTCTGTTTTACTACACATCTACAGTCTGTTTTACTGCACATCTACAGTCTTTTCTACTGCACGTCTACAGTGTTCTACTGCACATCAACAGTTTGTTCTACTGCACATCTACAGTCTGTTCTACTTCACATCTACAGTCTTTTCTACTGCACATCTACAGTCTGTTCTACTGCACATCTACAGTCTGTTCTACTGCACATCTACAGTCTGTTCTACTGCACATCTACAGTCTGTTCTACTGCACATCTACAGTCTGTTCTACTGTATATCTACATTCTGTTCTACTGCACGTCTTTAGTCTGTTCTTCTGCACATCTACCGTGTTCTACTGCACATCTACTGTCTGTTCTACTGCACGTCTACAGTGCTCTACTGCACATCTACAGTCTGTTTAACTGCACATCCACAGTGTTCTACTGCACATCTACAGTCTGTTCTACTGCACGTCTACTGTGCTCTACTGCACATATACGGTCTGTTCTGCTGCACGTCTTTAGTCTGTTCTACTGCACATCCACAGTCTGTTCTACTGCACGTCTACATTGTTCTACTGCACATCTACATTATATTCCACTGCATGTCTACAGTCTGTTGAACGTCTTCAGTGTTCTACTGCACATCTACAATCTGTTCTACTGCACGTCTTTAGTCTGTTCTACTGCACATCCACAGTCTGTTCTACTGCATGTCTACAGTGTTCTATTGAACGTCTTCAGTGTTCTACAGCACATCTACCATCTGTTCTACTGCACGTTTACAGTCTGTTCTACTGCACATCTACAGTATTTAACTGCAAATCTACAGTCTTTTCTACTGCACATCTGCAGTCTGTTCTACTGCAGGTCTACAGTCTTTTCTACTGCAAATCTACAGTCTTTTCTAATGCACATCTGCAGTCTGTTCTACTGAAGGTCTACAGTCATTTCTACTGCACATCTACAGTCTATTCGACTGCACATCTACAGTCTGTTCTACTGCACGTCTACAGTCTGTTCTACTGCACATCTACAGTCTGTTCAACTGTATATCTACAGTCTGTTCGACTGCACATCTACAGTCTGTTCTACTGCACGTCTACAGTCTGTTCTACTGCACATCTACAGTCTGTTCAACTGTATATCTACAGTCTGTTATACTGCACATCTACAGTTTTCTACTGCACGTCTACAATCTGTTCTACTCCACATCTACAGTCTGTTCTACTGCACATCTACAGTCTGTTTAACTGCACATCCACAGTGTTCTACTGCACATCTACAGTCTGTTCAACTGTATATCTACAGTCTGTTATACTGCACATCTACAGCACGTCTACTGTGCTCTACTGCACATATACGGTCTGTTCTGCTGCACGTCTACAGTCTGTACTACTGCACATCTACAGTCGGTTATACTGCACGTCTACAGTTTTATACTGCACATCTACAGTCTGTTCTACTGCACATCTACAGTCTGTTCTACTGCACATCTACAGTGTTCTACTGTACAGTCTGTTATACTGCACGTCTACAGTTGTCTACTGCACGTCTACAATCTGTTCTACTGCACATCTACAGTCTGTTCTACTGCACATCTACAGTCTGTTCTACTGTATATCTACAGTCTGTTTTATTGCACGTCTTTAGTCTGTTCTACTGCACATCTACAGTGTTCTACTGCAAATCTACAGTCTGTTCTACTGCACATCTACAGTGTTCTTCTGCACATATACAGTCTGTTCTACTGCATGTCTACAGTCTGCACTACTGCACATCTTCAGTCTGTTCTACTGTATATCTACACTCGATTCTACTGCACGTCTACAGTCTGCACTACTGCACATCTACAGTCTGTTCTACTGTATATCTACACTCGATTCTACTGCACGTCTACAGTCTGCACTACTGCACATCTACAGTCTGTTCTACTGCACGTCTACATTGTTTTACTGCACATCTACATTCTGTTCTACTGCACGTTTATAGTCTGTTCTACTGCACATCTACAGTCTGTTCTACTGCACGTCTACAGTGCTCTCCTGCACATCTACAGTCTATTCTACTGCACATCTACAGTATTTAACTGCAAATCTACAGTCTTTTCTACTGCACATCTGCAGTCTGTTCTACTGCAGGTCTACAGTCTTTTCTACTGCAAATCTACAGTCTTTTCTAATGCACATCTGCAGTCTGTTCTACTGCAAGGTCTACAGTCATTCTACTGCACATCTACAGTCTATTCGACTGCACATCTACAGTCTGTTCTACTGCACGTCTACAGTCTGTTCTACTGCACATCTACAGTCTGTTCTACTGTATATCTACAGTCTGTTCTGCACTGCACAGTCTACAGTCTGTTCTACTGCACATCTACAGTCTGTTCAACTGTATATCTACAGTCTGTTATACTGCACATCTACAGTTTTCTACTGCACGTCTACAATCTGTTCTACTCCACATCTACAGTCTGTTCTACTGCACATCTACAGTCTGTTTAACTGCACATCCACAGTGTTCTACTGCACATCTACAGTCTGTTCAACTGTATATCTACAGTCTGTTATACTGCACATCTACAGCACGTCTACTGTGCTCTACTGCACATATACGGTCTGTTCTGCTGCACGTCTACAGTCTGTACTACTGCACATCTACAGTCGGTTATACTGCACGTCTACAGTTTTATACTGCACATCTACAGTCTGTTCTACTGCACATCTACAGTCTTTTCGACTGCACATCTACAGTGTTCTACTGTACAGTCTGTTATACTGCACGTCTACAGTTTTCTACTGCACGTCTACAATCTGTTCTACTGCACATCTACAGTCTGTTCTACTGCACATCTTCAGTCTGTTCTACTGTATATCTACAGTCTGTTTTATTGCACGTCTTTAGTCTGTTCTACTGCACATCTACAGTGTTCTACTGCAAATCTACAGTCTGTTCTACTGCACATCTAAAGTGTTCTACTGCACATCTACAGTCTGTTCTACTGCACATCTACAGTGTTCTTCTGCACATATACAGTCTGTTCTACTGCATGTCTACAGTCTGCACTACTGCACATCTTCAGTCTGTTCTACTGTATATCTACACTCGATTCTACTGCACGTCTACAGTCTGCACTACTGCACATCTACAGTCTGTTCTACTGTATATCTACACTCGATTCTACTGCACGTCTACAGTCTGCACTACTGCACATCTACAGTCTGTTCTACTGCACGTCTACATTGTTTTACTGCACATCTACATTCTGTTCTACTGCACGTTTATAGTCTGTTCTACTGCACATCTACAGTCTGTTCTACTGCACGTCTACAGTGCTCTCCTGCACATCTACAGTCTATTCTACTGCACATCTACAGTGTTTAACTGCAAATCAACAGTCATTTCTACTGCACATTTGCAGTCTGTTCTACTGCACGTCTACAGTCTGTTCTTCTGCACATCTACAGTCTATTCGAATGCACATCTACAGTGTTCTACTGCACATCTACAGTCTGTTATACTGCACGTCTACAGTTCCCTTCTCGAGGGAACTCAACACTGCGTCGTGAAACGACACTTTGGGGAACGCCCTCAGTGTGACGGCCCTGAAGCATGAATGAAACTTAGACCGATCTTGATTGGTACTACGTCGAGTGCCGGCCTACCCGGAAGTATAAAGGGACGCCGTATCACGCACACGCCAGCTTTTCGCTCTTCAGCAAATGGAACGAGAGACTTGTTGAGAAACTTTTGAATGAAAAGTATGGCAGAACAGTTTAAGAAGTGTGTGTACCCCTGCCCTCGTTACATTACGGGTAGGGACACGCACTTGTTGTGTGTGATCTGCTTGGGAGCACAGCACGCTCGATCAGCTCTCGAGGGAGCTGGCTGCGAGCACTGTGAGGCACTCCCCCGCAGGGTGCCGTGCTCCCTCCTGGCCGTGTTTGACCAGGCCGGCCAGGCTCGCGTTCCCCGTGGTTCAGGTCCCGCGCCGCCTGAGATCGTGGGGTTCGCAGCTGGAGCTGTTTGATGCGATTGGGACAGCTGAGGCTGTTTCCAAATCTTCATCAGACAGCTCTGAGAAGCCGCCTCGCGGGCTCCTGCACGGGGAGAGGGTCCGATGCTTGAGCTGTCCGCATCTGAGGATGTGGATGTGCAGTAGAATGGACTGGGTGACGTAGAGGCTAGAAAAGTGCCCGCATATGAGGAGCTCATTGAGGTTGTGACTCGTGCGGTGGCCAGGTTAAATATTAGCTGGCCACCAGAAGGGCAGGAAGCGACGGTAACTAAAAATAGACTGGATGAGCGCTTCCTGCAGCACAGAGCGGGGTTTACCATTTTTTCAGGACTTGCACAACGAGTTGGAATAAGCCACACTCTTCCCGTATTTCCAATCCAACACCCGTGGATTACAGTAAGGTGTTGGGGGCGGGGGAACAGGGCTATGGGAGAATGCCGCCGGTAGGCGGCGTCTCTAAAAACCCCGGGGCTGCCCACTAAACCTTGTAGAAAGACATCAGAGATGGTGGGCAGAGCATATATGGCAGCAGGTCGGGCGGGTGCATGTCTGCATACTATGGCCATATTACAGGCATACCAGGCCGATCTGTTAGCGGACCTGGAGGAAGGCGGGGGTCCCACATCTGAGGATGTGGCGGAGCTCCGCAGAGCGACGGATTTGTCCCTTAGAGTCACCACGCTTTTCCACTACACAGTTCCAGCACGACTCGCCTCGACTCGGCTCGCCTTTTTTGGTTTTCCACTGCGTAAAAGTTGTACCTGTACCTGCTTCCAGGTACTTTTTTTCGTATCACCTCCGGCGAGGTTCTAAGCGGGCTGTGGCGATACTAAATTGTGACGTGAACACACGACAGACTGCTGATTGGCCAGAGAGAATCGTCACTGTTCACCGCGTCATCGTTGCACGCGCCAGACGGAGTATCCTGAATAACCCCGCCATTTTTAAATAGTTTGGCCAGAGATTGCGTGATAATTTACCCAGTCCCAGACGTATTATGGCAACTCGGAAAAATGCTCCGTGGTCAAACGAGGAGGTGCGGACTTTTCTTTGTTTGGTTGCCGAAGAGAGGATCCAGCGAGCGCTTGATGGGGCAACGAGGAACGAAAGAGTATACAAAGAAGTCTCCGAACTGATGTCCACACATGGCTACACCAGGACTTTCCAGCAATGTGGGGAAAAGTTAAAAACTGAAAAGTGACTACAGAGCTGTAAAGGACCACAACGCCATAGTGGTTCAAACCGGAAAAGATGGAAGTGGTACGAACAGATGGACAGTATCTACGCCATAGACCGGCGAGCAACGGAGGGATGGTGGTCTTGACTCGGCCACTAGTTTTTTGGAGTCGCTGATGGAGGACGGTAAGTGTTTTAAGTTTACATTACATTAACCCTGTAGGTGCACTCTGCTTGAGAGTTTTGTTTTCTTTAGGCTGGCTTTTGGAAAGCTGAAGCTCACTAACAATGAAGACTGTAAACTTGTGTCGCAGATAGCAATTGCCGCTAACTTAGCTCTAACTAGTTGCTAGCTGCCTGCCATTGCTATTTCGTAGTGTGTTGACTTTTGTATGATCTTTCTATTCAAGATTCCTTTTCGACGACCGAGAATGGTTCTGTGGCTCCCACTGATGCCACGTTGGCATCGGCTGCAGCGTCGGCATCAACAACAGCACCAGAACCATTGGCACCATCGACACCGAGACCAGCGTCGAGAACGGGACCCGCAGCAGCGTCGACACCGGCAACCGGTTAGTATAATAGGAGAAAAAGTAAAACCTTCTAGCCTGTTGTCTGTGAATCTATATACACTTATTAATATAATTAAATTAATATTAATCGTGTTTATAACCCATTAGTATATCATATATTATTATTTATATAACGTCAATGTACTTGCATAGCATTCCCAGTTATGGGAATCAAGATTCATTAATAAACCTGTTCAGTACTTTTATAACTTTCCAGACATACACAATGTGTGTGTACCATGTGTACTGTATTAGTATACTGTACACATGGTAATTTCAAATGCACACAACGTTTGAATTAAACGTGAAATCGTTTATCTTTATTGTAATTCATTCATTGTAATTATTTTTTGTCCAGGACGGAGGAAACGACAGAGGGAGCAGGAGCATCTGACTGTCCTGAGGGAGATGCAGACATCTGATGTGGAGCAGATGGAGTTGAACCGGACACAGCGAGAGCGGCATTTACAAATGGTACTCGACGATGCAGCACAGGCAAGAGAAATAGAAGCGGCTTTGAGGAGGAGGAGATTGCTGCAATGTCCTTCAAGCAGGCCTTTCTGGGAATCCTGAGCCAGCTTGTACAGGCACTGAACCGGCGGGCTGTTCCATCACCCTGGAATGAAAATGTATACATATTAGTAATTAAATACAGCATTTTTTGCTGTATTGTTTGCACTACATGTAACATGTATATAATTGTGTGTGAATTTATATTAGAGTTTGTTCTATTTGTGTGTGTGGTTAAATAAAACTTTTTTGAAACTTATTACAAATAAGTGTCTTTTTGATGGTTTGCTTTTGTACAAGGGTTTGACCATTTATTTTCAGATTTTATACTCTGATAACCTTAAAACAGCAGAGACAACATTTTTAACGATAATGTATTTATTTTTAGCAATTAAAGTAACGCATCAGACCCTCTCGTACATCACTGCCTTCCTCCTCTACACCCTGTGCCACTGCCACCACAGGCTCTGCTGCTGCAGGTGCATCCCAGTCATTGTCATAGTCCTCTCCATGACTCTCACAAAGGTTATGCAAAGCACAGCAAGTAAGAATCATAGATTTCACCATTGTAACATCACAGTCATTTCTTTTCATGAGACAACGCCACCTTCCCTTCAGTCTACCAAAAGCGTTTTCAATCACAACCCGTGCTCGACATATTTTCCTGTTGTAGATCTGCTGTTCTGCAGTCAGCCGTCCAGTGTCAGTGAACGGCTTTATGAGCCAGTTCTGCAGGGGATAGGCAGAATCTCCCAGGATGTAGTGGGAAACATTCACCCCACCAATATTCCTGGTGTAAGCTGGAAAGTGGTTGCCACGGCTGGCCAACTCCCACAATGTGGACAGTCTTAAAACACGAGCATCATGCAAGCTGCCAGGCAGTCCTGCAAACACGTTCCAGAACAGTCCTTTTCCATCTACTACACCTTGAAGGATGATGGAGTGCCAGCCTTTGCGGTTAAAATAGTCACAGTGGTACTCCTGTGGTGCCAAAATGGGTATGTGTGACCCATCAATAGCACCAACACACTGCGTGAGCCCCCATCTGTTCTCAATGTGGGCAGCCATTTCTTCAAACTTCTCCGGATCTGGGAAACGAATTTGTTCGGGAACGTTTCTGCAGCAGCAGTGAACTCCTGAACACACCGGCAAACAGTTGTTATGCTTACTCCGAAAAGATGGCCGACAGTTCTGTACTCTGAACCGGTCGCAAGCTTCCATAGTGCGATGGCCACTCTCTTCTTTAGGGCAACACACTTGCGGAAGCTTGTGTCCTGTCTCTCCATCACTGGACGCAGTTTGTTGTACAAGTAAATAAATGTTTTTTCGGACATTCTGAAGTTCTGAACCCACTGCGCGTTTGTGAAACCGGGAACAATAACATCCCACCACTCGGTAGCTCGGTTGAAAGCCCAAACACACGGTTCTGCGGACGACTTTGCAAAGCGAAACAGATCTGAAACACATAAACCATACACATTTTAGTACGTAATACTGGTAGCTATAAAGTTGTTCAAATACTTTGTAAGTAGTAACTTATAGTATTTACACATATGTAAACGTTAGCATAACTTACCCTCTTGCGTCGGCTTTGAAAAAACAGATTCGTCTCGTAGTCTGAACTCTGTAGTAATTCCCAAACTCTCCTGTTGTTATCAGCAGTGTTTCTTTTTGCTGCCCTCAGCCTCTCCTGAAACAACGTTTGCTGTCTTGCTGTGAGAAACAGCCACATCCCGAGGATAAAGAAAAACATAGACTCGATTTCCTCCATTGTTTATGTGTGTGAGTGTCGCGTAGAAGATTACGTCACGACAGGTTCTTGCGGCGTCGCTATGATGACGACTAGGTACTATGTGGAGGTACTATCTGCAATGGAAAACGGAGCGATAAGCGAGCCGGCGAGTCGAGCGAGTCGAGGCGAGCTGATACTGGTAGTGGAAAAGCGCCAAAAGAGACGGCACGTGCAGTGGGCCGTTCCATGGCGGCAATGGTAGCCACGGAGAGGCACTTGTGGCTGAATCTGGCGGGGATAAAAAAGAAGGAGAAGGGTTTTCTCCTTGATGCCCCTCTATCACCTTCAGGCCTGTTCGGTGATGCCGTCACTACGGTCGTGGACAGGTATCAGGAGGGGAGGAGGCAGTCGGCGGTGTTCAAGCAGTGTTTCCCCCGCCACACCAGGTCCAAAGGGGCTGGGCTTAAGACCGACCAGCCCCAGCCATCATCGAGCTCCGCGTATCAACAGATACAAAAGGTGAGCGTCGCCTCTAGAGCCCCTCCCCAGGGAGCGCGGCAACAGAGGCGGCGTTTTCGCTCGAAGCCGACGCAGCAGGAAGGGGACCTGAGGGTCCTCCTTCAGACTAAGAAGGCTTTCGGGAAGAGGTCCATGACTTGCGCAACGAGTTGTGTGAGTCATGGGGCAGGCCACATTTCTCGCCAAAGAGATTGGGACTGCTGAGGCTTTTTCTCAATCATCATGGGGGAGCTCTGTGGCCCTTTCTCCCCGTGCGGGAGCCCACTAAGCGGCTGCTCCTGCGGGGGGTTTCTACTTTATAGTTCCCAAAAAGGACGGAGGTCTGCGTCCGATTTTAGATCTAAGGTATTTGAACCGGTCTCTGAGGAGGTTCAGGTTCAAGATGCACAGGAAGTTCCTGGCCTCATTTTAAACAAATTCACTTCCCTCACATTAATGCAATAATTGAACTTCTGATAGGGACCTATGTTCCAAGAGCCCTGGAACCATTGGAGGTGGTATGTGGTGTAAATGATGGACCATTTGCCATCAGGACCATGCTGGGCTGGACTGTAAATGGGCCACTGACAGGAAGCAGTGGAGAGACAGTTACTTGGGATCAGCCACAAATAACTGTCAACAGGGTATCAGTTGTGAACATGGAGGAGCTTTGGCAGCAACAATACAAACATGACTTTCCTGAAAGCAGCTTGGATGAACAACCTGCAATGTCAAGAGAAGATCAGAGGTTCTTGGAATTAGTCACCAACTCAGTACAAAATGTAGATGGACACTACCAGATCAGCCTACCATTAAAGCAAACTAACACCTGCATGCCAAATAACAGAAAAATCATTGAGCAGCGTTTACAACATCTGAAAAGGAGGTTGCAGAAGGACTCAGAGTTCTACACCGAGTAAACACCTTTATGAATGAACTTCTGGTACAAGGCTACGCTGAGAAGGTATGTGAGGAAGAGCTGGACAGTGATGATGGTAAAATATGGTATATACCTCACCACAGAGTTTACCATTCCACCAAAAGAAAAATCAGATTTGTGTTCGACTGCGGAGCGAGCTATCAAGGGAAATCACTGAATACTCAACTCCTACAGGGCCCTGATCTCACCAGCTCTCTTAAAGGAGTAATTACTCAATTCAATAAGAAAATCCTGAGAGACCTGTGCAGAAGAGAAATTGGTTGGGATAAGACGGTACCCGAGTCAGTTGCCAAAGAATGGGTAAAATGGCTGCAACAGCTGCATTTGCTGGACAAATTTGAGGTCAGTAGATGTTTGAAACCCCCAGAGTTTGGAGAAGTTTGTACAGTACAGCTACACCACTTCTGTGATGCCAGTGAGAATGGCTATTGAACAGTGACTTACTCACTGTCAAGAAATAAAGACTCTAAAGTGCACAGCGCAGTTGTCATGGGAAAAGCTCGAGTCACTCCACTGAACCTGTGAGCATCCCCGGAATGGAGCTCATCGCTGCAACCATGGCCAGTCGTATGGATGTACTTTGGAGAAAGGAGTTACAGATGGACTTTCTGGATTCAGAGTTTTGGACAGTTCTCATCGTGGAAAATACATCACCTCGGAATTCGCGGCTAATGGGACGTGTGTTGCAGACTTTCCTGGACCGAAGTGGATTTGTGTGTCAGGTAAAAAGGGGGACCAGCTGCTTGATTGGCCTATTACAAAGGTCTGTCTGCTGCAGGAGGCTGAGGCTTGGTAAGGAGTTACTGGCCTCAGTAGTGACACTTGTTTTTTTTACTCTTTTAGACCGTACTGGACTTTGATTTTTCTGGATTACTATTTTTTGACTCTTTTGACTCTATGGACCTTTTTTTAGCCATATTGACTCCTGAAGTTTCTCTTGCGGATTATTGGACATTTATATGCGAAGATGTATTATTTCTGACATTTTGCATGTTTGTATCCTACTTGCTAAAGAATGTGGATAATTATTGTGTAAGAAGCTATTCAGCTTGTAAAAGAAGCAAGAGAACTTTGTGACACAGGAAAGCTACACCTGCACAAGTTTATCAGTAACAGCAAAGAAGTCCTTGCTACAATCCCTAAAGAAGAATGTGCAGCAGAAGCTACTGATCTGGACCAGGAGAATCAAAGAAAGAACGGGCCTTAGGAGTCCAGTGGTCCAGTAGCATCTGACACGTTTTGCTTCAGAATCGTTATCAAGAACAATCCCTTCACAAGGAGAGGAGTGCTCTCCACAGTGGCGTCTATATTTGACCCACTCGGTTTTGTTGCCCCATTCGTTCTGTTTGGCAAAAGAATCCTTCAAAGAATATGTCAGGAAAAGCTGGACTGGGACGAGCCGCTTCCACAAGACCTCAAACCACAATGGGAAGTCTGGCTCAGAGACCTCCAGAACCTCTCCACAATAAAGATATCATATTGTTATGTTCCATCGACGTTCAAACAAGCTGAGTAATATTCGCTAAGTTTATTGTGTTAACCTCTATTTCAATCAAACATACTGCTAATTGTGTGATAATGGGAGTGTAACAGTTGACGATATGTTGTTCAATTATTTCACCGCTAGATGGCGCCTAGGTACTTAAAATACAGTGGGGATCGAAAGTTTGGGCACCCCAGGTAAAAAAATTTATTAATGTGACGCCATAAAGACACCAAGAAAAGATGGAAAAATCTCCAAAAGGCATCAAATGACAGATTAGACATCCTTATAATAAGTTAAAAAAAAAAAAAGTTAGATTTTATTTCCATCATTTACACTTTCAAAATAACAGAAAACAAAAAAATGGTGTCTGCAAAAGTTTGGGCACCCTGCAGAGTTAATACCTTGTACTGCCCCCTTTGGCAAGCTAGGACCTGACAGTGTCATGGATTGTTCTCAATCATCGTTTGGATAGACCAGGTGATGTCAATCTCAAAGGTTTTAAATGCCCAGACTCATCTGACCTTGCCCCAACAATCAGCACCATGGGTTCGTCTAGAAAACTGAAACTGAAAATAGTTGATGCTCACAAAGCAGGAGAAGGCTATAAAAAGATAGCAAAGTGTTGTCAGATGCCAATATCCTCTGTTCGGAATGTAATTAAGAAATGGCAGTCATCAGGTACAGTGGAAGTTAAAGCAAGATCTGGAAGACCAAGAAAAATATCAGACAGACCGACTCGCAGGATTGTGAGAAAAGTAAGTGAAAACCCACGTTTGACTGCACGATCCCTCCAGAAAGATCTGGCAGACACTGGAGTTGTGGTACACTATTCCACTATAAAGAGATACTTGTACAAATATGGACTTCATGGAAGAGTCATCAGAAGAAAACCTCTTCTACGTCCTCAACACAAAAATCAGCGTTTGAAGTTTGCAAATGAACATATTGACAAGCCTGATGCATTTTGGAAACAAGTTCTGTAGACCGATGAGGTTATAATAGAACTTTTTGGCCGGAATGAGCAAAGGTATGTTTGGAGAAGAAAGGGCTTTCTGATATCATTGTGCAAGGCTCTGGGATTCTCCTCATCATTCTCCCTGATGTCATTTCTGTCTGGCCTTGAAGGCTACTCCAAGCTCTGTATCCTCCGATAACAGACACCTGCGTCTTTATCTGGTCCTTCCTGTGTGTGTGTGTCTGACATTATGTTTTGTCTTTTATATTAATATGTTTAAATGAATAACTAACTGGGTCTACATAGTTTAAAACACATAACATAAAATATCACACCACATATCCCCTCTTCAAGACCTCTAGGTCTCGTCTTTGCTAAACATTACAACTGGTTCACAATACATGTGCATTACAATCATCACACGGATCCAAATTATACTTATTTAGCTCAAACAATTCCAAGTAGATCCCCCTTCGTCTTACCATAACAACAAATGGTTAACTTGTCGTACCTTCACTTAACACTGTTACAGCATGCAATATAACAATATATAATTACTCATATTAAAATATAATACTTATATGAGTACAAAATTGTCATAAAAATGAACACTGGTGAAGCATGCAAGAATATATAATTACTCATACAAAAATATAATACTTATATGAGTACAAAATTGTAATAATAAAAAAATGCATTTTCTCTCAGTCCTTGTATAGTAGAACTGAGAGTCAATCCGAATCTCCGCTATCTCTTCTTATGTTTAAGTCCATAAGACGCACTCGAACTTGCCATATCTCAGACTGCATGGTATTCAAAGCACGCAAAACCTCACTTTGAATACCTGCTGCAGTCCGGTGTAATTGTCCAAGTGTCCAAACAACTCTTCGAATCTCTCTCTGTCTTCTCCGTATTCGACGCTCACGTCGCTCGATGCGTGTACGTCGCCTCCCCTCTCTTGGAAATGCTATGGGGGCCACCTTAATTCCATCACCAGACCTTCTCACAGCAGGCACACTGTCCTGTGCACCTTCGTCACTTCCGCTTTCATTGTTCTCTACAATGAAGCTAGCTCGTGCGGCCATCTGATCTCTGTAGATGATTAGTTGTTGGCCGATTCGTTCAAGAATTTCATCATCCGTCAACATCAATCGCACCACCTCTGCTTGCCGATACTGGTTCCATAGACCCTTCGTCCGACGCGTCGTCGACCTCCGGTAACTCTGGTCCCAGCGTCTCCTCGTTCCAAACTTCGTCCAAAGTTTCGTCCTCGTCGTCCTGCTTTCTTACTGGATGCACCTCTGCAACTGGTCCTCTCGACCACCGAGCGCGTCGTCCTCCTTCCGACGTCTCCCTCTGGCTCCAACCCCATGGCTGGTCACCCAGATTTTCACCGCTATCACTGCTTTGCTCTGAACTCCCTGGAGCTGGAAGAGCCCGATACACCGTGGGCCTCTCGGCTGACTCACTGGGGAAGCTCTCCGGAGATGTTGGAGAGAGCCCCAATGACGTAGATGGGGAATTCCAAGGCGTGTCCTCGAATTCCAGTGTACCATTGGTCCGCCCGCTTCCTCTCTCTCCGCTTTCTGATTGGTAAGACATTATTCTTCTGAAAATGTCACAGAGTTAGCATCTCATACCATGAATCCTGTTCAGCAGAATAGTCTCTGTATAAATTTCGTAATTGTCCTCTTAATAATATTCTCAATACGTCAGTATATTCTCCATCTTCCTCAGGTCCTTTGTCATGTTTTCAATGTGCATTCTGCCCCGTCTTTTCAGCTGTGTATGTGTACTAAATAAAATGTCCAGTCCCAATTTTAACGTCACTATTTCTATTTTTGTTTTAGTAAACAAAGGGATACATACACCTGCAGCAGAATTAACCATATCATATCTATACATCAAATAAACTTCATCCCTCTCCACAGTTAATCCTGTTGGCAAAGTATGTTTCATCCATTTCTTACAAATTAGTGACTCTATTCGTAATTCTACTGGGGGTGTAGGTAAAGGGTAACCTCGTGACTGCACTGATACTGCAAGATATATACGTATACATACGTTTTTGATTTGTTAATTAAAATTGGCCCATAAGGTAATTCATTTAGAACCTCTTGCAATTCGTTAAACTGTCCTGAATCTAAGCCTTTTGTCCGTCCTCTTCGTTTCCGTTTCTTTTCCCCAACCATTATTCTTTATATACTACTTCCAACAGATTATTCATCTCTTCATAAATTGGTTCTTCCTCCTCTATGTCCTTTAATTGTAAATTATCTCCCGTATACATTGGAAACTGTCCGGCAAATATGTTCATAGCTCGGTTGATTATTAATTTAATAAACGGCAATGCACAGCACAGAACAACCATAGCTATTAATAAAATCCCTGCGATTGCTAATCCTACAATTTGAAAAAACTTTGGCCATGTTAACTGACTTAACCAATTTGTAAAGTCCTCTAAGCCTTTGGGCTTCGTATTCCAACTAGAACTTTACACATGCTTATTTCTTAATAACTTCAAATTTTTTAAAGCCTTGGTAAGGTTGCCTTCATCAGCTGTGTGCATTGGAATAGCTGTGCAACATTCTCCATCTATCAATTCACAAACACCTTGTTCTTCTGCTAGCATTCCATCCAAAACAAAACCTATTTTGTAATGTCATTAATGATGTTGCATGCACCTGTTGACCCAACCCTTCAATTGCAGTCCAATTTATAAATCTCTGTTGATTGTACCATAAGTAATTAATCCACCTGCTATTGCGTGCAGCGCTCGCAGCGTTAGCAGCCTGCCCTACCCATGGTAACCACCCAAATGTCTCTCCTGCAATGATCTATGCTTCTGAGATGGCTTTATGCTGCTCAGGAATTCCCCCTGGTTGTTGATTCCACAAGATATAAACTCCTGATTCTTTTTCCCATTTTCCTTCTGTGCTTCTGGCCTGTCTAATACTACTTTTGTTCTTATTATTAAATTTTTCTAACTCTATTACCACCACCTGACTTGTTAACATAATTGGTGCCAGTCCAATTCTTAGGTAAAGTAACTTTTATACTATTCATATCATCGCATAACCAGAATATATCTGTCAAAGGCTCTGTTCCCCTCGCTAGCATGGGCAGCCCATATTGCGTAATAAAGGTGTTATTGCGTATAACTCTTAAGTGTCTTCCATCTTCAATAACTTGCTCACACTTAATAGCAGCTCTCTCAGTTGTACAGTGCACACTAGAAAAAAGTTCTTTATAAAACTCTTCTACAATTTTTAATATTTCATTTGTTTCACTTACCGTCATCCCTTTGCTGTTTTTCAGACTGCCTATATATGCTTTCTTTTGTCTTGTTTTTTCCAGGCTTAGAAAGTAGGCCGTCGACCTTTCACCCTCCGTTATTTCTTTTACCCTTGCCCTTACCATGGCTCCTTTGCATTTTTAGGCCCGAGCCGGTGATGACCGGGAGGGCCTATTATTTTTGCTTGGATTTTTTTTTTTTTTTTCCTTCCGACCCAATGATCCTAAATTTGACCCAGTGAACATGCACGAAAAGTCATTTTTATTGGTCCCAGACTTCAAGCTCGGCGAAAAATTTATGTATTTGAAGTCGCCAAAAAAAAAATATGAAAAATGACTCAGTGGCGACCCCTACAAAATCAAAATACATTGGGCCTATGGAAAGTGAAAGTAACTTTTTTTCACACAGGAAGGCGGCCATTTTGAATTGAAAATGTGAACCGACTTAAAATACACCTCTTTTTTAAAAGTACACAGAAAAAAGCTGCTTCATTCCACAGACACCAAACTTGGGCAAAATGAGCTAAACACATGTATGTAAAAGAGACAAGTGTTTTTCTAGACTTTTTTGCTCGAGTTATATTTATTTTATTATAATTCGGTATATATTTAGGCCCGAGCCGGTGATGACCGGGAGGGCCTATTGTTTTTGCTCGGGTTTTTTTATTTTTTATTTTTATTGTGACCAAATGATCCTAAATTTGACCAAGTGAACATGCACGAAAAGTCATTTTTATTGGTCCCAGACTTCAAGCTCGGCGAAAATGTTATGTTTTGAAGTCGCAAAAAAATACGAAAATGACTCAGTGGCGACCTACAAAATCAAAATACATTGGGCCTAAGGAAAGTGAAAGTAAGTTTTTTCAACGTAGAAAATGAAACTTGGTATATCCATAGGACACCTCAGGGCAAACAGAAAAGTCAATGACAGTCACACCCTAAACTTAACAGGAAGTCCGCCATGTGGGGTGAAACGCGCGGCCACTAAAATCGCACTTCTGCGCAGAAAGATGCAAATCATTGTGTTTTAATTTAAATGGCCCCAAATTTGGTGAGTATCATCTAGACATGTGCCAACCAAAGTTGTGACTTTGTTGTTGATATCTTATCGGGTATGGGTGTGGCAAGCCTGTAACGAGGTGGCCATTTTTGTGAAAATAAAACGTCTCTTAACTCTCAAACGCCTTCTCGGATCGAGTTGGACCCAAAAAGGTGTTTGTGCACATTTATGACCTGAACACAAAAATATGTAAATAAAAGGGTTATCTTTAGAAATGGCTCTCCAGCGCCCCCTACAAACTTATAATGGGACCCAAGAATTTAGTTTGTCATAGAGACATGAAATTTGGTACACACATCTCTTATGTCATGACGAGCATAAAAACCAATGACAACCACCCCCTATCTATAAATGTGTTGCCACAGCAACGTCCCAAAAATGTGGAAAAAGTCAATGGGAAGTGAAATTTTTAGTTTGTTGTAGGCAAATGAAACTTGGTACACACATCCACCATGGGCTCATGAACAAAAAAGCCAATGGGGACCACACCCTATCACACACGGGAAGGCGGCCATTTTGAATTGAAAATGTGAACCGACTTAAAATACACCTCTTTTTTAAAAGTACACAGACAATAGCTGCTTCATTCCACAGACACCAAACTTGGGCAAAATGAGCTAAACACATGTATGTAAAATAGACAAGCATTTTTCTAGACTTTTTTGCTCGAGTTATATATTTTTTTATTATAATTCGGTATATATTTTTTATCATATTTTTCTGCAAAATGATCCTCAATTTGACCCAGTAAACGTAACTAAAAGTCATTTTTATTGGTCCCAGACTTCAAGCCCGGCAAAAATTTATGTATTTGAAGTCCCCGAAAAAAATATGAAAATGACTCAGTGGCGACCCTAGAAATGTCAAAATACATTGGTTCTATGGAAAATGAAAGTATATTTTTCCAATGTAGAAATACAAAACTTGGTACATCCATAGGACACCTCAGGGCAAACAGAAAAGTTTATTACAGCCATACCGTAAACTCAACAGAAAATCTACTATGTTGGGTGAAATGCGTGACCACCTAAATCTCACCCTTATGTCTAAAGGCTTTTCATCTAAACAGCTCCAAATTTGGTGAGTATCATCTAGACACGTGTGAAAAAAAGTTATCAATTTGTTTTTGATACATTTGTGGCTGTGGTCGTAATGAGTCTGTGAAGAGGCAACCTTTGGGAAATAAATGCCATTTCCCATTTGCCAGGATCCTTCCTTTAGAGGAGGCCCCTCCAGAGCCACGGCTAGAGTCTTAGAAAACTCCTCAGAATCCTTTTACCGTGAAGTTTACGCTTTAGCACGAAATGCACTCCTCCGAGTGCATGTGTCCCCGCAGTCTCAAGGGAGGCGAGGGCCTTTATCGCCGCTATGCTTTAATTAGGCCCGAGCCGGTGATGGCCGGGAGGGCCTATTGTTTTTGCTCGGATTTTTTTTTTTTTATTATTTTTTTAAATTTTATTAGGCCCGAGCCGGTGATGGCCGGGAGGGCCTATTGTTTTTGCTCGATTTTTTTTTTTATCTTTCTTGTCGACCTATGATCCTAAATTTGACCCAGTGAACATGCAAAAAGTCATTTTTATTGGTCCCAGACTTCAAGCTCGCAAAAATTTATGTATTTGAAGTCACTAAAAAAATACTAAAAATGACTCAGTGGCGAATTCTACAAAATCAAAATACATTGGGCCTATGGAAAGTGAAAGTAACTTTTTCCAACGTAGAAAAATGAAACTTGGTATATCCATAGGACACCTCAGGGCAAACAGAAAAGTCAATGACAGTCACACCCACTAAAATCGCACCCCTTGCGCAGAAAGATGCAAATCATTGTGTTTTAATCTAAATGGCCCCAAATTTGGTGAGTATCATCTAGACACGTGTGCCAACCAAAGTTGTAACTTTGTTGTTGATATCTTATCGGGTATGGGTGTGGCAAGCCTGTAACGAGGTGGCCATTTTTGTGAAAATAAAACGTCTCTTAACTCTCAAACGCCTTCTCGGATCGAGTTGGACCCAAAAAGGCGTTTGTGCACATTCATGACCTGAACACAAAGATATGTAAATAAAAGGGTTATCTTTAGAAATGGCTCTCCAGCGCCCCTACAAACTTATAATGGGACCCAAGAATTTAGTTTGTTATAGAGACATAAAATTTGGTACACACATCTCTTATGTCATGACGAGCATAAAATCCAATGACAACCACCCCTATCTATAAATGTGTTGCCATAGCAACGTCCCCAAAAATGTGAAAAAGTCAATGGGAAGTGAAATTTTTAGTTTGTTGTAGGCAAATAAAACTTGGTACACACATCCACCATGGGCTTATGAACAAAAAGCCAATGGGGACCACACCCTATCACACACAGGAAGGCGGCCATTTTGAATTGAAAATGTGAACCGACTTAAAATACACCTCTTTTTAAAAGTACACAGAAAAAGCTGCTTCATTCCACAGACACCAAACTTGGGCAAAATGAGCTAAACACATGTATGTAAAAGAGACAAGTGTTTTTCTAGACTTTTTTGCTCGAGTTATATTTTTTTTTATTATAATTCGGTATATATTTTTTTATTATAATTTTTCTGCAAAATGATCCTCAATTTAACCCAGTAAACGAACAACTAAAAGTCATTTTTATTGGTCCCAGACTTCAAGCCCGGCAAAAAATTTATGTATTTGAAGTCCCCGAAAAAAAAAATACGAAAAATGACTCAGTGGCGGCCCCTAGAAAAGTCAAAATACATTGGGCCTATGGAAAGTGAAAGTAACTTTTTTCCAACGTAGAAAAATGAAACTTGGTACATCCATAGGACACCTCAGGGCAAACAGGAAAGTCAATGACAGCCACACCCTAAACTCAACAGGAAGTCCGCCATGTGGGGTGAAAGGCGCGGCCACTAAAATCGCACCCTTTGCGCAAAAAGATGCAAATCATTGTGTTTTAATCTAAATGGCCCCAAATTTGGTGAGTATCATCTAGACACGTGTGCCAACCAAAGTTGTGACTTTGTTTATGATATCTTATCGGGTATGGGGGTGGCAAGCCTGTAACGAGGTGGCCATTTTTATGAAAATAAAATGTCTCTTAACTCTCAAACGCCTTCTCGGATCGAGTTGGAGCCAAAAAGGCATTTGTGCACATTCATGACCTGAACACAAAGATATGTAAATAAAAGGGTTATCTTTAGAAATGGCTCTCCAGCGCCCCCTACAAACTTATAATGGGACCTAAGAATTTAGTTTGTCATAGAGACATGAAATTTGGTACACACATCTCTTATGTCATGACGAGCATAAAAGCCAATAACAACCACCCCCTATCTATAAATGTGTTGCCATAGCAACGTCCCAAAAATGTGAAAAAGTCAATGGGAAGTGAAGATTTTAGTTTGTTGTAGGCAAATGAAACTTGGTACACACATCCAGCATGGGCTTATGAACAAAAAAGCCAATAGGGACCACACCCTATCACACACGGGAAGGCGGCCATTTTGATTTGAAAATGTGAACCGACTTAGAATACACCTCTTTTTTAAAAGAACACAGAAAATAGCTGCTTCATTCCACAGACACCAAACTTGGGCAAAATAAGCTAAACATATGTATGTAAAATAGACAAGTGTTTTTCTAGACTTTTTTGCTCCAGTTATATTTTTTTTATTATAATTTGGTATATATTTTTTATTAATTTTTTTCTAAAAAAATATCCTCAATTTGACCCAGTAAACGTGCAACTAAAAGTAATTTTTATTGGTCCTAGACTTCAAGCCCGGCGAAAAATGTATGTATTTGAAGTCCCCGAAAAAAAATATGAAAAATGACTCAGTGGCGACCCCTAGAAAAGTCAAAATACATTGGTTCTATGGAAAATGAAAGTAAATTTTTCCAATGTAGAAATACAAAACTTGGTACATCCATAGGACACCTCAGGGCAAACAGAAAAAATTATTACAGCCATACCGTAAACTCAACAGAAAATCTACTATGTTGGGTGGAATGCGTGACCACCTAAATCGCACCCCTTCTGTCTAAAGGCTTTTCATCTAAACAGCTCCAAATTTGGTGAGTATCATCTAGACACGTGTGCAAAAAAAGTTATCAATTTGTTTTTTGATACATTTGTTGCTGTGGTCGTAATGAGTCTGTGAAGAGGCAACTATTGGGAAATAAATGACATTTCCCAATTGCCAGGATCCTTCCTTTAGAGGAGGCCCTCCAGAGCCACGGCTAGAGTCTTAGAAAACTCCTCAGAATCCTTTTACCGTGAAGTTTACCCTTTAAAGCACGAAATGCACCTCCGGGTGCATGTGTCCTCATGTCTCAAGAGAGGCGAGGGCCTTTATCGCCGCTTGCGGCTTTAATTAGGCCCGAGCCGGTGACCGGGAGGGCCTATTGTTTTTGCTCGGATCTTTTTTTTTTTTTTTTTTTTTTTTATTATTATTTTTTATTTTTCTTTTCCACCTATGATCCTAAATTTGACCCAGTGAACATGAACGAAAAGTATTTTTTATTGGTCCCAGCCTTCAAGCCCGGCGAAAAATTGATGTATTTGAAGTCGCCAAAAAAATACGAAAAATGACTCAGTGGCGACCCTACAAAATCAAAATACATTGGGCCTATGGAAAGTGAAAGTAACTTTTTTCCAACGTAGAAAAATGAAACTTGGTACATCCATAGGACACCTCAGGGCAAACAGAAAAGTCAATGACAGTCACACCCTAAACTTAACAGGAAGTCCGCCATGTGGGGTGAAACGTGCCACTAAAATCGCACTCTTGCGCAGAAAGATGCAAATCATTGTGTTTTAATCTAAATGGCCCCAAATTTGGTGAGTATCATCTAGACACGTGTGCCAACCAAAGTTGTGACTTTGTTGTTGATATCTTATCGGGTATGGGTGTGGCAAGCCTGTAACGAGGTGGCCATTTTTGTGAAAATAAAACGTCTCTTAACTCTCAAACGCCTTCTCGGATCGAGTTGGACCCAAAAAGGCGTTTGTGCACATTCATGACCTGAACACAAAAATATGTAAATAAAAGGGTTATCTTTAGAAATGGCTCTCCAGCGCCCCCTACAAACTTATAATGGGACCCAAGAATTTAGTTTGTCATAGAGACATGAAATTTGGTACACACACCTTGGGTTAGGGTTAGGGTTAGGGTTACCCTAACCTGGTAGGACACCTCAGGGCAAACAGAAAAGTTTATTACAGCCATATCGTAAACTCTACAGGAATTCTACTATGTTGGTTGGAATGCGTGACCACCTAAATTGCACCCCTTGTGGTAAAGGCTTTTCATCTAAACAGCTCCAAATTTGGTGAGTATCATCTAGACACGTGTGCCAAAAAAGTTATCAATTTGTTTTTTGATACATTTGTGGCTGCGGTCGTAATGAGTATGTGAAGAGGCAGCCATTTCCTTGGGAAATAAATGCCATTTCCCAATTGCCAGGATCCTTCCTTTAGAGGAGGCCCTCCAGAGCCAAGACTAGAGTCTTAGAAAACTCCTCAGAATCCTTTGGAACTTGTAAACTTGTACTTTTAGACAAATAATATTTACATTTTGCCTTTTTAAACAGGGGGGTGCAGCGATTCCTGAGTCATCTCAAATGTCAAAATGCAGTAGCACAGGCCCGGTTATTTGAAGAAATAACGAATTGCAATCGTCCACAGGACTGCTGCATACTGGATGTTTTTCCCTTTTCACACCATTCTTGGTAAACCCTAGAAATGGCTGTGCGTGAAAATCCCAGTAACTGAGCAGATTGTGAAATACTCAGACCGGCCTGTCTGGCACCAACAACCATGCCACGCTCAAAAATGCTTAAAGCACCTTTCTTTCCCATTCTGATTTGGAGTTAAGGAGATTGTCTTGACCAAGACCACACCCCTAAATGCATTGAAGCAACTGCCATGTGATTGGTTGATTAATGAGAAATTGAACTGCTGTTCCTAATAATCCTTTGAAATATATATATATATAATGTCTTTGGCACCTACTTACCTACTTGGCACCTATTTACAAATGTTTAAAAGAATTGCATTCAGTGATATCTATGCACAATGAATAATATTTGATGTGAAGTGCTTTTAATAAAGAAAAAAAGAAACCGTTTGAGTCTTAAGATAACCTTTTATTGAGCATATTGAATGCCTTGTAAAATGTTAGATATCAAAATAAATGAAACGTGTAACAGTCATATACAGAAAAAACAAAAAACAACAAGACTAATTAGTGAAATAGAGGTGTTAAAGCTCCTGACGACGTCACACAATGCCAGCAGTTTAAAAGAAATGGTCCAAAGTGCATGGTCATGTGTTAATAAATGTACTCATTAACAAATCTAAAAATGCATTTTTTAAATTGAGAGTTTATTAGCTATAATCAAAAGTTTTTGAAAAGCGTGACAGTCAAGACAAGACATTTATTTTTGTATATCCCAATATCACAACAACGGTCGCCTAAAAGGGCTTAACAGACTGCACTAGACAACATCCCCTGTCCTTAGACCCTCCATCAGGGTCAGAGGAAAAACTCCAAAAAAACCCAGCCGGGAAAAAAGAGAAACCTCAGGGAGAACCACAGAAGGAGGGATCCACTCCCAGGACGGACAGGCCGTGCAGGAATGTGTCCAGGACAGTTGAAAAATACATAGAATTACACAAACATTTTCACAAATAAAAACATTTATATTGGCAGTGTCCAGTGTCCACTCTGAGTGTGCAATAGTGGATGGGGCCGCAGCCAACATCAAGGTAGATGACAGATGGGTGGGGGCCCTCTCACTGGAACACAGGCGCGGGGGGGGGGGGGACATCACCCAGCAGGTAAGAGGTTTGTGTCCACCCTAGGAGGAGGGAGAAAAGAGAAAAAAAACAAACTGTAATAGGTAGATGTGATAATATGAGCAGATTTAGTGTGTACCTACAGCTACAACCAGTGTAAACGTGTACCTACAGCTACAACCAGTGTAAACGTGTACCTACAGCTACAACCACTGTAAACGTGTACCCACAGTGACAACCAGTGTAAACGTGTACCTACAGCTACAACCAGTGTAAATGTGTACCTACAGCTACAACCAGTGTAAACGTGTACCTACAGCTACAACCAGTGCAAACGTATACCTGTGATCAATCAGTCTCCATACGTGTGGTGAAATAAGTATGTTTTCAGTTTGCTTTTGAAAACTTCAAACAGTCAAAATCAATACATCAACACAAAACACAAGGTGACCATAAAACTGTGTAATATCAATAGACATCAAAACCTACCTATGTCTATATCAAATGTGTATATCAAAAAGATTAATGAACTGTACAATACAGTACATTATATACTGAGTATATGAAAAAATTTATACACAATGTCACCACTTGTCACTTGCGATGATGTCACAAAATGCCGTTGTTTCAAAAAATCTGTGGGCAGTCATTTGGGGAAAAAGAGAAAAAAGACAAACAGTTTGTGTGCCTAGTGTCAAGCCAATATTATATAACACAATATATTTTTTAAATTATTATTATAAATTTTTTAAATAATATTAGTTTTCTAGTGTTTTCAGTTGAAAAGAACATGCAATCCCTTCATGGTCGCTGAAATATGTTGGTACTGCTACTGTTTCTATTTCTAGTTGTGTAGTTTTGACATACAAATGATCAATTATTGTTCCTTTTTCTGTTGTGGGAGATGTGACATACTGCATGAAGCCATTGTGGGTCATCAATGTACACACCTTAGAAGATTTAAGGATGTCATCATTAAAATCTCCCAACAATGATGGTTTCATTTTGTAAATGTAGCCAGTCTATTAGGTTCTGTAAATTCTCTTTGAACAAAGACATGGGATATGAGGGTGGACGATAAATTACGGCTAAAATGATCTTATGTACAAGTGAATTGTAAACTAAACATTCCAACGGGAAATCAGGCACAGAGATGTGATAGGTGGTATTATCTTTACAGTAAATGCCAACTCCTCCATGTTGTTGGCTTTGCAGTGTAATCAGAGCTGGATTTTGCTCTGTATATATGAAAGGCTACGAGGGCTACTGTGAAACGTATATCCTTTAATTTTCACTGAATGAATTGCTGAATCCACAGTTAACCATGTCTCTGTAACTGCTATGCAGTCAGGAAGTAAATGTTGCGTATGTGAAGCTAAATCTAACACATGTCTTGGTAATCCCTGAACATTCATTAAAAAGATTGACAAAACCTCTGTAGGTTTCCTGATTTGTGGCTCATTTTGAAGCAGGAAAGGAGGCATGGCTTGCATTGCATTTAAGACACTGTCATTACAGTATATGGCCTTTGGGAAAAGTCTTGAATAATTAGTCCTTCCAAACTTCTTACACGACTCAAGGCCACATAGGCTTGGCCAGCTGAAAACACTTTCTTTAGGGACACCACAGCTTTATCCACAGTTAACCCCTGAACTTTGTGAACTGTACAGGCCCATGCTAGTGAGAGGGGAAATTGACGGCATTTTCCACCTTTACTACTAGCCCTTTCCTCTTCTGGATGTATTGGAGTTGAATGACTTAAATTTGGTGAAGGAGGTGGACATTTCTTCCGTCTCTGTGCGCCAATGTTATTGTCATCAAATCGTACATACACAGCTACAGGAAGACCATACGTAGATTCTTTAATATGTGTAACAGTGCCACATACCCCATTGACAAGACCATCTGCTACGTCTATGTTTTTGCAAAGCATGACTCTAGCGTTAACACCTAACAACAACTGTTCAGGCAAAGATGTGAGGTTTGCTTTGTTATGATGACCAACCTTTTCTTCTAATTGACCAGTTTTCTTATTGTACTCATAATCTTCTGCATTAATCTCTGTATAGTCGGGCACGTGGCTTTGAGTTGAGAAAAGTTGTGCTGAAAGACCTGTGAATTTGTTGGGAAAATGTGTATCTGTGATGAGCTTTCACCAGTGTCACATTTTTTAACAGGTTTATATCACTTTGAAGCATAGGTGTCCCCGCGGATCGTATCCTTAACCGATTCAGTAATTGTGCAAAACGGTCATCTTTTTGTCTGACAACTGTTTTTAACTCGGCAATTTTGAATAAGTTGCCCCACAAGTTAACTCCAACTTCTTCTAAGTACAGTGCTTTACCTTTAACAGGAGGTAACTGAAAAAAGTCACCAACAGCAATAATGCTAACATTTCCAAATGGGGCGAAATCACCAGTTTGTTTTATTTGCCGGAGTCTACCATGAATGTATGCTAATAACTTGTGTGAAACCATAGAAATTTCATCTATTATAATTATTTGGAGGTCGCAGAATTTAATACGTACTGTATTCAGTTTTTCCTCACCCAGTGGGGTATAGGGTAAGGACACATTGATTCCTATGCTAAATGCACTATGAATTGTGGATGCTTGTACATTATATGCTGCCATACCTGTGGGTGCTGTTAATAAGACACTAATATTATCTGGATGGCGACGCATTGAGCTAACAATCTATTTGCTTCATACTGTATTGCTCTAATTAGGTGACTCTTTCCAGTGCCTGCCCCACCAGTGATAAAACGTGTAATGGATCTGGCTTTTTACCATTGACTTTGTCTAAACACCATTGACGTACTTTGTAAAAGATAGACATCTGTAATTCGCTCAAAGATCTAATTAAATCAAGACCATCCCTGCGACACATTATGTTCTGTTGATTTTCCAAATGACAAATATCTCTGTCTGTAATTGCTAAATCTGGAATATTAGGTAAGTCCTCTTCCTCGTCCTGGGGTCTGTTTTTCTGTTCTTCCTTGCATTCTAAACGCTCAACTTCTTGAGCTGGACATAATAAGGCAAAAGCACTCTCCAGAATGTCATGACAGTTATTGTTGGCCATAATCTCTTCCAAGTTAGCTTTTTCTTTGTCAAATTTTGATCGGTTAGAATTGACAATTGACATAACGGAATGAAGAGTTCCATCAGAAAACTTCACCTTGCCCTTTTCATAAAACTGTTGAAATGACCGAATGCCAGCAGGTTTAAGGTCATCATCCAAGCGATATGGTAAAAACAACTGAAGTAAGCTTTTATAATGCAACTCTGGATTTTTGTTTCAAAAGTTTGCATATCGCACCACAGCTGGTTTGGTTCGTGTTCTTTTGTGATGAAGCCTAATGAGTTTTGGAGTTTTATTGCGTTTTGCTTTTTCGCTTTTACTTAAAATGCGATATTCTGAACCAAATGTGGCTATACACATGTCATTAAATATGCTCTGGTTTGGTCTGTTTTTGTACCTATCAACTATACTTGTCATCCAAATGTCATCAGTGGTTGCTGTTTTTGTGACTTCACTAATAGGTTTACTTAGTTTGAAAATATTGTCACCTGTGGGAATGAATACAACTTTTCTAGAGCATTCTTTCAGGTGCATATTTGTTAATCTATATACAGCTTCTTGTGCTGAGACGTCACGGTTATGTAGGTACACTTGGCCTAGTTTTTTCATAGCTTCCTTAGCATGTACATTTCCATGTTTTGTTGCCTCTTTGTGAGCATTATTCAGCAGTAAGCCCACCTCCCGCTCTTGCTTGTTTATGTATTTGCAGATGTATACTATGCACTGATACATGTCCACAATAAACTGAATGTCCATATTTGCATTCCAACACTTTAACAAGAATTTGTTGTATGGATTGATCCAAACTGCATTAATGTCCCTTTTTAAAACAATTTCTGTCCTTCCTCCTAGCTGTTTGTATGCCTTTTCATAAGTTTCTTGATTAATGCCAACACTTGCAAACAAACTGTGGACACTGTCATGGGGATTGTTCTCATCTATAAGTGCTTTTTTTATGTCTGTCATAATGGCAGTAGCACGCTCTGGTGTCATGTAGTTTTGTTGATTCTGTAAACATATGCACGCCACATTCTCGCTTATTTGGACGCCATTTGCATTCAAGCCTTTGTTGTCAACATGGCATTTGGGGCATTTTGGTTTTGGCTGGACTTTCTTAATAAATGTTTGAACAGACACAGGGCGAGGAAAATTGAAACGACAAACTGTTTGTTTTTTTTTGCATGTTTTCGAATGACGCTTTGAATGTTGTTGTACAGAACTAACAATATCCAGTAACTCCTTATCATTTGTGGGTAATTCACATGTAATGTATTTGTCAATAAACATAACTACATCTTCATCTGGGCTTTTATCTATTGTAGGAGCATCTTCAATCCAAAACAAACAGTGAATATGGGGGGAACCACGCTGTTGAAATTCTACATAGAAATAGTCTGTAATCTTGCCAATTGGTTGTAATGGAGACATCAGAACTTCCCTTAAAAATACATGCCAGCGGAAATCAAACATGCGAGCTGCAGCCACGGATTATTACGCAGCAAGTCACATCTGTGTGCATAATCCAAACTCTCAGCAGTTTCTGTCCTGCCTGCCTGTTTCAAAATTGTACCTAAAAGATTGGACCATCTTAAATCTGCGCTACTATAACTTTGAAACCAGTCTGCTTTACCATTAACTCTTAAACAAGCCATCAAATC
Source organism: Perccottus glenii (assembly GCA_024416835.2). NCBI lineage: Eukaryota > Metazoa > Chordata > Actinopteri > Gobiiformes > Odontobutidae > Perccottus > Perccottus glenii. Next base: position 6,599,378 of record CM044554.2, read on the forward strand.
TTTTTGTGCTGCTTGCCAAAATGCTGGGGTTCCTCTAATTGGCTGCAAAAATCGATATCCGTCATCCACATGCACCATGTCCTTCAAGGTTTCAACATTATCACCTACATTTTTTGGTAGTGTTCCACCTGTTTGTCCTTTACGTAAAGCTATTGATACTTTGGAAACAACCTGCTCCACTTCTGACATGTATTGAGCAAAAAAAATGAACTCAATATTATTAGCAAACCTACCATCAGCATTTAAGATTCGGTTATTAAAATAACGAGACAAAGTCAAGCGCTGCTTCCTAAGCGTATGGAAAGTATTGCATCCTTTCGGAAACAGAACTGGGAAAGACTTTGCTTCATTGTCTTTCTCAGACAGCATCTTTACTGGATTATTTCCTTCTGCAGGGGCTAAATTCAATATGTCTTCAAAATACTGATCTAATGTTTCTTGCCCAATATCTACTGGCATCAAACATGTGTCTTGAAAATGCAGTGCTGCTGCTGATCATGCAAAAGGTCTTCTTCAACCTCTTCAGACACTTCACCCTTTTAGCATTATCTTCCTCTAACTGCCTCTCCTGCTCCTTAGAAAACTCATTTATCCATTCTTCATTAAAGTCAATGTCTTTGTAATATGGATTATTTTCCTTTAAATATGCAAGTGCTTCTCGTTGTGCTTTGTGTCTACAAACTGGTATTCATAGTGCCCTTTATAAGTGAGTTTACGCTTTAGTTTAATACACTAGTGAACCATCCATGTTAGAATGTGGCAGCAAATTAGTTGTCTGAACAACATTAGCAGGGACGCATGTTACAGGCCCATGAACACCATTCTGCCCACCTTTAGGCAACGCCAACATCTTCATGAAAGGAATATTACGAGCAATCAGGTGCTGTTCTAAGCTATTCAAACGAGCCAAGACATTTGGAATTGGATCCAATTCCAAGTCATTACCTGTCCATTCAGATGGGACCTGGCCTCGCTTTAATTTTATAATGGCAGGTAAAACAAATCCATAGCTGACCTCTTGCTGCTTTTAACAGACAAGGCATACTACATTGTGTGTTACAAATATGAAGGTATTTCTCAGAAATGCATTTTTCAGCTGCTAATGCCGCTTGTGGTGGATTTTATATTTGTCTTTTATACAAGCTAAAACTTGTTTTTTAAACAGCAAGCGATTACACACTGAACAAATAAATTCTGGACCCTCTTTTATTGTATTAAAGAAGCGCTCCATAATAAAAGAAAACTGCTCTGCCTGTTTTTGTAATAGTTGCCTCTTCATTTTGTTTTTTGCTAGAACAGTAGCCCTATATTTACTGTCTGTCTTGTATTTATTTTTCTCAAAGGCATTTAGTTTCTCTTTATAGTCCAGATTTGTCTTGTATTTATTTTTCTCAAAGGCATTTAGTTTCTCTTTATAGTCCAGATTTGTCTTGTATTTCTTTTTCTGAAAGGCATTAAGTTTCTCTTTATAGTCCAGATTTGTCTTGTATTTATTTTTCTGAAAGGCATTTAGTTTGTCTTTATAGTCCAGATTTGTCTTGTATTTATTTTTCACAAATTCATTTAGTTTGTCTTTATAGTCCAGATTTGTCTTGTATTTATCTTTATTTGAGGCTTTAAGTCTTTGTCTGTACAATAAGTCATTCCTATATTTACTCCTACAGAGTTCCCTTTTTTTTTGTCTAAATAGCATTTCCTCCTTATATTTTTTTATACCCATAATTTTACATTTCTGTCTAAATAACAGCTCTTTTTGGTATTTTTCTTTTTTTGGCTTTGATCTTTTACACTGAATGTATTTGGATTGAACAGTGCTTTTTTCTTGCGGTTCTTTTTGTGCACTTGTTTTAGATCGTTGGAATATAGGAATCTGAATAACCTTGGCCCTGGTTTTGTATGCTTGTGGTCCAGTCATTTGGCAATACCCATAACACTCGTTTTCTTGGACTTTTTTAACACAAAGGACATTCTCATAATGGGTTCCAAAACGATTTTTGATGTAAATCCCTTGATTACACAAAGGTGTCTTTGTGCATTCATATTTAAGCCACCTATTTAGATGAAATGTATATATATCTACACCTAAATAATCTGCAGCAGCGTGGATTTCCATTTCTGTGGCCCATGTGTTTACATATCTCATTTTGTACTTGTTGATATACTCTGCAACGGTTAGGTTTTGGTCTTCAACTCGTAAGTAGCTTTTAAATTTTATAGGATTTTTTTCCAACTCTTTAACAACACCTAATCTTATTTTTCTATGATGTTTTTGTGTGCCACTCACAGCTTGAGAAATGGCACGGAAGAAACAGTTGCCATCACCGACAATGCTTTCATTGTGGCATGGCACTCCTGCATCACCAGTGTCTACTGATTCTGGAACATTGTATCTTTCAAAAGCCACATTAATCTGCGTACATATAGCTTTGCAAACATTGTCATTCAGAGGAATAAACTGATATGGCCGTCTTTCCTCACTAACAATTGTAAGTTCGGAAGAATCATATAGTTTGACTCGTTGTACTTTGTGGTTACCCTTGGCAATTATACATTCTGTGTTTAATACACCAACGGCTCTGGCACGTTTCTGACCACTTCGCTTCTGTACAGATTCCTGTGCCTCCAACAACACACATGGATTGTCACCATCACTCCGTGCAGGACTTTCCTCTACAATCACACAGTCATTTTCACATGACTGTGCCGATGCACACTCAATGTCACTCTCAGTTAAAGACATGTCTTGGTAGACAGGACTTTCCTCTACAACAATACAGTCATTGTCACATGGTCTATCATCAACCTTCAGTTGTATCTGCACTGGCACAGCAGACGATGCGCATTTTACACTCACTGACACTCTGTTTAGTTCAAATGTCTTATTTGAGGGACCAAACCCTGCTGCCAACTTGTGAAGGTGCCTGTAAACCTCACCAAGGCTATTAAAGTAGAGCACAACACTTGTTCCATTAGCGTCTAACATTCCTGAAGCACTGCGTGCATGAGAATCCACAATAGCTAACAAACCTCTTTCAGAAATAATGGCACATGTCTTTTTAAACATAGTGAATAGACACATGCCGTCTTCGCCTAGATTATCCTCAAGTGCACTCATCAAAGTAACATAACAAAGGTTTCGCTTTTCAACTCGGCTTACTGTATAGAGACGACCCATAACACTGTCAATGTGAAAACTAAATGTTTGACCAAACAAATCCTCCTCAGGCTTAAAATCCCAAGATCCCAACAACTCCTCTCCGTCACTGAGACTAGGTCTTTTTTGCTGTATAAGGCATCACCTTCTAATAGTACCGTGTAAATCTTCCTGTGTCCATGAAAACACACTACACAGCTGAGAATGTCTAATGATCGCTGACATGGCCATGGCCATACATTGTAATCCTGGATATTTAAACAAACCATGTCCCTGATGGAATGAGCCACTAATGTTTTTAGGGCATGGGAACTTAGCTTTGTTGTCTTCATCAAGACATGCTCAGTTCTGTCAACGGACAGGATGCTTTCAGAGCGAAGACGCTTCTTGGGCACCTATTTGCACAAAAAGACAATAAGTTTGGCTATCACTTCAAAATACCCTGATTTTAACCCCATATGTACTTGATTTTTTTTTTCATGACATATGTCACTTTTTCATATATAAAATTAACTTTATGACCAACCTCATCATTTCCCACTCTGTCCAAATCCACATCATTGGTTTGTGAGCCTCCCAATGTCACCTCCAAAGCATCCGCCTTCATCTATATAAAGAAAGATGTAGTAATAAGTCATCTCTGGTACATTTCTTAGAACACCAAACAAAACCTGCTGTTTGTATCAACTAAGGAGAAACAATGTATTTATTATTATTATTATAATTTGTTTTTTTATTGTGTTACTCACTTATCATACTATCTTAATTTTCAATACCTGTTTTGAATGTCTTCACGTGTCGCAACCACTTTTCGCATCCAGAATCTGAAACCTGTAGTGCAAAAAAAAACATTATGACTTTCAACAGATTATTATATTTGACGATAATAACTATGAGGGTGTCACCACCAACAATAACTGTACCTTCTTTCCAGCTGGACAAATTGCCGGTATGCCGCACAAAACAGGATTTGACGATTCTTCTGTGTCAGTTGTGGCCAAAACATGAAACTGACCAGGGGAAAGCGGGATGGAGCACACAGACTGCACCTTCAAAATTGAACAACAACTGATTAATACTGTTAGAAATGTCAAATCTACTTTCACTGTAAGAGTTAACAAACCTCTCAACATCAAACTTGCGTTGAGTCCCAAGCGCAACCCTGACATCTTCTGCTTGGTTGGCCTAATAGACAAGATAAATGTCATTAACAATGAAATGTGAACAAGTAACAAAAAGCACTTAACATACAGGAGTACTTTCTTACCTTTCCTTTCGCTCAACAACATTCCATTTAAACGGGTCAGATGAACAAGAAGTTGACTGAAGAGCCTTCAATGAAATACGCCTGAGAACTACCACAGGAAACTTCGGCAGAAGCACAGGGTTTGGACAAGTTGCAGCACTCTGCCTGGTGGTACGTGCAGTTGGAGGGACACTGGTAGCAGGAGAGGAGGATGGCTCTGATCTAGAGGGTGAGGAGCAGGGAGGTTTGCTTTGGTCAGTGGGATCTGCAGCAGCCCTCAAGAGCGCTCAGCTAAGATGCTCATGCCCTCGTTGTCACTGAGATGTACCTGCATTATAGGAAATGCCACTTTAACATACATTCTCTCTTATTACTTGAATTTCATGTTTCAAGCATAACATGTATTTATAGCATAGACACAAGTGCTCTACTTACACCATCGTAAATCCACAGCCTCTTATTCTCCACAGGAAACAGGTCAACACAAGAGATGTACTCCACACCTACAAAAATACCATATTTTAGATCTTTGAATTTATGCCCAGACACTGACAGCTGATTATTACCAATAATAATGCATACCTTTTCCTTTTGCCACCTCCTGGTAGATCTGCCGCAGCTGGCCCTGATGTGCTTGATTCACCCCAAGCCTGGGAGGAAAGTCTACCACAGACACCTGTAAATAAAAAATGTACAGTTAGACTTTACACACAAACAGGCATTTTCTTCACAAACTTGCCTCACTTCACATATATTCCAATTCTGATTGATAAAGTATGGAACATACCTTCTTCCATCGACTGAGGAGGGTAGACAGAAGCTTTGCAAACTGTTCTCCAGACCGTGTCACATTGTTGTAGTTGAGGTTATTGCCAGGAGCAATTACCACACACTTTGCCACTGGTTGATTCACAATCAAATGTCTGGCCTCCATCTCCAGGTGATATGCTGTTCCTCCAGAGATTGCACAGAAACCAAAGGAAACGGAAGGCAATGACAATGGAACATATCCATCCACAACAGCTCTGAGATGTGAGTCACCCAACACCAAAACACACTGAAACAAAAGGGCAAAAGCATGTTGTTAATATTAACTGACTATAAACTGTAAACACTACATAACAGGAAAATATGCATCACTAACACACCTTTTTATTGGTTGACTCGCATGGAATCAGAACTTTGTGCTTCTTCTTAGTGTGAGGAGACATCTTCCATGGGTGTATGGTATGACGAGATCCAGTGCCATGGATGTCTGCACATTACAAACAAACTACATGAGACCTCTCTTATACATACTAACACAGACGTTCTGTACACCAAAATGCATTATAAATATTAACCATGATACATGGAGAGTATTACCTTGAGAGGAACGCTTGGCCACTCTGGTCTTAGGAGCCACAGATTTCAGTAAAGAAGTCATCTAATAATTAGAAATATAAAAGATTATGTTGTGCTGCCATCAACACTAAAGTCTGCTTCTCATTTACACTTGAAACTGCGAATACCAACCCAAATTCACACTGTATCCAGGAGCCGCCTTTTACTTTTGTAAATGTGTCTTTTGCACAGGTTTTTTGCACAGTTCAACGGGATAAATACAACAATCAGACTGGAGTGAACTCGACATGTTACTATTAATATAGCCGACAAACAGCTGTAACCTGCACAATTTAAGACATGCTTTGAATCACTAAAATACTTTGTTAGGATACCGTCGACTTCACCAGAGACACTGCTGTAGTATAGGCCTAATAGAAATAGAAGCACAGTCCTACAAGCGTAAAACTAATCTAGGCGTAATGGCTTGTGTTTCTAAACCCAACCACGGACCAAACTGACCCACAATAGTACGCTCACATGTGGACCTTACTCCACTGACATTATTGTAGACCTATGTATCCAGTTGGTAAAATCCAACTAAATACTAGACCACAGACATTAGCCATCATATACAGACAAACTTACCTTTGGTTGAAAAGATGCAATGCAGAAAAAGACCGCACAGTGTTGGATAGCCTACTTCTGAGAGTGCAAAAATAATAAAGACCAAACTTTGAGAAATTCTCGTAGTTCAATCTGAGGAGTCCTTTAAAACTGATCACAGCATTAAAAGACATGCTCCATAGCACAAGTGAATGATTTAACCTGTATGATCAGATATAGCCACACCCTTTTTTTATGCATGGACCAATCACACACTAGGTCTGGCACAGCTAAATTTGAATACTCCCGTAGGCTAGGCCTATTGTTCCAAACCACTCTTTCGGGACTGAATTTGTGGTCAACATCTCCACTTCCCTGTTCTGTGCATCTACATAAGATTTTTAGAGCCAAATCTATTAGATATACTAAATACTTGTTCAAACCAGTTAAAGCTGTGGATGTAAGACATTATAATTACATCGATAGATTACTGCTACCTTACTAATTACTCACGACGAGGTTCTGCGCACTCACAATGTTGCCCTGGGCTCATTTAATGATCTGAAAAGCACATATGGACCTTTCTTGTGATTTCTGTTTTAAATTAATGCACAATCAAAACATTCTATAAAACATATCTTTGGTTCAATTTGGAGTTTATAATCTCTTAGTAATACTGCTGATTGTCTTCCTAAACAAAATGTTTTTCATCCGTTTCAAATCAAGTGAAGATATATCATCACAATCATTTCATTTAGAGCATGTCATGTCTATGTTGAAATTCCACAAAGTTGGCCCTGAGTGATGCCCTGTGCACCTTATATATTACATAAGGACACTGCACTTCTCACATTGAAATAGTTTTAGGAGAAATTAAAACTGTTAGCCTAGATGATTCATTGTTACAAAGTTCTAAATGTGCTTTTCTGATACATTTGTACTTACTTTAGCTCAGACAATTATTAAACACAGGAAAAAGTGTATGTGGCATTTGAAACTCCATCATCTATAGCCGTATCACAAAGTCTCTGTAGCTTTAAAGTTTTTGGTATGTTTCTTCTTCTAAATGACAGTTATTCAAATCACAGTTTGTATCATTAGGGCGGGATGCTTGTTACATTGTTCAGGTACAGGTGTAAATGGTCTTGAATGTGAACCTCTGTGTGCTCTGGGGATGCATATGTTCCTTTTAGTATGATAAGTAGACAGCTAATAGGTCAATCAGACATGTATTGTTTGCATGTAGTGAATTTAGATTAGAATTTACATAGTGATAGTTACACTGACCCAAGTCTTGCAAAGCTCCATATGCAAAAGTAAATCTGAAATGGTTCATATTTGTGCTTTCTTCTTTTCTGATTTCAATCAAATTATTTCAAGCACTAACTCTTCCCAATGAATTATGGTGACTATTAAAAAACAGCCGGGGGCTGGAGGAGCACCGTTTAAAATTACGCCTTTGATACCTACATACATTTATTAAGACTATAGTTTATAAACACTAATATTTGCTTAGTGCGGTTACAGAACATCTCAAAGCAAAGGTTTGTGGTCAACATCTCCACTTCCCTGTTCTGTGCATCTACATAAGATTTTTAGAGGCAAATCTATTAGATATACTAAATACTTGTTCAAACCAGTTCTCTTATGCCGTGATAAAGCTGTGTATGTAAGATATTATATTTACATCGATAGATTACTGCTACCTTACTAATTACACACGACGAGGTTCTGTTGCCATGGGCTCATTTCATGATCTGAAGAGCACATATGGATCTTTCTTGTGTTTCCTGTTTTAAAATAATGCACAATCAAAACAGTCTATAAAACATATCTTAAGTTCACTTTGGGGTTTATAATCTCTCAGTAATACTGCTGATTGTCTTCCTGAACAAAATGTTTTTCATCCGTTTCAAATCAAGTGAAGATATCCCTAATCGCTTTAATCACAATCATTTCATTTAGAGCATGTCATGTCTATGTTGAAATTCCACAAAGTTGGCCCTGAGTGATGCCCTGTGCACCTTATATATTACATAAGGACACTGCACTTCTCACATTGAAATAGTTTTAGGAGAAATTAAAACTGTTAGCCTAGATGATTCATTGTAACAAAGTTCTAAATGTGCTTTTCTGATACATTTGTACTTACTTTAGCTCAGACAATTATTAAACACAGGAATAAAGTGTATGTGGCATTTGAAACTCCATCATCTATAGTCGTATCACAAAGTCTCTGTAGCTTTGAAAGTTTTGGTATGTTTCTTCTTCTAAATGACAGTTATTCAAATCACAGTTTGTATCATTAGGGCGGGATGCTTGTTGCATTGTTCAGGTACAGGTGTAAATGGTCTTGAATGTGAACCTCTGTGTGCTCTGGGGGATGCATATGTTCCTTTTAGTATGATAAGTAGACAGCTTAATAGGTCAATCAGACATGTATTGTTTGCATGTAGTGAATTTAGATTAGAATTTACATAGTGATAGTTACACTGACCCAAGTCTTGCAAAGCTCCATATGCAAAAGTAAATCTGAAATGGTTCATATTTGTGCTTTCTTCTTTCTGATTTCAATCAAATTATTTCAAACACTAACTCTTCCCAATGAATTATGGTGACTATTAAAAACAGCCGGGGCTGGAGGAGCACCGCTTTAAAATTATGCCTTTGATACCTACATACATTTATTAAGACTATAGTTTATAAACACTAATATTTGCTTAGTGCGGTTACAGAACATCTCAAAGCAAAGGTTTGTGGTCAAATTTGTGGTCAACATCTCCACTTCCCTGTTCTGTGCATCTACATAAGATTTTTAGAGGCAAATCTATTAGATATACTAAATACTTGTTCAAACCAGTTAAAGCTGTGTATGTAAGATATTATATTTACATCGATAGATTACTGTTACCTTACTAATTACACATGACGAGGTTCTGTTGCCATGGGCTCATTTCATGATCTGAAAAGCACATATGGACCTTTCTTGTGTTTCCTGTTTTAAAATAATGCACAATCAAAACAGTCTATAAAACATATCTTAAGTTCACTTTGGGGTTTATAATCTCTCAGTAATACTGCTGATTCTCTTCCTGAACAAAATGTTTTTCATCCGTTTCAAATCAAGTGAAGATATCCCGCAATCGCTTTAATCACAATCATTTCATTTAGAGCATGTCATGTCTATGTTGAAATTCCACAAAGTTGGCCCTGAGGGATGCCCTGTGCACCTTATATATTACATAAGGACACTGCACTTCTCACATTGAAATAGTTTTAGGAGAAATGACAACTGTTAGCCTAGATGATTCATTGTAACAAAGTTCTAAATGTGCTTTTCTGATACATTTGTACTTACTTTAGCTCAGACAATTATTAAACACAGGAATAAAGTGTATGTGGCATTTGAAACTCCATTATCTATAGCCGTATCACAAAGTCTCTGTAGCTTTAAAGTTTTTGGTATGTTTCTTCTTCTAAATGACAGTTATTCAAATCACAGTTTGTATCATTAGGGCGGGATGCTTGTTACATTGTTCAGGTACAGGTGTAAATGGTCTTGAATGTGAACCTCTGTGTGCTCTGGGGGATGCATATGTTCCTTTTAGTATGATAAGTAGACAGCTTAATAGGTCAATCAGACATGTATAGTTTGCATGTAGTGAATTTAGATTAGAATTTACATAGTGATAGTTACACTGACCCAAGTCTTGCAAAGCTCCATATGCAAAAGTAAATCTGAAATGGTTCATATTTGTGCTTTCTTCTTTCTGATTTCAATCAAATTATTTCAAGCACTAACTCTTCCCAATGAATTATGGTGACTATTAAAAACAGCCGGGGCTGGAGGAGCACCGCTTAAAATTACGCCTTTGATACCTACATACATTTATTAAGACTATAGTTTATAAACACTAATATTTGCTTAGGCAATATTCTAAGCCCGGGGTGTTACAATAGAAAATGGCATGTCTCCCCAGGATTAAGATAAGGACAAAAGAAACATGTTTTAACTCCAACAAACTCAGCTCCTTTATTCGTCCAGTGGCTCTTAAAAGAACCTTTGCTTTGAGATGTTCTGTAACCGCACAAAGCCATAGTTCTCTCTCTACGTGGCGTAGTCCACATGCTGCGCTCAGTTCCCGTCTTGGCTTGCTCGTGTAGACGGGTGTTCTTTAATCGCACAAACCCGTACACATCTCTCTTGGCAGCGTAGAGCACGTCCGTATCCCTCTCGGATTGTTGTGTGTTCGGCCTTTAACGTACACCTTGCTCATAGCTGTATCCTCAGGGGTGACCACACCCCTTTCCGCAAATGAACCAATCACAGACCACTGACCCAGGTCTGGCAATCTACTAAAACCTGATCAAATCTGAAAAAGCTGAATTTTTCTTATTTTCTGTTTTCAATTACATCCTTTTAGGCATTTGTTCTTCCAATTACTTTAGGTTAACAAAAAGGACGTTTAGCGTTTAATTTTGACCTGATCATCAATACATAGCATATATACACCAATATAAAAACTCTGAGCCATTCGAAGCGTTTTTTTATTTTGTATTTCACTGTAAATGTGTAAACAGACCAAGGACCTACGTGAACCTACCCGGGAAACACTGACAGCCTTGTCATTTATGACAGTTGACAGGTCTGTGCAACCTAAATTTATAATTTTTGGCAATTGTACTACAACTGTAAACAAAAAGGATAAATGATATTGAAATAGAAAGAGTAAAAGAACTTAAATTCTTGGGAGTAACAATTGATGAAAAACTTATCTTGGAAGCCACATATACATTATATTAAGGCTAAAATATCCAAATCAATTGCTATATTATAAAACCAATTACCTATTAAATCAGCAAACATTGTATATGTTGTATTGTTCCTTCATACTTCCTTACATTACTTACTGTTTGGAGGTATGGGAAACACTTACAAAACCAACACTGAACCAATATTTATCCTTCAAAAGAGAGCCTTAAGAATTGTGAATAAACCCACCTATAGAGCACCAACTACTCCACTGTTTATTAAATTAAAAGCACTAAAATTCAGAGATATTGTTGACTTCAAAACTGCACAAATTAAGTATAAAATAAATAATCAACAGCTATCGGACAGTATTCAAGGGTTGTTTCAAATGAGAGAGAGCAATCATCACTTAAGAGGAACATATGTATTTAGAAAGAAATTTATAAGAACAATTTCTAAATATCAATGCATCACAACCAAAGGAGTTATTGTATGGAACAGCTGCAGTGAAGAGATGAAATCATGTAAAACAATGAGTAATTTTAAAAGACTATTTAAACTGAATATACTAAATGAATACGAAAAGGACTTGAGGTGATAGTATTGTATACAGGTTCATTGGTCTACATGTTAAGTATAGTATAAGATAAATGGAAAAGAAAGAAGAAAATAATGGGAGTGTTTGCATGCATCTGTATCTATGAATAGGTTTATGTGAACAGAAGGTAGGTAGATATAGGATGTATATAAAGATGTATATATATGAAGCATCAAATTGTTTGTATTTAATTTAAGGATAAAAATAGAGAAATGGGGTAGGACTTGAAAAGTTTGTTATGAACTTCTTCCTACTCCTTTTAAACATGAGAATTTCTAATTTGAATTATTTACAATATTTTGGAAAGATTTTTTTTATTTGTATTTTTATATTTTATTTTATTTACATGTTCAAATAAACAAACAAACAAAAAAATGTATGTATTTGAAGTCCCAGAAAAAAATTTACAAAAAATGACTCAGTGGCGACCCCTAGAAAAGTCAAAATACATTGGGCCTATGGAAAATGAAAGCAATTTTTCCAATGTAGAAATACAAAACTTGGTACATCCATAGGACACCTCAGGGCAAACAGAAAAGTTTATTACAGCCATACCATAAACTCAACAGGAAATCTACTATGTTGGGTGGAATGCGTGACCACCTAAATTGCACCCCTTGTGTCTAAAGGCTTTTCATCTAAACAGCTCCAAATTTGGTGAGTATCATCTAGACACGTGTGCAAAAAAAAGTTATCAATTTGTTTTTTGATACATTTGTGGCTGTGGTCGTAATGAGTCTGTGAAGAAGCAACTATTGGGAAATAAATGCCATTTCCCAATTGCCAGGATCCTTCTCAACAGAAAATGTTGGGTGGAATACATGACCACCTAAATCGTACACTTTGTGCTAAAGGGTTTTCATCCAAATTTGCTTTAAAGCACGACATGCAATCCTCCGAATATATGTGTCCCCGCGGTCTCAAGGGAGGCGAGGGCCTTTATCGCCGCTATGCTTTAATTAGGCCCGAGCCGGTGATGGCCGGAGGGCCTATTGTTTTTGCTCGGATTTTTTTTTTTTTTTTTTTTTATCTTATCTATTGTGACCAAATGATCCTAAATTTGACCCAGTGATCATGCACAAAAAGTCATTTTTATTGGTCCCAGACTTCAAGCTCGGCAAAAATGGTATGTTTTTGAAGTCGCTAAAAAAATATGAAAAATGACTCAGTGGCGACCCCTACAAAATCAAAATACATTGGGCCTATGGAAAGTGAAAGTACGTTTTTTTCAACACAGAAAAATGAAACTTGGTATATCCATAGGACACCTCAGGGCAAACAGAAAAGTCAATGACAGTCACACCCTAAACTCAACAGGAAGTCCGCCATGTGGGGTGAAACGCGCCACTAAAATCGCACTTTGCGCAGAAAAGATGCAAATCATTGTGTTTTAATCTAAATGGCCCCAAATTTCGTGAATATCATCTAGACACGTGTGCCAACCAAAGTTGTAACTTTGTTGATGATATCTTATCGGGTATGGGTGTGGCAAGCCTGTAACGAGGTGGCCATTTTTGTGAAAATAAAACGTCTCTTAACTCTCAAAAGCCTTCTCGGATCGAGTTGGAACCAAAAAGGCGTTTGTGCACATTCATGACCTGAACACAAAGATATGTAAATAAAAGGGTTATCTTTAGAAATGGCTCTCCAGCGCCCCCTACAAACTTATAATGGGACCCAAGAATTTAGTTTGTCATAGAGACATAAAATTTGGTACACACATCTCTTATGTCATGACGAGCATAAAAGCCAATGACAACCACCCCCTATCTATAAATGTGTTGCCATAGCAACGTCCCAAAAATGTGAAAAAAGTCAATGGGAAGTGAAATTTTTAGTTTGTTGTAGGCAAATGAAACTTGGTACACATATCCACCATGGGCTTATGAACAAAAAGCCAATGGGGACCACACCCTATCACACACGGGAAGGCGGCCATTTTGAATTGAAAATTTGGTCCGACTTAGAATACACCTCTTTTTAAAAACAACAAAAAATAGCTGCTTCATTCCACAGACACCAAACCTGGGCAAAATGAGCTAAACACATGTATGTAAATGAGACAAGTGTTTTTCTAGACTTTTTGCTCGAGTTATATTTTTTTTATTATAATTCGGTATATATTTTTTATTATAATTTTTCTGCAAAATGATTCTCAATTTGACCCAGTAAACCAACAACTAAAAGTCATTTTTATTGGTCCCAGACTTCAAGCCCGGCGAAAAATATATGTATTTGAAGTCCTCAAAAAAAAATAAAAATGACTCAGTGGCGACCCCTAGAAAAGTCAAAATACATTGGGCCTATGGAAAGTGAAAGTAACTTTTTCCAACGTAGAAAAATGAAACTTAGTACATCAATAGGACACCTCAGGGCAAACAGAAAAGTCTATGACAGCCACACCCTAAACTAAACAGGAAGTCCGCCATGTGGGGTGAAACGCATGGCCACTAAAATCGCACTTTGCGCAAGAAGATGCAAATCATTGTGTTTTAATCTAAATGGCCCCAAATTTGGTGAGTATCATCTAGACACGTGTGCCAACCAAAGTTGTGACTTTCTTTGTTGATATCTTATCGGGTATGGGTGTAGCAAGCCTGTAACGAGGTGGCCATTTTTGTGAAAATAAACGTCTCTTAACTCTCAAACGCCTTCTCGGATCGAGTTGGAACCAAAAGGCGTTTGTGCACATTCATGACCTGAACACAAAGATATGTAAATAAAAGGGTTATCTTTAGAAATGGCTCTCCAGCGCCCCTACAAACTTATAATGGGACCCAAGAATTTAGTTTGTCATAGAAACATGAAATTTGGTACACACATCTCTTATGTCATGACGAGCATAAAAGCCAATGACAACCACCCCTATCTATAAATGTGTTGCCATAGCAACGCCAAATATGTGGAAAAAGTCAATGGGAAGTGAAATTTTTAGTTTGTTGTAGGCAAATGAAACTTGGTACACATATCCACCATGGGCTTATGAACAAAAAGCCAATGGGGACCACACCCTATCACACACGGAAGGCGGCCATATTGAATTGAAAATGTGAACCGACTTAAAATACACCTCTTTTTTAAAAGAACTCAGAAAATAGCTGCTTCATTCCACAGACATCAAACTTGGGCAAAATGAGCTAAACACATGTATGTAAAAGAGACAAGTGTTTTTCTAGACTTTTTGCTCGAGTTATATTTTTTTTATTATAATTCGGTATATATTTTTTATTATAATTTTTGCAAAATGATTCTCAATTTGACCCAGTAAACCAACAACTAAAAGTCATTTTTATTGGTCCCAGACTTCAAGCCCGGCGAAAAATTTATGTATTTGAAGTCCCCGAAAAAAAGAAAATGATAAATGACTCAGTGGCGACCCCTAGAAAAGTCAAAATACATTGGGCCTATGGAAAGTGAAAGTAACTTTTTCCAACGTAGAAAAATGAAACTTAGTACATCCAATAGGACACCTCAGGGCAAACAGAAAAGTCTATGACAGCCACACCCTAAACTAAACAGGAAGTCCGCCATGTGGGTGAAACGCATGGCCACTAAAATCGCACTTTGCGCAAGAAGATGCAAATCATTGTGTTTTAATTTAAATGGTGAGTATCATCTAGACACGTGTGCCAACCAAATTTGTGACTTTATTGTTGATATCTTATCGGGTATGGGTGTGGCAAGCCTGTAACGAGGTGGCCATTTTTGTGAAAATAAAATGTCTCTTAACTCTCAAACGCCTTCTCGGATCAAGTTGGACCCAAAAGGCGTTTGTGCACATTCATGACCTGAACACAAAGATATGTAAATAAAAGGGTTATCTTTAGAAATGGCTCTCCAGCGCCCCTACAAACTTATAATGGGACCCAAGAATTTAGTTTGTCATAGAGACATGGAATTTGGTACACACATCTCCTATGTCATGAGGAGCATAAAAGCCAATGACAACCACCCCCTATCTATAAATGTGTTGCCATAGTAACGTCCCAAATATGTGGAAAAAGTCAATGGGAAGTGAAAATTTTAGTTTGTCGTAGGCAAATGAAACTTGGTACACACATCCAGTATGGGCTTATGAACAAAAAGCCAAAGGGGACCACACCTTATCACACACGGGAAGGCGGCCATTTTAAATTGAAGATGTAAACCGACTTAGAATACAACCTCTCTTTTAAAAAACAACAGAAAATAGCTGCTTCATTCCACAGACACCAAACTTGGGCAAAATGAGCTAAACACATGTGTGTAAAATAGACAGGCATTTTCTTGTCGTTTTTGCTCGAGGTATATTTTATTTTATTATAATTTGGTATATTTTTTTTTATTATAATTTTTCTGAAAAATGATTTTCAATTTGACCCAGTAAACGTGCAACTAAAAGTCATTTTTATTGGTCCCAGACTTCAAGCCCGGCAAAAATGTATGTATTTGAAGTCCCTGAAAAAAATAGGAAAAATGACTCAGTGGCGACCCTAGAAAAGTCAAAATAATTGGTTCTATGGAAAATGAAAGTAAATTTTTCCAATGTAGAAATACAAAACTTGGTACATCCATAGGACACCTTAGGCAAACAGAAAAGTTTATTACAGCCATACCGTAAACTCAACAGAAAATCTATGTTGGGTGGAATACATGACCACCTAAATCGTACACTTTGTGCTAAAGGGTTTTTATCTAAACAGCTCCAAATTTGCTTTAAAGCACGACATGCAATCCTCCGAATATATGTGTCCTCGCTGTCTCAAGGGAGGCGAGGGCCTTTATCGCCGCTATGCGGCTTTAATTAGGCCCGAGCCGGTGATGACCGGGAGGGCCTATTGTGTTTTGCTCGATTTTTTTTTTTTTTTTTTTTCTTCTTCTTCTCCCATATGATCCTAAATTTGACCCAGTGAACATGCACGAAAAGTCATTTTATTGGTCCCAGACTTCAAGCTCGGCGAAAAATTTATGTATTTGAAGTCGCCAAAAAAATACGAAAAATGACTCAGTGGCGACTACAAAATCAAAATACATTGGGCCTATGGAAAGTGAAAGTAACTTTTTCCAACGTAGAAAAATGAAACTTGGTATATCCATAGGACACCTCAGGGCAAACAGAAAAGTCAATGACAGTCACACCCTAAACTTAACAGGAAGTCCGCCATGTGGGGTGAAACGCGCGCCACTAAAATCGCACTTGCGCAGAAAGATGCAAATCATTGTGTTTTAATCTAAATGGCCCCAAATTTGGTGAGTATCATCTAGACACGTGTGCCAACCAAAGTTGTGACTTTGTTGTTGATATCTTATCGGGTATGGGTGTGGCAAGCCTGTAACAAGGTGGCCATTTTTGTGAAAATAAACGCCTTAACTCTCAAACGCCTTCTCGGATCGAGTTGGACCCAAAAAGGCGTTTGTGCACATTCATGACCTGAACAAAAAATATGTAAATAAAAGGGTTATCTTTAGAAATGGCTCTCCAGCGCCCCTACAAACTTATAATGGACCCAAGAATTTAGTTTGTCATAGAGACATAAAATTTTGTACACACATCTCTTATGTCATGACGAGCATAAAAGCCAATGACAACCACCCCTATCTATAAATGTGTTGCCATAGCAACGCTCCAAATATGTGGAAAAAGTCAATGGGAAGTGAAATTTTTAGTTTGTTGTAGGCAAATGAAACTTGGTACACATATCCACCATGGGCTTATGAACAAAAAAGCCAATGGGGACCACACCCTATCACACACGGGAAGGCGGCCATATTGAATTGAAAATGTGAACCGACTTAAAATACACCTCTTTTTTAAAAGAACTCAGAAAATAGCTGCTTCATTCCACAGACATCAAACTTGGGCAAAATGAGCTAAACACATGTATGTAAAAGAGACAAGTGTTTTTCTAGACTTTTTTGCTCGAGTTATATTTTTTTTTATTATAATTCGGTATATATTTTTTTATTATAATTTTTGCAAAATGATTCTCAATTTGACCCAGTAAACCAACAACTAAAAGTCATTTTTATTGGTCCCAGACTTCAAGCCCGGCGAAAAATTTATGTATTTGAAGTCCCCGAAAAAAAGAAAATGATAAATGACTCAGTGGCGACCCCTAGAAAAGTCAAAATACATTGGGCCTATGGAAAGTGAAAGTAACTTTTTTCCAACGTAGAAAAATGAAACTTAGTACATCAATAGGACACCTCAGGGCAAACAGAAAAGTCTATGACAGCCACACCCTAAACTAAACAGGAAGTCCGCCATGTGGGGTGAAACGCATGGCCACTAAAATCGCACCCCTTGCGCAAGAAGATGCAAATCATTGTGTTTTAATTTAAATGGTGAGTATCATCTAGACACGTGTGCCAACCAAATTTGTGACTTTATTGTTGATATCTTATCGGGTATGGGTGTGGCAAGCCTGTAACGAGGTGGCCATTTTTGTGAAAATAAAATGTCTCTTAACTCTCAAACGCCTTCTCGGATCAAGTTGGACCCAAAAAGGCGTTTGTGCACATTCATGACCTGAACACAAAGATATGTAAATAAAAGGGTTATCTTTAGAAATGGCTCTCCAGCGCCCCCTACAAACTTATAATGGGACCCAAGAATTTAGTTTGTCATAGAGACATGGAATTTGGTACACACATCTCCTATGTCATGAGGAGCATAAAAGCCAATGACAACCACCCCCTATCTATAAATGTGTTGCCATAGCAACGTCCCAAATATGTGGAAAAAGTCAATGGGAAGTGAAAATTTTAGTTTGTCGTAGGCAAATGAAACTTGGTACACACATCCAGTATGGGCTTATGAACAAAAAGCCAAAGGGGACCACACCTTATCACACACGGAAGGCGGCCATTTTAAATTGAAGATGTAAACCGACTTAGAATACAACCTCTCTTTAAAAACAACAGAAAATAGCTGCTTCATTCCACAGACACCAAACTTGGGCAAAATGAGCTAAACACATGTGTGTAAAATAGACAGGCATTTTTCTTGTCGTTTTTGCTCGAGGTATATTTTATTTTATTATAATTT
The DNA here is from genome assembly GCA_024416835.2 of Perccottus glenii. Lineage (NCBI taxonomy): Eukaryota > Metazoa > Chordata > Actinopteri > Gobiiformes > Odontobutidae > Perccottus > Perccottus glenii. Next base: position 6,618,085 of record CM044554.2, read on the forward strand.
GGTATATTTTTTTTTATTATAATTTTTCTGAAAAATGATTTTCAATTTGACCCAGTAAACGGTAACTAAAAGTCATTTTTATTGGTCCCAGACTTCAAGCCCGGCAAAAATGTATGTATTTGAAGTCCCTGAAAAAAAAAATAGGAAAAATGACTCAGTGGCGACCCCTAGAAAAGTCAAAATAATTGGTTCTATGGAAAATGAAAGTAAATTTTTCCAATGTAGAAATACAAAACTTGGTACATCCATAGGACACCTTAGGGCAAACAGAAAAGTTTATTACAGCCATACCGTAAACTCAACAGAAAATCTATGTTGGGTGGAATACATGACCACCTAAATCGTACACTTTGTGCTAAAGGGTTTTTATCTAAACAGCTCCAAATTTGCTTTAAAGCACGACATGCAATCCTCCGAATATATGTGTCCCCGCTGGTCTCAAGGGAGGCGAGGGCCTTTATCGCCGCTATGCTTTAATTAGGCCCGAGCCGGTGATGACCGGGAGGGCCTATTGTTTTTGCTCGGATTTTTTTTTTTTTTTTTTTTTTTTTTTTTCTTCTCCCCATATGATCCTAAATTTGACCCAGTGAACATGCACGAAAAGTCATTTTATTGGTCCCAGACTTCAAGCTCGGCAAAAATTTATGTATTTGAAGTCGCCAAAAAAATACGAAAAATGACTCAGTGGCGAATCCTACAAAATCAAAATACATTGGGCCTATGGAAAGTGAAAGTAACTTTTTTCCAACGTAGAAAAATGAAACTTGGTATATCCATAGGACACCTCAGGGCAAACAGAAAAGTCAATGACAGTCACACCCTAAACTTAACAGGAAGTCCGCCATGTGGGTGAAACGCTGCCACTAAAATCGCACTTTGCGCAGAAAGATGCAAATCATTGTGTTTTAATCTAAATGGCCCCAAATTTGGTGAGTATCATCTAGACACGTGTGCCAACCAAAGTTGTGACTTTGTTGTTGATATCTTATCGGGTATGGGTGTGGCAAGCCTGTAACGAGGTGGCCATTTTTGTGAAAATAAAACGCTCTTAATCCTCAAACGCCTTCTCGGATCGAGTTGGACCCAAAAAGGCGTTTTGTGCACATTCATGACCTGAACACAAAAATATGTAAATAAAAGGGTTATCTTTAGAAATGGCTCTCCAGCGCCCCCTACAAACTTATAATGGACCCAAGAATTTAGTTTGTCATAGAGACATAAAATTTTGTACACACATCTCTTATGTCATGACGAGCATAAAAGCCAATGACAACCACCCCTATCTATAAATGTGTTGCCATAGCAACGCCCCAAAAATGTGAAAAAGTCACGGGAAGTGAAAATTTTAGTTTGTCGTAGGCAAATGAAACTTGGTACACATCCACCATGGGCTTATGAACAAAAGCCAATGGGGACCACACCCTATCACACACGGAAGGCGGCCATTTTGAATTGAAAATGTGAACCGACTTAAAATACACCTCTTTTTAAAAGTACACAGAAAAAGCTGCTTCATTCCACAGACACCAAACCTGGGCAAAATGAGCTAAACACATGTATGTAAAAGAGACAAGTGTTTTTCTAGACTTTTTGCTCGAGTTATATTTTTTTTATTATAATTCGGTATATATTTTTTATTATAATTTTTCTGCAAAATGATCCTCAATTTAACCCAGTAAACGAACAACTAAAAGTCATTTTTATTGGTCCCAGACTTCAAGCCCGGCAAAAATTTATGTATTTGAAGTCCCGAAAAAAATACGAAAAATGACTCAGTGGCGGCCCTAGAAAAGTCAAAATACATTGGGCCTATGGAAAGTGAAAGTAACTTTTTCCAACGTAGAAAAATGAAACTTGGTATATCCATAGGACACCTCAGGGCAAACAGAAAAGTCAATGACAGTCACACCCTAAACTTAACAGGAAGTCCGCCATGTGGGGTGAAAGGCGCGCCACTAAATTCGCACTTGCGCAGAAAGATGCAAATCATTGTGTTTTAATCTAAATGACCCCAAATTTGGTGAGTATCATCTAGACACATGTGCCAACCAAAGTTGTGACTTTGTTGTTGATATCTTATCGGGTATGGGTGTGGCAAGCCTGTAACGAGGTGGCCATTTTTGTGAAAATAAACGCGTCTCTTAACTCTCAAACGGCTTCTCGGATCGAGTTGGACCCAAAAAGGCGTTTGTGCACATTCATGACCTGAACACAAAATATGTAAATAAAAGGGTTATCTTTAGAAATGGCTCTCCAGCGCCCCTACAAACTTATAATGGGACCCAAGAATTTAGTTTGTCATAGAGACATAAAATTTGGTACACACATCTCTTATGTCATGACGAGCATAAAAGCCAATGACAACCACCCCTATCTATAAATGTGTTGCCATAGCAACGTCCCAAATATTTGGAAAAAGTCAATGGGAAGTGAAAATTTTAGTTTGTCGTAGGCAAATGAAACTTGGTACACACATCCACCATGGGCTTATGAACAAAAAGCCAATGGGGACCACACCTATCACACACGGGAAGGCGGCCATTTTGAATTGAAAATGTGAACCGACTTAAAATACACCTCTTTTTAAAAGAACTCAGAAAATAGCTGCTTCATTCCACAGACACCAAACTTGGGCAAAATGAGCTAAACACATGTATGTAAAATAGACAAGCGTTTTTCTAGACTTTTTGCTCGAGTTATATTTTATTTTATTATAATTTGGTATATTTTTTTTTATTATAATTTTTCTGCAAAATGATCCTCAATTTGACCCAGTAAACGTGCAACTAAAAGTCATTTTTATTGGTCCCAGACTTCAAGCTAAAAATTTATGTATTTGAAGTCGCCAAAAAAATATGAAAAATGACTCAGTGGCGACTACAAAAGTCAAAATACATTGGGCCTATGGAAAGTGAAAGTAACTTTTTTCCAACGTAGAAAAATGAAACTTGGTACATCCATAGGACACCTCAGGGCAAACAGAAAAATGTAGTACAGCCATATCGTAAACTCAACAGGAAATCTACTATGTTGGGTGGAATGTGTGACCACCTAAATTGCACCCCTTGTGTCTAAAGGCTTTTCATCTAAACAGCTCCGAATTTGGTGAGTATCATCTAGACACGTGTGCAAAAAAAAGTTATCAATTTGTTTTTTGATAGATTTGTGGCTGTGGTCGTAATGAGTCTGTGAAGAGGCAACTATTGGGAAATAAATGCCATTTCCCAACATGACCACCTAAATCGTACACTTTGTGCTAAAGGGTTTTCATCTAAACAGCTCCAAATTTGCTTTAAAGCACGACATGCAATCCTCCGAATATATGTGTCCCCGCGGTCTCAAGGGAGGCGAGGGCCTTTATCGCCGCTTGCGGCTTTAATGTTATTTCTATATTTTTTAGTCTTGTTTTTAGCTCCTCTATCAGCGGTTCAATCAATTCTGGGGGCGCATAGTCCGCACACTCACATACTGTTTTTAGTTGTTCTTTTATTCTTTCTTCTTCTTTCTGTGTTTCCCAGTTTTTTTGTTTTGCATAATTTAGTGATAATTTTTTTAGTCTTACCTTTACATTCTCCCACCAATGGGATATGTCTTTAATGAATTCCATCTCTTCACTCATTTTTTCTAGTTCTCTACTTACCTTTTTTATATACCTTTCGTCCTCTAATAGGCTGTTATTTAGACACCACTCTCCCCCATTTCTTTTTACTTTATCTATGCTGATTTTAACTTTTAGCTTTGAGTGATCGCTAAACGCTCCCACTCATATTTTACATCTTCACAATACTTAATCAAATTTGCTGACACCAGGCAAAAATCTATTCGAGACTGCTTTAGTATTCCATTTACTGTTTGTCTTCTGGAGTATTCTCTTTGTTTTCATTTTGCCCTCTCCAGATGTCTGTTAGATTTGAGTTGCTAATATGTTTTAATAAAGCCAGTCTACCTTTGTCACTTCTGTATATGTTATTTTCCCCCAGATCAGCTTTTGTGAGTGAGGTATTGAAATCTCCACACATAAAGGTTTTATCGTTTACCCATTTGAAAGTATTATTAAAAAAAGGTATTCTGTTGAGTCCAATGTTTGGTGCATAGCAGTTTATAATCCTGAAGGAAAAGGCTCATCAAAGTCTATAACTAATACTCTTCCTTCTTTGTCTGTATGCACTAGCTGCGGTGCTGATGGAAAATTTTCTTTTACAAAGACCGCTACGCCACAGGAATGCGCTGTGCCCATTGATGCCCACAGATGATTTTTTGAAATATTTTTGCAATAATCTATCCACTCTTGATCCCACCTCGTTTCTTGTATACACAAAATGTCCCAATCAGTGAGATTTAGCAAAGCATGGATATTGAATTTATTTCTTAAACCACCAGTATTGTATGACATAAGCTTAAATGTGGCCATTAATGTTATTAGTAGTGTGCTCAACATACCTTTTCTGATTTTTATTTAGACTTTTTCGTTGCTTTCTTGCCCACCTGTTCACTGGATCTCTTTTTATTTTCTATACTGGTCTCCATTGGGGGGTCTGACATTTCCTCTGGGGATGTGACTTCGGGTGTTTGTTTTAGTTCTGACCTCATTTTTGCAGTGGTTGTTTTTATTTGCTCAGCTCTTGCTGTATTCACTGCTGGGTCCGGGCACGTGGAGAATGACCTTTCAACACTTCTTCCTGCCCTTATTCTTCTGTACACTTCACGTCACGTCATTCGTCATTTGTCCATTCTAGTGCTCCACCGGGCTTGGCAGTCTGGTCTTTCTCATAGACCACCTGCTCCCGTTCGGGGGCAGGGCTCGGACTTTTTCCCAAGCCCATCCCCACCCCGGGTTCAGCCCTCATCATCCCGGCCTTAGGAGTGGGGTGCTTTAGAACCTCCTCCCCCCGAGCTAGAATGGGGTCTGTCTTGTTCCTGTCTAAGACCCCTTCTGCAACAGGCGCCTTTTTCAGAGTTTGTTTTACATCAGACCCCAGCTTCTGAGAGTTCCTCATTTTCTGAAAAGAGTTGGGCAAATACATCATCTACTTCTCCCTCACTACAGCTTTCTATCTGTTGACACACACATTTGTTTTCATTTTGATTACATTGTGCACATTTGTTTACAGCACATTCCCTAGCATAGTGTCCTTGTTTTCCACACCTTCTGCATTTAAATTCCGGACATTCTCTCAGTATATGGTCTGGATGTAGACAGCCTCTACAGACTCTTACCTGGTGATCATGTATTACACGAAAAAACTCTGGCCCAGACACCGTGAAAAATTGGTCCGTGTATCATCCGATCATTCAATTATTCAATTTAATCTGGCAAACCAAAAACGAAATAACGAATCAATATTTTGTTTTTCTGTTTTTCTGTATGAACCAATTATGAAAAACTGACGTTTGTTTCATCGCTTTCAGCTCGAAACGGGAAATATAATAAACAAGGAAACCAAAACGAAATAATGGATCAAATCTACGTTGTCTCATTTTTTCTTTATTTGTTGTAGTAGGTCTAACTATTTCCCACGGTGCCGTCCTGCTTGCTTTGCGCATGTGCAGTGGATAGTTTCAAAGGAGTAGGTCGCTGAGACCGCGGTGAAGTTAGATTGACGTTGGACGTTGGATATTCGGCTCCACACTTTCAACGGGAGGCTTAGATGTCTGTGTCCGACTAGTGGGTCATTATTGCGGGGAACTCACTCTCGAAGCACCGCCCTTAGCACGGAGCAATGAGACTTAGGGACCGTCAATAAATGACGATCACTGGAACGAAGTAAAAACAATAGATCTAATCTAGTGGCACAATGCACACTTCTTTTTTTCACTTTTATGTTTTTTTGGATTTTATATGAATTTTATATATACAAATATGGATTTTTTTTCAATAGCTTTCAGGTCATGTGACCTAGTTTCTTCAATCCACTTCATATTCATAGCACTAGCCTAGTATTATCATGCACACCACTTTTTTTTCTACTTTTGAATTTTATATCAATTTTTATGTACAAAATTAAGGATTTTCAAGGACATTTGTCTGATGTGCACCATGGCTCGCTCAAAGGAGCACTCTGAAGACATGCGATTAAGAATTGTTGATTTGTATAAAGCCGGGAAAGGTTACAAGTTAGAGAATTTGTCTACAAATGGAGAGAGTTTGGCACTGTTGCTTCTCTCCCAAAGAGTGGCCATCCACCAAAAATAACAAGAGTTCAGCGCAGAATACTCATACTTACAGAAATCACTAGCACAGTCCAATATCTCTGAGCAAACATCGACTTTATGTTAAACACTGGCCAAGAATGGTGTTCATGGGAGGACTCACGGAGGAAGCCACTGCTGTCTAAAAAAACATTGCTGCAGGTTTAATGTTTGCAAAAAGGCACTTGGACAGTCCACAGAACTTCTGGCAAAATATTTTGTGGACTGATGAAACAAAAGTTGAACTGTTTGGGAGGAACACACAACATCATGTGTGGAGGAAAAATGGAACAGCTCACACCCACCGTGAAGCAGGTGGAGGGAGCATCATGGTCTGGGGCTGTTTTTCTGCCTCAGGGCCTGGACAACTTGCAATCATTAATGGAAAAATTTATTTAAAAGTTTATCAGGATGTTTTGCAGGAAAAGCTGAGGCTGTCTGTCAGACAGTTGAAGCTAAAAAGAGGATGGATGCTGCAACAGGACAATGACCCAAAACACAGAGGTAAACTTCAGAATGGTTTCAGAAGAACAAAATACACGTTCTGGAGTGGCCAAGTCAAAGTCCTGACTTGAACCCCATTGAGATGCTGTGGCATGACCTCAAGACAGCGATTCATGCCAGACATCCCAGGAATCTGACTGAACTGCAGCAGTTTTCTTAAAGAGGAATGTTCCTAGATTGATCCTGATCGATGTGCCAGGCTGATCTGCAACTACAGGAAATGTCTGGGTGAAGTTATTGGGGCCAAAGGGGGGGCAACCAGATATTAAATGTGATGATTCAGTTACTTATTCCTCCCCCTTCTGTCATTGTTTGCATGTTATCCTCATTAAAAATATGAAAACCTATAAATGTTTGGGTGGTTTTAGTTCAAGCAGACACTGTTTTTTCATTTGTGTCATTTTGACATTTGATGGTGATTTTATGCAGAAATGTGAGAAATTCCAAAGGCATCAGATACTTTTTCATGCCACTGTATTAGAATCACACACACACATTTGAGGGGTTTTACTATTTACACTTTTTTATATAACCTTTTATATAACCAACACAGTATTTACAAGATAAGTCTTTTAGCAAGATTTCTTCTTGCTTAGCTATATCCATTTATGAAATAAACACGAAAGTGTAATTTAACTACTACTACTAATAGCTATGTACATATAAAGTAAACATTCATTTGCACAAAGCACAATTTCATTCATTTTTCATTGTCTCTTCTTCATCATCCATCCCAACACACTCTACATGGAACCATCTGTCACAGTTGTCACACTCCATCTGTTGTATGATAAAGAAACACTGTAAATCTGGAAATTTAATCACTTTATCAGTCTTTCTATCTTACCCAGTCAGTGTTATTCTTGTTCCCACTTGCACCTGCAGATTTCTTTGGCCTGTTCGATGCACACATTGCACCGGGAGTCCATTGGAAACACTAAAAAGTAGCATTTAGTTTTGTATTAAGGTATTTCTTTTGATCAAGAGAAAAATATACTGGTAGCGTAACTCCTTTGAGGGTCATCAATTGTCAGAGGCTAGATTAGATATAAACAAACTGGTTAGCTTTCCCGGAGGTGTAGAATAAAACAAAAATTTAATTGTTGCCATTGTGCCACAATGCCAAGGCACAGCAAAAGTTCAGAGAAAAGTGGGACTGGTTGGAAGTCATTATTTGTGTAAAAAGTGTACTAAAATTGTAAAACTGTAATTGTAAAAACTAATTTTGCTGTATTTTATTTGGCTTTAGAACCACACGTACATAAAGTCTGCTTACCTGATCCTTGAAGGATTTTAAGAGCCATTTCTATACGCTCTCTTGCCATGCAACTTTTTTTTTGGTTGAAAACAGGATTTGGGAGTTCAATGGAAAGTTCTCCATTATTGCTCTGGCCATCTAAACAAAAAATATCTTTAATAAAAGGTGTTTTGTCACAATATTATCAAATATTAGAGGACACAACCTTTACAACTATGACCCCGCAGCTGTTTTGATCCTGTGTAAAAGGATGAGTCATTACTCCTCCTTTCCACTTCATGTCCATCCAGTCTATATTACCATCTTGCTTTTTTTGCCCCTGTAGGTATTCCCTGGATATGTATTTACACAGTTTGCATATTGTATTTCATTTTTGTAAGATGTAATAATTATGCCAGACTAATAATTTAAAGTAATCAAGTTATTTGAGGTGAGTGCCATGGAAGCTATTGAAAAAAAAAAAGAGTTTTTATATCAAAAATTCATAAAATAGACAAAAGTGGAAAAAAAGTGGTGTGCATGGTACTACTAGACTAGTACTATGAATATAAGGTGGATTGAAGTGACTAGGTCACATGACCTGAAAGCTATTGAAAAAAATCCATATTTGTATATATAAAATTCATATAAAATCCCCAAAAACATAAAAGTGAAAAAAAGAAGTGTGCATGGTGCCACTAGATTAGATCTATTATTTTAAAGTAGTGAAAATAAATTTGTTTATCTTAAAGCTATTGAATTTATTTATTTACTTCGTTCCAGTGATCATCATTTATTGACGGTCCCTAAGTCTCATTGCTCCGTGCTAAGGGCGGTGTTTCGAGAGTGAGTTCCCCGCAATAATGACACACTAGTCGGACACAGACAACTAAGCCTCCCGGTGAAAGTGTGGAGCCGAATGTCCAACGTCCAACTTCAATCTAACTTCACCGCGGTGTCGCTGAGCGCCAAAAGCGGAGGGTCCGGTCCCAATTGATCAAATTTTCCAGTTCAAATGGCACTCGAACCATACATGTCTTTTATTGATGCCATGATTATTAATGGAATGCCATATCATGAGATCTCAGTAAAGATGCGAGAAATGGGTGTCCAGCGTGGAAGCTCTGAGATCAGCATTCGGAGACTACTTGCCAAGCATAATATGCGTAGAAAAGGACACACTTCTGATTGACAACACACAGCCTAAGCAGTCCTTCAGAACGTCATTTCAGTGCTTCACAACCCAGACGGGGTGAATTTATGAATGAACGCGTTAAAGTTAAGTCACAAAACAATGTGGTTACGTATCATCTCGCTATTTTAAGTGGGTAACGTTATACGGAAATCTCTGACCGTTACTAGTGGGTATACAGCCTAACGTTATACAGTCAACCTGCGTATCACGTAGGCTACACCACTGGTCTAGTATGCTACATGTTTTACTTTTTTATATCACGTAACGTTACCTCATTTATTGCTCGAGACACAGCAATGTCAAGCTCTGAATCAGAAGTGTGTCCTTTTTCTGCGCATATTATGCTTGGCAAGTATAGTCTCCGAATGCTGATCTCAGAGCGTCCACGCTGGACACCCATTTCTCGCATCTTTACTGAGATCTCATGATATGGCATTCCATTAATAATCATGGCATCAATAAAAGACATGTATGGTTCGAGTGCCATTTGAACTGGAAAATTTGATCAACTGGGACCGGACCCTCCGCTTTTGGCGCTCAGCGACCTACTGCTTTGAAATTATCCACTGCGCATGCGCAAAGCAAGCAGGACGGCAACGTGGAAAATAGTTAAACCTGCTACAACAAATAAAGAAAAATTGAGACAACGTAAATTTGATCCATTATTTCGTTTTGGTTTCCTTGTTTATTATATTTCCCGTTTTGAGCTGAAAGCAATGAAACAGACGTCAGTTTTTCATATTTGGTTCATACAGAAAAACAGAAAAACAAAATATTGATTCGTTATTTCGTTTTTGGTTTGCCAGATTAAATTGAATAATTGAATGATCGGATGATACACGGACCTTTCTGGGCCATCTCAGCCAATACACAACAGGCTGAACTGTCACTTTTGTGTCTATCACGGCCGTGGCAGACATAATTTTATTCTCCGTGTTATCGGGGAAATTCACCTGGAGACCTCCTTGTGTGCATGTGATACTAGCCTTCAGTACACATAAGACGTCTCTTCCCAAAATGTTAATTGGTGTAGTTTTGGAATACAATAATGCTGTTCTCAATGTCCTTCCTGCTACATTCAGTTGTACTTTCTTTGTGAGAGGAATAATTTGTGTTTTCCCGGAGAATCCAACTGTCTTTACATTTGTATCTGATAATGGTGTATCTCTTCCTTCTTTTCCAATACAAGAGTAGGTTCCTCCTGTGTCAACCATAAATTGATAGTCATTGTCTTGTATTGTTACTGTAATTATTTGGCTCATCATGTGATTTAGTGGATACAACTGGGACAATTTTCTCCTCTCTCTTGTTCTCCGGGCAACACTAGTACATCCTCCCTTGTCTTGTCATTGGGCCGTTTGGACACTCCCACTGCATGTGCCCCATCTGGCCACAGATCCAGCACCCTTCAGGTCTCTGCCTCGGTCCTGTGATTAATGGCCTGCCGGCTGAATTAAAATCCGTACTCACAGGATGTTGCGTAGGTCTGTTTCTTTGTCCATATCTGCTTCTTTGTATGGGCAGTCCTCGTACTCCCTATGGCCTCCCGTCCTGAGTCCAATTGGCTTGTTGTGGTAACATTTGTCCTGCTATAGGATATCGGGACACAAAAGAGTTATTCAGCTCCCTGGCTGCGGCCGGACGCTGCTGCTGCTGCGGCTGCGCCTGCGTCTGCTGCACCTGCTGATAGTTTTCAGAAGTTATTATAGGAGCTTGTAATTTCCTTTTTTCTTTTTTATTTCCGTTGGTTAAGTCGTTTACTTGCAGCTGAGTTAGTTTATTCATTAAACTTTTGCTAGCTTCTTCTTCTACTTTCTTTTCTCTCCTGCAAGCTTCCACATGATGTATAACATGTTCAGCGAACAAAGTCCACTCCATCTTCATTAATCCTACTACTGAGTCCAGTTTAGTTTGGACTTCAGGAGGCATTGCCTTCTTAAGTTCCAGGCACTTCCTGTTTCATCTCTCCATCTCTTTTGAAACGTAAACTGGAATTTTGATGGACATTCTGTGTCATTTCATTTTTCTGACTCAAGCTTATGGGTCTAATCGTTCTGGGAATATCTGACGGAGCTCTGCCCATATTCTGGCTCTGTGTCCGTTGAAGCCTATGTGGTCGGCTTGATTCCCTTGTATAACCAGTGGCAACTCAGCTGCTGTGAACAATTCTTCAGTTATATGCTTCCCTGCCAGATACATGATCAATGCTTTAATGTCCCCAAGAGCTAAGCGGGCCCCAGCCGTTTTTTCCTCTAAAGAAAAAATGAATGTGATAAATCAGGAAGTCCATTAGCCAAACCAACCATATCTGTAAATGACCAAGGAATATACTGTGGCTCACTGCGGCCTTTTGTCAATATAGGAAACATTCCTGTTCCCAAGTCTTCATTCTCAGGAGGGGGAGGGGTTGTTAACTGCCGGCTGCGAAGTCTCATCCCCTCTTTCCCAGTATTATCCTCTATCTCTGCTAGTGTTTTTTCAAGCAGTTTTATTCTCTTTTCGGCTCCTCTCTGCAGCTCGTCTGCAGCCTCTTCCCCCGCTCCCTTGTTTTTTTTAGGTTTTACGACAGGTGATTTGACGCTTAAGGCTGTAAATTCTTCAGATAAGCTTGCCTTCAGTCTTTCTCTTAAACTCTGTTCTTTCTCTGATAATTTTTTAATTCCATAATCTTCTCCTTTTTCTTTAAATATTCTTCTATAATCCTCTGGACTATGTGAAGTCTGGTTTGATTCATAGAATGAAACTTTCGGGTTTTGTCTTAAAGAGTGGCCATCTTCAGAGGAATTTTCCTCCTCACTCTTATTTTTTTGGTTTAGAAATCTCTCTGCGACTGTTAGTTGCTTGTAGTCATGTCTATCTTGTCGGGACTGACTTCCCTTTTGTTCATTTAATTTTTCATATTCCTTTCTTTTAATTTTCTTAGTGTCACGGGTATCTCTTGGCTTTTACTGATGTGAGCGCGCTTTTGCATATTCTCCCTCCTCATCACTCTGATCGGAGGTGCTGTCTCCTGAATGAGAAGCGCTGTCGGAGTTGCTGTCATGGCCTCTGCCTAGAGTTCTCCGTCTTGGGTTAGTTAAAGATTTTTTAAATTTACCAGTTATTTCACCGTCCATTTTCTCAGATATTTCTTTTATTGGGTATTGCCCAGCAATTTCGGCATAAAGTGGAGGAGCTGTAGGCTCGGTACAAGGCTTAACAACAATTTTAGAACCCACTAAGGTACTTTAAACTTACGTTTCTGGCGGTCAACAGCGCTATATTTAATCCGGTCGACTTGGACAGCGTGTTACCCCTTATTAAAGCAGGCCTTTAAACTAAATTTTTCTCCTTTTAATATTGGGTATTTAGTCTGTTACTCCTTTTTTTTAAATTTTCTTCAACTATACTTAAACTCAGCTGGAAAATCGCATGAATTTAGGTGCTTACTCTTATGGAGATTTCAGGCCTCGTTCCCTTTCAGATCCCTGCGCACTTTGCCAGGTTCTGCTTACTTTAGACGTCTCTTTATTCTTTTGCGCGAAGAATTTAGACCGTCTCTTAACAATTTCTTTTCCGGGATATAAACGGTGATCTAACGCGTATAATCTGCAGATAGAATTAGCCTCACAATTCTTCCGCTTGCATGCCAACTTCCTCCTCAGAGTTATTTCTACGTACACCTTATTTAGATTATACCCAAAGATAGAAATACTCCTTTTAATCGATTTCTTCCCTGACGTACAGACTACACCCATTTAGAATGTGCTTCTGGATAAAATCTCTAAATTCCCCCCGAAGACACAAACAGTGTTGTTCTTAGCCTGCATTCAATGGACAGAAATGATTTATAAATAATCCCTAATAAAGTCCTCTATGCCCCTACTCTAGGTTTTTTTGAGGTGAGGTTTTTAGAGTGGTCTCTTTCTACCTGTTACCCCCCCAAGCCGCACCACAGACACCTAACCGTTCAAAAAGTAAAAAAGTCTCACCCTCGATGGTCTCAGTGCCTAGGATGCTTTCTCCAGGCGGTCAGGCAGAAAGAGAGTCACTCCTCCACAGGTCCTCTCCTGGATACTGGCTCGCCAATTGTAGTGTCAAAACTGACCTCTCAGTCTTTGCCACTATTGTATGGAATAAGTTATGAACGCAACACCAGATCCCATGCCATTAGAGTCTTTATTGTTTCACAACCAACACAATAAACGACCCGAGTAGACTTTCCCCAAGCTCTACTAAAGATTGAACAGTAGATATAAGCTTTTATACAGTTTTGATATCAGTAAAGTAATAACTCTTTCTGATATCATTGTGCAAGGCTCTGGGATTCTCCTCATTAACTCCCTGATGTCATTTCTGTCTGGCCTTGAAGGCTACTCCACGCTCTGTATCCTCCGATAACAGACACCAAAAAAGAGTGAAGAAAAGTACAAGTTTCAGTTCACCGGTTTGTTTACTAGCAGGCCAAAGTGGTATGTATGTGTTTAAATGTGTGATGTGTAAATCTGTAATTTTGTGTTTATTTGCATTATGAAACATGCTTATGTTATATTTTGTTTGCTAGTTCTACGGTGTGATCTGTGAAGATTTAAGTTCAAGACCACAGTAAACATCAGTAAAAAGAACTCTTGTCTTTCGTTTGTGAACAATCCATAGTTATAGTTATGTTATGTTTTATAATTAATTTTATGTACGTTTAAAAGGTCGTCTGTTGACTGCTGTATATAAAACCCCTTCAATAAAGTATAGTTACACACGTGGACAAATTGTTGGTACCCTTCGGTCAATGAAAGAAAAACTCACAATGGTCACAAAAAACCTTTATTCTGACAAAAGTAATAATAAATAAAAATTCTATGAATGTTAACCAATTAAAGTCAGACATTGCTTTTCAACCACGCTTCAACGGAATTATTTTAAAAAATAAACTCATGGAACAGGCCTAGACAAAATTGATGGTACCCCTAGAAAAGACAGTAAATAATGTGACCAAATGGACATGTTAATTCAAGGTGTGTGCACTAATTAGCATCACAGGTGTGTACAATCTTGTAATCAGTCAGTGGGCCTATTTATAGGGCTTCAGGTAGTCACTGTGTTGTCTGGTGACATGATGTGTACCGCACTCAACATGGACCAGAGGAAGCGAAGGGAAGAGTTGTCGCAGGAGAATAGAAAGAAAATTATAGACAAGCATGATAAAGGTAAAGGCTATAAGACCATCTCCAAGCAGCTAGATGTTCCTGTGACTACAGTTGCACATATTATTCAGAAATTTAAGATCCATGGGACTGTAGCCAACCTATATATATATATATATATATATATATATATATATATGCTATAATACAGTAGAGTACCGGCACCTCTTTTGGTTCACTTAAAGCACTGGCTAATTTCACCTGTGAACTCAAGGGACATGTATTTACAAGATGACAAATAACATATTTCACAAATAATAGCAGGTATTAATATGTTTTTTTTTTTACACGAGTACTGATATGCGTCATGTCTGAACAGCTAAACAACTAAAAAAAATACACCTTAAATAGAATATAAATTAAGGAGATAGAGAATCAGGTAGAGACACTGTCAGACTCTATATGTATTTATAGAAACTCACTGTTTCCAGGGACTTGTTACACTTGTGTTTTACTGAAATAATGAAGAGCAATAGCGGTGTACAGGAGTAAAACAGGGCATAACCTGACACAAGAAGCAGCACATGGATGGATCAATAGATAATAAAATATGGGACAAACGGACAAAGTAAAGGTGAGAAAAGCTGAGCGCGGCTCCAGGAAAGAGATGCTACTAGATCCAGGTCCAGTTAGCACTCTTTTTTTTAAATGTCTTCACTTAATTTATAGTTATTTATTAATTCATGCATAATACAATATACATCTTAATGTATAATCGAATTAGTCTACAATATATTATATGTGGCACGTCCACACCTGAAGTGTGTTAAAAATGGCAAATAAGCCATGTGTCACTGACTATGAGTCTTTTGCTAGCTGTAAGATCGGGCCCTGAGTCTAAATGATAAATATGATCCTCTGATTTCTGATGCACAAGCATTTTATGCAATTCGTATCTGAACTTCTCAAACTCACACCATGACATGAGGCTTTATAGGATGTTATTGTTAAAACTAAAATGATTGACTATAATATTAGGTCAGCCAATGAAAGATTGAACAATCATACAGAAATTACATTCTGTCATTGTTAATTTACAGCATCAAAAGCCTATGACACAGATCTGAACGTGATCTGCTGAACTCCAGCTCCAGCCTTTTCTAAACAACTTCATTTTAAGCCAGACAATTTAAATCTTTGAACCTGGGATCGAGGGCAGTGGCAATTTTGAGCCAGGCAAGATTTGCTGGGTTAGATCTTCAAAAAAGGCGTTCTTAAATCGCACAATTATGAGGGGGTCATCATCTGTGGATTTCTGTTACATATCTGTGAGGATAGATATGAGTGGAACACATTTGTGGAACATATAGCCTTAACCATCAAAAGAGTAATTTTATAAAAATAAAAAATCTACTAATAGGAATACAATTCACCTGCATGGCTCTAGAAGCTCCTCTAACTTCTTCAGCTTTGTAAGCTGAACTTTTTTTAGCATGGTAACTTTGCAGTTCTGCTGAGATAGGGTGGCCTCTATTGGTGAATTATTTTGCTGGATCCTTTTGATTATCTCCAAAGTAGTACCTTGTTGGCATGTCTTGAATAAGTGGTTGTTCTTTCTGTTTGAGTGCAACTTGCTCTTGAGCTCCAGAGCATTGGTGCTTGAAGTGACCTATTTAACGTCATGAGACCGTAATCACTTTTACGGTCTCATGACGTTAACTGCTTTAAAGATGGAACTGTTTTTCCATCTTTAAAGCATTTCTAAAATGTTTTTTTTTTTATTCTGTCTGATACCGAAAAATTAGTTCACGCCTTTTTCACAAGTAAACTGGTCTCTTTCTACTACTTCTTCTGTGTTCTCTAGACTCATCAAAAATCTATTAAATGTCTGCAGCTCATTCAGAATGCAGCAGCTCGTAGCTTACCAAGGCAAAGAAATGCTCTCATTAGCTCTCCGTTCTTCAGCTGCTGGTGTCCTTGTTGTACCCCGTGTTCAGTCCAAAGCCGGTGAAGCTGCATTTGTTCATCATGCTACAGAAAATGGAACTCACTTCCAGACAGTCTAAAAAAAATTCTCAAAACACTCCTTTTTCACTTGTTTATTAATATGTAATAAATCTGTTCATGTTGTGCATATGTTCATTTACTTTTTTTACTACATGTTTTTACTTTGTGTTTATTTCTTTATTTTCTCTTTCTTCCAAGTTTGTTCTTTGCTAAAACTTTTGTGTCATTTCTGTAAAGCACATTGACTTACTTTTGTACAGAATGTGCTCTACTGTATAAATACTTTTTCTTATTGTTGTTCTTTTGATTCTTGTTTATATAATCCACCCTACAGCAACTGAACACATTGAGCAACACACTAGACAAACCTGAAGTTATTTAAATAGTTACAATTGTAACTATTGAAATTGAATTTGGCCCACAGTTCACTCAGCCCACACGTGGGGGCAGAAGTTTATAAAAGTCTGTCAAAAAATTAGAATTAGACAAAAATATTAAATTTGGAATAACTTTTTTGTTTAGCCTGATTTATTTGGGACAGTCTTTAAGTGCTGTTGCTTGAAACATTCTGTAAATGTGGTTCTCTGAGATGCTTTTGGAGCTAGTTTATTTAAAGTAAGTAGATAGATCAGCACCAGTTTGAAGAGCTTCACGGCTGCTCCTGTCTGCTTACTGCCCTGCTTAGAGTGCCTTGAACATCCTCTTTTTTTTATTAGCATTTGCGGTTCTAGCCCCTTTCTGTCCCCTTTCTGTCCTTGACTTTATGTGATCCGGCACTCCCAGTATCTCTTCAACAGACTTGGGCAAGAAGTGGTTATTAACAGACTTTTATTATTTGTAACTTCAAATTCAACTGAGAGCTGTTCAAATCCATTTTCTGTGGTTGTATAAATGAGAAAGAGAATCACAATCTATCAAAAACTGGACATTTACTTAAATAATAAATGCTTTACTTTCACATAAATTAGTATTAATTAGCTCATTACAAATAAAATGTAACTGTGCTCATACTGCTATAGTTCATGACTTCTTATTGAGCTTTTTAAAGTTCATAAAGCTGTCCAAAAGATTTTATTGAGCTATATTTTTTTGTGAATGACACAAACATTGACAAATATATGACAAATATTTTCAGAAAACGGGGTAAATACACGTGTTGATGTATTATGCTAATTAGTCTGAACAATTATACACACACATTCATTTATATATATATATATATATATATAATGAATGTGTGTACAGTCTGGAGTTTCTGAAGCCTAAACTCCAACAATTTATGATGTCAGGTTTTGTTCCAATGTTACATGACCTTGACTAAGCTGCTCTTTTTTAATTTAAAGGCTATGCACTTTTAACTTAAGAGACTCTCTGAATGCCTTCTTACACTGGTCACATGTACACATGTGGATTCTCATACGAGATGTGTATGTGCTTGATGATCTAAAATCCATTCAACACTCATAACAAATGTTTGGCCTCTCTCCAGTGTAGGTTTTCATGTTTGTATTTATGAGCAACTAATGAAGAAAATACCTTGCCACTTTGTGTAAAGTTCTTTTATCAGTATTTACAGCAATCTGTTATTTTGTCTGTATAGATCTGACGATGAACTAAGAGCTCACGTGATGTTCTAAAACTCTTCTCACACTGCTCACAGATATAGGGTCATTCTCCAGAATGAATTTTCATATGCTGTTTAAGGTGGCCATGATGAGTAAAAGCATGTCCACACTGATCACAGCTAAAAAGCCTTTCTCCGGTGTGGATTCTTCTGTGTTCTCCAGGGTTTGTAATTGAATAAAATTCCTCCCACACACATCACAGCTGTAATGTTTTTCTCTCGTGTGGACTCAATGGTGTATGGTCAGTTTGCTTAATGCATTAAAACTCTTCTCACACTGGTCCCAGCTGAAAAGTCTTTGAATGACTGGTTGTGATGTTAATATAGTACCTAACTCATGGATAGACAGAAAACCACAAAGAGGTCAACAAACAGAAACAAGATAATATTATAAACAACTTGTACAGCAAAAAGTATGGCGGATTACTGGAGAATGACAAACCCTACCTCTAAGAGAATACACACAGACTGTGTCCAAATCCACTCCCTAGTCCCTAAACCCTCAATCACTATATAGAGGACTATATAGTGCACTCAATTAATGAATGTTTTTTGTTGTTGATTCTGTTAATCATCACGACGACTGTAGTATATGAATATGATGAAACTTTATTAACGGAACATGTGTTACCAACATGACACATTGCATACCGAGAGCAGTTCACATGTGTAGGGTAGTGACGTTCTCAAAGGGTCATACACTTTTAGAGAACAGCACACTATAACACTTATAACCCAGTACAGATCATTTGTCACAACGATCTACAGTTTTGGACACTACACAGCATTTTTGTCACAGTTATTTGCGTGACTGTAGCGTGTGTGTAGTGTCAAAACTAATCTCTCAGTCTTTACAGACTGACTTCTGTTTCTCTTTGCTTAATAAGATGTCTGTAGTGTAACTAATGCATGTTTTCTATTTGTCCTTTTTAATTTTGACAGCGTGTTTTATTTGTCTTCCTAATGGCCTGCATGTAATTAATGATGTTTCTGATAAAGCTGCTGCTCGCTTGTGACTCACTGTGCAGTTCTAAAATAACCCATGTGGACTAATGTTACTCTGGCATATTATACAGTTGTACTGTTGGTCAGTATGTACTGTCCTTGTAATAAAGATGACACATAAAGTGTGGGCCCTCAAATCAGTGCAGAAGCAATCCGTCTCAAAGTGTTGACTCCACAACCAACTTGAAGAGGTAGGAGTTAGTGATGGGATTTATGGCTCTTTGAGGGGATCCGGATCTTCGCGATCCGTTCCTTTCAAAGAGCCGTTCAAAAGAACGGCTCTTTGGCTCTTTTTAAATATTTAGTCTGTTTTAAGAAGCCAGCTTGGGGGCATCTCAGTTTATCCTGGAAATAATCACTGGGAGGAATGATGAGGTGAGATTTGTAGTCAAATAATTAAAACTCAGATATCACACACCAATATCTGAGTTTGAATTATTCTGAAATATTGATTATTACCTCATTTGTCATGTGTGGACTATATTCCATAAACCCTATGGAATCACATGGAAGCACAAATCCCTCTGCTTAGACAGTGACATCACTATTTTGGATTTACATTTAGTACAAAGTGTGTGTGTGTGTGTGTGTGTGTGTGTGTGTGTGTGTGTGTGTGTGTGTGTGTGTGTGTGTGTGTGTGTGTGTGTGTGTGTGTGTGTGTGTGTAAAGCTACGTTGACTTGTGTTATTCATACAATACCTACTCACAAATAAACATCAAAAACAAAGCTGGCTGCAATGAATTTCTGTGCAAAACAGCTTTTACTACAAACACTTCCACACAAGAACATTATCACACAAGAACATTTTGATAGAAAACAAAAAATATTTAAAGTAGATAAAATTAGAATAAATAAAATGGAAATGTCTACATACTACATACTATTACTACTGTAAACTTTGCAAATAGGACATCAGCCCCTTCAAGTCAATGAACAATAACAAAGTGGGCTGCAATGAATGTCTGTGCAAAACAGCTTTTAGTGAAAAATTTCTATACAAGAACAGTATCACAAAAGAAAATGTTTAATGTCCTACCCAATGACAGAGGCACGCAGGGTTTTTTTTTCCACTGGAGTACTCACGTGAAGGATGCGTGCACAACTAATAACTAATATCATCACGCTATAAAGGGTCGGCCTGCGCTGGGTGCGCTCCTCCCCCTATAACTGTTCTGTCTCGCGGAGGAGCTCATTTGTGTGCATCTGTGTGAGACACGCATAGGAAAAAAGAACGACAGAAAGAACGGCTCCCCTCCAGCCGCGAATACTACATTGAAGGTACAGTTGTCATACTTTATAACACACTCTGAGAGCAGTTCAATATAAGAACAACAGCACTCCCAGAGACACCCTCTACACGTCCTAAACGGAGGAAATACACATGACGATAGCACAATCTTCTGTGCAATTATAATAATAATAATAATAATAATAAGTTTTATTTATATAGCGCCTTTCCAGAGCTCAAGGACGCTTTACAATAAACAAACAACAATAAGGACAATTGACAAAGAGAGCAGACAGGACAACAACAGGCAAATGAGAGTTCAAGTACAGTAAGTGAAAAAAAATAAATAAATAAATAAAAAAATACAAAAAAAATAAAAAACCCACTAAGAACTGTAACATTCAGAGAATAGGTGTGTTTTGAGCATGGATTTAAATTCAGAGATGGTGTTAACTAAACGGAGTGATAGGGGGAGAGAGTTCCACATTTTGGGCGCAATAACACTGAATGATCTGCCCCCATTGAAAGCAAGGCGATGCCGAGGGACAACAGAAGGCTGGAATCAGCGGATCGTAAAGAGCGTAGGGGTGTAGGGGAGAAGCAGGTTACAGAGGTAGGGAGCAAGGCCGTGAAGAGACTTAAAAGCGAGAAGGAGAATTTTGAATTTAATACGGTAAGCCACAGGAAGCCAGTGAAGATCGTGCAGAATTGGGGAAATATGTGCAGAGCGCTTGGTGTGGGTGAGTAGTCTGGCAGCAGAGTTTTGAATGTATTGTAATTTGGAAATGGAGCTAGCTGGTAGGCCAATGAAAAGTGCATTGCAATAATCAAGGCGTGAGGTGACAAATGCATGGATGATAATTTCAGCATCTGAGATGCTGATAAAGCGGAGCTGAGCGATCGACGTAGATGAAAGAATGCCAATTTAGTGATGGATTTAATGTGAGAGTGGAAAGATAGAGTGGAATCAAAAATTACACCAAGATTTTTAACAGTAGTAGATGGTTTGATAGAAGAGCCGGCGATCTCACAGGTGAGGTTAGTAGGAATTTTATTAGTGAGTGATGAAGGTCCAGTGAAAATAATCTCAGTTTTGTCCATGTTAAGTTTTAGAAAATTTGAATGAAGCCAGTCTTTTATTTCATGCACACAAGCAGAGATTTTGTCAGTTGTGAAGGATAAAGTTGATGTACAGGTAGTATATAATTGAATGTCGTCAGCGTAAAAATGATAATATAATGATAATTATGCATTCGTATTTTTTTTGCAAGATAATCTTACATTATCTCGTACATAATGATAGCACGTTATTTTAAAAGGTCATTAGCGGTGGGCTTCAGAGCATTGACGGTAGTTTATCGTAGCGTATTTTCTACAGTCATTGAGTAGCGGACACGGTGAATAATGCAGTTATACCAAGTTGCGCTCATTTGCACGTTCTATGCCAAAGCCATAACATCCTTATAATAAATCTATTGTTTTGCTGTTAAACTATGTTTAATAACTATGTACGCAATGCACAGTGTTTGGATTAGAGCAAGAAATGCCATGATATATTGTATATCGGGGTCTATTTTTTAAAGCAAAGCCAGTAAAAATAAATTTAAAACTCTACCTTAACAGTATTATAATTAACATGTAATTCTAAATTACCGTATTCAAAGTAATTTTGATGGAGAAAAGTTATTAGCTAGGCTAAATAGTGCTATATATTTAGTCGCGTAAGAGCTCTCAAAACCATCCATAAAAAACAAGAAAATATTATTACTCACCGAAAAAACTGAAGACCACACTTCTGTTAGTACGGCCAACAGCACAGCAAGCCATTTCAACAACTTTCTTCTCAAATCGCCGTATGACTGCGCCCTTACACGAGGACCATTTAAGAAGTTCCATGGGAGAGGCTTAGTTTTAACAGAGTGCCTCTGTCTTCTTCGCTGGAACTCACGCTAGCTGCTTTTGGGGTTGGGTTAGCAGCAGCAACAAGTGTCGTGTTAGCATGTGTTGATGTGAGGTGCTTCATAAGATTTGAGTTGCTTGAAGCAGACGTGGATAAAGTCTTTTTTCCTGGATATATTGTGCATGTTACAGAAACATTCTTGCCTTTAATTTCAATTAACAAGAAGTAGTGCCGATACTTCCAGTTCGAGAACGCTACCTTTGAATTTCCCTGGCTCCTCGTCATTGTCGCTGACGCTGTCTTGTGTTTAGTGGTAGTCAGAGCGTGCATTGAGACCGCGTCAGCCAATCAGTGCTTTTGCAACAGTGACAGACAGTGATGTGTAGCCAAAGCATGACACTTCGCACTTTAGTCAACCAAATTGTAGTAACGCGCCCAGTTTTAGTCTCAGTAACGATAACGGCGTTGCAACAATGGGAAAAGTAATTAGATTACTCCGTTACTGAAAAATAAACTCCGTTAGTAACGTCATTATACTCTAACGCCGTTACTTCTAACACTGATAATCAATAATTATTGCAATTTCTCCACTGCGAGACAAATAAAGACTTATCTTAGAAACAACTTACAAACAACAAGAAGCTGCGAATTATCTGATTGGCTGATTATTTCCAGAGCTGTGCTGCCTTCACTGAACTTCAGGCATAAACAGCACAGATGCAACAGAATAATTTTTATTATTTTTTTATAATTACTGTCATATCTTGCATTTTATCTCCTACTGGCCACTGCGCTGGTGTGGTGGCTGCTGCAGCAGGAACAGTCGACCGTAGTCGCCTTTTGTGCTTCCTGGGTTTATTTGCTCTATCTTCTCAGGTGAAGTTTACTCAACAAGAAAAACAGCACAAGGAAATTATAGTTACCTGATGTAACTACAGTTCTACGAGTGTGTGCTCCGCCCACCTACGGGCTTCGCTAGTGGTTACCTCTCCCTGGCGCGAGCCAGACTTCTGAGAAAGATCAAAGCATTCACCGCGCCAATCATGCCAGTGTACTGGCACAGCCTCAGGGGCTATATAAACCCCTGCGCTCTCCCTTCTTGAACCAGCTCAAAAGAGGGAAGAAGTCCAGCTGGGCCTGAGAGTAGGTGGGCTACGCACACACTCGTAGAACTGTAGTTACATCAGGTAACTATAATTTCTACTTCGTGTGTGCTCCGCCCACCTACGGACTTCGCTAGTGGTTACCTACCAAGGCGAAGGCCGTAGGGTATAAATGTACTCCCAGCTGGACCGGTTCACAACGATTGGCGCGGGAACAAACAACGTCAGGAGCAATGCGGGCCCGCCTCTCCCAAGAGCAGCCAAGCACGCCCCACTACAGGTCACGGCGTCCAAACTGCCTCTCCCAAGAGCATCTGACGCCGTCCTATGTGAGCCTAATCAAGCTGTGCCCAGGACCGCCTCTCCCAAGAGCGTCCTGGCACCCTGTTCAAACTCCCAACTTCAGTGTCCGTGGTCGGGGGATGGACCGCCTCTCCCAAGAGCATCCATCCTGCCCGCCGAGCCCGTGACCGCCTCTCCCAAGAGCACACGGGCCCTCACACGGCTGCACAGACAAACACATCCAAAAAGGAAGCGGAGGATAGTGCCAACAGAAGGGCGGTCTTGAAGGAGAGCAGCCGGACTTCCGCCTGCTCCAAGGGCTCAAAAGAGGGTCCAGACAGACATCCATAACCGTCTGAAGGTCCCAGGGAGGCACCACCTGTCTAGAGGGGGGCCTCACCCTGCGTGCACTCCGAAGAAAACGCTTAACCAAAGGGTGACTACGAGTCGAGAAGCGCCCAAAGCCCTCATGGCCCGTCGTGATGGCTGCCGCAAACACTGCCAGAGTAGATGCGGCACGACCACTATCCAGAAGTCCCTGTAGAAATTCCAGGACTACATTAACTGGACAGCTACAGGGGTCCAACGTCCTGTCACCACACCAAGCGGCAAAGAGACGCCAACGGGTGCTGTATGCCCTGGCCCTGGAAGGTGCCCTAGCACTCTGGATGGTGGACACCACTGCTGGGGGAAGTCCTATATTCATAAGCTTCCCCCTTTCAACCTCCAGACTAGGAGCCTGCGGGTCAGGAATGGTCGGGACTGAAGGGAACCCCCGGCCTGCAGCAGTGTGTCAGGTTGGTTGGGGAGAGGCCACGGGTCCGTCACCGCCATCTGCACCAGGTCCGGGTACCATCTGGCACCCGGACTGTCCGGAGCCACCACCAGGATGTGAAGGCCCTGCAACCTCACCCTGTGAAGCAGAGGGGATAAGAGGCGTAGTGGTGGGAAGGCATAGAGGAGGCCTATGGGCCATGACTCTTGACACCCCTAGCGGTGGGTCGTCTGACGATCTGAGCGAGAACCAGAGTGGGCACTATGCGTTCTCTGCACTGGCGAACAGGTCGGCCACAGGCTGACCGAACCGGCGCCAAGTCTGTCGTGCGACCTTGGGCGCCAAGCTCCATTCGTCGTGTAGAGGGCCACCCTGGGACATCTTGTCTGCCCCTGCGTTGAGTGTCCCGGGCACATGCCCGTGCCCTTAGGGAGGCCACATTAGGATCTCTGCTGCCCTCCGATGAAGGAGGGGTGACCTGGTTCCTCCCTGTCTGTTCAGGTAGGCCACAACTGTTGTGTTGTCCGACCTGATCATCACGTGATCTCCCTTCAAGCTGGGGGCAAAGTGCAGAAGCACCCTCTGCACCGCTACCATCTCCAGCACATTTATATGGGATAGCGTTGGCTCCCAGGCCCCGCCCACTGCGAGCCGGCCTAAGGTCCCGCCCCATCCGGTGAGTGATGCGTCCGTGAACACCTCCACATAGTGTGGGACGCATCCCATGCGCACTCCCAGTTGGAGACGGTCCAGGGTGAGCCAGAATTCCAGATCCTGTCGAGCCCCCAAGGACAGTGAGACCCGGGTCTGTCTGTCCTGTGTGGGATGTAATCGGAGCCGAGCAAACCAGCGTTGGAGCCGTCTCATATGAAGGAGCCCCAAGCGTACCACCGGGTGAGCTGCCGCCATCATGCCCAGTAGGCACCGTACCAGACAAGACGGTGCAGATGGAGCTACCACCAGCCTCTGAGCCAGACTCCTGAGCGCCACCTGTCTCTCCACGGAGAGCCGTGCGCGCATGGTCTGTGCATCCAACTCCAGTCCCGGGTACGTCACCTGTTGTGCTGGCAACAACGAGCTCTTGGCCTGGTTCACCACGAACCCCAGCTTTGAGATGTGACGCAGTACTCTGTCCGTATGCTGCACGGCCCCAGTAGGCACCGTACCAGACAAGACGGTGCAGATGGAGCTACCACCAGCCTCTTAGCCAGACTCCTGAGCGCCACCTGTCTCTCCACGGAGAGCCGTGCGCGCATGGTCTGTGCATCCAACTCCAGAGTCGGGTACGTCACCTGTTGTGCTGGCAACAACGAGCTCTTGGCCTGGTTCACCACGAACCCCAGCTTTGAGATGTGACGCAGTACTCTGTCCGTATGCTGCACGGCTTCCTGGCGAGAGAGAGCAAGGATGAGCCAATCGTCGATGTAAGTCAGGATCCTGAGACCCTGACAACGAAGCGGCTCTAGTGCTGCCTCCACGCATTTGGAAAAGGTGCGTGGGGCGGGAGTGAGACGGTTGAACTGAAAACACCGCTCCCCGATGGTGAACCTGAGAAATTTCCTGTGCCCCGGCAGGATGGAGACGTGAAAATAAGCATCCATCAGGTCGATTGAGGTCATCCAATCCCCCGGGCGGACACTCTCCAGGAGGTGCCTGGTAGTTAACATGCGGAACCTCCTGGTGGTCACATACTCGTTCAGGATGCGCAGGTCCAGGATTGGTCTCACTCCCCCGTTTTTCTTTGGGACCAAGAAATAGGGGGAGTAAAACCCTCTCTCCGCCTCCCCTCGGTCCAGTTCCGAAATTCCACCGCAATGCAGGAGTGAAGAGACCTCCTCTTGGAGAGCCCTTGTCGCTGCCTGGGTTGTGAGCTGTGTGCGCAGGACACCGCGGAAGGGAGGGGGTCGACGGGCAAACTGCAGGGCATAGCCCCTCCTCAGCGTCCTGTCCAGCCAGGGCGATAGAGGGCCGAGAAGGCGTGTCCACGCCTCCAAGAAGTGCGATAGAGGGCGCACCATGTCCTGAACAGGAGGATGTATCGGCCCACCCGCCATCACAAACCCAACTGGAGGTCCAGGATGCGGGGGGCCACCCCAGAAAGGGCTGCCCTACCCTCTTGGGAGGGGACACCTGGTGCCGGTCTGCACGACGGCGCCAAATGTCGTGCCGCTGGCGTCTCGGCTGGAGGTGAGGAGCAAGCTGATGGGACGTTTTGGAGGCTGATTCTAGTCGGTCTTCAAGAGACTGAATATCAGGACCAAACAGGGATGAGGTGGAGAGCGGCAGACCGAGGATGCGTCTCTGCTCCTGTTCCTTCAGGG
The DNA here is from genome assembly GCA_024416835.2 of Perccottus glenii. Classification (NCBI taxonomy): domain Eukaryota; kingdom Metazoa; phylum Chordata; class Actinopteri; order Gobiiformes; family Odontobutidae; genus Perccottus; species Perccottus glenii. The sequence continues at coordinate 6,644,576 of CM044554.2, forward strand.
AAGACAGGCCGAGCCACAGGTGTCTGGTGCCGAGCTCATGGTGCGGCCCCCATCCACGGCGAATGCTTGGGACATCCTCAGGAGAACAGCCGCTGTGGTCTGAACCTCATCTATCTCCTCGGGCGTGAGGACAGATCGCTCATGTGTGAGCTTGTCCAAGGAGCCCGCCAGGAAAGCCAACGCCACCACCTGAGCGGCGTTAGCGTAGCAGCGATCCATCAGCAATGCCATCAATCTGTCCCTCTCTGATGGTAGAGCCGGCTTACCGCTCGGCCAGGGGGTAGATGACGGTAGCAGGCACATCCTCACCCCGTCCTCAACAGGTGGGACGCCGGTGATCTTGTTCCAGCCCACCACGTTGCAATATCCCAGATAGCCTCGGGCGGGACCTCTCGCCGAGAGCGGGCTCTGCCATTCTCGCTGGGCATAATGGGCGATGGGTGTCATCAGAGGGCAGAGACTCGCCACGCGTGGCCGAGAACGAGTCTGTGACGCTAGCCCCAGTGTGAAGTCCGCCGGAGCAGTCTCAAGCTGCTGGGGCGGGAGCGGGGTCTCCATACGAACCGCAGCGGAGGCAAACAGCTGCGGCAGGTCATCTAGCGGGTACCGATGAGCTGGCTGGAGATCAGGGACGGAAACTCCAGTACCGGTGGATCCAGCGTCATCGCCACGGGCCTCCCCGTCCTCACTACTCGCTGCCCAATCCAGCTGAGGTGGGGTAGCGGCAGGGGACACCGCGATGGATAGCGGTGGCAGGTCGGGTCGAGACGGGGAAATAGGACCCATGAAAGCCGCGCGGCGCTCGGACTCCTCTCTGGGTAGGCCGAGGCAGGCGGAGCAGGTAGACCGCTCCAGCTGATGACGCCATCCGAGGCAGGTGAAGCAGCAGTCGTGGCCATCCTCGGGCAGCAGCCAGGCGCAGCAGGAGCGGCAGGAGCGGCGGTGCCCGACACCGGTAGGTGACAAATCTCGGGCACAATCCATTCTTCTAACTACGTGAAATCTTCGCTCTTTTAAATATCTCAGAAGTGCTGAGAGAGAAGAAGGGAGAGCGTTGGGCGAGGGGGTTTATATAGCCCCTGAGGCTGTGCCAGTACACTGGCATGATTGGCGCGGTGAATGCTTTGATCTTTCTCAGAAGTCTGGCTCGCGCCAGGGAGAGGTAACCACTAGCGAAGCCCGTAGGTGGGCGGAGCACACACGAAGTAGAACCGTGTTATTAATTGAAAAATTCAATGTCATTCAACGTCTCTTTTATGAGAACTGTTTATACTTGGTAGGAACATACTATCTAAAGCAGAAGGTATTTCTAAATCGACCTACCCAACCTAGTCAATATACAGCTCTGGAAAAAATGAAGAAAGCACTGCAATTTTTCCATTGAATCAGTATTTCTACAAGTATGGAAGCCATTCCATTCCAATGTCTGTTGAATCCCAACACAGGCACACCTTCTACTGAATGAGGTGCTGATTAGGTAATCACCTGAACCAAATCTTATTAAATAAGGGAAACTATAAAAAAAAACACTTCTGTGGTCATCACTATCCTCTTGCAAATAAATGCTCTAAATTACAATATTTTTATTTGGAATTTGGGGAAAATGTTGTCAGTAGTTTATAGAATAAAACAAAAATGTTAATTTTACCCGAACACATACTTTTAAATAGTAAAACCAGAGAAACTGATCATTTTGCAGTGGTCTCTTAATTTTTTCCAGAGCTGTTCATCACTCAAAATATTAAAAAGCCAATTAAACTCATTATATTAGAAGATCACAATTAGTGAAAGAATATGAAAAAGGTGGTTTACAAACAGTAGTTTACAAGATTATTATTTGAGTTTTTAAGATGAACCTAATAAAGCCAGATACAATATGGTTTCAGATTCCTAAAAATATATTTTAAAAAGGTCGGAGGATTGGAATTTCAAAAATGTTAAAATGTGATTTTGAAATTTCAAAACTGCTGATAAATACCATAAACAAGCTCTTTACCCACAACTTTAAACAAATGGCTCACCCTTGTGGAACAACAGAACAATTACAGTCATTAGGAAAACATTATTTAATCAAACCTTTTATAACAAAAAAAAAAAGGTTTATCACTGATCTATTAGATGAACAAGGATGAGACACTGAATTTAAAGAAAAATGTAATATTCAATGCTCTAGGGAATACAACAAAATATGGAAAGCAAGCCTATTAAATTTGATACAGAACCAGTTATCTTACACAAAAATACATGTAAGTATGCCCAAGTTACAGATAAAGTCCAAAACAATGACAGAAAATGTGACAATCGAATGATTAGAAAAGCACTAAAATGTAAGCTATTTAATCATTTCAATACTTGACTACTTAAAGTAGTCCATTCCGCCAAAAGCCAAGGAAATGCAATTTTAAATAATAAATGGCTACTAAATGCAAAGAAAAATATATGGATTTGAGGTGTCATCTGTCTCAGGATACTGAACATTTTTTTTACTTTTGTTCCATAACAAGAAATTTATTTGGCAAAATCTCATTAAAACCTGATCAAATTCTTTACATCAACAACACTCTTACAAATGAATTATTTTCAATAGTTAACATAATTGTAAATACCACATACACAAAAGTAAATGGAAAAATTAGACCTGCTCTGACTGTTTGTAAAATTGAACTGAAATTGTAATTTTCATCCTTACTGGTACTTAAAACCACCTACCATAATGTAAACTTGCTTTGAGAATTTTTTCACTCACAGTTAGTGGTTGGGTGAAGCCATAAATTTTCAAACAACTGGATTTACTATTTTTAAATCATAATGACAACAGAAAATACCCAAAGGACCCTGATCAAAAGTTTACAGTTTAAGTTCTTAATACTGTGTATTCCCACCTTTGACAACAGCAATGACAGCTTGAAGTCCTTTGTTGTAGTTGTAGAGGAGGCTCTTTATTTTCTCAGATGGTAAAGCTGCCCATTCTTTCTTTCCCAAATTTTTGAGCTGTCTTGCATGTTTGAACCTTCACGTTATGCTGCTGTGGCCAGTGACAAGTCGACTTGGTCTTTGCTATGGATTGTTGTCATGTTGGAACGTCCAAGTACGTCCCATGCGCAGCTTCCGGGCTGATGAGTGCAAATTTTCCTCCAGTATTTTCTGATAACATGCTGCATTCATCTTGCATTTAATTTTAACCAACTTTCCTGTGCCTTTGTAGCTCACACATCCCCATAACATCAGCGATCCACCTCCCTGTTTTCTCACTCCTCTTCAAATGTAACGTTTATGGTTGTGGCCAAAAGGTTAAAATTTTGGTCTCATCACCCCAAATGACTTTGTTCCAGAAGTTTTGAGGCTGTGCTGTTTGGCGTACTGTAAGCAGAATGCATTGTGACATTTGCGTAGTAATGGCTTTCTTCTGGCAACTCGACCAAGATGCAAGGGTCTGTCAGGAGCCCAGAAACTTACTGACCTTTTACACACACACACACACACACACTGATTACAAGCAAACAGATCACAGGTGAGGATGGTTACCTTTAGTAGCCATTCTAACCTGTTTGTGTCAACTTGTGTGCATGTTATCAGGCCAAAATCAACAGGGTATGTAAACTTTTGATCTGGGTCATTTAGGTATTTTCTGTTGTCATTACGATTTAAAAAAGGTAAACCCATGTTTGACAATTATTGGCTTCACCCAAACACTAACTATGAATGAAAGAAAGGTATTTGTGTTATCCTTCATATTCTCGGAAAAATGGGCCAAAAAAAAAAAAAAATTTTAAAAATCACAAATTCTGCCAGGGTGTGGAATGTAATTATTTTTGACTTGTTTTTACTTTTTTTTTTATAATTAATTTCCTTATGTATCACATATGACTGTAACACTTTGTATGTATTGCAGTGGTCTTTGAACAATTTACTAGAAACTTGTGATATTTAATTTTTGCCATATCGCCCAGCCCTATGGTGTATGTGCAATTTGTGTTTTTTAAGAGCGGCTGCTTGACTAAATGCCGTTCCACACACATCACAGTTGTATGGTTTTTCTCCTGTATGAACGCGACGGTGCCTTGAGAGATGACTTGAGTTAGTAAAACTCTTCTCACAGTGGTCACAGTTATACGGTCTTTCTCCGGAGTGGATTCTCATGTGCACTGTAAGGTTAGATGCGTGAGTAAATGTCATTCCACACTGATCACAACTGTATAGTTTTTCTCCTGTATGGACTCGACGATGCATTAACATTTCTTGAGATCTTTTGAATTTCTTCCCACACTGGTCACACTCGTAAGGCCTCTCTCCAGTGTGGATTCGTGTGTGACTGTTAAAGCTGTATAAATGAGAAAATGCCTTTCCACAGTCTTTACAGCTGTAAGGTTTTTCACCCGTATGGATTCGACGATGCTCTAAGAGGTGACATGATGTTCTAAAACTCTTCTCACACTGGTCACAGCTATAGGGCCTCTCTCCAGTGTGAATTCTCATGTGCTGCTTAAAGCTGCTCAGTTGATTATTTAATCAACTGAGCAGCATTTCCACACTGATCCACTTAATTATAAAAAAAAAAGTAAAAACAATTTCCACACTGATCACAGTTTTCTCCTGTGTGGACTCGACGGTGCACTGTGAGGCCATATGATGTAGTGAAACTCTTCTCACACTGGTCACAGTTGAAGGTTTTTTTTTCCCAGAGTGAGTTCTCAAATGAGATTTAAAGGTGTGCTCTACTGTAAAAGACTTGTCACTACTGGTCACAGGTGAGCTTCATAATAATTGGGTTGCTGAGGTGACCACGGTCAACTTGTTTCTCTGCAAAGATGGAAACAGAAACAGGAAAGAAACAAAAGATAATGAGGTAAAGACACTAATCAATCTATTTAACAGCAGTTTATAGACTTATTGTATGTATTAGTCAGTCCACATCTGAGACACCTCTACCAAATGCCCCCAGATGTAGCTTTGAGCAAATTAAGACTGAGCCTGGATCAGTCCAAAAAAGGCCACCCACAGATGGCTTCTGGCACCGACTGGGAAATCAAACCAACAGCCATGTCCCCAGTGATGACTGGATCCCAGATCTGGGACTTTGGTGAAATGTCCTGACTGATACCAGACAGTTTTCCTTTTTTCAAAAGGAGAACGGTCTGGCCTCTTTCTCATAGCAAATCCCTTCCTCTGGGATTTTGCAGACGGACCAATCACAGCAGCAGGGTGTGGTTTGCTGGCCATGCCATACACAAGTGACTCGGCTCGCACGGCTAGTCCAAAACATTCAACATGGCGGACGTTGCTACTGAGAGAACTTTTATTTCTGCTCTTGCCTCGGTTATGAATAACCAGCAAAGTATAATAACGATGAAACCACTAGCGCCACTCACGTGGCTTCCTTGTTGACAAACGGTTGTGTGGTTTTGCTTTTTTTTGTGTCACGTCCAGTGTTCCTCTGATTGGTTAAAATTACGCCCGTAAATCCCGCCCTGGACAATAATATACAGTGCCTTGCGAAAGTATTCGGCCTCCTTGAACTTTGCGACCTTTTGCCACATTTCAGGCTTCAAACATAAAGATATGAAACTGTAATTTTTTGTGAAGAATCAACAAGTGGGACACAATCATGAAGTGGAACTTCAGGACTGAGAGACGAGAGGTCAGTGGATCCATTCACTTGGATCCACTGACCTCTCGTCTCTCAGTCCTAGATCCTGTATCCCTCGATGAGCTGACAAAGGTGGTTTCTTCATGTAAAGCAACTATGTGCCTTCTGGATATCCTGCCAGCAAAACAGCTTAAAGAACTGTGGCCCTATATAGGGCAAATTATGTTAAACATTATAAACTTGTCCCTGTCTAATGGCACCGTTCCTTCCCTCCTTCCCTCCAAACCCCTACTCAAAAAACCTACTTTGGATCCTAAATAATTACCGTCCTGTCTCCAATTTACCTTTTCTATCTAAAGTCCTCGAAAAAGTTGTGTTAAAACAACTTACTCTATATCTATCAGAAAATGACCTCCCCGAGCCGTTTCAGTCTGCATTTAGGGCCTCTTATTCCACTGAAACAGCTTTAGTTAAAGTGACTAACTTTAACCTTCTATAACCTCCTTCAGATTGACGAGGACTCATCGGCTCTACTGTTATTGCTAGATCTCAGCGCTGCATTTGATACGATTGATCATGCAGTGCTAATCAACAGACTAAAGGATGTGTTTGACATCTCTGTCTCTGCTCTTGCTTGGTTAGAATCCTATCTGTGTGATAGGTCTCATTTTGTCTCTTTTAATAAATCCTTCTCCTCCATGGCACCAGTGAAATTCGGTGTGCCACAAGGGTCTGTGCTTGGTCCCATACTTTTTTCACTATATGTTACACCATTGGGACAAATCATCAGAAGTTATGGAGTAAACTTCCACTGTTATGCCGATGATACACAGCTGTATCTACCAATAAAAGCGAATAATACTACTGACATCAAGCGTCTAGAGGCCTGCCTCGTTTCAATTAAAACATGGATGTCTAAAATCTTCCTCCATTTGAACTCGGATAAAACAGAGCTCTTGTTAATTGGTCCTGCCAGTCATCGGCACAAGTTCAACAATCTTACTGTCTCAATCAACAATTGTGTGTTGGAGCACGGCAACACTGTGAGGAACCTTGGTGTCATTTTTGACTCCACACTATCTCTGCAGCAGCACATTAGTGAGGTCACTAAACTGGGCTTTTTTCACTTGAGGAATATCTCAAAAATTCGCTCCTGCCTCTCTTTAGCTGATGCTGAAATTCTCATTCATGCATTTGTCACATCCAGGCTGGACTACTGCAATGCGTTATTCTCTGGACTGCCGAGGAAAAGTACTCACAGACTACAAATGGTCCAAAATACAGCCACCAGACTTTTAACAAAGACCAGGAAGTTTGATCACATTACTCCGGTCCTGGCTTCATTACATTGGCTTCCTATTCATGTTAGAGCTGATTTCAAAGTTCTCCTGTTAACATATAAAATCCTTTGTGGACGCGCGCCCTCTTACCTATCTGAGCTCATCACCCGGTATACTCCAGCTCGTACCCTTCGCTCTCAGGACGCTGGCCTCCTTCAACTTCCTCGAGTAAAGAAGAGGTCTGCTGGCTACAGAGCCTTTTCTTATAGAGCCCCATTTTTATGGAATGGGCTCCCGGCGGAAGTGCGGCGAGCTGACTCTGTTGAGGTTTTCAAAAGCAAACTCAAAACATACTTATTTCACCAAACGTAGAGGAGTGGAGACTGATTGATCATAGGTTTACGTTTACACTGGTTGTAGCTGTAGGTACACGTTTACACTGGTTGTAGCTGTAGGTACACGTTTACACTGGTTGTAGCTGTTGATACACACTAAACCGCTCATACTATTTCTTCTAAGAGTAGTTTTACTGCATCCTACCTTTTACCTTTAATTTGGGGCGGCCCATTAATCGGGGACACCTGGGCCCGGTGTTCTTGGGGTCTACTAATTGCTCTATTGCAATATGACAAATGGGGACTCGTCCTTTAAAATTATTTTGTAGTCAGTGCGTTTAATTTGTTGTTTGTTTTGTTTGGTTACTGCATTTTCTTCGTTTGGTAAATGCTGCACGCTGATTACTGATTAGAACCCGGTGCGTGCACCTGCTCTGTGCACGCTGCTGTTTTTTCAGCTGTTTTTTTTTTTTTGTTAAGGCACACCTTGTATTTTTTTATTATTCTTTCATTGTCGTTTTTCCGGGAGCTCTGGTCAGAAGAGAAGGTAAGTGTTGCCCCAAAGCAATAAATGAGATCCTACTGTTAGGCTTCAGTGGTGTTTCCCTTTTGGGATTTGTCAGTTGTTTTTGTAGTGTTGTGGTGACCTGGCTAGGGCTAACCCTTGTCTTTGACAGTTATCTTATAGGCAACTTCATAAGATCCGTGGGATATTTTATTTTTTTATTAAGAAAAGCCATGCAATTTCAACAAAATGGTCACATCATGCCCCTCCTTAAACCGCAACCTTATCGTGGTGGAGGGGTTTGAGTGCCCGAATGATCCTAGCAGCTATGTTGTGCTATATGCCCCTGGTAGTGTCTTCCAAGGCAAACAGGTCCTAGGTGACGGGCCAAACAAAGAGCAGTTAAAACCCCCTTATGGATAGGAGAATATCAAGGACCGTGACGTCGCCCGGTATGGCGCAACTGGGCCCCACCCTGGAGCCAGGCCCGGGGTTGGGGCTTGCATGCGAGCGCCTGGTGGCCGGATCTTTCCTCACGGGCCTGGCGCAACTGGGCCCCACCCTGGAGCCAGGCTCGGGGTTGGGGCTTGTATGCGAGCGCCTGGTGGCCGGATCTTTCCCCGCGGGGCCCGGCCGGGCTCAGCCTCGGGCTTAGCCCGAAAGAGCGACGTGGGGCCGACATCCCGTGGGCCCACCACTTGCGGGAGGAACCGTAAGGGGCCGGTGCAAAGTGGATTGGGTAGCAGTCGAAGGCAGAGGCCTCAACGACCCAATCCCCGGACACGTAATCTGGCGCTAGGGACATGGAATGTCACCTCGCTGGCGGGGAAGGAGCCTGAGCTTGTGCGGGAGGTTGAGAGACTACCGACTAGAGATAGTCGGGCTCACCTCCACGCACAGCTTGGGCCCTGGAACCCAAATCCTTGAGAGAGGTTGGACTCGCCACTACTCTGGAGTTGCCTGCAGTGAGAGGCGGCGGGCTGGTGTGGGCTTGCTCATAGCTCCCCAGCTCAGCCGCCATGTGTTGGAGTTCACCCTAGTGAATAAGAGGGTCGCTTCCATGCGCCTTCGGGTCGGGGATAGGTTTCTCACTGTTGTTTGTGTTTACGGGCCAAATGGCAGTCGAGTCTCTGGGAGGGGTGCTGGAAAGTGCTCCAACCGGGGACTCCGTCGTTCTACTGGGGGACTTTAACGGTCACGTGGGCGGCGACAGTGACACCTGGAGGGGCGTGATTGGGAGGAACGGCCCCCCGGTTCTGAACCCGAGCGGTGTTCGCTTATTGGACTTCTGTGCAAGTCACAGTTTGTCCATAACGAACATGTTCTAGCATAAGGGTGTCCACCAGTGCACGTGGCACCAGGACATCCTAGGCCGGAGATCGATGATCGACATTGTGGTCGTTTCATCTGACCTCCGGCCGTATGTCTTGGACATTCGGGTAAAGAGAGGGGCAGAGCTGTCAACTGATCACCACCTGGTGGTGAGTTGGATCCGATGGCGGGGGAGAAAGCTGGACAGACTCGGCAGGCCCAAACATACTGTGAGGGTCTGTTCGGAACGTTTGGCAGAGCCCCCTGTCAGAAAGATCTTTAACTCCCACCTCCGGCAGGACTTCGATCAGATCCCGAAGGAGGTTGGAGACATTGAATCTGAGTGGACCATGTTCTCCACCTCCATTGTCGATGCGGCCACTCGAAGCTGTGGTCGTAAAGTCTCCAGTGCCTGTCGTGGCGGCAACCCCTGGACCCGGTGGTGGACACCGGAAGTAAGGGATGCCTTCAAGCTGAAGAAGGAGACCTACCAAGCCTGGTTGGCTCGTGGGACTCCTGAGGTAGCTGATAGGTACCGGCAGGCCAAGCGGACTGGAGCCCGTGTGGTCGTGGAGGCTAAAACTCGGGTCAGGGAGGAGTTCGGCGAGGCCATGGAAAAGGACTATCGGTCGGCCTCGAAGAAATTCCGGCAAACCGTCCGGCGCCTCAGGAGGGGGAAGCAGTGCCCTGCCAACACTGTTTACAGTGGAGGTGAGAATCTGCTGACTTCAACTGGGTAAATTGTTGGACGGTGGAAGGAATACTTCGAGGATCTCCTCAACCCCACCGACACGTCTTCCTAGAGGAAGCAGAGGCCGAAGGCTCGGAGGTGGATTGGTCCATCACCCAGGCCTCAAGTCTCTGGATGTTGTAGGGCTGTCTTGGTTGACACGCCTCTGCAACATCAACGAACGTGGCTTGGACTTAATCTGTCTGACGTGCAGCAGCAAATTATACTCTGTAGAGTGTGTGGGGCAACAGTTCCGGCTAAGAGAGGTAACACGACTAATCTGTTCTACCACCTCAAAACAAAACATGTTACTGAATACCAGCATTGCCAGGCAATGCAGCCAACCCCAAGCTCTAGTAACGTTAAGAAAAAACAGGAACTGATCCAGACCTCCATCCATCAGTCATTTTCAAAAGGTACTCCTTACAGTAGGAAGAGCCCGCGATGGATTGAAATTACCAGGGCGATAATTGTTTACTTGTGTAAGGACATGGTCCCTTTTCAAACGGTAGAGAGACGCGGCTTTAAAGCCATGATCAGAGCTATTGATCCACGATACGAAGTGCCAAGCCGCAAATACTTTACAGAAACAGAGATGCCAAAATTGTACACCGAGCTCCGCAAAAAGGTTGAAAAAAATCTGTGTGACTTGAACTATTTTGCCACTACAACGGACCTGTGGTCGAGCCGTACCATGGAGCCCTTCATCAGCCTGCTTTCATTTTGCACTTTATTATGTTTTCATTTGAAGTATCTGTGCACTACACTTGGAAGACACTTCTTTATTTAAAATAGCCATTTGCCATTGCCTAATTAGGCTGCAGTTAAGAGACTTTGTTTTTATTTAAAGTATTTGTGCATTACACAAAATAATTTTCTTTGCCTAACTGAAAGTATTATTACTGAAAGTAAGTATTTTTTTCTTTGTTAAAGTCTCTGCAGCTAGTGTACTTGAATTATGTTATGTTGTATAATAATTACAGTTTTGCAAAATAAATGTTCTCAAAATTACATAAAATGTTTCTTTCTTTCTTTAAAAAAAAAAAAAATTAGCAGTTTGGCTTTCCTTAGGGTCTATGTAACCTGTTCTGAAATGGGTCTATTATAATTTATTAATCGCAATTTATATCGTTATCGCAAGAGGCTGCAATGTATATCGCAATATGGATTTTAGGCCATATCGCCCATCCCTAGCCGGAAGTAAGTCAGACCTGTTCCCACTCCGGCAGGGCTGCCCTTATCTTTACTGTATAGACAGGATTTCTAGGTAGGGATGGCCCGATACCATTTTTTTCCAAAAGTATTTACATTTGTGTACTTTCCGATACCGAGTACCGATACCAATATTTCTACTGCGAAAGTAATTACAGGCTACCAGAAAAGAAGACAGAAGACTATTTTAGAACACAGGTTAGAAGACTGTTTTTATTTTCTCTGCTTGTTTTAACAAGTCTAAAATAAATAATGAGTAAAATAATAAATGTAGGCAATTTCAAATAAAAAATAAATTATATATATTTCTGTGTAAACAAAAAGCCTCAATACTGGAACTGTCTTCACAACTGACAAAATATAAATAAAACGTATTGTACAGTCAACACCGTCAACTCAACAATATATCAATGAAATGTTTGACAACGTCTCCAGTTTTCAATTTAACTTAATTTCAATGTAACTGTTGTGTAGTCTCAATGAAACACTTACATATTTCAATTAAACAAAACATCAATGTAACTATTGCAAGTCTCAATTAAACTACTGCATATTTCAATTAAACAACAATTAAACTAGGTGGCACAGTGACAGCTCCCTTGTTTCAATTAAACAAACATTTCAGTCAGCAATGTAATCTGAACTAGCTTAGGTACTTTTTGGGAGAATGAGAGGCAGGTTCTTAATGATGAACAAAATCATCTCTGCATTATCAGCTGTGATTCTGTTTCTATTGTCATTCACAATATGTGACACTGAGCTGAACAGCCTTTCACTGTCAACACTACTGCATGGTGCTGAGAGGTATCTGGATGCCATTTTGGCCAGAGAAGGGAACCGCACTTTGTTAACAGCCCAGTATTGTAGTGGTTTGTCTTCTCAAAAAATTGTGGTCTCCCCTAGGTATGTCTCTAATTGTGCAGTAGAACCTACTTGAGCTCTGTTTAGAGAGACTGGTGCTTGCTCATCTGCTATTTCATCAAATATACTGTCCAGGCTGCTGCTTGCCTGGTCCCTGCGTGGTTTTCTGGCAGGAGGTTCGTGCAGGTTATGATTCTCCTCTTCTCTAGACGACCTCAACAGCTCACGCATCAGCATCTCCTTGGCATTTGCAGCAGTTTTGGTGTTAGAGAAAAAAAGATTTTTATACCTATAACAGAGGGAGAAAAAAATTAGGCATCAGACAATAGTATTATATTAATATTAAAATAACAGCCTAATCAAATAATTTATTAATGAAAATGAAATACTAAAATGTAATTTTCAGCAAGACATTGGCAACTTTTAACTCGCTATCTAGCACACACACACACACAGACACAGATACACACACAGACAGACAGACAGACAGACACACACACACACACACACATATAGATACAGACCCACACGCACACAGAAACAAACACGCACACACACACACACACACACACACACACACACACACACACACACACACACACACCTACCTTGGGTCGAGTAGAGTAGCGATGCTGTAGAGGGGTTGTTCTTCCACATCAGAAAATCGCCTCCTGACAGCTGCAGCTAAAGTCCCTTTCATAGTTTTGATGCCATGGTCATCGTCGTCTCTCTAGACAGAAATCGCTGCAATACAGTGACAGAACAGTTACAACCTTTTCCAGCAGTGCCCACTGGTGAGCCGTGAGATTATCAGGGAGTTCATGTTCGGACACAAAAACTCCTAGTGCCCGTTTCTGCTCAATCAGAGACTGGATCATGTAAAATGTACTGTTTCAGCGGGTCTGTATGTCCTGCTGTAGTCGTTTTGCAGGCTGACCAATCTCTAACTGAATGTCTTCGAGGCAGGAGTAGGCTAGAGTAGAATGTTTAAAATGGCCAACGATTTTGCGTCCGATAGCCAATGCATCAGCAACACTTCTCTGTGACAAAAGTCCTTTGTGGACCACCAGCTGGAGAGTGTGAGCGGCACAAGGTAGGCTGGGGAGTCCAGCATCATTCATGCCCTTAATCATATTTTTAGCGTTGTCTCGTAGCACAACGTGGACAGAGGTTTTCGGAATGCACCAGGTCTGAAGCATCCCATCGAACGCGCCTGCTATGGCTTTGCTGGTGTGCGAACCCTGAAACGGCTTTGCTTGTAAGGTGGCTTGGCGAAGAGTAAAGTTGTCATCAATCCAATGTACAGTTAAACTGAGCAGAGACATTGGGCAGATACTACTTGACCAAATATCTGTTGTCAAACTGACGGTCGAAACGTCACGCAACAGGCCACTGACGTGCTTTTTCACATCATGAAACACTTTCAGTAGCATAGCGGTTGTTATGTGATGGCGACTCGGAATTTCGTATCGCGGCTCCAGTATGCGAAGAAGATGTCGAAATCCTATATTTTCAACAGCCGGTCATCAAGTGCAATAAAGTATGCAATTCCCTCTGTTATTTTTAGTGCCCGTGGATTATCTCTGGACATCTTCTCGCGCTTCTGTAAAACCTGTGTTAATGTTGGCTGCTGAGTTGCTTGTTTAGCTTGCCTAAACTGTGTGTATTCAGCACTATGATGCATCTTCAGATGTTTAATTAGATTGCTGGTGTTAAACGATGTACTTTCTTTTCCTCCTCTCGACACCTTAGCTGAACATAACTGCCTTGCTGCTGTCATCATCCCTTATCTTGAAATGAGCCCAAATCGCCGACATTTTACGTTCATATGGCGTTCACCTAGACAAAGCGGCGGCTCGCGGCGGCCAGTTTCGTTTCACAAAAACGTGGTATCGGTGCATGGTATCAGCTCATTTTTATGAGTACGAGTATATGAGGACAGTATCGACCCGATACTCGAAGCCAGTATTGGTATCGGGCCATCCCTATTTCTAGGCGCAGCCAAAGGGCCGGAGGGAGTCTGGTTTGGGGACCACAGGATCTCGCCTCTGCTTTTTGCAGATTATGTTGTCCTGTTGGCTTCATCAAGCCAGGACCTCCAGTGTGCACTGGGACGGTTTGCAGCCGAGTGTGAAGTGGCTGGGATAAGGATCAGCACCTCCAAGTCTGAGACCATGGTTCTCAGTCGGAAAAGGGTGGCTTGTCCCCTTCAGGTTGATGGAGAGCTCCTGCCTCAAGTGGAGGAGTTCAAGTATCTTGGGGTCTTGTTCACGAGTGAGGGAAGGAGGGAACGTGAGATTGACAGATGGATCGGTGCAGCTTCTGCAGTAATGCGGTCGATGTACCAGTCTGTCGTGGTGAAGAAGGAGCTGAGCTGTAAGGCAAAGCTCTCGATTTACCGGTCAATCTACGTTCCTACTCTCATCTATGGTCATGAGCTTTAGGTCATGACCGAAAGAACAAGATCCCGGATACAAGTGGCCGAAATGAGCTTTCTCCACAGGGTGGCGGGGCGCTCCCTTAGAGATAGGGTGAGGAGCTCGGTCACTCGGGAGGAGCTCAAAGTAGAGCCGCTGCTCCTCCACATCGAGAGAAGCCAGCTGAGGTGGCTCGGGCATCTGTTTCGGATGCCTCCTGGACGCCTCCCTAGGGAGGTGTTCCGGACATGTCCCACCGGGAGGAGACCCCGGGGAAGACCTAGGACACGCTGGAGGGACTCTCGGCTGGCCTGGGAACGCCTCAGTATCCCCCCGGAAGAGCTGGAGGAAGTGTCTGGGGAGAGGGAAGTCTGGGCGTCTCTGCTTAGACTGCTGCCCCGGATAAGCGGTAGAAGATGAATGGATGGATGGGTCACATCATGTAGTTGGCAGAACAAAATAACCAGGGTAATATAGTATTAATAACTCAACAACTGAAAAAGAGACTATGGCTCTTCAACATTTTGAAATGTATGTTTCTTGCGGTAGCGGACCTCGTTTTCACAGACCACAACCCACTAACCTTCTTGAACACATTTAAGTGTCCAAATCAGCGTCTCATTTGATGGGCATTGTTCCTTCAGGCCTATAGCCTCCGCATTCAGCACATTAAAGGTCAAGATAATGTGCTGGCTGACACTCTTTTACGGTCACCTGTTTAAACTGCTTTGGGGATGTAGTATTGTCTTTAAAGTGAAGAGGAAGAACAGCCCTGGCCTCATTTTGCTTACACACAGGCCTACTGTAGGGATTGGTTTCAAAGGTTTTATGTGAATAAAAAAAAAAAAAGACATCAGACATTATGACTAAACAGTTACTCAGTACATGAGTAGTCTTTTAACTCAATACTTTTTTACTTTTTTACTTGAAATTTGACAGTTTCAAGTTGCATAGTACAGAAATAGCACATAAAGTCATTGTCATTCTTAAACTTTTTTTATAAAATGTCTTACCGGATCAATTTGATTAAATATCTTATAACAGCTTGCCCTGACTTTATTAGTGACTATAAAGTGACATTTATAGGGAAACAGCCAAACCGAAGGCCCAAGGTACATTATTACAGTGTGGAGCCCAAGTGGTAACATAAGGACTGCAGAAATTTTGTTTTGGAACAATTCATGGATAATTCTGCTATTATTTCTATGCAACCCAAAACAGATTTACCCACAGGCAGTATTAAGTGGGTTAAAAAAAATCCATATTTTTGTTCATAAAGATTTATATACAATTCATAAAAACATAAAAGTAAAAATAGAGGTGTGCATGGTGCCACTAGATTAGATCTATTATTTTAAAGTTGTTTGGAGAAAATACATTTGTTTATCTTGAAGCTATTTAATTTATTTATTTACTTCATTCCCCGTGATCGTCATTTATTGACGGTCCCTTAGTGTTAATGCTCTGTGCTAAGGCCGGAGCTTCGAGAGTGAGTTCCCCGCAACCAAGACACAGTAGTCGGACACAGACAACTGAACCTCCCGGTGAAAGTGTGGAGCCAAATATCCAACGTCCAAGGCCGGATTAACCATTAGGGCAACTGGTCACTTGCCCAGGGGCACAGGACATCTAAGGGGCCCTGGCAACCATCAAATAGGCTATTATGTTACAATAAGTCATGTTATAAATGCAGTACTCGCTTTTCTTAATTATATGTAGATTTTTGCAACCTGTTCAAAATATCATGTTAAATCACGTCAAAAACCGTTTCTGTAGCTTCTTGCGCAGCAGATACAGATACAGATACAGATAGCTTTATTAATCCCCAAAGGGCAATTCAGTTTCTACAGTACAGTACACCGTCTAGACATACAACCATTCACACAGCCGATGTATGTATATAACAAGGGTAACATGATAGGGCCTGGGTCCTAGAACAATTTATAAATAAAAAGACATCGGAGCAAAAAAAGTCCATAATTATTTCCTCAGCTCGTTGTCTAACAGCATAATTGCTGAAGGAATAAATGATCTCCCATAACGGTTTGTCTTTCTAGGGGGCTGCAAATAACGCCGACCTGATGGCATAAGAACAAATTCGTCACCCAAAATATGATTTTGGTTCAACAGACTTTTTACAGCGAGCGAGGGAAAGCTGTCACGTCTAATCACGTGACTTGACACTCTGAAATTTGAAATCCATGGGAAGATGGAGAAGCAGTTATGCAGGAGCGTTAAAAGAAAATTCAAAAGAGAAAAAGAATTGAAATTAGTCGACAACTTGAAACATATTCCAAAAAAAGCCAAATTTTTTACTTCAAATCAGTGCTCTCTGAGTAATAGTGATGGGCTTTTTCTCTTTTGGCTCACAAACGGCTCTTTGAATAATAAATGTTTTAACTAGGATTTTGACTGCAATACGTGTAGAAACAGTTCTAATTAAATTATTAAATGAAATCATACTCACAATTTCTTTAAAAATGCATTAATTTGTTATAAAAAAGAATGCTATTAAACATTTGCATTACATTTTTTTTTTTGCCAATTCGGCTTTTTTTCGCTACAGACATTGACTTTTGCATAAACTGGTCCTTTATAGAAGACTGCGTTGTTGTCAGCCCTCCCTTCTAATATAACTGGCTGACACCTCGTGTATGATTGACAGGAATAGACAGTTGAAACTAATGAGGCTTAAATAATTATATTTTTGTGTTGTTCAGTGAATTATTAGTACATTTTTTTACTAAACTAAAATAATTCAATATTTTATTATTACATAATGGTTTAATTACTATAGGATATATTTAAAAAAATAGAGCCGACTCACTCGCGAACGACCCAGTAAAGGCATCGGCAATAAGAACACTGAAATCCCTCCGTCACCTGTGGCCGTGGAGACAGCTAACGTTAACGTTAACCTAAGTGTTAGCAGTCAGGCTACTACCAGAGTTGGAGCTAACAGTGAGACATGGAACAACAACAGCCAAGAGCAAGAGGACGACGAGCATGAACAGCCTCTTCATCATCACAACGAACAAGTACAACTGAAGAAGCCGAGACAGCCAGCAGCCCCAGCACCGGCCAAACCTTCACGCTCCCGTCAGACCCGGCACTATAATCGGGCTGCCAGGTACCCATCATCAGTGAGGGAGTCTGGGCTTGGGTGTCGAACCCGCGCCCACACAAATGTATATTTAAAGTCTAGAAGGAAAGCCACTGAGTAATCTGCTGTAAGAAATTAAAGAAAAAATGAATCTTAGATAGCATTAAATGTTTTGAGTTTACACAATTTATGTTTATGTTAAGGCCAGTATCTTAGGGAAGATAATAAGGGTTGATAGTTGCGTATGAATGTAGGCCAATATTAAAGTCAAAAAGGCCAATGTGTTAGGCTCACCTGTTAAAACAATATAAAATATAACATTATCTTTACTGGGAAATGTATGAGTACAAAGTCAAGAAGGCCAGTTAACTTAATTAGGCTCAATGTGTTAATTATTATTATTATTACATCAATTTTATATAGCGCTTTTCCAGGTACGCAAAGACGCTTTACATATCAATTATTCATTCACTCCACAGTCACACACTGGTGGTAGTAAGCTACATCTGTAACCACAGCTGCCCTGGGGCAGACTGACAGAGACGTGGCAGCCATTCTGCGCATAAGGACTCTCCGACCATCACCAAGTACATTCACAATGTGTTTAATGTCTTCAATTAACAAAATTGTGTGTTTATGAGTTCAGTCTTGAAAGGAGGCCAGTTGTAAGGCCCATTTGTTAAAATAAAATTATAAGAATATACAGTAGTGCATTAACATAAAATGTTGATATAGTTGATTGTGAAACAAGAAACATGAGTTTGACTTTAAATTACTGTAACAGTGTAATGATTTACTTTTACGCAATACATACTAATTGCCTGCTTCATAATTTCCCATTGTAGCATTTTAGAAATAATCTTTGTTCTAATTTTAATTGTAAAAAGTTATGTTAAACATTTGTGCATCTGTTCTGTCTCTTGAATGCACTTTAAGCTGAGGCTATTTATTCTGTCCTTCAGTTGTGAAGTAATGTTCTATTCCCTGTTCAGTCACAAGAGGTCAGCATTGTCATTTGGTCATTGGTTATTTGATGGTTATTTGATTGTGTTTACCAATGCCATCTAGCGGCCGACTCCTGTAAGCAGCAGTTAAATTAGTAGAGTGGCCATTCTGAAATGCAGTCGTGGAGAACACGAAAACGCACTTCTTGTATGACTGTATGTTGTCGGTGAGCCTTGACAAGACATAGTCTGTAAGCCTATGAAAACTGTTTTGTTGTTGTCTAGTACTTAAATGTATTTGTGATTTAAGTAATACTTGTAGTAACATGTAGCGTATGAGGATATGTTTGTATAAACATATACCAGATTAATTTTAATAATTAATTTTGATATTAATATTAATCTATTAACATTAATTTCTGATTAAAAGATGCACCACCCTGGTTTTCAACAGGTCCAGAGAAACTGTTTAATCTAGTCTCATTAATCTAAAAGGAAGAGAATTCTCCTAGTTTTCAAACATTTCTTAATATAAACAGAGAAACATCAATGTCTTTTATGGGATTTTATTAAAAATACACAAATCTATAATGGTAAATAACATTGGAACAGGGAAAGGAATTGACAAGACACAGGAATGAACACAGGAATAAACACAGGGATAAACATTTGCTTTCAGATGGTTTGTGAACCAAAGGAATGTTTAGACATGTTAATCTAACATTTAGATTTAACGGAGGACAAGGAGGGCCGTTTCGGCTGGAGTTTGGACAGAGGACATTTAACGACACCAATGAAGTTGTGTAATGCGTAACTCACTCAGGAGTCCGAGGCGAGAGTCCTGGATGTTTTCCAGAAGTTTTGTCGAGTACTGGTGGGGCGTTCCACACACCGGGATTTGCAGCCCGGGAAGAGAGAGAGGGCATCCTGTTGCTGTCCAAGTTAGTACTGTCTGGGCCTCCGTGTACCGTGTAAAAGTTTGAGGTTGTGTAAGTTATTGCAATGTCCATGAAAGAGTTCTCAGCTGTTGCTTTGCTGGTTAAAAACTTGCTTCTGCGCGCGCTCTTTTGGGAAGAGCAGACGCTTTAGCAGGCACGGGCTTTAGAACAAAGAAAATTTTACTCGTGCTAACACGAGGCTCGAAGCTTTGGCGATGGTGATCTAGCAGGAAGAGAGGAAGATTTTTGGCTAGCAGCCAGTTTTCATCAACTTTGCGACGTGTCCTATGCACTCTTCCGGTGGAAGGGGAAATTGCTTGGGACATTTAAACGGAGTTAAACTAAAGTTTTTAAAACATTCCTTTTGTTTCACCATATTTTCATAACACACAACAAAAACATTTGTACTTGTAGGATTATACAAAGAAAAGTAGAGTATTATGAATATGTAGAATATTGTTGAAACATTCATTACATTTCATTAAAACAAAACGGAAACCATAAACTGGGGTAGGGAGTTATTTGGTCACAACTCCGCGTCCTGGAAAAGAACAGTATAAACAACACAATATCAAAAATACATTTTCCTTTAATGCAATAATTGTCTTTTGATGATTGGATAGAGTCATTTGTCCATTTGACCACCAGGGGGCGGTCTTTGATCATTCTTGGAGGTTAGGATCAAAGGTTTCCAAAGGTCAAATAAAGGATGGAAATAAAGTGTTATCGGAAAGAGAGATATCCCTGATTCGGGCTGAGTCAACGACTTTATCTCCAAAAATTTATGGTTAAAAGACATGGCGCCGGGGTACTGGTCCTGACTCACCTCTGACCCTGGTGCCTGGTGGACCCAAGTTCCACTGCTTGTGAAAGCAAAAGCAAAGTCATTAATACATTTCTTGTCCATAACAAAACACTTTGGCCGTCCTTTTATCTGAAAGAAAACAGTGTTAACTTTCAGGCTTCCGATACAAGCTTGTCTCTGAAGGCCGATGGTGAAAACAAAGCTGTTAATCCTGGTGACTTCTTTAATCTGACAACAGAGGTTACTGTGGGGGTGGAATTCTGGAGACTGATCTGCTACAAACATCAAGCTAAAACTGCTAGCTTCTGCTACCATGTCAATGCTAACTATCAAGATGGTGTTTCACACACGTGTTGAACATGTGTAAGTAGAGTTGCAACCTGTGGATTTTGTATGATTGTGTATTTATGTATTATGTGTATACAATAGCACTCATATACTGTCTTTATTTGTATGTTTACAGTTTTACAAAGTTAAATGGTCTTCAGTAAAGACAAAAAGAAGAAATTAGTGTCCTGTCATTGCTGGAGCCATTTGGTGTTTAGCTCGCTGCATAGGTTAAGTAGCCTACAGACACTTATCTGAGGGTGGAAAACTATTACATACATCAGCACTAAGCCATGCAGAAGCCTGATTGTTAGTATAGAAGTATAGGCTATATGCTCTTGGTAATAGCAACTTTGCTATTGTTGCTTTGGGGCAGGGGCCGGGGAGGTCTTTGAGTCTTGTTGCCCAGGGCACAGGAAATTGTTAATCCGGCCCTGCCAACGTCCAACGTCAATCTTACTTCACCGCGGTGGAACAAACTTATTTTTGAACTCCAGCAGCAGGCGAAGACTGCGGTGGAAAAGCGAACTCTGTAGTAAAGCTGTAGTTTAATGTTTTTTTTTTAAAACAGTGTAATGTGAAGATGTTCACATGCTAGAATCAGGAGATAACTGTGGCAGCTCTCAGTTTCATTATGTTTACATTAGATTCAACGATGTTAAAGTTACGTGTTTCACTGAAGCGGGCTGTGCTCAGCTGGAATTAATAAACACACGAGTGGAATAAAGGGACACACTCAGAAATATGGATTATATTTATATATAACTTTGTAACAAACACAGTTAAAGTCCAAGACTTAACAAGGTTCAAACAAAGGCTCAACCACTGCGGTCAAGCCATTAACCTTTTGCGAAACGCTGTCTTGATTTCTGAGTGTACCCGTAATACATGGTTTACGGTAAATGCAAAGAAACTGCGTCTAGATGTCCTTCTGAACTGATAAATGTCATCCATGTTTACATTTACATTTATTTATTTAGCTGACGCTTTTATCCAAAGCGAGTTACAATAAGCTTCAATTCACCAGTGTTACAGCTGGAATACCACTAGGGGCAAGGTGGGTTAAGTGTCTTGCCCAAGGACACAACAACAGTATGAACTGTGGGGAGAGCAGGGGTCTGTCTGCGGATTGCAGATTGCCATGTTTGCTATTTTCCCTCCTTTGATTGGACTCCCTTGAAACCATAGATTGTATAATAATTATGGATGTTATCCGCCCATTGGTCCCCTATTTACCGAAATAGCCTCATGGTCAGGGCAAAAAAAATGGCGATTACATCCGGACATTTCAGACTCCTTCGTCAGAGGATTTTACTAAAATGGGCAAAGGGAGTGTTAACGTCGTAAGCCCGTGGGTGGGCATAATGAGCGCATGCGTGGGTAATTTCGCCCACTCCGCTGTAGCCGAGGCTAAGGCAATTGCTAACCTGTTGCTAACACCAGGCTGACAGGCCAACGCAAGTGGAGCTTCCCGCCCGAGCAGTGGCGTAGCACCAAATTTTGGGCCCTGGGTACAAACCATCTTTTTAATCATAAAAACACTTAAAATGTAATCAAAATAAGCTACACTCTGATTAATATATTTTTATTTTATTGTCAAAAGTACTTGCTGAGATGGCAAAAGGTCCGTAGTAGGAAAATAAAATACTATGGAAGTCAATGGGGACCAGCAACTGTTTAACTACCAACCTTCTTTAAAATATCTTATTTTGTGTTTAGCAGAAGAAAGAAAGTCCTACAGGTTTTGGAACAACTTGAGGGAGAATAAATGACAGAATTTTCATTTTTGGGTGAACTATCCCTTTAAAGTTTAAATGTGTATAACAATGTACCCATTTTGCTTATTTCCTCTTAACACTTAATTACTAATTACTAAGTGTTAAAACAGGCAATTCTGCTAAAAGCTCACCTTGTCTCACTGTCACATCCACCTCACTGTCACTGCTTTCACCTGGCCATGATGAGGGGCCTGCTGCTGCAGGGTCTGAAACTGAAATATATGGCTTCAACTGGTTGCTAAAATATCCTTTATTGTCACAATACCTTTTTTAAAGTGTAGGCTAAGAACAAGTTAATTGCTGATTATTTGTCTGTTTAAAATAAATGCAGACTATAGAATCACAGGGTACACCAACCGCCAAACTAGACATTTAGTCTTTGAATTACGTTTTAAATTAAGTCATTACGTTTTAAATTAAGTCATTTTCATTCATTAAGATGTGCATTAAACTGAGAACAATCCTATACTTTATGTAAAATCGTATGTGAGCTAATTTGCATAAAAATGCGGTAAAATAGGTGCTAACGATCTGTGTTTTTGCGGGTGTTAGATTTTGACAATGGAGGGAAATATACAGTGTTTTCATGTAAACTTCTGACTCTGAGGAGGACTGCAGCAGAAGAGGAGACAGGTGTGTTGAGCTCCCAGCTCCGCCGCTGTCTGCTTCTCACTCCGTTATTTACCCAGAAATATTGTTTGCTCGCTATGTAGGGTGTGATACTATAAAGTATTGGTATATTATTCAAATAGAGTACGAACATAAATGTATGCTATTCTACCTGGAGTAGATATTTATATTAAAACAATGTCAATGCTCGATGATGCATTTGGAGCTCACCTTTCTTTTCAAAAAACTGACTGAGCAACTGCTTGCCCTCATTTGCCTTTCTCTCTTTAATCCTCTTTTCTTTTCGTTTTTGAGCCCGTGATTTTCCTTTCTTAAGGAAAGACATGACTCTTCCCCTGTCTTCAAAGTTCATAACACGACTAACTACATTGATTTGAGAGGGGTGGTGGGGCCCTGCACTGCATGAAAATGACTTTTTTTTATACCAAACCAGTGCCTACCTGCCAGTTTAGTTTTGCACAGGAACTTTTTATTTGCACATAAATGCTATACAAATGTTAGTGCATGTATATGTATGTTTAGAAAACTGACATCTTATGGCCCCCCCTCGCCTCGGGCCCTGGGTACTCAGTACCCTTTACCCCCCCAGTCCGACGCCCCTGCGCCCGAGCTACATTTGGTTTTTTTCACAGTGGGGTTTTCCACCCTTCTCTCGTTGCCATTGTTGGCTTGCTCTCGTTCATCGATAGTAAGTGGACTTCATGACTTTGACTGCAATTATCAACTAATTTGAAATCAACTCTAATAGCCGTTAAAACTTTTTTATGCTAATTTTATTTGACGTTTTACTTGCAAGTCTACTAAAGAAAGCAAAGACTTCAATCGTATTAATACTAAGGCATGCCCATACTTAAAGCAGAAAAAAAGTTTGTAACATCTAACATCTAATTCTAAAAGTTTGTAAAACATATGATACAATACATTTCATTGAAAATAAAAAAGTGCAAATGAATTGTAAACAGTTTTTTTTTTAATGCTCAAGTGTGTAAAAGGTGTCACATATGTTTGTGATGCAGTTCCAAAAGGTTTGAGAAGCAACAAACAAAGCCTTGTCCCATCAGGTTGTAAGAGTGAAGGTGGACGTGGCAAGGATGTGATGAGGAGTTTAAAATGACTGCTGCAGGACGGGACCCTGTGGAAAGTCAGACAAAAAAAATAAAATAAAATAAAATCACAAAACAAATTCAAGTTAGCCTGTCTTGGTTGAAAGCCCACTCACCACAACAAGGTGCAGGCCTTGAGTGGGAACATATAAGACGGGACAACAACTGTTAAATAAAATGCACATCCAGAAACAGGACATAAGGATTAAAAATAGCACAAGACAATACAGAACATGTAAAAATACAATGAACTAGGGTGGGCATGAAAGCGAACTTTCATGCCCACAGAGGAACATAACAGAGGAAATTATTCTGCCAACTCTATTAAAAAACAAATCCTTATCATTAGACATATTCCACCGATGTAAACTATTGCACAGACAGGCTCTCTGAAATGTACTTAGGCCTCGTTCATGCAGGCTCAAAGACATATAGAAAATGGTCTAATCAAGTTCAATTCATTTCCCATTTAACCATTCATTCAACCTCTCAACCAACATACCTGCCGTGAACGTCTAGGCTTTGGATGTTTGTCTTTTGAAAAAAAGAAATTGGTGGGCAGAGCTGTGCTTGTCAAGCAAGTCAAGTCCTTCCCTGTTAAAAGAGATATAAAGAAAAGACATTATATGGCATTGTAGCTACTTTATTTAATTAATTTATTGTAGAATCACAGTCGGACATATTTTTGATTTAGAACATTCCTGTATCAACGAGTTGTGTCCATGGTCAACTTGACATCACAAAAGTAATAGTAATCTATGGCCGCGCCCCTCGCAGGAAGCAGTCTGTATCAGTACTTTCCAACTATGTCCACTGGTTCTAACTTGTTTCAACAGGTGAGTGAGTAGGTGTCTAATCTAAGTGCAATGTAGCAAAGTGAGCAAATAAGTGTAAAAAGGGTGCATCTCAATAGAAAAATACTAACAAATTGATAGACTAAATAGATTAGTCTATCAAGAAGCCCGTTTCTTTTCGAGCTTCCAAATAATGTAATATTATTCCAACTACCATCAGAAAAATTAATTTAACTGGATTATTTCACTCTCTTTTAAAAATGTGGCTTTTCAGATCAGACTTGTCAGTATTAAACCCCTCTGTGCCCTGCTGTTTTAACAACATCTGTTTCTCTTTGCTTATTAGATGTCTGTAGTGTAACTAATGCATGTTTTCTATTTGTCCTTTTTAATTTTGATTTATTTTTTGTATTTTATTTGTCTCCCTAATGGCCTGCGTGTAATTAATGATGTTTCTGATAAAGCTGCTGCTCGCTTGTGACTCACTGTGCAGTTCTACAATAACCCATGTGGACTAATGTTACTCTGGCATATGCAGTTGTACCGTTGGTCAGTATGTATTGTCCTTGTAATAAAGATGACACAAAGCTTTGGGTACCCTCAAATCAGTGCAGAAGCTATCCATCTCAAAGTGTTGACTGCACAACCGACTGGAAGAGGTAGGAGTCCAGTTCTGTCTCCTCATCTTCAACACCCACTGGTCCAGTCTGTCTGGATCACCTAGAGGAAAACTTAAACAAACATACAAAAACACATTAGGTGTTAGTATGACCTTAAAAGGTTACCAAACTTGTACTGTACATATAGTGTTACAATAACAACTGCAGGGTAGGGTTAGGGTAGATAACAACAGGGCTTCGCATAAACAAAAGATCATGTTTAGGAGTCATTCAGTACCAGGCTGTAAACATGATTTTTACACCTGTAAAGTCGCCATTGGGTTTCTCCTTATATTTCCGCTTTTGGAGCCTGCCCTCTGTTGGACGGCTGTATATCGCTGTATTTCGCAATAAATCGCCGTATGGCGGAGCCCTTACACAACGACCATTTGAGAGGTACCATGGGAGAGGCTTGGTCTGAAGCACAGAAAGCAGTCTCAGGTGAGAGGCCTGTATCAGTGCATTGCAATAATAAAAATTATTTTAAGTAATAAAGCTCACAAAACTTACATTTACTCATTGATGGGCGGCGGCAGTAGCTCAGTGGGTAAAGCGGTCGACCTTCAACTGGAAGGTAGGTGGTTCGATTCCAGCTCTCCCCACAGTTCATACTGTCGTTGTGTCCTTGGGCAAGACACTTATCCTCCTTGTGGTATATCAGCTGTAACACTGGTGAATGGAACCTTAATGTAAGTCGCTTTGGATAAAAGCGTCAGCTAAATGAATAAATGTAAATTGATTCTGGGAGAAAGCAGCCGCTTTGGACGATTCCTTCTACAAGAATGATGAGTCAATGCAAAGTTTCAATGTTTCAGAGTTTTTGTTGAATTGCTTTATTAAGTAAGCAATTCAACAAAAACTCTGATGGTCAGTTACAGCAGTGTGTTTAAGCAAAATGAATGTTAAAGAGTTTTACAGCTTAATAAAGAACATATGCAATTAGTCAGATTCTAAAATTGCAAAATAATGTCCAATAATAATTTGTAAAATTTTGTCTGTATTTAGTCCTATGTTACGTGTTAAAACCATAGATTGTAAATAAAAATTCATTTGACTGCATAGTAAAACAATAGTTTTCAGAAAGCATAAACGGACATATTAATCAAAAATTCACCCCACCCCAAGAGTTGTCACGTAGTAAAAACTTAGCTTTAGAGACCGGAGCCATCTTTTGTACCAGGCTGTAAACATGAGTTTTATACTTGTAAATTCGCCATTGGGTTTTTCCTTTTTTTCCCCGATTTTGGAGCCTGCACTCTGGTGGACGGCGGTATATCGCTGTATTTTGCCGTATGGCGGCGCTCTTACTCGAGGACCATTTAAGAGGCTCCATGAGAGAAGCTTGGTTAAAACAGAGGCTGGAGCTACAGAAGTGGCTTTAATGGATTAAAATGTAGTCTTTCCTACAAAACTGTAAAAGGTGTTGGGGTCTGGTTCTACACTGATTTTTACAGTTTGGATTCTCTGAAGCCCAGCTTTTTTAGTCTGATGCTGTAAAGTTTTGTTCCTCAGTCACATGATCATGCCTCAGCGGCTCTTTTATATGTTCAAGGGAGTGCACCTTTAACTGCCCTGACTTTCTGAATGCCTGCCCACACTGGTCACAATTATATGGTTTTAT
Source organism: Perccottus glenii (assembly GCA_024416835.2). NCBI lineage: Eukaryota > Metazoa > Chordata > Actinopteri > Gobiiformes > Odontobutidae > Perccottus > Perccottus glenii. The sequence goes on from CM044554.2 coordinate 6,671,516, forward strand.
GTGGGTTCTCATGTGTTGCATAAGGTTTCGTGACTGAGTAAAATTCTTCCCACACTTATCACAGCTGTACAGTTTTTCTCCTGAGTGGATTCTCTTGTGTACTTTAAGGCTGTGTGATCTAGTAAAAGCCTTCCCACACTCATCACAACTAAAAAGTTTTTGTCCTGTATGGCTTTGGCGATGCCTTGATATAGCTAGAGATGTTTTAAAATATTTTCTACATTGGTCACACTTGTAAGGCCTCTCTCCAGTGTGCATTCTCATGTGATCGTTAAGGTTGCCTAAGTGAGCAAATGCCTTTCCACACTCTTTACAGCTGTAAGGTTTTTCTCCTGTGTGGGTCCGACGATGCACTAAGAGTTCACTTGATGTTCTGAAACACTTCTCACACTGTTCACAACTATAGGGTCTTTCTCCAGTGTGAATTCTCATGTGTTGTTTAAGGTGGCTCTGATGAGTAAAGGCATGTCCACACTCATCACAGCGGTATGGTTTTTCTCCAGTGTGGACTCGACGGTGCACTGTGAGGTCTCTCGTTGTAGTAAAACCCTTCTCACACTGGTCACATTTGTAAGGCCTCTGTCCAGTGTGAATTCTCATGTGTCTTTCAAGGTGGCCTAATTGAGTAAATGCCTTTTCACACTCTTTACAGCTGTAAGGTTTTTCTCCTGTATGGACTCGATGGTGCCTTGATAGGTCACTTGATGTAGTGAAACTCTTCTCACACTGGTCACAGCTGAAGCGTTTTTCCCCAGAGTGCTTTCTCATGTGAGATTTAAAGGTGTGCTCTGCTGTGAAAGTCTTTTCACACTGGTCACAGGTAAGCTCCATTATGATTGGGTTGTTAAAGTCACCACGGTCGACTTGTTCGTCTGCAAAGATACAACAGGAAAGAAACAAAAGATTAAGTAAATTTATAAAAAAAAGACGCATGTTCTGTCCTTTTTTCAGTCACCAGATATGGTCACCGTGCTTCTTCAAGCACAGAGTGGAGGTCTTGCCCGTACTGCCACACACACACACGAAATGAACGAGTCGTTCTGTTTCTGCATTCAGCCTACGGGGACTTGAATGAACGACTCGGGAGATGAACGAGTACTTTCTGTTTCTGGTAACTGCATACTCTTTCTCTATGGGGCTGGGACTTGGTGAACGAACGACTTGGGAGATGAATGACTCCTTTCTGTTTCCTGTATGAGATGTGGCGGAATGCGCATGCCTACACAAAAATGAACGACTCGCTCTCTGAAATGACTAAAATGAACGACTCGCTCTGTGAGATGACTAGTTGTTCCCATGTCATGTCATGTCATGTCATGTCATGTCCACACACACACGAAACTTGGTACACACATCCAGTATGGGCTTATGAACAAAAAAGCCAATGGGGACCACACCCTATCACACACGGGAAGGTGGCCATTTTGAATTGAAGATGTGAACCGACTTAGAGTACACCTCTCTTTAAAAAAAAAAAAAAAAAAAAAACTGAAAATTGCTGCTTCATTCCACAGACACCAAACTTGGGCAATATGACCTAAACACGTGTGTAGAATAGACAGGCGTTTTTCTTGTTGTTTTTACTCGAGTTATATATTTTTTTTATTATATTTTTTTCGGCAAAATTATCCTCAATTTGACCCAGTAAACGTGCAACTAAAAGTCAAATTTATTGGCCCCAAAATTCAAGCCCGGCGAAAAATATATGTATTTGAAGTCCCCGAGGAAAAAATAATAAAAAATGACTCGGTGGCGACCCCTGGAAAATGAAAATACATTGTGCCTATGGAAAGTAAAAGTAAATTTTCCCAATGTAGAAATACAAAACTTGGTACATCCATAGGACACCTCAGGGCAAACAGAAAAGTTTATGACAGCCACACCCTAAACTCAACAGGAAGTCCACTATGTTGGGTGGAATGCGTGACCACTTAAAATCGCACCCCTTGCGTCTAAAGGGTTTTTTATCTAAACAGCTCCAAATTTGCTTTAAAGCACGAAATGCAATCCTCCGAATATATGTGTCCCCGCGTTCTCAAGGGAGGCGAGGGCCTTTATCGCCGCTTGCGGCTTTAATTTATCTTGTATTTTATTTTATATTTTATGCATGCCCTTCATGTTGCACCTTATCGCCTAAGCAAGTTCCTAGTTTGTGAATGTTGTTCACTGACAATGGCAATAAACATTTTTCTGATTCTGATATATACATAGAAATGTATACATATCCATATTACATACAACAATAACTTATCTTACTGACTAATTCAGTCAATAAAAAACAACTTCCAATTGAGAGTAATTAAAACGCATTCAATTAATTTAGTAACTTTCAATTAATTTAGTAACTTTCAATTAATATCGAGTGTAGTTGTTAGGGCTAGGCATTATAATCAATATAAAAAAATATATCGTCTTTCAACCGGAAGGTAGGCGGTTCGATTCCCGCTCTCCCCACAGTTCATACTGTCGTTGTGTCCTTGGGCAAGACACTTAACCCACCTTGCCTCCAGTGACTGTAACACTGGTAATTACATTAGAACAATGTAAGTCGCTTTGGATAAAAGCGTCAGCTAAATGAATAAATGTAAATGTATATATTTTTAGACGAGATATGGAATTGGACCATATCGCATATATCGATATACATATATATCATGAAAATTTCCCTGTGCCACTGGCTGCAATACAACCCCAAAACATGATCGATCCACCCCCATACTTAACAGTTGGACAGAGGTTCTTTTCATTAAATTCTGTGCCCTTTCTTCTCCAAACATACTCATTCCGGCCAAAAAGTTCTATTTTAACCTCATCGGTCCACAGAACAAAATGCATCAGGCTTGTCTATATGTTCATTTGCAAACTTCAAACGCTGATTTTTGTGTTGATGAAGTAAAAAGAGGTTTTCTTCTGATGACTCTTCCATGAAGTCCATATTTGTACAAGTATCTCTTTATAGTGGAATAGTGTACCACAACTCCAGTGTCTGCCAGATCTTTCTGGAGGGATCGTGCAGTCAAACGTGGGTTTTGACTTACTTTTTCTCACAATCCTGCGAGCCGTTCTGTCTGATATTTTTCTTGGTCTTCCAGATCTTGCTTTAACTTCCACTGTTCCTGATGACTGCCATTTCTTAATTTCATTCCGAACAGAGGATATTGGCATCTGAAAACACTTTGCTATCTTTTTATAGCCTTCTGCTTTGTGAGCATGAACTATTTTCAGTTTTCTATACAACTGCTTAGAAGAACCCATGGTGCTGATTGTTGGGGCAAGGTCAGATGAGTCTGGGCATTTAAAACCTTTGAGATTGACATCACCTGGTCTATCCAGACGATGATTGAGAACAATCCATGACAGTGTCAGGTCCTAGCTTGCCAAAGGGTCGGTACAATGTATTAACTATGCAGGGTGCCCAAACTTTTGCAAACACCATTTTTTTGTTTTCTGTTATTTTGAAAGTGTAAATGATGGAAATAAAATCTAACTTTTGACTTATTAAGGATGTCTAATCTGTCATTTGATGCCTTTTGGAGATTTTTCCATCTTTTCTTGGCGTCTTTATGCACATTAATAAAATATTTTACCTGGGGTGCCCAAACTTTCGTTCCCCACTGTAGTTCAAATTTGCGCTGCTCCCTGCGCCACCGCCCCTCCTCTTCAACAAACATGGAGGAAGCAACTACGTCTGCGGAGCGCGTGGAGGATTTGGTTAGTAAAAGAAAAAGCAGTGGCTCAGTAATTTGGAGATGGTTCAGATTCAAAGTATCAAATGAGCAACAACATCACGTTATTTGTAGGGAGTGCAATAAACAAGTTACAGCCAGGGGTGGAAGCCCTACAAATCTTTTTCACCACCTAAAACAGTGGCACAAACTGCAGTACGAAGAGTCTTTGAAACTGCGCGCTGCAGAAGCCACAGCCGCAATGTGCTTTATGAAAAGAAAAGTGTCAAGTGGTGTACTATAACTAAAGCCGTGTCCTATCACATTGCTAAAGATATGGTCCCCGTTGCAACTGTGGAACAAGTCGGATTCCAAAAGCTACTGAAAACTATGGACCCGAGATATGAGCCACCCGAGAAACACTGCCACAAATGTACACTGAAATCAGACAGAGCCTTGCTGACCGGCTCGCTAGTGTGACCCATTTTGCATTGACCAGCGATATGTGGTCGAGCAGGACGTCTTACATGAGCGTGACAGTTCACTTCATTCAAGACTGGGAGATGAAAACAGCGTGTCTGCAAACAAGTTATTTCCCCCAGGATCACACCAGTGAGCACATAGCTGAGGCCCTGCAGGACACAATTGCAAGCTGGAAACTCCGAGAAAAGTATCTGGTTGCTATAACAACCGACAACGGGAGCAACATCGTCAAAGCGGTTGAGCTGACCGAGTGGCTGAGGATGCAGTGCTTCGGTCACAGACTGCACTTGGCTATTGGTGAGTGCAGTGTTGTAAGGAGTATTCAGATATTTTACTTTAATCAAAAACATATTGAAATGTTACTTTTTCCGTATTTTTCTTTATCTGTCTGTCTGCAACTTTGTGTTTTATGCTGCTGTCTTGGCCAGGTGTCTGTTGAAATGCAGTATGTATTGTTAAATATAGGTTAAATAGATTAATAAAACACAAAACTTAAAGTGCTAAATGTAAAATCATTTACAATACAGAATGGTAGATTTCAGAACCATATTTATTAAGTTTCCGTTATTGGATAAGAATTAGTGATGCATTGATGTATTTACCACTTTAATGTTACAGCTGGTAAAGGTGAGGTAATTATGACTTTAAAATGCTGGTTAGCCTGTTGTTATCATCATCAGCTATTATGATAGACTATAGTTTTTTCTCTGGATTGAAAATAGCAAACTGCAAAGTAACTAGAAACACCTTGTTGACACATATGCCTAAACATTGTGGAGTTTTTAGTGGAGTAGAAATATGAAGTAGCATTAAAAAAATAGCATAAATATTAAATACTAAGAACAACAATGGAGTAAATGTACATACAGTAGTCATCATTTATAAATTATACAAAAATAATCATACATAAAAATCACTTGCATGATTAAAATTCAGAAAAAAATAAAAATAAATTTGATATTTATGATTAGTACTGGTGTTGATTAAAAAATAAACTATGAAATGAGAAAATAATATTAATGTAGAATATTTCTAAAGCTTGATTTTGGATTAGTTGTATGAATGTGTTAAAGTGAAACTAGAGTCAAATTTCTCGCATAAGCACATTTGTTTAGTTTTTTATAATTCTGACAGGACATGGCATGAATGACAAGCGTGTCACCCGGGCCATTTCTTAGTGCAAAAGAATTGTAAGCCATTTTTTGTACAGCTGGAAAGGATCATCTTGCTGAAGTCCAGATTCAGCTGGGTCTACCAAGTCACTAACTCATAACTGCGTGTCTGCCACACGCTGGGGATCCAGGCAGCAGATGATAGAGAGAGTCCTGGAGCAGGAAGGAGCACTGGCCAAAGTCCTGCCTAATGACAAAAAGACCAGGCACCTTGTCCCTACCTGGCAGGACTTAGAGGTCCTAGAAGCAGTCCAAAAGTTCCTGAAACCTCTCCTGGACTTTACTGATGCTTTATCCGTGGAGGAGTACATCACTCCATCATATGTGAAACCTGTGCTGCACCTTTTTAACAAAAAGTCTCCTGGCATGTGAAGAGGGTGATAGCGAGCTTTGTAAATCGATCAAGACCAGCATTGTTGAGTACCTCAACAGCAAATATTCTGACCCAGCCACTACTGACCTTTTGGAGATGGCTTCATTTGTGGATCCTCGGTTCAGGGCCATCTACATCCCAAGTGAAAAAGTCGATGCATTGAAGCACAGCGCTGTCTTGGAGGTGGAGAAGCTACTGGCTGATCAGAGCAACTGTCAACCGCCTTGCCTATGTGTGCCCACTGTGCCTGAGCCTAGTGTTGTCACGATACTGGAATTTCTAACTTCGATACGATACCTTCAAAAATATCGATATTCGATACCATTTTCGATACCAAAGGGAAAACAACTGTCACAATATTATTATTTTTTTATTTTTAGTTAAAGTTAAATATAACATGTCTATATAGAACATGACAATGAGGTATATTTTACATTAACCAAAATGTCTTGAGGTAGTGCAGGGGTCTTCAATTAAAATCATCCAAGGTCCGCTTGGACCTTATGGCGCTTTTCCACTACCAGTATCAGCTCGCCTCGACTCGCCTCGACTCGGCTCGCTTTTCGCTCCGTTTTCCATTGCAGATAGTACCTCCACAATAGTACCTAGTCGTCATAGCGACGCCGCAAGAACCTGTCGTGACGTAATCTTCTACGCGACACACACCCGCTACTCACACACATAGAACAATGGAGGAAATCGAGTCTATGTTTTTTTTTATCCAAACAAAGAAAAGTCTGCACCTCCTCGTTTGACCACGGAGCATTTTTCCGAGTTGCCATAATACTAAAGTCTGGGACTGGGTAAATTATCACGCAATCTCTGGCCAAACTATTTAAAAATGGCGGGGTTATTCAGGATACTCCGTCTGGCGCGTGCAATGATGACGCAGTGAACAGTGACGATTCTCTCTGGCCAATCAGCAGTCTGTCGTGTGTTCACGTCACAATTTAGTATCGCCTCAGCCCGCAGAACCTCGCCGGAGGTGATACGAAAAAAAGTACCAGGAAGCAGGTACAGGTACAACTTTTACGCAGTGGAAAACCAAACAAAGGCGAGCCGAGGCGAGGCGAGGCGAGTCGAGCTGGTACTGTGTAGTGGAAAAGCGCCATTAGTTAACTTTCCTCACCGTGAGGGGTCCGGAAATTTTTAATAAAAGGATATGTTTGAATATAATTCTTTAAAGTAAAGTCTCATTTATTCCACACCTACAGCCTCTTAAACAATATGGAGATGAATGTTGATAATCCACTGTTTTCTGTATTTTATCCATGAGAAAGATGTTTGTCACAGACAAAAGAAAAAATACTACAAAATCAAAAAAGGCTAAAGCTAAAGCTCAGGACCTGGTGGTTTATTGACAACAGCCTGGAATCCTGCATATAATGCCTAAAACTCCTTCATACTTGTGTGAGAACATTTTAAATACAAAATCATCAATTCAAGCCAAAACATATTTGTTAAACAAATATGACAAAGAGGCCTGTCATAATTAATCTCTTTCTATTGTCATTCCTCTGAAAACAACAGCAACAAGGGAAAAAGCACTGAGCATTTCTTTAGCATTATCTGTTGCCAATAATTAACTGTTATTGTTGAATTAGCAGGTTCATCTTTAAACATTTTCAAAATTTAGAATAGAAATATTTACACACGTGGACAAAAATGTTGGTACCCTTCGGTCAATGAAAGAAAAACTCACAATGGTCACAGAAAAAAATTTATTCTGACAAAAGTAATAAATAAAAATTCTATGAATGTTAACCAATGAAAGTCAGACATTGCTTTTCAACCATGCTTCAACGGAATTATTTAAAAAAATAAACTCCTGGAACAGGCCTGGACAAAATTGATGGTACCCCTAACTGAATATTTTGTCGCACAACCTTTTGAGGCTATCACTGCAATCAGACGACTCCTGTAACTGTCAATGAGACTTCTGCACCTCTCAGCAGGTATTTTGGCCCACTCCTCTTGAGCAAACTGCTCCAGTTGGTTCCGGTTTGAAGGGTGTCTTTTCCAGACGGCATGTTTCAGCTCCTTCCAAGGATGCTCAATAGGATTGAGGTCAGGGCTCATAGAAGGCCACTTTAGAATAGTCCAATGTTTTCCTCTTAACCATTCTTGGGTGTTTTTTGCTGTGTTTTGGGTCATTGTCCTGTTGCAAGACCCATGACCTGCGACTGAGACCAAGCTGTCTGACACTGGCCAGCACATTTCTCTCTAGAATCCCTTGATAGTCTTCAGATTTCATTGTACCCTGCACAGATTCAAGACACCCTGTGCCAGATGCAGCAAAGCAGCCCCAGAACAGAACAGAGCCTCCTCCATGTTTGACAGTAGGGACAGTGTTCTTTTCTTGATATGCTTCATTTTTCCGTCTGTGAACATAGAGCTGATGTGCCTAGGCAAAAGTTCCATTTTTGTCTCATCTGTCTCCCAGAAGCTTTGTGGCTTGTCAACATGTAGTTTGGCATATTCCAGTCTAGCTTTTTTATGATTTGTTTTCAACAATGGTGTCCTCCTTGGTTGTCTCCCATGTAGTCCACTTTGGCTCAAACAACGACGGATGGTGCGATCTGACACTGATGTTCCTTGAGCATGGAGTTCACCTTGGATCTCTTTAGAAGTCTTTCTGGGCTCTTTTGTTACCATTCGGATTATCCGTCTCTTTGATTTGTCATCAATTTTCCTCCTGCTGCCACATCCAGGGAGGTTGGCTACAGTCCCATGGATCTTAAATTTGAATAATATGTGCAACTGTAGTCACAGGAACATCTAGCTGCTTGGAGATGGTCTTATAGCCTTTACCTTTATCATGCTTGTCTAGAATTTTCTTTCTATTCTCCTGCGACACCTCTTTCCTTCGCTTCCTCTGGTCCATGTTGAGTGTGGTACACACCATGTCACCAGACAACACAGTGACTACCTGAAGCCCTATAAATAGGCCCACTGACTGATTACAAGATTGTACACACCTGTGATGCTAATTAGTGCACACACCTTGAATTAACATGTCCATTTGGTCACATTATTTACAGTCTTTTCTAGGGTACCATCAATTTTGTCCAGGCCTGTTCCATGAGTTTATTTTTTTAAATAATTCTATTGAAGCATGGTTAAAAGCAATGTCTGACTTTCATTGGTTAACATTCATAGAATTTTTATTTATTATTACTTTTGTCAGAATAAAGTTTTTTCTGTGACCATTGAGAGTTTTTCTTTCATTGACCGAAGGGTACCAACAATTTTGTCCACGTGTGTATTTCCTGTATTTTCCCCGTGTGGGGTAACATTTTTATTAAAATGCTTATGATTAGTTCTGTAACAGGATTTAGGATTCACACAGAAACTGACACAACTTAAGGAAGACTAAACCTGTGTCACTTATTTCCAAACCCTCCTTTCACAACTTTTCTGTTTTTAATCACCCAAATAAACATGTGTTGGGTTCAAATGAACGCAAATTGCGTGAGCCAATTACTCATGTTGTTTGTAAATGAGGTCAAATATGCGACAAACGAGTCAATACTTAACCTACGACAGAATAAAGATGTTGAAACCTGAGGACCTGAAGTGCCGGTTCAAAAATATGTTTTACACAATGCGCTTGTAATTATGAATAATGTCTTGCGGTCCGCCTTTATAAGACCCCTGAGATAGTGCACTTGTTCAAAGGCCTCTCAGATTGTCATACATTCAGAAACCAATAGTGCAAGTAATTAAAAAAAAAAAAACTCGATATCGATACTCGGTATCGATACTTCTGGAAATGAGTATCGTATTGTTTGAAAAATTTCAGTATCGATATTTATCGAAATATCGATATTTTTGACAACACTACCTGAGCCTGCAGATGGAGAAGCAGCAGTAGCACCAAAAGCTAAGAGACTGGCAAGCTTCTTCAAGAAGCGCACAGCCACCACCACTGCACCAACCAAGAGGGGGGCTATTGAAAATGAACTGTCAAATTACTTGCAGTCCGCAAGTGTGGAGAGTGACACTGACCCTCTCAAGTGGTGGAAGGATCATGAAGTTTTCTTTCCATCTCTAAGCCACCTGGCAAAAAAGTATCTCTTGGTACCAGCTACCAGTTCACCCTCCGAAAGGGTTTTCAGCTGTAGTGGCAATATTGTGACCTGCCACAGAGCATCTCTGAAGCCGGATGCTGTTGTCTTTAAACGAAGGAGGATACGCTCGTCTGTCTTCTAATGTCTACCTCAAGACAGCATTACTGTTTATCAAAAGTAAAAAAAAGAGGGGGAAAATGTTTATTGAGTTGATAATCTGTTTCTTGTGCAACTGGTTGAGACAGATAAGAAATTGAGTTAACAAAAAGGAAAAGGTAATCTCAAGCTGATGTTTAAAAAAATGTTCTTAAACTGAGCACTTTATTTTGTTCTTTCTTTATATGTAAATGCTGCCCTTTAATAAGCCATTTATAGTTGTAAAACTAAAAAAATTTGATATTGTACTTTTCTCACATAAATATATTTATTTCGGAAAAAGATAGGCCTATTTTTTTATTTTTTTTATTTTATGGAGCTTTGATTTAAAAAATAGGTACTCCTGTCCTACTGTTACAGTATTTTTTTTTTTTTTCATTTTATTGTTATTTGAACAGCTAAGCATTTAATTATGAACCAGGTGAAGAAACCTGTTTACTATTTATTCATTAGGCCCGAGCCGGTGATGACCGGGAGGGCCTATTGTTTTTGCTCGGATTATTTTATTTATTTATTTATTTTTATTTTTTATTTTTCTGCAATATGAAATGGCCGGTTTTAATAAAACTACTTGTGACGTCATATTTGGCTTTGACTGAACATTTGCTCTCACTTTGCGGAAAAAATATCGGGATGTATATCGATAAATATATCAGGATATGACTTTTTGTCCATAATCGTCCAGCCCTAGCAGTTGTACAACAATTCAAAAACGTCAAAGCCACTCAGCATTCAATTACAAATAAAAAAAGAAAGAACCACTGAAAAACAACCTAATAATCAGAGTGGTTTTTAATATAACACACACGGATATTGGTGTCAACTAAAAATAGAAAAGCCGTTTTTAACAATAACACCACCGGTCGCACTGACCGTGTTTGGAGCAGCCGCTAAGTTAACTCTCGGGTTTTTATTAATAGCAGCAGTCGCATTACCGCGGCCGCATTACGGATAACACTAACGAGCTAGACTCACCGTTGAGTAGTTGTTTGACTCGATAACAGTTCCCGCACGGATTTCTCCCAACACCCAGCGCAGAGTCCAAGAAAAGCGCAGAGCAGCACCGTGTTTGTAGCAGCCAAAGCAGGTGAAAGTGGATCCTTTGCCCCGGATCTTAAGGTGGGAACCGGAAGTGAGCGCTACTTTTCCTGGTAAGCTAGCTTCAAGGCATTAAACCATAGATTGTATAATAATTATGGATGATATCCGCCCATTGGTCCCCTATTTGCCGAAATAGCCTCAAAGTCAGGGCAAAAAAATGGCGAATACATCCGGACATTTCAGACTCCTTCGTCAGAGGATGTTACTAAAATGGGCAAAGGGAGTGTTGCATCGTAAGCCCGTGCGTGGGTAATTACGCCCACTCCGCTGTAGCCGAGGCTAAGGCAATTGCTAACTTGTTGCTAACCTGTTGCTAACACCAGGCTAACGCAAGTGGAGCTTCCCACCCAAGATTTATGACCACACTATGTATCTCTCTATAATATGTTATATAGTTAACAAGGCTTTCGAATAATGCTTGTGGTATGTAGCTATAATTTAGCATGCTAATCTAACTTTTTCTATTGTAGTTTAAAATATGGAAAAGGTCACTGTTCAAATTGCTCACTCTCAAGAGCCCACTGCCCAGACAAGTGCAGTTACACATTACTTTGGATACTATATTTTACTTAGTTATAGCCACGTTATACATCACTCTTGTAGTTTTCACGATGGACCTGCCCTCTGCTTTTGCCTTCTGCACCTGGAAACATCTGTTAAAACATCTGCAGCAGTTTTTTGTAGTTTTTGATTTTATACCACTAGATGGTAGATTAAATTATAAGTAAGGCATGCCCATACTTAAAGCAGAAAAAAAGTTTAAAACTGTAAAACATGATACAATACATTTTATAGAAAATAAAAAGTGCAAATGAATTGTAAACAGTTTTTTTTTAATGCTCAAGTGTAAAAGGTGTCACATATTTGTGATGCAGTTCCAAAAGGTTTGAGAAGCAACAAACAAAGCCTTGTCCCATCAGGTTGTAAGGGTGAAGGTAGACGTGGCGAGGATGTGATGAGGAGTTTAAAATGACTGCTGCAGGACGGACCCTGTGGAAAGTCAGACAAAAATAAATCACAAAACAAATTCAAGTTGGCCTGTCTTGGTTGAAAGCCCAATCACCACAACCAGGTGCAGTGTGCCTTGAGTGGGAACATATAAGATGGGACAACAACTGTTAAATAAAATGCACATCCAGAAACAGGACATAAGGATTAAAAATAATAGCACAAGACAATACAGAACATGTAAAAATACAATGAACTAGGGTGGGCATGAAAGCGAACTTTCATGCCCACAGAGGAACATAACAGAGGAAATTATTCTGCCAACTCTATTAAAAACAAATCCTGTCAGACATATTCCACCAACGATGTAAACTATTGCACACACAGGCTCTCTGAAATGTACTTAGTTCATGCAGGCTCTAAGACATATAGAAAATGGTAATCAAGTTCAATTCATTTCCCATTTAAGGTTTGCATGGCCACAAATGTACATGGCATACATAATATTTACACTTTGACACTCAACAATGTCATTTGACACATTATTAACATTCTCAACCTCTCAACCAACATACCTGCCGTGACCGTCTAGGCTTTGGATGTTTGTCTTTTGAAAAAAAGAAATTGGTGAGCACAGCTGTGCTTGTCGAGCAAGTCAAGTCCTTCCCTGTTAAAAGAGACATAAGACATAGTTGTACATATTTTTTATTTAGAGCATTCCTGTATCAACGAGTTGTGTCCATGGTCAACTTGACACCACAAAATTAATAGTAATCTATGGCCGCACCCCTCGCCGGAAGCAGTCTGTATCAGTACTTTCCCACTATGTGTCCACTGGTTCTAACTTGTTTCAACAGGTGAGTGAGTAGGTGTCTAATCTAGGCGCAATGTAGCAAAGTGAGCAAATAAGTGTAAAAAGAGTGCATCTCAATAGAAAAATACTAACAAATTGATAGACTAAATAGATTAGAAAAACAGCTTTCAGTCAGTCTGCCGTTTCTTTTTGAGCTTCCAAATAATGGAATATTATTCCAACTACCATCAGAAAAATTAATTTAACTGGATTATTTCACTCTCTTTCAAAAATGTGGCTTATCAGATCAGACTTGTCAGTATTAAACCCCTCTGTGCCCTTCTGTTTTAACGTCTGTTTCTCTTTGCTTAATAAGACGTCTGTAGTGTAACTAACACATGTTTTCTATTTGTCCTTTTTAATTTTGAATTATTTTTTTGTATTTTATTTGCAGTGTTGTGCCTGAAAGTTCATGAACTCGTTCATATTTTGGGCGAACGTGAACTGAACGTGCTGTATTACTGCCTGATGAACGTTACTGTGAACTCGTTCAGTCTGGTGTCTGTGAACGCACGCACGCCTCTCAGGTTAACTTCGTTCAATAGGGTGCCAGATTTCTATAGAGCCTTCCAGGCGAAAACCCGGCTAAAACACACCGCAAACGGGTCTTAATACGTAGCGGAAAAACACCAAACCTGGCAACACCAGCCACCTGTGTCGCATCGCCGTCCGCCGCATGCGTGACGCGTCATCAAAAAAAAAAAAAAAAAAAAAGCATGGAGGCGACAGCAGCATGTAGTAAGGCGTATGATCATTTAAATTCATTCATGTAACTTGTTTGTTGAACCTGCTTGGTCTATTTTTCCAGGATTCAAATATTCTGTTTTAGCATGTGGACAATGGAAAATTATTAAAATTTAAAAACGTTTTCACCTTAATGATTACTGTCCTGTTTTTCTTTGAATAATTCCTCATTAAAAAAGACCATTCAAGCAGCACATTTTTCCTCATGTTTTTGAGAATGTACTGTAGGGTTGAAAGCTGCAGCTGCTACTAGTGTGGAGTGAATGGACAGCAACAAATGAATGGACGGTCAAGAACAGAAGCCTAGCTCCGGGCAGCTCCGTGATACTGCTCCAGCAAGTATCACGGAGCAGCTAACTAGCCACTTGTTAGCCAGCTAGCCACACGACGTTCGCGTGGCTCGGTGATTGACACATGCACACCGAGGTAGCCACACCCAAATTTATTCACAAAACTACACTTTTCAGATAGCATAAACGGACGTAATAATCAAAAATTCACCCCCCCCCAGAGTTGTCACATAGTAAAAACTTAGCTCTAGAGACAGGAGCGATCTTTTGTACCAGGCTTTAAACATGATTTTTACACCTGTAAAGTCGTCATTGGGTTTCTCCTTATATTTCCGCTTTTGGAGCCTGCCCTCTGGTGGACGGCTGTATATTGCTGGATTTTGCGGTAAATCTCCGTATGGCGGCGCCCTTACGCAACGACCATTTGAGAGGTACCATGAGAGGCTTGCATTAAACACATAGACATATAAATACATAGACGCCCTATTGGCCGCTGCGCGACGAGATTTGCGGCCGCCATCTTGAACCGGTCGTACTCATAGTTTCGTTGAATAGCAGCAGTTAAGATGCCAGAGCACTGTGCAGCATTTTTATGTTCTAATCGGCGGACCATCGCAAATAGGGCTCGGGGGATTACTTTTCACAAGTAATATTTAACATTACTATTGTACTTTGGGTTGTATTTTGTCCTTAAATCCACAGAATTGAGAAGGAGCAAGGATCTTTGATAGTACTGTACTGAAATCATAGCTGGCTAACGTTAGCTAGACTATGTAACTCCCTCCCTCAACTCATGTGTTTTCCACATAACTTACTATTCAGATAGGAAAAAGTTCAAAGCACTTGTTAGATGCACAAAACTTTCTTTTAGCGTTAGGTAACGTTAAGTGCCTATAAGGACAAAGATGTGAGGAAGAAGTGGGAAGTGGCTTTGAGGAGAGAAGGATTTCATGCAAGTTATACAACAGTACTTTGCTCTCATCATTTTAAGAATGATGATTTTGATAGGACAGGTCAGATTGTCCGACTCCAAGATGGTGTTATTTCATCCGTCTTCAGCTTTCCAGTTCACCTCCAAAGAGTAGGTGTATCCTCATAAAACTATTAGCATTCATAAATGTGAATGTTCATAAATGTAAATTATCAATCACATGGCAGGGTAAGATGCTTATACCTTTATATGTATTGTATTATATATTATGCTTCATCATTTTAGTTGGAAAAGGGCAGGGCTACTTCTACCTCCAGAAGAGCTGAAGAAAGCCTGTCCATGGCCTCTCAGGATTTCCAGGAAACGGCAACCTCAAGCCCACAACCTCAGCCTAATGATGTGAATATTTCTACTTTAAACATCATATCATAATGTTCTCTGGACATATTCAAATCTCACTTTTGTGCTTCCACTCATATTAAACATGCTCACAAATAAACCAATACAAACACAATTTAAGACACATTGAACATGCATTACTGGTACACACACACACACACACACAGTGCTGGTAGTGGCTTTGACATGTGATGACTATAAGAAAGAATGTGGGCATTAAACTAGTGGTGTCAAAATAATGTTTTTGAAGTGAAACATTACTCAAACCATGTTCATCCCTCTTTCTATTAGGATCATGGCTATGCCTTGCCTGCTTCTCCTACCGCTCTTAAGACCAAACTCACTGAAGCCTTGGCAAGAGTGGAACATCTAGAGTGAGAGAAGAAGAATTCCATGGCCAGAGAAAAGAGGGCAAAAACCACAGTAAAGAGTCTTTTGGGGGATTTGAGGGAAAAGAACCTCATTAATGAAGAGCTCAAAGAGAAGCTTGAATTCTACTCTGGTAATACACAATTAACACTTTGAAATTCATGTACATGTTATTCTTACTCTTATTAAACTCTCTATTTATTATCTGAAGGGGACTTATTCATTTTAAATCATAACATTTCAGATCTTCAGTTAGACCTCATGGCAAAGCAATGCCACGAATACACAAAGGACTACAGAGAGTTTGCGCTCACGCTGCATCTACATGGTCCAAAGGCATACAAATACCTCAGAGAGACTCGACATTTTCCCCTCCCACATCCACATACAATATAAAGGTAGGCTTAATGTTGTCCGAATTAATTTTTAGGAAATTATTAATGCAAACACACTGGGGCGGCAGTAGCTCAGTGGTAGAGCGGCCGTCCTTCAATCGGAAGGTAGTAGGATCGATTCCCGCTCGCCCCACAGTTCATACTGTCGTTGTGTCCTTGGGCAAGACACTTAATCCACCTTGCCTCCAGTGACTGTAACACTGGTAATGTAATGTAATGTAAGTCGCTTTGGATAAAAGCGTCTGCTAAATGAATAAATGTAAATGTAAAAGCTTCTTCTCAATTTTTTTTTTACAGGTGGCTGCGTTCAGTGGATTCCAAACCTGGCCTGAACAAGATGATGCTGGATATGCTGGAGAGAAGATGCCAGGGAGACCAGGCTAAATATGGCTGTGTTTCACTAATGTTGGATGCCATGTTTGTGTATGTGATAGAGAGAGAGAGAGAGAGAGAGAGTGTGTGTGTGTGTGTGTGTGTGAGTTAGTCAAAATCATTATAAATTGTTTCTACAAAATATTAAAATGTTTATCTGCTACTATCTGTTTCTGCTTCTTTATCATATTTATAGTGTGTGGTTTATAAATTACCTTATATCCGAAATCACATATTTAGATTTTGAACGTCTGATTACTTTATATCTTTTATCAGAATATTATATAACTGTTAAGCCTACTATGAATAATAAAATACGCTGAACAATGTGTCCTGTATCATAGCTACATGAATGACCTTTGCAGCAAAAGAGCCCGTGTCAAAATTAGTTGGGTATTCGGTGAGAAATTATTGAATAAATGCGCTGACAGCTCATTGCACCTGGCAAACAAGTTACACTGAGTGGGGCTGACGACCGGTCCAAGATGGCGGCTCCACGGCTCGTTCGTGCCAATAGGCAGTAGCGTTCGATGGGGCGTCTACCTATATATGTCTATGTGCAGCCAGATAGAATTCAGTGAGCTCTTGTGTTTTACGGCGGGACTTCTCTCCGGAACAAACTCACTTTTGAACTCACCAGGCGATGAAGAGGGTTGGACTGTGCGGTGAAAAAACCGACTCTGAGGTAGAGCTGTAGTTTAATGTTTGTGTTTTTAAAACGGTGTAGTGTTTAGATGCTACAGTCTAGCATCAAGAGCTAACTGTGGCAGCTCTCAGTTCCATTATGTTTACATTAGGTTCAACCAAGCGTCTCCCATGGAACCTCCCAAATGGTCCTCGCGTAATGCTGCGTTCACACCAAACGCGAATTGCGCGAATAAATCGCGCTATTCGCGGGTAGTTGGACGCTTGAACATTTTGAGTTTACTCGCTTCATTCGCGCGTGAAATTCACTCAACAACAGACGCGAATTCGCGTCATAGGAGGGGCTTCTGCCAGGCCGGTTGTCTTCCGGTCTTGTTGAAGAATGGTTGAGATGGGTTTTGTCGAGAAAGTAGCAGTGCTCTATTTACTTTGGAGGACTGAAAAACGGCGTGAACCCATTCGGCGCTGTGCGGGGGTCCATCGGATGCTTCAGAGGCGGACCCAGCTCCGTAAGTTTCACAAACTTCTCCAGGAGCTGCGCCTGGATGACGGCGGCTTTCAGCGGTATTTTCCCACTGACCCGGCCCCAGTTCGATGACCTGTTGTCCCGGGTCGGTGCGAGGATTTCCCGCAGGACAGCAACTACTGACGCTCTATTCAAGTCTGTCTCCAGTCAATATTTGATGTGATTATGAGTAATTAATATGTGGACAACTACAGTCTTCTGAACACAGTTATCAGTCCTACAGTCAATATAGTATTATGTCTATAAAATCGTAATTAGAATTGTATTTATAACAGTGTGTTGTATCTCTTATTTGTTTTTATTTCTTTAATAAATGGAGCCAGCCTCCAAAAAGAATCTATGACTCATGGCTTGTTTCTCATTAATACAACACTGGTCCAATCATAAATAACTGTTTTCTTACTGTACTATTGTAGATGTGTTTGCAATAGAATATAATAAAAATGAACAAGTGTTTACCATAAGTAATCTAGTCTTAAATACTGAACATTATAAACTTTCTTCTATTTATTCTAAATAAATCAGTCTGGAATATAGAAATGTTTGTGACAAACACATCAAAACCTTTGGTCATTATATAAAACATTTATTTAAAAAAAATGGAATTATGAAACTAGACACAAAACTTAATGCACTATTTCTGAGCAGGAATAAAATAATCCTAAAGTGAAGGAGAGGAGAACAGAACAGAGAGAGTGGTTTTATCCTTGCTGTGACAGCTGCATCATTTTAAAAACTATACACTGGGTTCCAAATGAAGCAGAACTGTGCTGCTTTCATAGATTAATGTATGTATTTGAAATTTGACAAATTGTTTCGTCCAAGACAGTAACTTCTGCAGAGAAGGGACCAGACTCAAGAGAAGATCCTCTGAACCTGGAGCTACAGCATGTGTTCTGAGAGCTTCTGAACTGGGTCTTCTCCTGGGGTCTTCTCTTTGGTTGCTCTGTATTAAACGACACATGAAAAAGGCAGAAAAACATTATCCACTCATTAACAAAGCACCAGGGTTGTGTTTGTATCTGAATGTAAGAGGCTATGAGGGCTTACTGTAAATGATTGTATTTGATATGTATTTATTGCCTGTACACACCTGTGGATACAGCAGCAGATGTGGATGGGGCAGGGGAAGCTGCAGCAGCAGGTTTTCGCAGGGCTCATTGGCATCAAAAGTCAGCTCTGTCATAACAATATATATAATATACATATTATATTATTAAATTATAATACAAGTTAACATTTGAACATTACACCAGTCACAAACAACACATATCCTCTATAAACTCGGCGGTGGAAAACTAGTTATAAAGTACGGCAAATTAGCTCAGGCTTTATTTTATTTCCGGTTTTGGAGCCTGCCCTCTGGTGGACGGAAGTATATCGCTGTATTTCGCTGTAAAATCATCGTATGGCGGCGCCCTTACACAAGGACCATTTTAGAGGTTCCATGGGAGAGGCTTGGGCTAGACATATGGAGTGTGACGTCACCCATAGCGTTACGAACCTCGAGATTGACGCTCTTTCAGTCGCCATTTTTAGCCGTTACGGGTGTCGCCATGTTGATTTTATGGAGCCAGAAGTCCCAATTTGGGCATATGTGCCCGTTTGCATGGTAACCAGTGAGCCAATCATAAGCTCGCTTTTTCTATGACCACGTGCTCGCTCCCTGCAAACAGCGGCAAATCTCCGACAGAGACCTGAGCTAAACTTAGCATCGCTGCTCCTTCACTGTCCCTGTGTTATCGGCGCCCTCTGGTTGCTGCTCTAATTCAGGTCAATTTCACTTTTACACCGATATCTACGTTTTTTTATATTCACCTACTTTACTTATCACTATGTTTGTCATCTTTGTCAAAACTGTCCAAAAACACATCTACAATAGTACTAAACTGCTATATTATTAATAGATATCCTCGTAATTATAAACTGTATGTTGTTAAGATATATAAAGTTGATCCTTTAGAATGATATTTTCTGTATGAAATCTATCTTAGAATCTGTGGTTAATAATTTTCTTCAACTTATTCTAATAGATACATAAAATAGGCACATTGCATACCCTTTTTTAGAAACTGGTTATTTAGAAATTGTAGTCAAAGAAGCAAGTGCTGTATTTTTGAGATGGAGTAAATATGTGTTAAACCAGTTTTGCAGCACTACTTTATTATTCCAATTTAAAAAGAAACAAAAAAAATGTGTTTTATAATTTCCTATTCTTTTCCACAATAACTCCTATTGCTTATGGCATGCTAAAATAACACTAGAGTGATAAATAAATGATTTAAAGTTTTGTCGGTTTGCTTTCATCTACTTTCATGTTATTTAAAAGTTTCAGAGCTGTAGCTCAGTGGGTAGAGCGGTCGTCTTTCAACCGGAAGGTAGGCGGTTCGATTCCCGCTCTCCCACACTTCATACTGTCGTTGTGTCCTTGGGCAAGACACTTAACCCACCTTGCCTCCAGTGACTGTAACACTGGTAATTACATTAGAACAATGTAAGTCGCTTTGGATAAAAGCGTCAGCTAAATTAATAAATGTAAATGTAGATTTAAGAGCTTAAAATACAGTTTATATACGCTGTCAAAACCTAGAAGCACATAAATGAATAGAGATTTGATTGAGTCTAAGTTTATTTAAAAGAAGCTGAAGTTGTAGATGGACCAGGATGTGATATCAGATGAAGCTGAGGAAGACGAGGCTGGGCTATGTCAGCTGTGCAGGAGCAGAGAGGACCGACAGAGCAGCAGACCGATAACTAGACTGGACAATAGTGGAGCGGGCCGACAGAAGCAGCAGCAGACAGGTAACTGTAGAGGGGCTCTGCAAAGACAGAGAAGTATGAACAAAGTAAAAACTTGTGTTTAAAACAAGTCTTCCTGTTGGGACCGGTCACCTCTGTACATGAGATTTACTGTTAATCACAGAACAAATTACAACATTAATCTTGGTCTTTTATTCACCAGCGCACTGAATGTTACTGTGTGTGTAAGGACTGTTTTTAGAAAATAGTGGACTTTGATTTGGAATTACATTTGCCTAAATATAATACTTTAGGAAATGTACTGGGTTAGAGGTAATGTCTGTCATGTTGAAAACCTGCCATAAACATTTACCTGTCTACTGTTGTCATGATTAACAGATGACAAATGTACAAATATAAAACTAACACATGCACTTTAGCTACAGTAATGTTTATGGAATGTATGACTGCAGAGAAAGGAAAGTGTTTTCTAGAGTAAAAAGTCTCAGAGGTTAGTGGGCATTGCAGGTGTAATGTTTAATGTAATGTAACACCCACCTTTGTCTGTCCTCTTGTCAATATCCTCTTCAAAGTGCTCACACCACAACCAAGAGCCTTTCTTCTGTTCAGCCTCAGCCTGACAGCATCACCTTTAGGAAATCTGTGGAGAGAGAACAGTATCTATTTTCATAAAATAGGCTTTGTATTTATTTATACACTTTGTATTTAAGTGAACAGTTAATAACTTCATTCATTTTTAAAGAAACCTTTAAATAACATGAAAGTAGATGAAAGCAAACAGACAAAACCTTAAATCATTTATTTATCACTAGGGCTGCCCCCAAATAGTCGACTAAACGTTAGTCGATATGAAGAGGGCTTGGTCGAATACATTTTCATTAGGTGGTTAGTCGCAAAAAAAAAAAAAAATCACGTGAAAAAATTATGCAATCAGGGGCTTCGCAGTCAGTGTATGACATGACATCAAAGCAACGAGAGATCAACGAGATCTCGTGCCTCGCGGTATACCAAAGCACACTTGTGGGAGAGGTGTCTGGCTGATGCTAATAATTATGTCAGGAAAAAAGTCCAAAGTGTGGGATCATTTTGAAAAGTCGAAGGACGACCCGGCTGTTTGCAAACTCTGCAGGCAAACATTTGCCTATCACTCGTCAACATCGAATATGTCTTATCATTTAAAACATGTAAGTAGTAACGTTAACCACCACATGGCCCCTCGTTTTAACAATAAGGATATGTTCTGCCCGTTCTGGGGATGTGGTATTTGGGTGGTGCGGGTTTGTACTTTGGCTTGCAGCGCCCTCGTGTGGTTGCGCAGTGCTATTGTTGTAAATTGGTGAACTAAGTAAAAACCCAAGATGGCCGAACGTAACATCTTGACGGTTACGACTTGCTCATGTTGAAAGTTCAAGTTCCCTTAAAATATGTTGTTGCCTTGGACTATATTTGTCCGTGAGTATTGTGATGTAACAAATGTTTGTTTTTTATGAGATTTACGTTAGTTGAAATGCTTAAATGATATGTTAGCACAAAATTAGCAATCATTAGCATATGTTACATGAGCTATGTATTAATGTCCAGCTAATATGACATTTTGTATCATTTCAGTTTTACGGTTGGTCGAAGAGGACAATGGTTGAATGCCATTCTCTAATAAATCAGCAAAAAGTAACAAAGTCTGTTTATTGGAGCGCCGTTATCTCGCAGTCTAGCCTTGCAGAGACAGTAGCTTGGGGCGAGGACAGCACAGGATATAAACACATTTGCGCTGTTAACTTAATGCTTTACTATTTTGTTTTAAGCGCTTAATTTTCATTGTGAATGCGCTAATATCATGCTTTAGCATTTTCTGTCATATGGAAGTGTTAAACTTCAACTTGGACTATACCTTTCCTTGTATATACGCAAGTTTTTATATTAATATCATAAATGAACGATTATTCGACTAATCGCTAAAATGCAGGAGTGTTAGTCGACTAGGAATATCTTTAGTTGGGGGCAGCCCTATTTATCACTATAGTGTTATTTTTCCATGCCATAAGCAATAGAAGTTATTGTGGAAAAGAATCAGAAATCATAAAACACATTTTTTTTGTCTCTTTTTAAATTGGAATGATAAAGTAGTGCTGCAAAGATGGAAGGGTTTCTTGAACTTTCAGGTTGCTCCTGAGGTCTTTGACCTGCAGTTGCATGGGTAAGGAAACTAAAAAACAAAAATCAAAACTGGTTCAACACATATTTACTCCATCTCAAAAATAAGGCACTTGCTTCTTTGACTACAATTTCTAAATAACCAGTTTCTTAAAAAGGTATGCAATGTGTCTATTTTATGTATTAAAATAAGTTGAAAAAAACTTATTAACCACAGATGCTAAGGTAGATTTCATACAGAAAATATAATTCTACATGATCAACTTTATATATCTTTACAACATACAGTTTATAATTACGAGGATATCTATTAATAATATAGCATTTTAGTACTATTGCTAGCTGTAGATGTGTTTTTGAACAGTCTTGGCAAAGATGACAAACATAGTGATAAGTAAAATAGGAGAATATAAAAAAAAAACAAAAAAACAAAAACGTAGATATTGGTGTAAAAGTGAAATTTACCTGAAGTAGAACAGCAACCAGAGGGCACCGATAACACAGGGACAATGAAGGAGCAGCAATGCTAAGTTTAGCCCAGGTCTCTGTCGGAGCTTTGCCGCTGTCTGCAGGTAGCGATTGGCTCACTGGTTACCATGCAAACGGGCACTCAACTCAGTCCATATGCCCAAATTGGGACTTCTGGCTCCATAAAATCAACATGACGACCTCCATAACGGCTAAAAATGGTGCCTGAATGAGCGTCAATCTCGAGGTTCGTAACGCTATGGGTGACGTCACACTTCTTATGTCCAACCCCTTCTACAGTCACTGTGTAAAAATCATGTTTACGGCCTGGAACAAAAGATGGCTCCGGTCTCTAGAGCTAAGTTTTTACTACGTGACAACTCTGGAGTTACATAACAAAGATAACACCCATATTTTTACAATCTATGGGTTCAACGCTGTTAAAGGTACATTACAGAGGTTTAAGAAATTTTTAAACATGAGCAACACTTCAGGTTTTAGTGGCAGTTGCAGTTACTCGTTCTCGTCGCGCAAGCTCGTACACGCACGTCAACAACCGGAGACTCCTGCACAATCAGATGCACAATGTTTACAGAGATAAGAAAAAGTACTAAGTTTATTGTTACAGTAAAATGTTATATTTACTTATTATTAGTAATGACCGCCGTAAGGTAAAACAATTGAACAAGCGCGAATACTCCTTGTTCATAATGTCTTATGGACTGGCTTATGGGTGGCATTTCCTTACTACGTACACCCCAAAAGACATAATCAGAACGTAAACAGGCAATCTCCTACATTATTACAACAGAGTAGTGTTTGTGTAAACAAAACAGGTTTATTTTTCTGGAGATGCGCAATGTGAGTTTCTCGTTTTCGTACTCCATTTGTTAACAGACTGTTCATGGAGCTGGGTGTTTCCTCGCTGTCATTTTTTTTGAGGCTCGACTGAATCAACACTTGACTTCAGTGTTCTGCCGTGTTTTCTTGGCTCTGAGCCAAGACCTGTCTTGATGGAGCAGGTTTAACCCAGACTCCTATGTTTGCACTTCTGCAGTTAGAATTTAGGCTGAAGTTTTATGGAACACCCCTCCGGTCTCATTAAACACTATCCACTCTGCAGAAACCACTCTGCAGAAACTGTTTGACGACCAGTCAAATAGATTCTCAGATTGAGTTGCTTCAGTTGCTGGGAATTCCTAAATATTACTGCACCTATAAAAGCACCTACATCATGATTCTTTATGGGTTTTCTCACCTCTAGTGTTGAATAGGGCGCGGCAGTAGCTCAGTAGAGCGGCCGTCCTTCAACCGGAAGGTAGTAGGTTCGATTCCCGCTCTCCCCACAGTTCATACTGTCGTTGTGTCCTTGAGCAAGACACTTAACCCACCTTGCCTCGTATGAATGTGTTAGAATGTTGATGGTGTTGGTTGGAGGTCCGAGAGGCGCGAATGGCTGCCACGTCTCTGTCAGTCTGCCCCAGGGCAGCTGTGGCTACAGATGTAGCTTACTACCACCAGTGTGTGACTGTGGAGTGAATGAATAATTGATATGTAAAGCGTCCTTGAGCTCTGGAAAGGCGCTATATAAATAAAACTATATATATAATAGTGTCTCCAGTAGAGTTTTTGGATCATCTATTCAGCCAATGTTTGACCTGTTGTGGGCCCACTATAGGCCTTGGGGCCATAGCAGCTGCTTAGTTCACTTCTAGCACTGCTGTGGACCGGCTAATACACACTTCACTAGCAAGGACCACGCCACAACTGTATAGATTTAACATTTTTATTAATTTTAAATTATGATCTGAATAAAGTGATAAGATGTTGGAGGATGAAGCATAACAATTATGGAAATGATAGCTGGGCAGATGAAGCTCAGTGTGGGGGTTCCGTCTCTTGTAGTTCACCCAGCTGAGTAGGAACCCCCCTCCTTGGGTCTAGTAATGGAAGAAATAGGTAGGGAAAAAAGGGGGACTGGGATGGTGGGGTCGAGAGAACAGAAACAAGCATTGATGAATGAAACTGATGTGTATACAGTATTGTTCAAAATAATAGCAGTACAATGTGACTAACCAGAATAATCCAGGTTTTTAGCATATTCTTTATTCCTACGTGGCAAACAAGTTACCAGTAGGTGCAGTAGATTCTCAGAAAACAAACAAGACCCAGCATTCATGATATGCACGGATGAAGCCAGAACTTGTGGAACATGCATTTGAAAGCCTGAGGAAAAGGGGTCGTTCAAGACATTGTTCAGAAGAACAGCGTACTTTGATTAAAAAGGTGATTGGAGAGGGGAAACCGTATGATGAGGTGCAAAATATTTTAGGCTTTTCAGCTAAAATGATCTCCAATGCTTTTTAAAATGGAAAGCAAAACCAGAGAGAAGTGGAAGAAAACGGAAGACAACCATCAAAATGGATCGAAGAATAACCAGAATGGCAAAGACTCGGGCAAGGACCAGCTTCAGGATGATCAAAGGCAGTCTGGAGTTACCTGTAAATACTGTGGTTGTTTCAACAAGATCAAGATCAACAAGACCCCAAACACACTAGTAAACGAGCAACAAAATTAATATTATGGAGTGGCCAGCCCAATACCCGGACCTTAATCCAATCGAGAACTTGTGGAGCGATATCAGAAATGCTGTTTCTGAAGCAAAACCAAGAAATTGTAAATGAATTGTGGAATGTTGTTAAAGAATTATGGAGTTGAATAACAGCTGAGAGGTGCCACAAGTTGGTTGACTCCATGCCACACTGATATGAAGTAGTTTTAAAAAACTGTGGTCATACAACTAAATAATAGTTTAGTGATTCACAGGATTACTAAATCCTAGAAACAAAAAGTTTGAACAAAATAGTTTTGAGTTTGTACAGTAAACGACAGACACTGCTATTTTTTTGAACACACCCCTTTCAACTAATTGCACAGCCTTACAAGCGTGCATATCATGAATGCTGGGTCTTGTTTATTTTCTGAGAATCTACTGCACCTACTGGTAACTTGTTTGCCATGTAGCAAAAAAACATTTACAAAAAACCTGGATTATTCTGGTTAGTCACATTGTACTGCTTATATTTTGAACAATACTGTAAATAGGGCTTCTGGGAAAATTAGAGGTATGGTTAAGGGAGCTAAGGTGTGTTTGAGGTGTAGAATGATTTGGATCTGAAGGTTCAAAAGATGTTTTCCAATAATCTTGGATTGAGCACTGCTAATATTGAAATTGAGCTTGTGTACAAAGGTTGGGTCAGCATGTGGAGGCTGGATGGCCCAGAAGAGTAGCAGTTTGACTCAAGGACAGACGGTAGATCTTTTCTGCAGCCAAAAAGTTGAAAAGGACTAAAATCTTTATAAATGAAGACTTTTCCGAAGCTGCGATGCAGAAAAAAAAGGAACTATCGCCTAAACTCAACTCAAAGCTGCCAGGAAGAGAGGAGATAAGGCCACCTTGAGGTATGATAAATTGATTATTTGGTCCAAAAGGTGCCAGACAAAAGACTCATAATCCTCATACCTTTTGAACAAATTATTATTAATTGACCATATTGTTGTTTGATAAAGTTGTTTTAATAAAGTTCTACTGTTTTAGGGAAACACATGAGACCAGTTTTTTATTATTGTGTTTGATCTATAGAGGGTTTAGGTCTACTAAAGTTAATAAGAACTAATTAATAAACACAAAATAATTAACCAGGTCTAAATCCATCAGAGGCAGATTTATTGGGGATTTTAAGTAAACTTTGTTAATATCCACTAAAGTACCTAGCCTTATATGCAAATAAAATTGTATGTAATTGTGTGTACATTTTTACATTTACTTACGGACAGTTGAAACTGGCTTTCAGGACGGTATTGGGACGGTGATGAAAAAAGTTAGTCTGGAACCCTGCCACAATTCCATCTTCTTAACTCTTAGGGGTCCCTTAATTTTTTGTGCCACCTTTTTTGCTCTTTGATTGATAATTTTTGAATTTTTAAACCCTTAAATGCCAGGTTTAGCAAATAGTCTCTTTATTTGTGTTCTGAAACTTTTTTTCCTATCCCATATAATTTTTTGGGAGGTTCCTATCCAAATCTGGGACTGTCAAAACACATAAATTCTGATTACATTTTGTTTTTCCCCAAAGTTGCTTGTCGTGTTGTCACAATACTTGAATTTTAAACTTTGATACAATAACTTTATTACAATAACTTTATTTCAATATCTTGAAGAAAAAAAAAATGTTTTTTTGTTTTTTAAGTTTTAATTAAAATATGTATTTATAACAAGTCAAGAATAGCACATTAGGACTTTTTCACATAAACAAAAACTTCTGGTCTGTTAAGTCTCTTTGCATCATTTGAGTTTGCAGTTTCATTGTTGTTCAAATACAGTAGAGCTGGTAGATTAGACTGTGAGGGTTTTGCTTTTGTTGCAGGTTGAGTCTTCTCAGCTTTTATTTATTTATTTTTTAGATCATATAATTGATCTTAGAACCGTAATAAATTGTAACAGTACAAAAATGTTCCAATACTTATCCTGAGTTAACATGAATTAACAAAAAAAATGTTTTAGTTTAAAGCTAATTTCAACATTTAATCATTTACATATATCACATTTACTATCTAAATCCAAAGCTTTATCCGTTTTTTTTTTATTTGACAAGATGAACAGTTTTGCTTAACTGTTAAGTCCTAAATTAATACATATTAGGCAAGGCAAGGCAATTTTATTTATATAGCACAATTCATACACTGGGTAACTCAAAGTGCTTTACAGGAATAAAAGACAACTTACAAGATTTATATTAAGAAACATAAGAAAAAATTAAAAACATTTTAAAAAGAAGAGTGCAGATAAAAGAAAAAAAAACACTTTAGGTTGTAGTGTAGGCGGAGCTAAAGAGGAAGGTTTTTAACCTCCCCTTGAACATTGTTAAAGTTGAGGCTTGTTTTACTTCATCTGGGAGGCTGTTCCAGATTTTTGCTGCATGAAACTTAAACGCTGCTTCACCATGTTTAGTTCTAACTCTGGGCACGAGCAGAAGGCCTGTCCCAGATGTTCTCAGAGTCCGAGGAGGTTCATAAGCAACTAGCATGTCAGAGATATATTCTGGTGCTAAAACATTTAGAGACTTGTAAACCAGCAGTGCTGTTTTAAAGTCTATTCTCTGAGCAACAGGAAGCCAGTGCAGAGATTTTAAAACTGGCGTGATGTGGTTGTACTTCCTGGTTTTGGTTAGAACCCGAGCAGCGCGTTTGAATAAAGCTACAGCTGTCTTAACCCTCGTTTTGAGAGACCAGTGAGCAGGCCGTTACAGTAATCTAACCTGCTGGAGATAAAAGCATGGATAAGTTTCTCTAAGTCTGGTTGAGACATCATCCCTTTGACTCTGGAAATGTTTTTAAGGTGATAAAATGCAGATGATGTAATTGACTTAATGTGACTGTGGAAATTCAAGTCTGAGTCCACGATAACCCCTAGATTTCTAACCTGATTTTTAGATTTTAGAGAAAGAGACTCGAGGTGACTCCTGACACTTTCTATTTGTTTCTGTGGCCCAAAGATGATTAGTTCAGTCTTGTTTCTGTTCAGTTGGAGAAAATTATTTTGCATCCACATGTCAATCTGTTCGATGCAGTGACACAGTGAATGGATTGGTCCATTTTCACCTGCTGTGAGTGAAATGTAAATCTGATTGTCATCTGCATAATTATGGTAGGATACGCCACAGCTGCGTATTAACTGGCCTAAAGGAAGCATGTAGAGATTGAATAATAGAGGTCCCAAGATAGACCCCTGTGGAACCTCACATGTCAGGGCCATTTGGTCTGATACACAGTTACCAACCGAAACAAAGTACTTCCTGTCTTCAAGATAGGACTGAAACCATTTAAGGGCAGTTCCAGTGATACCTATACATTCCTCTAATCTTTGTGTCAGGATTTCATGGTCCACTGTATCAAACGCAGCACTCAAGTCCAAAAGAACTAAGACAGAGACTTTGCCTGCGTCAGTGCTCAGACGGATGTCATTTGTGACTTTGATAAGTGCAGTCTCAGTGCTGTGATGGGGCCTGAATCCTGACTGAAAAGGATCAAAGCAGTTGTTAAGTAATAGAAAGTCATTAAGTTGTTGATATACAACTTTTTCGATGACTTTCCCTAAAAATGGCAGGTTTGATATGGGCCGATAGTTGTTGAGCACTGTAGCATCAAGACTGCTCTTCTTTAGGAGAGGCTTGATGACAGCAGTTTTTAAGGCCCTTGAAAATGTTCCAGACTGTAAGGAATTATTGACTATATCAGTGAGTTGTGGTAACAAACTGCTTAGTACTGATTTTATAAAATCTAGTGGGTAAAACATCGAGGCAGCAGGTGGATGAACTCAGGCTGGAGACAGTTTTTTCAATTGTTCTGTCATTAATTTGTGTAAAATGTGTTAAACCAGCCAAGTGTCTCCTAGGTGGCTGAAGTGTTGTTTTATGCCCTTTTGGACTGTATCACATGTTTAATGCTTTGAACCTTGTCGTTGAAAAACAATGCAAACTCATTGCATTTAGTGGTGGAAACTGGAGCTGGAGGGTTTGTTAATCTGTTCACTGTAGCAAACAGGACACAGGTTGTTACTATTGTTGTTGATGATCTCTGAGAAGAATATTTCTCTTTCTTTTTGCAAAGTTTGATTGAAAACATGCAAATTTTCTTTGTATACCTCATAATGAATTAAGAGTTTCATTTCGCCATTTTCTTTCGGCTTTTCGGCATTCCCTTTTCTGTGCCCTGACAGAGTGAGCATTGCTCCACAAAGCCTTCTGCCTCTTCCTGATCGCTTTAACCTTAACAGGAGCAATGGTGTCCATAACATTTAAAACACCTGAAGTATAACAATTCAACAAATCATCAACTTGACCTGATGAGGCATTTTCAAACCTGATTGCCTCCATAAACTGTGTCCTGATGTTATCGTTAATGTATCTCTTTTTTACAACAGTAGGTCCAACAGCAACTTTTGGAATAATGGACAGATGAAAAAAGACACAAGAATGATCAGATAGAGCAACATCAATCACAGTGACATCTGAAATATGAACACCTTTAGTAATGACCAGGTCCAGAGTGTGACCTCTGTTATGGGTCGGCTCATTAACATGCTGACACAGACCAAAACTATCAAGAATAGTACATTTACATTTACATTTAGTCATTTAGCAGACGCTTTTATCCAAAGCGACTTACAAGTGAGGATAACAATGGAAGCAATTTTAACAACACAAGGTACAAAAAGCATAGGTGCACAAAAAACTAGTCAGTTTAAACCCAGCGCAGTATACGATGCTAAGGATAAGAGAATTTTTTTTTTTTTTTTTTTTTTTTTTTTTTTTTTTTTAGAAAGGAATCGATAGAAAGGAAGTAGGGCTCAGTGTTTGTCAGTCAGGTGTTGACGGAAGAGATGTGTTTTCAGGTGTTTTTTAAAGATGGCTACAGAATCTGCTGATCTTGTAGCAGCAGGTAGATCATTCCACCAATGTGGAACAGATCCAGAGAAGGTACGTGAGAGTGATTTTGTACCTTTTTGGGACGGTACCACCAGACGTTGTTCATTTGCAGAGCGCAGGGATCTGGTAGGAACGTAGGTCTGTATTAGTGAGTGGAGGTATGGGGGTGCAGAACCAGAGGTGGTCTTGTAGGCCAAGAGCATAGCTTTGAACTTGATGCGGGCGTCAACCGGGAGCCAGTGTAACCTAATGAATAGAGGAGATACGTACGCTCTCTTTGGTTCATTAAAGACCACTCTTGCCGCTGCATTCTGGATCAGCTGCAGAGGTTTGGTTGTGCAGGCGGGGAGTCCAGCCAGTAGGGCATTGCAATAGTCCAGTTTGGACAAGACAAGAGCCTGGACTAGAATTTGCGTGGAGTGCTCTGATAGGAAAGGTCTAATTTTTCTAATGTTGTAGAGGATGAATCTACAGGACCGGGTGGTGCTGGCGACATGACTTGTGAAGTCTAGCTGATCATCAATTACCACTCCCAGATTTCTGGCAGTGCTGGACGGTGTAATGGTTGATGGGCCTAGTTGAATGGAGAGGTTGTGGTGGG
This sequence comes from Perccottus glenii, assembly GCA_024416835.2. Taxonomy (NCBI): domain Eukaryota; kingdom Metazoa; phylum Chordata; class Actinopteri; order Gobiiformes; family Odontobutidae; genus Perccottus; species Perccottus glenii. The sequence continues at coordinate 6,702,475 of CM044554.2, forward strand.
TCTTTGGATGGGCTGGAATCACAAGCAGTTCTGTTTTTGCAAGGTTCAGCTGCAGGTGATGGTCCTTCATCCACAGTGAGATGTCGCTCAGACATGCCGAGACGCGAGCAGAGACCGTCGGATCGTCAGGATGAAATGACAGGTGGAGTTGAGTGTCATCTGCATAGCAGTGATAGGAAAAGCCATGCTTCTGGATGACAGAGCCAAGGGATGTCATGTATATGGAAAAGAGTAGCGGTCCGAGCACTGAGCCCTGTGGCACCCCTGTATTGAGATGTTGGGACTCAGAGACCTCATTTCTCCAGGATACTCTGAATGACCTATCCGAGAGGTAAGACTTGAACCATTGCAACGCCATTCCAGAGACACCCATCGCCCTGAGAGAGGACAGGAGGATGTGATGATTAACAGTGTCAAAAGTAGAAAGTTCTTTGGCATTTCTGTCACAAACATTATCCACATGCACATTAAAATCACCAGATATGACTATTTGTTCAAATTCTGTGCAAATAACCGAAAGCATTTCAGTAAACTCATTAATAAAATCATGACATTGTTGGGGTGGTTTGTAAAGAACTACATATAAAATAGATGGAGAAAACCTCAACTCCATTTTGAATGACACATACGGTACTCAAATGAGGAAAACTCTCCAAGTGAAAGTTTCTGGATAAGAATATTATCCCTAAGAAAGGCACATACACCACCACCCTTTTTGTTTTCCCGTATTTTGGATAAAAATGTGAAATTCGATGGGGTAGATTCAATAAGGACCGCGTTTCCAGTCCTGCTGTCTAACCATGTTTCTGTTAAAAACATAAAATCAAGCTTATTTGAAGTTATAAAATCATTAGTTAAAAAAGATTTGTTTCCCAAAGACCTGACATTGAACACTGCAAGTTTTAAGTCAGTTTGAGCAGGATCTAACTTAATCTGTTTGCAGGGGATTTGAATCAGATTTGTCTGATTAAACAATCTAACTGTTATTCTCTTCTTCAATCTGCAACTTCTGACTGTAGTTATGGAGCTAGGGGGGAGTGTTCTCTCCCAGGGCCTCAGGTTGATAAGTGGTTTATTATGACGAAAAGTCCTGGAACAGCAGAGGCCCTCAGTGTCCTAATCACTGATAGTAGCCTTGATGCTAGTCAAGGCTTTTGGAGCTGGTCTGGGAGGAGCTGGTCTGGGAGGGGGTAGAGGGGGTCTGACAGGGGTTAATTGGATTCTAGGTAGTGGCTGAGGTGAAGCAGTGATACTCCTGGGTGGTATTGGAGGTGATGTTTTTAGTGATGATGATAGAACCCGTGACCTAGCCAAGTTAGGTGTAAGGGGTATCATCTTAATTCCAGATTTTACTAAAATTTCCAGGTGATCTGGAAATCCCATTGGTAAATCCGGAGATGGGACAGAGATGGTGAGGTCCGCAGAAGGTGTTGATGTTACTGGACAGCCATGTATTCAATGCAAGCAGCCGACTGAATTTATTGATCCTTCTGTCGATGTTTGAGAGTGGTCCACTGATAAAGGATTGCACTTCCAGGTTTTCAAGTTTGTCTAAAAGCCTGGAGAAATCCTTTTTTTAAACTTCTGATTCCCCCTTCCTGCACCCAGGTGTAAACTGCACCCACGTGTAGCATCAGCTGTTTAATTCCTGTGTGTTTAGACATGACTTGGGGAAGGAGTGATGTTATATCAGTGACTGTAGCACTTGGAAAGCTGCATGTAGCAAATCTACTATTGTTTAAGTCTCTGACAGCACCGTCTCCAAGCAGCAAGATATTTCTGACCTTCACTTTTGGCATAGATTCTCTGTCACTGTTTGCCTGGTGCTTTTACACAGATTCATGTCTCCTGTTTTTTATAGAATAAGCTTGATTTACTCCATGTTTTTCATTTACAGCAGAGTTTTCTGGTTCATTCACCTTTAGCTCAGTCAGTGGTTGGAATCTGTTTTTTAGCTGGATGTCTGGTGATGCTACATATGCTCTTGTGATGCCAGCATTCTTTTTTCTAATCCAGTGCTGCTTCGGCTGGGCACCAAGTTTATGCCAGGTGGTATCATTTTGTTTAAATCCCTTTGCTTTGCTCAGTTTTGGGAATGATACTGTATCATCCAAGTTTAAATTCACAGTCTTACCACATTGTGTGATCGGTATTTTCTCCTGAAGTCCTCTTTCAGATTCCAAAGCAAAAATCTTCGTTTGTAGCACACTGATTTCCTGTTGATATTTCCAGCAATTTTGGCAGAAAGAGTTTGTAGTAGTTGTTTTTATCCCAGACATGTTGAAAAATAGATACCAAGGCTCCAGTCGCTCGGCGAGTCCAACGTGTCGTTTAAAAAGTAAAAAAACCAAGTAAAAACATAAAAGCAAAATCCAGTTAAAAGAAAGTAAAAAGTAATGTAAAAAAGTTAATCATAAAATCATTGGCTAAATGTAGAGATAACTAAAAAAGAAAAGTAAAGCAGGCATGAGCAAGCAGAGGTGCGACTGCACTCTTCAGAAGCAGGAAGTGGTGAAATGTACTGTTCATTGTTTGTTAATGTTAGTAAATATTTATAATAACATAGAGATTTTAATCATTTCAACCTTTTCAGGTTCATTGATAAGTGCACACAGACTAAACAGAGGCGCAAACATCATTAAAATCATTGAAGTGAAAGTGAAATCAAAACTCGGAGATGTGAAGCTCCTTTTGTTAGCACCACTTTGTAGCAACGCTTGCACATTGGCTTGAACGTTTCTGTGCTCATCTGCCTCAAATCTGAATTGGTTCCAGATTGCACTCCTGCTCTGCTTTTTGTCAATTAATGCATGTCGCAGAGGTCCCGCAAACGTCATCTTTCCAAAACCAATGCTGTTTACGAGTAAGCAAGTTGTACTGCGGTTATGTTAGCCTGAGTCGGTTTACCGTATCTTAACCACTTCAGATACTACAGAAATTGTATCAATTTATATCAAAATACCAATATAATACCAAAATCTAGTTGCTTGTAAATAAATTGCTCCACCTGAGTCCCTAGGACACAAAAAAAAAAAAAAATGGTTGGAAACAAGAAGGGATTTCAACCTTTTATTTATGTAAAAACATAAATCATGTTGGAATGGTAGTGCATTGAAAAAATGCATTTTGAATGGGAGTCAAATGCCTTTCTACACTGTGTGCACAATTATTAGGCAAGTGATTATTTTGACCTTATCATTTTATCAATAATTTCCAACTCTAAATTGTAGATGAGTGATGAGAGTGACTCTTGACAGACCAGATGTATGGGTCTGTGGTTGGATCAGTAACGGACACAGAGCTCCACTTCGACTCAGATGCCAGCAAGGTGGAGGTAGGGTACTGGTATGGGCAGGTATTGTTAAAGATGAGCTAGTTGGACATTTTTGGGTTGAAAATGGACTCAAAATCAACTCTCAGACCTACTGCCAAAAGTTTGAAGACACTTTCTTCAAGCAGTGGTCCAGGAAAAAGTCTTCATCTTTCAAGAAGACTTTGATTTTTATGTAAGACAACGCTCCATCACATGCATCAAAGTTCTCCACTGCATGGCTGGCGAGTAAAGGCCTTAAAGATGAAAAACAAATGACATGGCCCCCTTCTTCACCTGACTTAAACCCTAGAGACCATTGAGAACTTTTGGGGTAAACACCACACCTCTCTGAACAGTGTCTGGGCGACTGTGGTTGCGGCTGCACAAAAAGTTGATTCTGACTAGATCAAGAAACTGACTGACTCCGTGAATCGAAGGCTTGTGACTGTTATCGAAAAGAAGGGTGGCTTTATTGGTCACTTGAGTTTTTCTTTATTTCAGAAATGTTTATTTGTAAATTTGTTTGTTAATTTTCTCAGTTTAACAGGTGAGAAAAAACAAGTGAGATGGGAAAATCTTTGTTTTTCATTTAGTTGCATAATAATTCTGCACACTAATAGTTGCCTAATAATGGTGTACATGTAGATGCTCTCTTAACAAAGCCAAAACTTTATTTTTACTACTTAAATGTTCAGGTTTGAGGGTTTTTAATATTTTGGATTGACCAAGAGCACTGCAGTGCTGAATCTAATAGTATATCCACATGAGACTTATAATTGTGCAAGAATCATGATTTTAATTCACCTCAAAATACACAACTTGCCCAAATTTTATGCATTTTGCATCAACACAGACAAAGTTATGGTAAAATAAAATTCAAAAAGCACAAAATTGTTGAGGGGTCTAGGAGGGTTAAAGTGACAAGCAGCAAGAAAGCCACCAACCACTGTTGTCTGCTCATGTGCTTTCCGAATGAGGTGGGGTGTACTACACGTGGTTTGCAGCCTTTTTTTTTTTTTTTTTTTTTTTTTACAGTTTAGTCTTCAAATGTAAATTTTTATACAGTTGGCCAAAAGTTCATTAAAGTTCTGTTTAAATACTTCAGATTTGTTACATCTCATACTTACATACATACAACTCCAGCTTATTGTATTCAACTATTGCATAGTACAAAAAAAAAAAACAACAGTCTACACAATTATCATATATCAAGATATTTTTGAGGCAATATATTGTCCCTCAAAATATTTATTATGACAGCCCTACTATCATAAGTGGTACCTTTCTAGAATTCTGGAAACAATCAAAATGTATACCTTAACCAAAAGATAGAAAATTACCCTTTAGAGTCTCTAATTGTAGACCAATCAGTTTACTTCCAGCTTTAAGTAAATTATTAGAGCAGATAGTTTTTGATCAAATTATGAAATATTTTAACTCTAATAAATTGTTGACAGAGGCTCAGTATGAAAACAGGCTGGGCCATTCCACTAACACTGCATTTGGCACATACAGTCAGGTCCATAAATATCGGGACATCAACACAATTCTAATCTTTTTGGCTCTATACACCACCACGATGGATTTGAAATGAAACAAACAAGATGAGCTTTAACTGCAGACCTTTAGTTTTAATTTGACGGTGTCACTGTGTAGGAATTACAGTGTAAACAGTTTGTATATGTGCCTCCCACTTTTTAGGGGACCAAAAGTAATGGGACAATCATAAATCGAACTTTCACTTTCTAATACTTGGTTGCAAATCCTTTGCAGTTAATTACAACCTTAATGACTGGAACGCATAGACATTACCACACGCTGGGTTTCATCCCTGGTGATGCTCTGCCAGGCCTCTACTGCAACTGTCTTCAGTTCCTGCTTGTTCTTGGGGCATTTTCCCTTCAGTCTTGTCTTCAGCAAGTGAAATGCATGCTCAGTCGGATTCAGGTCAGGTGATTGACTTGGCCATTGCATAACATTCCTAAAGTCTGCTAAATGACTAAATGTAAATGTAGCATTTCACTTCTTTCCCTTAAAAAACTCTTTGTTTGCTTTCGTAGCATGCTTTGGGTCATTGTCCATCTGCACTGTGAATTGCTGTCCAATGAGTTCTGAAGCATTTGACTGAATATGAGCAGATAATATTGTCCAAAACACTTCAGAATTTATCCTGCTTTTGTCAGCAGTCACATCATCAATAAATACAAGAAAACCAGTTCCATTGGCAGCCATACATGCCCACGCCATGACACTACCACCACCATGCTTTACTGATGAGGTGCTATGCTTTGGATCATGAGCAGTTCCTTTCCTTCTCCAGACTCTTCTCTTTCCATCACTCTGGTACAAGTTGATCTTGGTCTCATCGGTCCAAAGGATGTTGTTCCAGAACTGTGAAGGCTTTTTAGATGTTGTTTGGCAAACTCTAATCTGGCCTTCCTGTTTTTGAGGCTCACCAATGATTTACATATTGTGGTAAACCCTCTGTATTCACTCTGGTGAAGTCTTCTCTTGATTGTTGACTTTGACACACATACACCTACCTCCTGGAGAGTGCTCTTGATCTGGCCAACTGTTGTGAAGGGTGTTTTCTTCACCAGGGAAAGAATTCTTCGGTAATCCACCACAGTTGTTTTCCTTTTGGTGTTGCTGAGCTCACTGGTGCGTTCTTTCTTTTTAAGGATGTTCCAAACAGTTGATTTGGCCACTCCTAAAGTTTTTGCTATTTCTCTGACGGGTTTGTTTTGTTTTTCAGTCTAATGATGGCTTTACTATAAGTAAATTATAGTGACAGCTCTTTGGATCTCATATTGAGAGATGACAGCAACGGTTTCCAAATGCAAATAGCACACCTGCAATAAACTCTGAACCTTTTATCTGCTCCTTGTAAATGGGATAATAAGGGAATAACACACAGCTGAGCAGCCAATAATAATTGTCTGATTACTTTTGGTCTCTTAAAAAGTGGAAGGCACATATACAAACTGTGGTAATTCCTACATCGTTCACCTGATTTGGATGTAAATACCCTCAAATTAAAGCTAAAAGTCTCCAGTTAAAGCACATCTTGTTCGTTTCATTTCAAATCCAATTTGGTGGTGTATAGAGCCAAAAAGATTAGAATTGTGTTGATGTCCCAATATAAATGGACCTGACTGTATGACTGAGCAATGGTTGACATGTTTAAAAGAAAGAATTAGTTGGAGCTGTGCTATTATTTAACAGTTTTTGACATGATTGACCACAGTATTCTGATCTTAGTTTTTCACAAACTGCACTCACCTGGATAAATAGTTATCTCTCCAACAGAGGGAATGCGCATGAAGTAACAGGATGCGGAAGTCACTCCTGCTATGTACACTGAGTAGCAAAAGGCAATATGAAATTTTTAAAACCATTTCCGCAAATATTCCAAAACACAAGCAATCGGAAGAAAAACTCCTAAACACATCTACAATGGGAAAGAGTTATTCTGCAATTAATTTGTGCAAACAGATTCAGGAAAATTTCCAAGTTATCTTTTAATAGGGTGCCGAAACGTAAAGCGAGAAGAAGCAAATTATTAGTTGCAGTTCAGAGGAACAACTGGTACACGGATTTGTGCTGTCAAAACTGTCTCTGCCCTCTTTGCAGCTAACCTTAGTTAGTGACATTAGCTACACATCTAGCTAGCTTAACATTGCTTCAGTTTACCAATATTCTGTATTAACATGTTTGTGCACGTTTGTTTCTTTGTCACTTTAATATTGCCCACAAATCCAGCCTTGAAGTAGAACCAAGCCTCAAGGCTTTTGTATGTCTTGAGACTTTGCTTTAAGTATTTTCCAGGGGTCAATATTAAGTACATATAAATTTTAGAAAACACAATTTCTGGCCACATATCAATGTCCGTGGACAACTGGTTCTTGGGTAAGTTGTGTGGATTGCTGTCGAGTCCAACCGCCCTTATTTTAAGTAGATACTAGTCTGTTTTATTCTCATTCTCATAGTTTCCCCTATCAAAGGCATGTTGCTGTTTGTTTTGCCACTCAGTGGGAAAGATTGGGGCGTGTGCCAAAGGAAAGTGAAATCTGTGCATTCCCTCTATAGAAAACAGCACGTGTTCTTTAATGACAGTTTATCTAATAGTATATCCACATCATGCGGTTTACCCCAAGGAAGCTGCATGGGGCCACTTTTATTTTCTATATATATTGGTTTCCCATGCAGTGAAAAAGGCCAAGATTGTAATGTATGCTGATGATGCTTTTCTATTTTATTAATCATCAACTATATGTGCATTGGACATGAATTTACAAGATGAGTTAAATATGTTAATGCAGTGAGTAAAAACAAATAAATTGGTGCTAAATACCACTAAAACAAAAGGCATTGTATTCAGTAATAATAATGTCCAACCAGAGTCCACTACTTGCCATTTGTCACTAGAAGGAGCACTAGTGGAGCAGGTCACCAACCAAGCTGCTGGGTATTGGATTAGACCATTCACTATCTCGGTAAGATCAGATCAATCACCTGGTCAATATGATTGGGAGGGGTATCGCCATGTCTAAAAGATGCCCTGCTTACTGTCCACCTGTTGTGATGAAAAATGTTGTCCAAAGTATTGTATTGTCATGCCTACTTTACTGTCCAGTAGTATGGTCAAATGCTGAACTGCACCTTAAAAGAACTTCAGATAGCTCGCACCAGAGTAGCTAGGGTTATTCTACACTGTCCTTTTGGCACTACAAAATTTTAAGATAAGATAAGATAATCCGGCAGTAGCTCAGTGGTAGAGCGGCCGTCCTTCAATCGGAAGGTAGTAGGATCGATTCCCGCTCGCCCCACAGTTCATACTGTCGTTGTGTCCTTGGGCAAGACACTTAACCCACCTTGCCTCCAGTGACTGTAACACTGGTAATGTAATGTAATGTAATGTAAGTCGCTTTGGATAAAAGCGTCTGCTAAATGAATAAATGTAAATGTAAATGTAAATAATCCTTTATTCGTCCCACAATGGGGAAATTTCTCTGTTCCAGCAGCAATTCTTACAGTATGTTACAAACATAAATAATATACATAATATACAGCATGATATATAATATGTATATATACTATGTATATATACCTATATATACAGCATATACAAAAACAAAAAAAGTATATCAAGTATTACAGTATAGTGATTGCACTAAAAAACAACAACAAATTGCACATATTATTGCAGTGAAAAAATGGCAGCAGTGAGTATCATGGTGACTCGTTCACTGGGAGCAGCTCTGATTATAAAGTCTAATAGCAGCAGGGAGAAACGAGCATCTGTATCGCTCCTTCAGACACTTCGGATGTAACAGTCTGTCACTGAAGGAGCTGCTTAGAGCTGAAACCGTTTCATACAGGGGGTGAGAGTCGTTCTCCAGCAATGATAACAGTTTTGCTACCATCCTCCTCTCTCCCACCTCCTGCACAGTATCCAGAGGAATCCCCAGTACAGTGCTGGCCCTCCTGATCAGCTTGTCCAGTCTCTTCCTTTCTGCACTAGAGATGCTGCTGCACCAGAATACCACACCATAGAATATGGCTGAGGCAAACCACAGAGTCAAAAAAGGTCTTCAGTAGCTCTCCCTGCACACCAAAAGACCTCAGTCTCCTCAGCAGAAAGAGTCTGCTCTGCCCTTTCTTGTAGATCGCAGCAGTGTTGTCCAACCAGTCCAGTTTGTTGTTCAGATGAACACCCGGGTATTTGTAAGATTCTACTCTCACAATGTCCCTTCCCTGAATGTTCACTGGTGGTAACATAGTTTGTTTGCGCCTACGGAAATCCACCACCAGTTCTTTGGTTTTCCCGCATTTAACTGGAGGCAGCTCCGCTTGGCACCAATCCACAAAGTTCTGGATCAGTTCTCTGTACTCCCTGTCATCATCATCTGTGATCAGACCAACGATGGCAGAGTCGTCAGAGAACTTCTGTAGGTGACAGGTTGCTGAGCTGAACCTGAAGTCTGCAGTGTAGGTGGTGAAGAGAAACGGGCCAGAACCGTTCCTGCGGGGCTCCAGTGTTGCAGACAATCATGTCAGACTCACAGTCACGAGTTTTCACATACTGTGGTTGGTCTGTGAGGTAGTCCAGTATCCAAGCACACAGATGATGGTCCACTCCCATGTCCACCATCTTATCCCTCAGAAGCGCAGGTTGGATGGTGTTAAAGGCACTGGAGAAGTCAAAAAACATGACTCTCACCGTGCTCCCAGCCTTCTCCAGGTGAGAAAGAGCCCGATTCGGAGGAAGATGACAGCGCCTTCCACTCCAATGCCAGGTCGGTAGGCAAACTGAAGTGGATCCATTGATGGGCTCACCAAAGGTCGCAGATGGGTTAGCACCAGCCTCTCCAATGTTTTCATCAGATGTGAGGTCAGTGCTACCGGTCTGTAGTCCCCAAGGTCTTTTGGACGCGTCTTTGGTACAGGTACCACGCAGGATGTTTTCCATAGCTGTGGCACCTTTCCCAGCTTCAGGCTCAGGTCAAACATGTACAGCAGTATGCCGCACAGCTGGTCTGCACAGGTCTTAAGGAGTCTGGAGCTGATGCCGTCTGGACCTGCAGCCTTCCTCACTTTGATCTTCCGGAGCTCCATTCTCACCTGGGCTTCTGTAAGGGGCAGTGTGTATTGGATGGAGTGGGGGCTGGAGGGAATTTGTAGAGCGGGGGAGTTAGGTGTGATGTGGGTAGGCTGTGAGCTGATAGCCGTGCAGAGAGGTGGGGCTGGAGCAGCCTGCTGTGTCGGCCGGGATGGGGGGTTGCAGCAGAGGGGACTGGATGGGGCAGGGGAGAGTGGCTGATCAAATCTGTTAAAGAATAGATTTAGATCATTCACCCACCTCTGGTCACCCTCAGTCTGAGAGCTGGTCTCCTTATGACCAGTGATGGTTTTTAGCCCCTTCCACACACCACTGACGTTGTTCTGCTGCAGCTGAACCTCCATCTTCCTCCTGTAGCATGCTTTTCCTTCCCTGATCTTCTTTCTTAGTTCTCTCTGGACAATTTTCAGCTCTTCCTTGTTTCCTGATTTAAAAACCCTCTTCTTCTCCTTAAGAAGAGTCTTTGTCAGGGTTGATCCATGGTTTGTTATTGGAAAAACACTGTACAGTCCTGGAAGGTACAGCGTTCTCCACACAGAAATTGATGTAGTCCGTAATGCAGTCTGTTAGATTGTCAATATCATCCCCATGAGGATTACACAATTCCTCCCACAAAGTTGTTTCGAAACAGTCCTTCAGAGCCTCACTGGACTCATCAGACCATTTCCTCACTGTGCGGGAGACAGCTGGTTGCCTGCATACAAGGGGTTTGTACACAGGTTGGAGATGAACCAGGTTGTGATCCGATCTTCCCAAAGGGGGGAGGGGTGTCGAGGTGTAAGCCTCCTTTAGATTTGTATATAATAAGTCCAGTGTTTTATTGTCTCTGGTGTGGCATGAAACATACTGGGTGAATGTGGGCAGCGTGGAGGATGGAGGGGCATGATTGAAATCTCCAGAGATGATGAGAAGGGCATTTGGGCTCTGTGTTAACAGTCTGTTTACCGCAGAATGTAGGACATCGCATGCCAATTCACCGTCAGCAGAGGGGGGAATATACGCAGCTATTGCAATAACATGCGAGAATTCCCTGGGCAGATAGTACGGCCTTATGCTAACAGCTAACATCTCAATGTCCTTACAGCAGATCTGTTCTTTAATAGTGATGTGACCAGATTCACACCATCTATTATTCACAAAAACTGCCAGACCTCCTCCCTTTCTCTTACCGCTCTCCGTGCTCTGTCCGCAGTAGTTCAAATCCCTCCAAAGCCACAGTCGAATCCGGTGTTAGCTGGTTAGCCATGACTCCGTGAACAGCATGATGCTACACTCGAATTCCCTCTGATGCCGGGTAAGAGCCGCTAGCTCGTCCATCTTGTTGGGTAAAGATCTCACAATTCCCATAACGACGGACGGCAGAGTTGGTCTGTAACGTCTCTTTTTACCCCGACACAGAGTCCCAGCACGGTTTCCCCGTCGTCTGCTTCTTAGCTCGCGAGTAAAGTCCGGTTTTTCCTGCCGTATCATCGCTGTGTTGCGGAATGCTAACAGCTGGTCCCTGGTGTAAACAATAGGACCACTGTTGTGAGCAGAGTTTCCAAACGCACCCGTAAACAAAGTCCAAAGAAACAGGAAAAGTAGAGCAAGCTCTGTGATTTTGTTGATGTCCATTGTGCAGTTTGTAGTTGCTCACACATACACAACAAAAGAAAAGAATATAAAGTACCAGAACACTAAAAATAAACACAAATATTACAAACTTAGCAGGAGCTGCTGCAACAGGCTGCAACAGGCTGCCACTTGGGCGGCGCCTAACTCTCTAGTTCTGGTTAACTGTGTAGAAAAAAATTGGAGGTATGGTAGAAAAGAGTCCAGGTTCTTTAGTGAGAAAGTCTTATTTAATTGGTTTTGCCACATGCATATGACTCGCCAGGTGTCCACAAGCACATTAATTGTCTCCTAGCCCAAGATCCAATTTCATCAAAAGAACCATTCTTTACAGAGGGGCTGTTGTATGAAATTGAATCTTATATAATATTGAGAATAGATTTTCCTTTAAAAAGATAATAAAGCAAACGTTTATTAAAAAAAAGTTCATTTTTTATTCTAAATTCTTTGCCAATGAACTGTTGTGCAATTATCTTCTTGTAATGACCTAGCCTTTTAAAACCGTACATTTATACGTACCTTTTTTTATTTTATTTTTCAATAAGTAGTTTTAGCATTGTGTATTGAAATATGTGTTGTTATTGCTTTAAAGACTGCAGGAAGACTAGCAACCACTGTGTGGAAGCTAATGGGGAATAAAATAAAGAATAAATAATGTTGGGGCGTGGACTTTCTCATTTAACTTAATATCTATGAGTCTGTAACCCGACCAGATTTATTAGTGCCTTTTACTCAGTATCTTTTGTTTCTTTCCTGTTGTATCTTGCAGAGAAACAACACCTTAACTATCCAATCATAATGGAGCTCACCTGTGACCAGTGTGACAAGATGTTTCCTGCTGAGCACACCTTTATAACTCATATGAGAACTCACTCTGGCAAAAAACCCTACAGCTGTGACCAGTGTGAAAAGAGTTTCACTACATCAAGCGACCTGTCAAGGCACCGTCGAGTCCACACAGGAGAAAAACCATACAGCTGTGATCAGTGTGGACATGCTTTTACTCAACTGGGCCATCTTAAACAGCACATTAGAATTCACACTGGAGAAAGACCCTACAGCTGTGAGCAGTGTGAGAAAAGTTTTAGAGTATTACGTCACCTTGTAGTGCATCGTCGGATCCACACAGGAGAAAAACCTTACTGCTGTAATGAGTGTGGAAAGGCATTTACTCATTTACACAACTTTCACGATCATGTGAGAATCCACACTGGAGAGATGCCTTACAACTGTGACCAGTGTGGAACGCATTTTAGAACATCTAAAGCAATGTCAGCACATCGTCAAATACATACAGGAGAAAAAATACACATCTGTGATCAGTGTGAAAAAACTTTCACTCATTCAGCAAACCTTACAGTACACCTAAGAAGCCACACTGGAGAAAGGCCATACAGCTGTGACCAGTGTGGGAAGACGTTTACTCAATCATCACACCTTACAATACACACGAGAATCCACACTGGGGAGAAACAGTATTGTTGTGATTAGTGTGGGAAGCCATTCAGACAATTACCTCTTCAAGGTGCACCTCCTTCAACTTAAAGAAAAAGGGCTTCTGAGAAAGATCATATGACTGTGGAACAAAACCTGTCAACATAAGAAAAGACTAGTATGGAACCAGGCCCCAACAACTTTTACAGTTTTGTTGGAAAGACTACATTTTAATTCACCCACAAACTGCAAAAAGACACAGTGGAGGGACTTTCAGTTCAACTACATGTACAGTGGCATGAAAAAGTATCTGAAGGAATAATTTGTCACATTTCTGCATAAAATCACCATCAAATGTGATCTGAACTTTGTCAAAATGAAAAAACTGTTTTAATTAAAACCACCCAAACATTTATAGGTTTTCGTATTTTTAATGAGGATAACATGCAAACAATAACAGAAGGGGGAGGAATAAGTTACTGAACCTTCTGCCTAAGGAGACTTTGAGAGACAATTTAAGTCAGGGGTGTGTGAAATCACTGAGGAGTGGCTTAAAGCTACCCTGCTCACTATAAAACACACACCTGGTAAGAATTGTGTCTTGATAAGAAGCATTGTCTGATGTGCATGATGGCTCGTATAAAAGAGCTCTCTGAAAACCTGCGATCAAGAATTGTTGGTTTGTATAAAGCTGGGAAAGGTTACAAAACCATTTCTAAGTCTGTAGAGGGATCTATGCCATCCAGTGGCTAAAAGTTACACAGTGTTGCTTTTACAACATACATGTTTAAAGAATCCACTGGAAACCCTGCTTTATTTATGTTATTGTTAATTTTATCACAATCCTTCATAAATCCCACAAAGTTTGTTTTAGTGGTTAGATTCCATTTAAAGTCCTTTTGAAGACAAGGAAAAAATGGCATAATCTTGTGCAAACGGTTTATAGCATCACAACCAAAGATTGTATAAATATGGATGATATCCGCCCATTGGTCTCCTATTCACCAATATTGTCATTACGAATGGGCAATAAAATGGCCGTTACATCCGGGATTTTTCCATAGTAAAACAATAGTTTTTATATAGCATAAACAAACATATTAATCAAAAATCCAGAGTTGTCGTGTAGTAAAAACTTAGCTCTAGAGACCGGAGCCATCTTTTGTACCAGGCTGTAAACATGAGTTTTACTCTTGTAAAGTCGCCATTGGGTTTCTCCTTATATTTCCGCTTTTGGAGCCTGCCCTCTGGTGGACGGAGGTATATCGCTGTATTTCGCTGTAAAATCACCGTATGGCGGCACCCTTACACGAGGACCATTTTAGAGGTTCCATGGGAGAGGCTTGATCACAACAAGGGCGCTTGGGAATTTTTCTCATGGATGCAACAGTCCAAACAAACAGTCCAGAATTTGAAATAGACCAAGTGGTCAAGAGAAAAGGCTATACTACCACCTATAAGAAGCCTTGAGTATGGCGTCATTTAGCTCTCTTTTATTATGAGAGCGCACTCACAATATAATCGAGCACAGGGGAAGAGCTAGAGAGCGCAAAAACAGAAACTGAGAGCTCAGAAATTATCTTGTGGCGAGAAAAGCTGTTATCACAAGCGTATAAAATTTAATTTAGCACACATTTTGAAGTCGCATCATTGTTTACAACTGCTAGCTCTCGATGTCAACTTTGCTGAGCACTCACTTCTGCTTCTGAGCGCTCTCTCTTTGAACATTCTCCTCGCCCTTGATGTATTTTTTTTAACTGGATATACGTTATGGATGTTTGACTAGACGATTGCCGAAACAACTCACTGGCAGTACGGATGCAATATATTTTTGGCCACCAGTGATAAATTGGGGGCGCTGTTTCTCTCTTCAGAAAGTCTAAGGATAACCTAAAGACGACGCTGCTGTTGTTGGTCTCGTGAGTTACAGACTAAAAAATTGTTAACCTCAACTGACGTGAGTCTTTTCTTTATTTATGAATGAGTTGTTGCTCAATAGAAACTTTCAGACAGTTTTAATGCTGTGGCTTACATAGCTACATTTATGTATATTTTCATCTGTGTGTTTTCCTAAATAATTGCGCTGTCCATGGAGCGGACCTGACTCACATTTCACTGCTGGTTATATATGCTGTATATAATTTTGTATGTGACGAATAAAATCTTGAATCTTGAATCTTCTTTGTGAATTAATTTACAGGATACAATAATTACAGTTCACATGTGGCCATGTTTATGTTGTGCTCTGGCTAGAGTTAGCTAGAGATATTTACTGTCTGCTTTTAATAGTGTAGAATAAATGCATGTGTTATAGTCTTACTGTCTCTGTAATTGCTCTGTATTTGGTCTAGACTAGTGTTGTCACAATACTGGAATTTCTAACTTCGATACGATACCTTCAAAAATATCGATATTCGATACCATTTTCGATACCAAAGGGAAAACAACTGTCACAATATTATTATTTTTTTATTTTTAGTTAAAGTTAAATATAACATGTCTATATAGAACATGACAATGAGGTATATTTTACATTAACCAAAATGTCTTGAGGTAGTGCAGGGGTCTTCAATTAAAATCATCCAAGGTCCGCTTGGACCTTATGGCGCTTTTCCACTACCAGTATCAGCTCGCCTCGACTCGCCTCGACTCGGCTCGCTTTTCGCTCCGTTTTCCATTGCAGATAGTACCTCCACAATAGTACCTAGTCGTCATAGCGACGCCGCAAGAACCTGTCGTGACGTAATCTTCTACGCGACACACACCCGCTACTCACACACATAGAACAATGGAGGAAATCGAGTCTATGTTTTTTTTTATCCAAACAAAGAAAAGTCTGCACCTCCTCGTTTGACCACGGAGCATTTTTCCGAGTTGCCATAATACTAAAGTCTGGGACTGGGTAAATTATCACGCAATCTCTGGCCAAACTATTTAAAAATGGCGGGTTATTCAGGATACTCCGTCTGGCGCGTGCACTGATGACGCAGTGAACAGTGACGATTCTCTCTGGCCAATCAGCAGTCTGTCGTGTGTTCACGTCACAATTTAGTATCGCCTCAGCCCGCTTAGAACCTCGCCGGAGGTGATACGAAAAAAAGTACCAGGAAGCAGGTACAGGTACAACTTTTACGCAGTGGAAAACCAAACAAAGGCGAGCCGAGGCGAGGCGAGTCGAGCTGGTACTGTGTAGTGGAAAAGCGCCATTAGTTAACTTTCCTCACCGTGAGGGGTCCGGAAATTTTTAATAAAAGGATATGTTTGAATATAATTCTTTAAAGTAAAGTCTCATTTATTCCACACCTACAGCCTCTTAAACAATATGGAGATGAATGTTGATAATCCACTGTTTTCTGTATTTTATCCATGAGAAAGATGTTTGTCACAGACAAAAGAAAAAATACTACAAAATCAAAAAAGGCTAAAGCTAAAGCTCAGGACCTGGTGGTTTATTGACAACAGCCTGGAATCCTGCATATAATGCCTAAAACTCCTTCATACTTGTGTGAGAACATTTTAAATACAAAATCATCAATTCAAGCCAAAACATATTTGTTAAACAAATATGACAAAGAGGCCTGTCATAATTAATCTCTTTCTATTGTCATTCCTCTGAAAACAACAGCAACAAGGGAAAAAGCACTGAGCATTTCTTTAGCATTATCTGTTGCCAATAATTAACTGTTATTGTTGAATTAGCAGGTTCATCTTTAAACATTTTCAAAATTTAGAATAGAAATATTTACACACGTGGACAAAATGTTGGTACCCTTCGTCAATGAAAGAAAAACTCACAATGGTCACAGAAAAAAATTTATTCTGACAAAAGTAATAAATAAAAATTCTATGAATGTTAACCAATGAAAGTCAGACATTGCTTTTCAACCATGCTTCAACGGAATTATTTAAAAAAATAAACTCCTGGAACAGGCCTGGACAAAATTGATGGTACCCCTAACTGAATATTTTGTCGCACAACCTTTGAGGCTATCACTGCAATCAGACGATTCCTGTAACTGTCAATGAGACTTCTGCACCTCTCAGCAGGTATTTTGGCCCACTCCTCTTGAGCAAACTGCTCCAGTTGGTTCCGGTTTGAAGGGTGTCTTTTCCAGACGGCATGTTTCAGCTCCTTCCAAGGATGCTCAATAGGATTGAGGTCAGGGCTCATAGAAGGCCACTTTAGAATAGTCCAATGTTTTCCTCTTAACCATTCTTGGGTGTTTTTTGCTGTGTTTTGGGTCATTGTCCTGTTGCAAGACCCATGACCTGCGACTGAGACCAAGCTGTCTGACACTGGCCAGCACATTTCTCTCTAGAATCCCTTGATAGTCTTCAGATTTCATTGTACCCTGCACAGATTCAAGACACCCTGTGCCAGATGCAGCAAAGCAGCCCCAGAACAGAACAGAGCCTCCTCCATGTTTGACAGTAGGGACAGTGTTCTTTTCTTGATATGCTTCATTTTTCCGTCTGTGAACATAGAGCTGATGTGCCTAGGCAAAAAGTTCCATTTTTGTCTCATCTGTCTCCCAGAAGCTTTGTGGCTTGTCAACATGTAGTTTGGCATATTCCAGTCTAGCTTTTTTATGATTTGTTTTCAACAATGGTGTCCTCCTTGGTTGTCTCCCATGTAGTCCACTTTGGCTCAAACAACGACGGATGGTGCGATCTGACACTGATGTTCCTTGAGCATGGAGTTCACCTTGGATCTCTTTAGAAGTCTTTCTGGGCTCTTTTGTTACCATTCGGATTATCCGTCTCTTTGATTTGTCATCAATTTTCCTCCTGCTGCCACATCCAGGGAGGTTGGCTACAGTCCCATGGATCTTAAATTTCCGAATAATATGTGCAACTGTAGTCACAGGAACATCTAGCTGCTTGGAGATGGTCTTATAGCCTTTACCTTTATCATGCTTGTCTAGAATTTTCTTTCTATTCTCCTGCGACACCTCTTTCCTTCGCTTCCTCTGGTCCATGTTGAGTGTGGTACACACCATGTCACCAGACAACACAGTGACTACCTGAAGCCCTATAAATAGGCCCACTGACTGATTACAAGATTGTACACACCTGTGATGCTAATTAGTGCACACACCTTGAATTAACATGTCCATTTGGTCACATTATTTACAGTCTTTTCTAGGGGTACCATCAATTTTGTCCAGGCCTGTTCCATGAGTTTATTTTTTTAAATAATTCTATTGAAGCATGGTTAAAAAGCAATGTCTGACTTTCATTGGTTAACATTCATAGAATTTTTATTTATTATTACTTTTGTCAGAATAAAGTTTTTTCTGTGACCATTGAGAGTTTTTCTTTCATTGACCGAAGGGTACCAACAATTTTGTCCACGTGTGTATTTCCTGTATTTTCCCCGTGTGGGGTAACATTTTTATTAAAATGCTTATGATTAGTTCTGTAACAGGATTTAGGATTCACACAGAAACTGACACAACTTAAGGAAGACTAAACCTGTGTCACTTATTTCCAAACCCTCCTTTCACAACTTTTCTGTTTTTAATCACCCAAATAAACATGTGTTGGGTTCAAATGAACGCAAATTGCGTGAGCCAATTACTCATGTTGTTTGTAAATGAGGTCAAATATGCGACAAACGAGTCAATACTTAACCTACGACAGAATAAAGATGTTGAAACCTGAGGACCTGAAGTGCCGGTTCAAAAATATGTTTTACACAATGCGCTTGTAATTATGAATAATGTCTTGCGGTCCGCCTTTATAAGACCCCTGAGATAGTGCACTTGTTCAAAGGCCTCTCAGATTGTCATACATTCAGAAACCAATAGTGCAAGTAATTAAAAAAAAAAACTCGATATCGATACTCGGTATCGATACTTCTGGAAATGAGTATCGTATTGTTTGAAAAATTTCAGTATCGATATTTATCGAAATATCGATATTTTTGACAACACTAGTCTAGACTTGACAAATAGTTTGATAATACTAGCTAAGCTACTTTTAGTAGTTTTTAATCTATTTTCTATGCTGAAGTACAACACTTTTTATGTTACTAGCAACAATTACATAATTACTACTACTACTGATTATATTAATAATAAATTAATGTAATTTTATCTAGAATAATGGAGGACTTTCAGTTTTATTCCTGGAAGAACAATGGTGTCCTGTATCTAGTCACCTGCCCCAGGATCCTCCAGAGGAAGAAAGAGGTGAAGGAGGAGACGGGTGCCATCAAACACCTGTCCTTCCCAGAGCCAGGGGTGTAAGGGCCAAAGCAACAGTCCTTCATCGCGGAGGGGATAAGTCAGACCGACAGGAGGTCATGGAGGAGAATAAGGGCCGTGTAGTGGGGCAGGGTAAAGTAGCTCCTGTACAGGCCAAAGTTGTAGCTGTAGCCGAATTTCCACAGCCAACAACTAAAAAAGAGCTACAACGGTTTTTGGGATTGGTGGGCTATTATAGGAGTTTTTGTAAGAACTTTTCCACGGTAGTCTTTCCTTTGACTGAGCTCCTTAAAGCAAGAGTCCAGTTTGTTTGGTCCTCCAATTGTCAACAAGCCTTTGATAATGTAAAGTTCTTGCTTTGTTCTCGCCCTGTTTTAGCAGCGCCTCGTTTTGACAGGATGTTCAAGCTGCAGGTGGACACCAGTCAGGTTGGAGCGGGTTGGTTGCTCCAGGATGATCAGGGGGTGGCCAAACCGGTTTGCTTCTTTTCAAAAAAATTTAATCGGCACCAAAGTAATTACTCTGTAATGGAAAAGGAGGCCTTAGCTTTAATTTGGGCTTTACAACATTTTGAGGTCTATGTGGGAGGGTCAGTGCCCCTAGTGGTTTACACTGACCACAATCCTTTGTGTCACGACCCCTTACACTCTGGTCGTGGTTTGAAATGAAAGTTTGATCATGTCTGCGCGCAGGTGAAGCTGTGGTCAGGGCCCGACGCTCCACAACTATATAAGATCCCGCCTACAGTTGTTCTTGGTGCTCTCCTAAGAACTGGCGTAAATGAATGAGAATCTTTACAGAAATTTATCACATTCTAAAACTTGTTACCTTTATTTGTATTTCTTTGCAGTAAATCAATGTCAAGGCAAAGTGCAGCAGTATTGTATAGTGATCTTCACTGACAAGGCACTGCTTCCTGCTGCAGGATATTTATGGCGCTTTTCCACTACACAGTACCAGCTCGACTCGGCTCGCCTTTGTTTGGTTTTCCACTGCGTAAAAGTTGTACCTGTACCTGCTTCCTGGTACTTTTTTTCGTATCACCTCTGGCGAGGTTCTAAGCGGGCTGAGGCGATACTAAATTGTACGTGAACACACGACAGACTGCTGATTGGCCAGAGAGAATCGTCACTGTTCACTGCGTCATCATTGCACGCGCCAGACGGAGTATCCTGAATAACCCCGCCATTTTTAAATAGTTTGGCCAGAGATTGCGTGATAATTTACCCAGTCCCAGACTTTAGTATTATGGCAACTCGGAAAAATGCTCCGTGGTCAAACGAGGAGGTGCAGACTTTTCTTTGTTTGGTTGCCGAAGAGAAGATCCAGCGAGTTCTATGTGTGTGAGTAGCGGGTGTGTGTCGCGTAGAAGATTACGTCACGACAGGTTCTTGCGGCGTCGCTATGACGACTAGGTACTATTGTGGAGGTACTATCTGCAATGGAAAACGGAGCGAAAAGCGAGCCGAGTCGAGGCGAGTCGAGCTGATACTGGTAGTGGAAAAGCGCCATTAGTGAACAAATGCCAAGCACACCAGCTAAATGCAACATTAAAGCCATCAGATTTCTATGACAACCGAAAAGTGTGACATTTCAGATTTTATTAGAAAAAGACAACAGTTATTATAACCCTTCCCCTGTTCATGTTGAAGAACCCACGTCTGCCTGCTTCTCTACAGCTCGCCACTTTACAGCAGCATCCTTACTGTGGGGGAAATGACAGCAGGAAAAAAAATTAACATATTTCTCCTGTAGGGTCTCGGTCAGGACAAGAGCTTGGGCCTCCTTCACAGAAACACCATATATTTACGCGCTTTCTGTAACTGCAGTGTTGAGGGAATTTCACAGAGGTCAAGGGCTGACATTCTTCAGTACATACCAAATACACATTTCCAGGTACTCTTCTTCTGCCCTCAGTCAAAAAATAAGTGAGCAGCTAAAGCAAAGCGGATTCTGTGGGTAAACAGCCGCTGCAAACAAACTAAAAAATATGTCTACATGGTGGGAGGTGACAAAAAAGGTTTACTACCTTCAGAATGTAAATTTAATAGCTTTGTAAAAATATGTGAACAAACATGAACAACTGAAACAATTAAATTAGAGGACATCACAGACACAATGGAGGAACTATATATACGTTATATTGGATTTACTGCCAAAACACAGTATATTTATATTTTTATGAGAATGACTATGAGTCAGAGTCACTCCACACCTAAAACCACCCCCTCCCCATTGTACCCAAGCCCAACAGTCCTCTATAGTCATGGCAACAACCTGGCCAAAGGTCAAAGGTCTACTGCTGGCCTTCCTTCTTCTCTCCTTCTGATGAACTGGAGCCAGAGCCGCTGCCTTCGCGCTCTGCCGCCATCTACAGGACACACGGTGTACGGTTAGCATCAGGACTAAACACTGAATGCAAGAGGATTGGTGTGGCTTGAATGTGGACTTTACCTTCTTGTAGGCCATTTCGAAGAGTTTGAGCGACGCCTGCTGCAGGGTGGAGGCAGCCTGTTTGATGTTCTCTCCCGTCTCTGAATCTTTGTTTGCCAGAAGATCACGGACCTTTGAGATCTCGTCCTTCAGCTTGCTGCACTGAGGGGACAGAAGAACCTATTCATACTGTGTTTGGGGACTAAGGATGGCAACAGAGTTTCATGGTCAATGTGGTTTTAAGACCCACAAATCAAGTCTAATGTTTTCTTCCATTAGAGAATGCAATCATTTTTGGGGAAAGAATGTAGCCTGTTTGTATTTTCCAACTTTTGTCCTAGTTAAATGGAAATCAAACGGTTTTAAAGTAGCAACTGCAAAACCATGTGACTGAGGGTCATTATACTGTCACATTGTCCCACGCCTGATGAGATGGAAGTAGAGCATTTTAATTGTTCAAGTTTTTTTATATGGAGACATTTTTCCCCTGACTTTAGTTAAACATTTGTGAGAAACAAGACCTTCACTTTCTAGTGGGTTTATATAAATGCAACATATAAATATATTATTCTATCAAAATGTGGTGATACAAAAATTTTGGTAAGATTTTGACATGCTGCTGAAAAGTAATGCTAATCCAAGTTTCTCTTCTATACTAAGAGTCAGTCTGGTCTCTGGGATTTGAGTTTTTGGGGAAAAACGCAAACGGACACAGAATTAACAGTTTTATATCTAACCAATCAGAGAAACATTACAAGTAATTTTTTTTTGTCTGCATAAGCTGAATTGGCAGCGAGTATCAGACACCACAACTTTCTTACATTATCGGCCAATATAAACAAATAAAATTGATCACAAAGCTACCTCACAAACTTACATTACAGCATGTGACAGTGAATAGGTTCAGAGCTGTACCTCATCAGCAGGAAGCTGGTCTTTGAACTCCTCCATCTTGGACTCTGTGTCGTGGATGATGCCTTCTGCCATGTTCACAGCTTCCACTTGGTCCTACGCACAAACACCATCGATATTAGAGAATGTTAGACTCATTCATCAACGCATTACGTTGACTTTGATTTGTTTGAACAATTTACCTTCCGCCTTCTGTCCTCTTCTGCGTACCTCTCAGCATTCTTGATCATGTTCTCGATGTCGTCTTTACTGAGACCCCCTGAAGACTGGATAACAACTGCACAGAGGGGATAGGAATTATTGGATTTTAAGCAACATACTTTAACACAGAACTATGGGTGAATGTGTTCCTGAAAAATGATAGAAGTTAATAAATAGATTCTGTGGTTAGGGCAAACCATTTTCAGCTTAGCCCCTATCAAAAGTTAAACCCTTCTTGAGTCGTGCATACCTGGAGAAAGATATATTAATGCTTTTTTTAACTCTTGCATAGATTACTGCAATGCGCTCCATGTGGGAGTAGTGTTGCACGTTGTATCGATTCTTAAAAAAAAAAAAAAAACACATATCGCAATACCATGGTACTTAAATCAATACAATATCACTTTTTTTTGTTTAGGTTTGATACTTTATTTCAATACCCATGTGTGTTAAATGAGTAGTGCAGTGTTCTGCTGCTGCAGCCAGCCCACCCTGAATATGCCTCACTGGGGCTCAGGGAAAGGAGTGGATGGAAATTTACAGGAAATGCAGGTTTGTTCAGAAAAAGCCAAAAATGTAAATGAAGTTCAACAAATAGGTGATAGAAAACACACTTCTCTTAACGAGGTAATGCAACACAGGAGGCTTTGTTGGTTTTATTGCAGCGTTGACAGTGTACAGATGATAAATAATAGTTTATTGTACTATGCGTCCTGAAACTCTGCCACTGATACAGGCTTCTTTAGGCTTGTGTTAGTGCGCATATTGCGGCGCGGCAAAGATAACATTTAGTGCGTCAATTTAAATTTGCATTTTAATGTAGTTTTTAATCTGAATGTCATTGGCATTTGCCTCTCACTTATAGACACAGTCACCAGAGTGTCTAAGTAAGAGTGAGTGTCGGAAATATTAGTCACACATTCCCTTTGGGGAATAAGACTTTGAACAATGTCTGTTATTCCTGACTGAAGTAAAAAGCTGCATGTTACAGAATTATACAGTCAGAGCTCAAAGCCTGGCAGGAGCAGGACAGCAGGAGTGTCCCCTATGTTTCAGGCTAAAGTGAAGGTATTGTTCTAGTATTGGTATTGTGATACTCAAGGCAGGTATCGAACCAAACTCAAATTTTTTTATTGTGACAACACTATGTGGGAATTAACCAAACTGGTCTTCACCGTTTGCAGCTTGTGCAAATTGCCGATGCGTTTAATGTGTGTTTTTAATGCAGTCAGTGTGTGTGTGTGTGTGAGATTTGGACCCCTCTAAAACCCAGCAGAGCCCTACGTTCTGTTGGGCAACATCTGTTGAATGTCCCCGGTCCCAGTGGCACTATATAAATTGCCCGTAAAAAGTCCGTCAGTGACATTGACTCACTCTGCTGCTCGCGGCCCGTGCCCTTGTCCTTAGCAGAGACATGGACAATGCCGTTGGCGTCGATGTCAAAGGTGACCTCAATCTGCGGGACCCCTCGTGGGGCAGGGGGGATTCCCACTAGAGTGAACTGGCCCAGCACCTTGTTGTCAGACGCCATCTCTCTCTCTCCCTGACACACTTTGATTTCCACCTGAGTCTGACCGTCGGCAGCTGTGGAGAACACCTACGACATGGATAAGAAATGGAAATCATTTTTACTCATATTTCCCCGCAGTTTACAAATGTCTTTCAGGAGATGTGTGAACCCTGTGCTCAGTACCTGGCTCTTCTTTGTGGGAATGGTTGTGTTCCTGTTGATGAGTTTGGTAAAGACGCCGCCCAGAGTCTCGATGCCCAGAGACAGAGGAGTTACGTCCAGCAGCAGCACATCAGTGACATCACCAGCCAGGACTCCTCCCTGGATGGCGGCTCCAATGGCGACAGCTTCATCTGGGTTCACGGACTTGCTAGGAGCGCGGCCAAACAGGTCCTGAACGGTCTGCTGAACCTGGAGGACGACATGGGAACATTTAAGCTAAGCTCTTAGCCAGTAATGTTTAAAAATGTATTTTGTATTTTATAGAGCACAATTACTGGACACATGTTCATTCAAAAGCTAATCAAAATAAAAATAGAGCTCAGGGATTTCATCAAAACTATTATTGACAAGTGACTAATCCATGGATCTTAGCTCTGTTGAACCTACTGCTTTTGGAGGAGGGTTATATATATTCCTTATAAAACTTCTTTGACTTCCTCAATAAATTCTGAGCTGTGTGTGCAGTGTCAAGTTTAGTTTGAGATATTAAGCACCAAAGCACAGGATACACAGTCATGGCAACATCTTGCATTGGTCACAGTATGTGTCTTTTTCACTTTGTAAGAACCACTGATTATTCATATTGTCGACCAATGTCATTAAAAGAGCTGGCGAACAAAAACCCTGGGAGGGAAGGGTGTAGGGCTATTTGAGATGCATAGGGCTTAAGTTGAAACAAAAGCAGTGTTTCCCACAGACCTGCATAGGTCTATGGCGGGGTGTTGATGATGTCATCAGGTAGAAAAATGTGTTGTAGGACTGTTAAGAGATGCACTGAGCTTAAAATTTGAGCATACTCTGCTTTTTGCTCACACCACAAAGACAGATTTATGCAAATGACCCACACGTAAATTAGATTTTAAGCACACCTATAGTGCACACCTATAAGCTCAGTGCAACAACTGTAGAAATTGACGTCCGTTCATAAACAAGGCTAGTGTCATTAAACAGAGGTTTATCTGGAGTTGGATCATATAAAAGTTGCTGTTTTTTTGGGAGGTACCGTCTTTGTCTCCGTTTGTATCCACTGCTCGTATCACTGCAGAGAGAAACTAAAGACGAGACAGCGCTGGTTTGTTCTTACATCACAGGAACAAGCAAAAATTATATTACACATTCTGGCAAATAAGCTGCGAGTAATTTTGATGAAGATGAGTTTAGTACTCCTTTAAGTGCAGTACAATTACGGTACTATTAGGGTCCGTTTACATTCTGTTCTTGTTTACACAACACCAGTGTTTTCAAACCTCAAAACCACAGACCTTTGAATCTGTCCGTGGTGGCGTTTTGTTTTGGCTACCTCTGCTCTCGTATAAACTGTAAAGACTGCATCCTCTCGAAAAACAATGTAATAGACAACACACATTCACAACCAACGTCTCTACTGAAGAGAGAGTAGTATAAGAAAACCCACCCCCTTCTGGTCTGGCCTATGTACCACTTTGTTTTGGCCATCTTGGGGGGGGCTCTGCATGAACAAATATTGTACTTTAACATTGTCATACAACTGCTGTGTTTTTCTGACCAGCATTGTCGTGTAAACAGCCCCTTAGACAATGCCTGCTCATAAACAAGGCTGGTATCATTAAAACAGCCGGTTCTTATGGACATGTATCAGTTAAAGGTTGTGACCGCAGCAAAAGAAAGCAACTTTTTCCTAATTCTGTAGCACCACTCAGTCTCGCTTTTATCCATCGCTCATTGCTCACGCAGCTGTAGATAAGTGGGTATCTGCTCCGAGCTCTTCTCAGAGCAATTAGAAAACTCACGCAACGCAAAACAAAAGCTGAGTCCATAAATGAGGAAATTGTTGCAGCTCTATGAATGTAATGTTCAGAAAGCTGGGAATAAAGTGGAAACTGCCTAATGTTTACTGCAGCAGCTGTACCTCCAACAAATCACTGCTACAACAGGATTTAGTCATTTCTTTATGTTGAATTTTGATAATGCATCCAACTTTCAAAAAGGACTGCTTTAAATAGATTTTATGTACTTTGAAGATTAACCCTATTGGAGCTCAGCTACCCCATTTCTTGTGGAGTGTGGCGATGTGTTCAGTACCTTAGGCATACGGGACATGCCTCCCACCAGCAACACCTCTCCGATGTCTCCCTTGGACACCTCAGCGTCCTGCATGGCCTTTTGACAGGGGGCCACCGTGCGCCGGATCAGGTCGGCCACAATCCCCTCGAATTGAGACCGGGTCAGCTTCATGTTGAGATGTTTAGGGCCTGAGGCATCCATGGTCAGGTACGGCAGGTTAATGTCAGTCTGCCCATAACACACAAGATCACAAATCCAAACCACCAATCATGTATTATCATGACTGCTAATAAAAGCGGCAAATGTAGAGTTGTCCTGGTATAAACTGAGTATGTTTAACATGCTTCAAAGAAATAAGGGTGTGGCCCTGTGCAAGGCCTGGCCTGCGGTGTCCAGGACAGGCCACTCTCACTGGATTGAGCTCTGCAGCAGACTCCAGAACAGAGCTGAGGACTGGGGCAGAGTGCTGATGTGCCAGCCCTGTAACACTGAACCAGACACAGCGCCTGGACAGATGACTGAGGGCTGGCCTCTGAGGAACACACTCCGGTCTATTCACCTGTAGTGAGGACGACAGCTCACACTTGGCCTTTTCTGCCGCTTCTCTGACCCTCTGCAGCGCCATGTTGTCCTTAGTCAGATCAACACCAGTCTGAAAGAGAGACAGAGAACATCACAAACAAGAACACAGACAAAAATAAAATTTTCTTAAGGCATTTACCTCTCTTTTGAACTCTTTGACAATGTGTCTGAGGAGGTGCTGGTCAAAGTCCTCTCCCCCAAGGAAGGTGTCTCCGTTAGTGGACTTCACCTCAAACACACCCTTCTGGATCTCCAGGACAGAGATATCAAACGTACCCCCGCCAAGATCATACACAGCAATACTACAAATAGAAACAAGGGTTCAGTAGGACAGAATCAAATATAATGCATTGGGTTTAGTCGTTTTTGTCTGCTTTATGGTCCACTCACATCTTATCCTGGGTTTTGTCCAGGCCGTAGGCTAACGCAGCAGCTGTGGGCTCATTGATGACGCGAAGGACGTTCAACCCAGCAATCTGACCAGCATCTTTAGTCGCCTGAAAGTCAAATACGAGACATTGTAGAGCTCTACACGGTTATATTTAGCTAAGTGGTAGCTGTGGAGCTGCTCGGTGTGGTGGCCAACAAACAATGGCTCCCACAGTGTTCATGTGTTAAGTTTGTCAGGATTCATCAAATCCTTACATTTGATCTGTTAGGATCACTATGAGTGTGTACATATCTGTAATTGAATCTACTTGTTACATATTGTAAAAAATTGCTATGTCAATTCTATTCCTGTGCTTTTGATTCATATTCACAAGAGTTAACATTTTATTTTATTTAACCAGGATAGTCCCACTGAAATTACAAATCTCTTTTGCAGGGGAGTCCTGGCCCCATGTGTGTTTGGGGGGACTGTTGTACATGTTTTGGTGGTAGGGGAAAACATGCCTGGATGTTATATCCATTGTTCTATTTAGGGCTGTCAAAATTTAACACAAATTACTTTTTACACTAGTAAATAGTAAGTTAAAAAAAAAAAATTGCCCTCCGTAGCTAAAGAAAGCAGAGCGCTCAGCAGCAGTAAGTTAGCATACTTTCACAAAGCAGACACGAACAGCAAAATGTGTCTTATTTTCAAAGCTATGCCAGATGGGTCTCTCAACAAAACCAACATTTTCATTTACTGTCGATGTTGAACCGAGTTACCACCAGAGAACGTCAAGTCTGAAATATGGTGTGCATTTATAGCGCTTTTCCCTTCCCTTCTCGGGCACCCAAAGCACTTTTACATCGTGCTTCCACCCACATCATTCACACCTGGGGCAGACAGAGCCCACCACCAAACTCACTAGTGTTATCGAGATACTAAAATTTTGAGTTTGATTCAATTCCTGGCTTGAGTATCACGATACCAATAATCTTTGGATAAAAGCGTCTGCTAAATGACTAAATAAGCCTGAAACATTAGGGGTGTTCTCTCTTTGTCCTCATTCTGTAACATGCAGCTTTTTACTTCAGTCAGGAATAACAACAATTATGGTTTAAAGTCTTATTCCCCAAAGGGAATGTGTGACTAATATTTCCGACACTCAACTCTGGTGACTGTCTATAAGTGAGAGGCAAATGCCAATGACATTCAGATTAAAAACTACATTAAAATGCATATTTTAATGACACACTAAACTCTATAACATCTTTGTCAGTTTGTGACTTCGCTGTTGCTTGTTAATTTTGCAGATTAACCACGCCACAATATGTGCACTAACACAAGCCTAAAGAAGCCTGTATCACTGGCAGTCTCAGGACGCATAGTACAATAGAGATAAATTATTTATATATATTATTTATCATCTGTACACAGTCAACACTGCAGTAAAACCAACAAAGCGTTAAGAAAAGTGTTTTCCATCACCCATTTGTTTAACTCCACTTACATTTTTGGCTTTTTCTGAACGAACTTTCTGTATTTCCTGTAAAGTTGAGTTTCTCTGTAATAATCACTCTCCTGAGGGTGAGCTGGAGTTCTGTCACTGTTCTGTCAGACCCAAATGCAGTCGCCTGCGCTCCACCACTAATTAGCTGCTAATTGACCCGCTCTCACAATAAAAACAGACTTTTAACACACTTTTGTGTCAAATAAAAACTGCAAAATATGCTTTTAAAAGTACATTTATAACAAAAATTGTAACCATATTTTAACCGTTTGACAGCCCTAGTTCTACTAAAACGTCTTGGCACCACTTTTCACTGCAGTAGTTCATGATCCATAGGTATGAAGTGCCAATGCCCTCTTTGATTTTGCAAATTAGGGTTGTAAAGAATGTGTGCAGTAGATGCTGTACCTGTCTCTGAGAGTCATTGAAGTAGGCAGGCACAGTGATGACTGCATTCTTCACTGAGGTTCCCAGGTAATTCTCTGTAACATTAAAACCACTTTAGAACTGGGAATAGCACGAGAGAGTGTCAGAGCCATATTATCATACCTGCAGTTTCCTTCATCTTCATCAGAACAAAGGCACCAGCTTGACTGGGGGAGTACATTTTACCATGAGCCTCCACCCAGGCATCGCCGTTGGAAGCGCGGACAATTTTGTAGGGCACATTCTTCCTGTTGATTAAAAGAAATTTGTAATCTCATTTGTCACATTTGCGTGATTAGACAACATGACTTCCAGCTGCCCTCACAGGTCTTTCTGGACCTCAGCATCATCAAAGCGGCGTCCTATCAGTCTCTTAGTGGCGTACAGCGTGTTCTGTGGGTTGGTAACTGACTGGCGTTTAGCGGGCATGCCCACCAAACGCTCTCCATCCGCTGTGAAGGCAACAACTGAGGGAGTGGTCCTGGCCCCCTCTGCGTTCTCCAGAACCTGCATTGAAACAAGGAGATCATTTACTTTGAAACAAAACCGATTTTGAATTAGGTTACAGACACACGGCTAACCCTGAAGACAAGAGTACTAAAAAACAGTGTTCCGAGCTCATCACCTTGGCCTGTTTGCCCTCCATGACAGCAACGCAGGAGTTGGTGGTTCCCAGGTCAATACCAATGACTGACCCCTTAATGGCCTCTGACCTGCAGCCAACAAAGACACATGAATACCACAGGGTAGGGCTGGGCAAGAAGGCAAAATAATTTTTCACTTTAATGGTTTTAATTGATTTTATGTCTTGCTACTGACCTAATAAAGCAGGTTAGGTTTTTTGTCCATTAAGTTTGATTTAGAGAGATGGACATTTTTTACATCATATAAAATTATAAACTTAGATTAATCAAATTTAATATATTGTTTAAGGCCACCACAGGGCATACATTTACCTAGCACAAAATATCCATTTAACAGACAATGTACAGTGGCAAATAAAACTTACCTTGTTACTTTCAAGAAAAGCTATGTTCATTTTGTTTTTGAGTTTTTATACACACCAGTGCAGCCCAAAATGTATTTATTGTCCTTAATGTGATCTGTAATTTTAAAGTAAAAGAGGTCTACTCACGCATAGTCTCTCCTGGACAGAACTCTGGCAGCATCTGGATGGAAGCCACTCCAGCACACCTGTCACACATCACAACAGGGTTTACATGTGTCTATCATTGACAAACTTTAAAAGAAAACTGATGGTTGGGTAAATGTGAGCTACAGGGTTTCAAAACAGCACAGGCATTCCGTCTGTTTAGATTAGAACGTAGTTGGTCCTTAATTCAGTTTAACTTGCCACCACATGAGCAATATTGCAGCATGATGGGGGCGGGGACATTGACTGAAGGTCATTGAGAGCCCCTACTCGAGCTCAAACATGAGAGCCAATCTACACCAGACACATGTTTTCTAAAAGAAAACCATGCTGAACCTAATGACAAACTCTTTAAGTGATGCGTAGTTTGTATTGACGTTTAACCAATTGGCTACTTTCCATGTGAGCTGAAACCTAGCCATGAACAGCCCAAATGCCACCTCAGATGTTTTAAGAATAAATACCTAATTACATTAAGTTAATAAAGCTGCACTGCTTAACTGTGTCATTCCTTTAAATTGGCTAATGGAATATATAGCTACAAAATGACAATGATAACGATCATGTAACCGGCCTTGGCTCCTTGTAGCATGCTAAGCTAACCGGCGAGGAGTCAAAAACTCTGTTTTACTTCGAGGAGCAAAATAAAAAGAAGACAGACCTGTTGAATAATGTTATACTAACCTTCTTCATCAAAGACGACACTTGTCTGGTGGAGGTAATTGTAGGAAGAGTCCTGGACACGGTTCTGGTAACGCTCAACATTTTGTCAACTCACAAAATAACTTAAACGCTATAAACGATGCCCACTTCAAATTCAAAGTCCTTAAGAGGTGAACAGTGAAGACGATCCAAAAGGCTGTCAAAATTCAACCAAAACCAGGCAGTGTAGCCACGGGACAGTTACAGCTGAGCTCTGGGTGTACAGCTTGTCTTTGCGTTGCGAGGGTAAAGGAACTGCGCTGCTTCTTCTCGAATTATCCAACACATGTTGCACCATGCACCGCTCAAGGACCCTGGCAAGGCTGTCCAGATACTGCCTGAATAGCATAATTCATTGTGACAGAAATATATATATCATTAGTTAGTTACAAATAAACAAAATAAGCATAACATGGTAATATCATTAAACCTAAATTAGTTGACCAGTCTACAAGATCTGAGTGAAGTTACGCTATTCTTTGTCTTTTTGTGATCGTGCGCTATACAGGGCACGCGCACACCGTGGGCTTTGTGAAGGTCGTAATGTAACGGTGGGTCCACATAAAAAGGTAAATAAAATAAAAAACTTAAAGATAGCTAACAAATAAATAAATGCTATATATATATATATATATATCATTGCGTTACATTTTTATTTACATTTTACAGTGTTTTTACATTTTTTGGAGCTGTGTTTGTATTCAACTGAAATGTTCAAAAAGGCATTTACACCCTTACACAGTACTTTTAATAAACATGAAAACTTTAAGCACTATATATTTTTTCACTCAAGTAACCTGCTTATGCCTTTTTTGTGTTTTTACACTTTTATTATATATATATATATATATATATATATATATAGAGAGAGAGAGAGAGAGAGAGAGAGAGAGAGAGAGAGAGAGAGAGTATATATAGCGCAACGAAGGAAATAGTTTCACGTGACCAAAAAGGTCTAGTAAAGGACTAGTAACGTTAAAGAGTGGGGGGGCAGCAATGCACCGAACGTACCCAGTGTCTGCCGGAAATCAAGAAGAAGAGAAAGAAGAAGAATTTAGTGCGGCTAAAGTTTAAGCACAAGCTTTAAAAATGTCGCGACTGGAAAAACTGGAAGTTTTGGTGAAGGAGGGCCACGCTGTCGCTGCTCAGGATATATTTAAACTGTTTGAGCAGAGAATAGCCAAATATGAAGAGGAAATTCGCTTGTTAAAAGAAGTGAACAGGAGACAACAAGAAGAACTGGACGCTTTGTTTAAGCCAAAGGTTGTGTTACACAGAGCATACGGTTGTAGTTATACTGCGGGTGAAGAAGAGAAGGTCTGTCCCACATTGCTGCAAGAAATCAAAATGTATCCGGTCAGTAATAATGACGAGACACAAGAACTCGCTGTTAAAGAGGGAGAGCATCTCCGGGAGTTTTTGATAACGCCTCCTGTCTCTGAGAAAGGCGAAGGGGAAGTTGAAATACCGAAACCAAGCTTGGATTCACATGGACTTCTACATTGTAACCCTGGTGGAGGGCTATCTGACAGCTCTTCAGACACCGATGACTCCGCAGACTGGGACATCGAACCACCAGCCCATAACTGGATGACTACAAAAGCAGATAGAGATGAATATAATTCGGTCTACACCAAATTGATAAAAGACCTATCAAGCACAAGTCCAATATCCAAGTGTAGAAGAACCTGTGACTTCGAGAGTCGCCTGGAAAGCATGAGCAACTAACAACTTATTTTGGTAATGAGACCAAATACATTATGGCAACACTTTTGTTAAGAATACAGAAGAATTGCTTCCCTAAATGATATGTTTGGAGGGAAAAAGACCTTTTAAAGATTTGTAAAGTGTGTAAAGAAATGCCACACACTCTAAAATGCTCATGGAATACAGGGCAAGTGACACAAGGAGACATTTTAGACAGTTGTGCAAGGAAACCTTTACCTAGGAAATTTTATTTACCAATGTAATAGCCTACTCAAATTTTTTCTGTCTGACTAAATGCATCCACATCTTTATTATTATTTTACTATTAAAATAATTTCTGTGACCTTTCAAAAACGCAGTGTCTATTTAGTGTTACAAGGCAGGATCTGAGGAACTGAGCAGCATCAATCTCTTAAGGTGTGAACCTCAATATGCTCTATTATTGTGTTAAAAATGGTTTGATTTGACATATAAAATTTATAGTGCAAGTCACACCAGCGGATTAATGAGCAGATAAAGCTTGGTAGAGTTGGGATCGTATTTATATATTAGGGATTTATTTATATATATATATATATATGTATTATATATAATATGTAATGTAGTGACTGGAAATATTGCCGGATTCATGCATTGTATTTACATAATTTACATTCTGGGACTAAACCTTTAATTTTTGAGCAATAAAGAATCATAATGAAAACATTGCTTGCACGGTTGCAAACAAATGTTTAGAAGCTAAACAGTGGTCAGAAAAGTGGCCTGATTTAAAAACACTTGGTTGTAATGACCAATTTCAATCATAGAAGTTGTAAAAAATTAAGATTTAAATATTCTTGATCTCCCTCAAATCCACCTCTGAGGTGAGATCAATATAATCCTGAATTTCAAGGTCAAAGTGATCCTCATTTCTGCCTAAAGTTTTGAAATACCCAAACTGGCCAAAATCTGGATCAAAGGCAGGATTGGATTTGCTTTTTTATGCTAAAGGAACTGCTTATGTTTCACACAATTAACATTTTTATCCTTCCGTCGGTCAGTATGTTTGCAGTGATGTTGCATATGGCTGGATTTTTCCACTTGAGGGGAGCAGTGACGGATAAGAACTGTAACATTACCATCACCCTTAGCAAATCACCTGCTACAACCTTAACATTCAAACCTTTTGGAAATTTATGGTGTTCTGAAAAGAAATGTCTTAAAATTTGATCTGATCTTCATCTAAGTCAAGGGTGTTGACAAACAAAATGTGTCTAAAAAATTTAACAAAAACAATTCTGATCTTTCATGTCTTTGACTCTTTTAACATTCAAAATGGCAGTGGAAAAAGTAAGTGAACCCATAGACTTAATAACTGGTTGACCACCCCTTTGGCAGCAATAACCTCAACCAGGCGCTTCCTGTAGCTGTGGATCAGACCTGCAGATCTTCTACATAGTTTCAGCTGACATACAGACATCCTCACATTATCCTGAAGAATTGTCTGATATACTTGTGAAATCCTTTTTCCCTCAATGATTGAAGCTGGCCAGGCCCTGACGCAGCAAAGCAGGCCAAAATCATGATGTTTCCACCACCATACTTTACAGTTGGGATGATGTTTTCATGATAATAGGCCATGTCCTTTCTACACCCAATGTAGTGCTGTGTGTTTTTTCCAAATAGTTAAATCTTAGTTTAATCAGTCCACAAAACATTTTGCCAATACCGCTGTGGAGTGTCGACATGCTCTTTTGCAAACTTCAGGCGTGCAGCAATGTTCTTTTTAGTAGTAGTAGTGCTGGTTTAGTGTTTTACGTATTGTCAACTAATGAACAGAGTTCAAATGGCTGTCATACGGGGTTGTTTCTTTACGTCACGATGAGTCTTTGTTGTGCTCTCTGTGTCATTTTGACTGGGTGCCCACTTCTTGGTAGAGTAGCAACAGTCTCAAAGCGTCTGCATTTGTACTGTAGATTGCTTGTCTAACTGTAGACTGGTGAATTTCTAACGTCTTTGAAATAACTTTGTAACCCTCAGCTTTATATAAAGCAACAATTCTTGATTGTAGCTCCTCTGAAAGCTCGCAAGCATGGCTCGCATATGCGTGTTCTTCTTGTGCAGAGCAAACTTCAAATGTTTGAGGGGTTTTTATCAGTTAAAGTAGCTGTAGTCCACACCTCTAAACGTATAATCTTAACAAGACTCCACCTAACTCCAATTAGCTTTTTCTATGTCATTAACTCAAGGGTTTATATACTTTTTCCACAAGCACTGTGAGGTTTTTTGGTTGTTCTCAATAACGATAACACATTATTTTTAGACATTGTTTGCCAATACCCTTGACTTTGATGAAGATCAGATCACATTTTAAGACAAATTTATTCAGACACCATAAAATTCCAAATGGTTCACATACTTTTTTAAAAATGGCAGATCAGTTGTGAAAAATGTCATTAAAAATGTGTTATGGTTTTATTAGGAAAATGTCCTATATGTCAAATTTATTATTTAAACTAAAAACATACCAAAAAACGATAAAACAACTGAATTTACCCCTGGGGATTAATAAAGTTAAATAGAATTATGATGATTAAACAAAACAAAAAAAAAGTAACTAATCAGGAACTTTATACAAATGTGTGTATTACTTTGAGCTAATCGACAGTAGTGGGCAACTTAAGTGTCCTGTTTCATGTCAGTGCAGTGTTTTTCCCAAAAATCTGGCTTTGGCGGAACGACACGTGAAGTTCGTTTGTTTCCTACGAGACGGTGAACGCTGCAATTAGATTGTCCCGCGAGATCTTCAGCCTTCGGCGAACGTTGTACGTGGCTTGGCAGCTGTAGTGTTTACAGTGGACTGGAACGGGTTTCTGAAGAAATACAGTAGGGAACAAATAATAGTGGCCTTCACTTAACGTTTATGGTCTTGCATACTGATATAAATTGGTTACACGTGTTTTTGTAGCATGACAAAGGGCAGTATGTGCTTTGTTTGACATTTTGCCGTTTCTTAATTCGGTAGCAGCGGTGCTGCAGTGGCTGTCAGCTGCGGAGAACAGCTGTCTCTCGGGTTGCTGCCATGGCGGAGATAGGCTCTTCGCTGGAATTCTCCAGTTCTCTTAAGAGCTCCACTCTTCCACCGCCGAGGACCCGCATCTTTAAAATTATAGTTATCGGAGACTCGGGAGTAGGGAAGACATGCCTCACCTACCGTTTCTGCGCGGGTAAGTTCCCCGAGAAGACCGAGGCCACTATCGGGGTGGACTTCAGGGAGAGGCTGGTAGAGATTGACGGCGAGAAAATCAAGGTATGGCGCTATGGAAAGAGGCTTAACCAAAGATTGTTAATAAAATGAATGTAATCCACCCATTGGTCCCCTATTCACCAATATTGTCGTTATGACAGGGCAATAAAATGGCGGTTACATCCTGGCTTTTCGGTTTTTACTGCATAGTAAAACAATAGTTTTCAGATTAACAGAATCCCTCATTTTGAACGCTGCTCATTCTCAATTCCTTGTATATCCTTTACATGCCTATAAAATTATGGTAATATATGGTTTTATTCAGTTCAATTTCATTTTCCTGCAGATCCTTTGACAAATTATTTTGCTTTTCCCATGACTGAGAATACAGAAAGGGATGAGAGATGCAAGGGTCTGTCAGGAGTCCAGAAACTCACTGACCTTTTTATACACACACACAGATTACAAGAAAACAGATCACAGGTGAGCATGGTTACCTTTAGTAGCCATTCAAACCTGTTTGTGTCAACTTGTGTGCATGTTATCAGGCCAAAACTACCAGGTTCATTTGGGTAGTTTCTGTTATTATAACTTAAAAATAATCAATATAGTTTTAGTGTAAGTGAGATTCGTTGAGGCATTTGCATAGTAATGGCTTTCTTCTGGCGACTAAACCATAAAGCCTAAAGCCCAGTTTTCTTCAAGGGCCTTCTTATTGTGCATCTTGAAACAGCCACACCACTTTATTTTTTGTGGGTTTTTCTTTGCATCTTAAACAATTTTCCTGGGAGTTGTAGCTAAAATTTTTGTTGGTCTACCTGACCTTGGTTTGGTTTCAACAGAATCACTCATTTTCTGCTTCTTTATTAGAGTTTGAACACTGCTGATTGGCATTTTCAATTCCTTGGATATCTTTTTATATCTGTCGCCGCCCTCGGCTCTAGGTTCGTTTTGATCACCACAAAAAGTAGAGTACCACAGAGAAACACGAGGGACCGAGTTTTCCAAGTTTTAAAAGTCTGAATGTTTATTAAAAAAAGATAAAAATAAAAGAAAACAAACATTGTTAAGAAGCCCAGTTACTAGGCTTTAAAGTCAATCCGGGTTAAAAGGGAAAAGTCATTATGGTGTAGGCCTCGACCTCCCGTCGCGCTGCCGGCTTGGAAGAGTGCTGGCGCTCCTTTAGCGGTCTCAGTGGACTTCAAGGTCCGTACGCGCCACAGGACTACAATAAGACATAAGGAATGTCGAGCGACCACACAAATATATATATAAATAAACCCACACGGCATGCAATAAACACGGGACACGTCCCTTTACTTAGCGTATAAAATGGCGTTGTACAGGTCCCTGGTTCCCTCCTGGTCCGCGTAGATCCGCCGGTCGCTCCTCCAAATCCTGGTCCGGTCTCTTTCCCGAAGGGAAGACGGTGCTGTGGACAGGGAGAGGCGGTCTTATGCACACAGTAATTAACAGCTCAGATAGTAAAACAATAGTTTTCAGATTAACAGAATCCGCCTCTTTTGTCCGCTGCTCTGTCTCAATGTCTCTCTGTGTTTTCTCCGTCTCTTATCCTTTACTGTTCTCTCCTTTCCGCTTTTCCTCTCCTTTCCGCTTTTCCTCTCTCCTTTTCCTTTTCTCCGTCTCTCTTTTCCTTTTCCGTTCCTTCCTTCCCCGCCGTAGTTCCTCTCGCCCGTCCCAGCCGCTGGCTCTCTCCCTCTGGTCGCGGGTCGCCCCAGGCCTCCTCATCGGCCCCTCGCTTCCCGTCCTACCAGGCACGCCTCGCGGGTTCCCTGGCCTCAGGTCTGTTCAGGAATCCTCCCGGCTGCTTTCTCCTCTCACCGGCATCCGCCGGCCCGGTCCCGTCCGTTCCCTTCTCACTTTTCCTCTGCTACCAGCCTCTTTTCCTTCTCCGTTCCTTTCTCCTTTGCCCGGCGTCCGCCGGGCCGCTGCCTCCCCCTGTGCCGGCCGCTTGTGTAGTCGCTTCCTCTCCGCCGTCTGTTCTCTCTTTTCGCCTTTCCATTGATTGGGCCTTTTGAACTAGCCCGCGCCACATCCGATTGGTCTGGGTAATTTCACAGGTGTGATAGGCGTTCCCCATGACGAGTTCGTCCGTGTGCCTGCAATTTAAAGGGGCCGCGCACTCACAGGGTAGGAAAGGGAGAATACACAGTAGGTGCAAACCGGCACCCCGTGACATATCCCTTTCCTGTTCAATGCAGTTCAATTACTTTTTCACGCAAATCCTTTGACAATTCTTTTGCTTTTCCTGTGACTCAGAATACAGAAAAATACAGTAAACACAGTTGTTTGACTCTAAATGGCTTCACCCAACCACTAACTATGAGTGAAATAAGGTTTATTACAAACATATTGTGTTATCATTCATATTCTCTGAAAAATGGCCAAAAAAAAATCACAAATTCTGCCAGGGTATGTAAAAATATCAGCACAACTGTATATTTGTTTTGCACAGACTTAGACAAAAAGTATCCCATAAAGGTAATTTTTGACCCCTGATTTTTCTCTGCTTGGGTGACTTTCTCACAGTTCATGTTTAGGGGCCATAAATCAACTTACTCACTTGAGAAAATGTCATTTTGTTGGCAGTTTTGTTAAACCAAACTCTAAACATTATTGTTAATTCTGTTTTTGACTATTTCCCGACGCTTTACTCCCAGATCCAGCTGTGGGACACTGCAGGCCAGGAGCGCTTCCGAAAGTCCATGGTGCAGCACTACTACCGCAACGTCCACGCCATAGTCTTTGTCTACGACGTCACCAACGCCGCCAGCTTCCACAGCCTCCCTGCCTGGATTGAGGAGTGTAAACAGCACGCTCTGGGCTCAGAAATCCCCCGAATCCTTGTCGGGAACAAGTGTGACCTCCAAGACTCCGTCCAGGTGGGCACGGACGTGGCCCAGCAGTTTGCAGACGCACACTCCATGCCTCTTTTTGAGACATCAGCGAAGAACCCGAGCAGCCAGGAAGACAGAAGCTACAGGAGCAGTGACCATGTGGAGGCTATTTTTATGACGGTGGCTCACAAGTTGAAATCCCAGAAGCCTTTGGTGCTGAGCCAGCCACCGATAGAGTCAGGGGGCACTGTGAACCTGAGTAGACCCCGGCACGAGGAGGCCAAGAGCTGGAGCTGTACGAGCTGCTGAAGAAAACTGTACAATAGGGAGAAGTGTAGAGCTATGACAAAAAGATGAGGATGTTTCTAAATCAGATTCATGTGAATAGGAAAGACCTTTCAGACAGTGCTTCCTTTTTGTTTTTTTTCCTAAGGTTTAGCGAAAGTACTTGAAAAGGAATGAAAACCAACAAGCAGGCATAATTCGAGACAACATATACACTTATAAAACAATAATGTCATTGCTTTACTTCAATGTAATAGTATTAAGTTACCCCCTTAATTGAACTGTATACAGTACCTGTTCATGACATGGAAAAATGTGCTTCTTGCATTTTACTGTAAACACAAAATC
Source organism: Perccottus glenii (assembly GCA_024416835.2). NCBI lineage: Eukaryota > Metazoa > Chordata > Actinopteri > Gobiiformes > Odontobutidae > Perccottus > Perccottus glenii. The sequence continues at coordinate 6,742,152 of CM044554.2, forward strand.
TGAAAGTATTACCCAATGATGTTATGCCATGATAATCCAATATCACATCATCACTTCTCAAACTTTCTTGCACTTAGCCATTGAAGAAACTAGGGCTGCATGATATCAGGAAAATGTGCTATATATATATATATATATATATATATATATATATATATACATATATATATATTTTTTTTTTTTTATTTATTGGTTTAGGGTAAATCACATTTTAGATTTATAGCAAAACCATTATAAGATGGTAAATGGCACTAGGAATACTAACACAATACAGCTACAATTGTAAAAATATGTATAGTGTAGTAGTGTAGTGCAGATTTAATATAGGAATGCAAAAAGGAAAGGTGGGCATTTGGGAATGGGTCTTTATTTACATAGTAGATTACATAGATAGTGTAGTCTGTAGCTGTAATCTATTGTATGTGCAGAAAACAGTGGTGCAGTGACAAGCTAAAGAATCAAATGAATTCACATACCTCAAAATCTTTATAGCATCTTTTAGGCCTGTCAACATTCGTTGGGTTCGAGTTGCATGAAACGAAGTTGAAACGGTTTGATTCAAGAGAGTCTGTGTGTGGTCACAGCTGGTCCTGTGGTCTGTCTGCACCAGGTCCCCCCCAGCGTAGATAATGTGCCTGAAGGGAGCAGACTCCATACCAAACGGCCTTCTCTCAGGACTCGAAAACAAGACTGTTTGACAACAGCAGAGGACATTTTGTGGCTTTGCTATGGCTTTGTGTTTAATTTGTTTTGTTCAAGTTTTTATTTTTGATAAATAAAAAAGCTCCACCCATCACACAAACCCAAACTGATCTGCCTTAATTTACTTCGGTTCTATAACTACTGTAGTGTCCCTGTATTATTATAAAATGTCACATAATGGGAAAATATGTTTAAAATGTATAAATATCCACCCAGAGACTGACCGGTAAATACACAGATCCAGCTGTCAACCTCCAGTTCTCTCCTTCCCTCACTTGTGAACAAGAGAACTCCTCCACTTGAGGCAGTGGCTCAGTGGTAGAGCAGTCGTCCCAACATTTACATTTAGTCATTTAGCAGACTTTTATCCAAAGCGACTTACATGAAGCTTCCATTCAACAGTGGTACTTTTTACATTTAGTCATTTTGTCATCTTTTTATTAAAAGCAACTTACATTACATGAAGCTTTTATTCACCAGTGTTACAGCTAAAACACCACTGAAGTATCTTGCCCAAGGGCACAACGACAATATGAACTGTGGGGAGAGCGGGAATAGAATAGCCTACCTTCCGGTTGAATGACAGCAGCTTTACTACTGAGCCACTGCGCCCCACCAACTTTCCTATAACAGGAAGGTTGGTGGTTTGATTCCCACTCTGCCCAGTTCAAAATATTGTGTCCTTGGGCATGACACTTAACCCACCATGCCTCCAGTGACACAGCTCTGGTGTATGAATGTGTGAATGTCGCTCTGGTGTATGAATGCGTGTGAATGTCGCTCTGGTGTATAAATGTGTGTGAATGTCGCCCTGGTGTATGAATGTGTGGGAATGTTGCTCTGTTATTATTATTATTACGTCAATTTTATATAGCGCTTTTCCGGGGACACAAAGACGCTTTACATATCAATTATTCATTCACTCCACAGTCACACACTGGTGGTGGTAAGCTACATCTGCCCTGGGGCAGACTGACAGAGACGTGGTAGCCATTCCGCGCCTACGGACTCCGACAATCACCAAATACATTTACATTCTTACACATTCATGCAAGGCAAGTAAGTGTCTTGCCCAAGGACATAACAACAGTATGAACTGTGGGGAGAATGGGAATCGAACCTTCTACCTTCCCTGGTGTTTGAATGGTTGAATGTTGCTCTGGTGTATGAATGCGTGTGAATGTTGCTCTGGTGTATGAATGCGTGTAAATGTTGCTCTGGTGTTTGAATGTGTGAATGTTGCTCTAGTGTATGAATATGTGAATGTCACTGGTATATGAATATGTGAATGTTGCTCTGGTGTATGAATGTGTGTGAATGTTGCTCTGGTGTATGAATATGTGAATGTTGCTCTGGTGTATGAATATGTGAATGTCGCTCTGGTATATGAATATGTGAATGTTGCTCTGGTGTATGAATGCGTGTGAATGTTGCTCTGGTGTATGAATGTGTGTGAATGTTGCTCTGGTGTATGAATATGTGAATGTTGCTCTGGTGTATGAATATGTGAATGTTGCTCTGGTGTATGAATATGTGAATGTCGTTCTGGTATATGAATATGTGAATGTTGCTCTGGTGTATGAATGCGTGTGAATGTTGCTCTGGTGTGTGAATGTGTGTGAATGTTGCTCTGGTGTATGAATGTGTGTGAATGTTGCTCTGGTGTATGAATGTGTGTGAATGTTGCTCTGGTGTATGAATGTGTGTGAATGTTGCTCTGGTGTATGAATGTCTGTGAATGTTGCTCTGGTGTAGAATGTGTGACTGTTTGACCACTGAGATTTCAGTCGACTGTGACCTTACCATTCTTAATGTGGCGGTGCGAGTAGGGTTTGTGTATGGTTTAACAGAAAATAAGATGGAATGTGAATTCAACTACGCCACCTGGGGGTTTGAACCAGGAACTATTGTAAGCATCGGAAGTTGTGGAAAGAAAAAGGACACACAGGTCAATATCTGATTTAAAAAGGACAGAGACGTGTTTCACAAATCAAAAACCAAATCATTTATTAAAATAGATTTAGAATTATTACTCAAGAAAACTGTAAATAAGAAGAAAACCAATTATCCAAAAATACTTTTATTTTATAAGACTATACTAAAACAAAACAAGTTAAAACAGGCCTAATTCTAAAATGGTTAAGGAAATGGAGACTATCAAAAGGTTAAACAAAAAGCTAGCTAGCTGGGGCCGCCAGTGGTAAGCAGACTACTTTAAGGAGGTGCCCAGGGGTGCCACCTTATACTCACCTTTGTGGACACAAACACGGCAAAGACAAGGTGCAAACTAAACTTGTGACCCAGTGCACTAACTCGCATGCATAGGTGGGGAGCCCTCACCCATGTGCCTAGCTCAACCACCAGGGCAACTCCCAGCGTCACTAGAAAATATAAGAAACACGTTAACCACAGGGCAAACCAGTTACAACACAACAACAATACACACAACACAGTAACAAAATTAAAACAAAAATGAAAACCAAATGAGATAACACAGGCAGAAACTAACAAAAACAAACACAGCAAACAGAAACAGGCTAGCAACCACCCTGACAGGTAATATGAAGCTTAACCCAGAGCACATGGCACCCAAACTGCAGAAAACCCAGTAGCAGAGCAGAAAACCCAGCAGCAGAGCAGAAAACCCAGCAGCAGAGTCTCGGGGCAGCCATTTTAAAACAGGTGCTTTAAATAGTTTCCTAATGAGGGGCTGGCCAAAGGTGGAGCTAGGAGGAGTACTTCAGGTGCCCTGGGACTTTACACCACTACAATCTACCCCCCCTTGGTTTAATCGACGGCCCGACGATTGTCACTCACTGCCATGGGCGCACAAATGCGGGCTTCCTGGGCACAGGCAATTGTGATACATCTGCCCCTATTGCACTACTTTCTGCTGATTGAGGTAGGTGATGAATATTTTGGTGTCTTCCTGCATTGGCTCGAGTGGTCCTCCTTAGTGCAACATCCCCACTCCGTGATGGACCGGGTGCAACAGGTAATGGTTCTGGCTGAGTGTTACCTGGTGTAGATGGAGCAGCAGCTGACTGGTAGTGACCTGGTAACGCTGCCACTCGAGTGCTGGGTAAGCCAGGTTGTAAAACTGGTTCTCGAATACACAGAAACCACTCGCCCTCTGCCTGGGAGTCTTCTGGAGCTCTTGACGACTCCCCCTGCACAGGCTCCCTGGATGGACACTCTTCCACATGACCAATTTTTCCTTTTAACAATGAACGGTGGACATGTTTTACCTGGTCTGGGTTGTCAACAGGTACAATGGTATAAACACAACCTCCTGGCTTGGGTGCTACCACCACTTTGTACACTACAGAGCTCCAGGCATCTTGCATCTTGTGGCGGCGCGATACCAACATTTTTAGATAGACTAGTTGGCCCTGCTTCAGTGGGAGGTCTTGCGCTGTGCATCATGACGCCTCTTTCTGTAGGCAGCTGCTGCTTTCAGGTGCCTGGTAGCCTCTTCAAAGGCATGTTTTAAACGCAACTGATGCTCCAAAATCCATTCCTGGGCACTGCCTGCAACTGGTTCCTCAATTCTGCCCAGAAGAAAATCGACCGGCAACTGTGCCTCTTGTCCAAACATTAAAAAGAAGGGAGATTCGCCCGTAGCCTGGTTCGGGGTAGTGTTGTAAGCAAACATTACTTGGGGTAAGTAGCAAGCCCAGTCCCTCTTCCTGGTGACAGGAAGAGTGCGAAGCAGGTTGTGAAGGGTGCGATTAAACCTCTCGCATTGGCCATTTCCAGCAGGATGGTAGGGGTTGTGCGCGCCTTCTGGATGGCGTAATTGACAAAGCTGTTGAATCAGGCTGCTCTCAAAATTTCTGCCTTGGTCGGAGTGGATTCGAGCTGGCACTCCATATTTGTAGAACCACTCCATCACCAAGACTCGGGCCACCGTAGATGCTCTTTGGTCACGGGTGGGCACAGCTTGAGTGTACTTTGAAAACACATCTGTCATGACCATAACATTCTCCATCCCATTTTGGGACGGCTCTAAAACAGTAAAGTCAATGGCAAGTATCTGATTGGGGCGCAGAGGCAGTAAATGTCCCATATATGACCCAGCAGAATGTCTGGTATCTTTTGCCACTTGGCAACGGTCACATTCCTGGCACCATCTCCGGATCTCTGCATACATTCTTGGCCAGTAACAGCGCCGATGAATGAGCTCTGATGTCCTTTCAATCCCCTGATGTCCATGTTCTTGATGGAGTTGGTTTAACACCTGCTCTTTCAGGGAGGCGGGCAGAACCAGTTGCTGAGCCTCCTCCCCTTGGAGTGTAATCCCCCGGTAAAGAACACCCCCCTTGGTGAGAAGTCGGGACCACTGTCGAACCAGGGTAAGGACATCTGGTGGCAGGTGACGTCGTTCGGTTGCATCAGGGCCTCTCTTTCTCCTCCAAAATCTCAAAAACTCTCCAATAGTAGAGTCTGCTTCCTGTAGGGCACACAAGTCAATTGCAGAGTGGAAAGGCAGGGCAGAGATAACAGCAGTTGAGGCTTGGACTAATGGCTTAGCCGTGATGGCCTGATGCAATGGTTCTGGTACTGGAAGACCCAAGGGCACAACAGTGGGAATGTCTGTGTTTACTGGGTGCTGTCGAGACAGTGCATCAGCATTCTTGTTCATTCGTCCTGGCCGGTACCTTATGGTGAAATCAAAATCTGCTAGTTGGGCAGCCCAGCGCTGTTCCGTTGCGCCCAGCTTGGCTGAGGACAGATAACTGAGGGGATTATTGTCCGTAAACACCACACATTTTTGTCCAAGTAAATAGTCTCTGAACTTCTCAGTCATTGCCCATTTAAGGGTAAGGAACTCCAGTTTCATTGCACTGTAATTGTTCATGTTTCGCTCAGGGGGTCTAAGGCCACGGCTAGCATAGGCCACTGGTCTAACTTTACCATCTTGCTCTTGAGACAGGACAGCACCCAGTCCGCTATAACTAGCATCGATCTCAAGAATAAATGGCAGAGAGAAGTCGGCATAGGCCAGTACAGGTGCAGACATCATCCGATGTTTCAACTCTTCGAAACTCCTCTCACATTCATGAGTCCATGCAGCAGACAGGGGCACCTTTGAAGGCTTCTTTGACTTGGTCCCGGTTAGTTCAGCAACAAGACGATGCAAAGGAGCAGCCAGCTCTGCAAAACCCCCGATGAACCTCCGATAATAGCTGGTGAAGCCTAGGAAAGAGCGCAGCTCAGAGACATGGTTAGGGCGGGGCCACTTTGACACAGCCTCAATTTTACTGGGATCTGTTGACACGCCTTCCCGAGATACAACATGCCCCAAGTAGCTCACCTCCGTTTTAAAGAAGGAGCACTTCTCCAATTTGGCCTTGAGACCTTCTTGCTGGAGACGACTTAGTACCGTTTCCAGCCTGGTGATATGTTCGTCAACTGTGGAAGAGAAGATAACAACATCATCAAGATACAACAACAGTGACTGACAGTTCTGATCTCCAAAGATTCTCTCCATCAGTCTTTGGAAAGTTGAGGGGGCATTGCAAAGCCCGAATGGCATCCGGTTCCATTCAAACAGGCCAAAGGGCGTGCAGAAGGCAGTCTTCATCCGGTCTTTCTCCGTGACTGGTACTTGGTTGTATCCTGCAGCCAGATCAAGGGTTGAGAACCATTGGGCTCCTGAGAGGGCATCAAGGGACTCTTCTATTCGTGGCAAAGGGAATGCATCCTTGTGAGTTTTACTATTGAGGAGCCGGTAGTCCACGCACAGACGAAGGCTGCCGTCCTTCTTTTTGACCAGCACAATGGGAGAGGCAAAAGGGCTACTACTTTCCCGAATTACCTGTGCATCCAGGAGCTGACGAATGTGGGCCTTAGCAGCCTCGTACTCCGACGGGGGTATCCTACGGTACCGCTGCTTTACAGGAACCTCGTCAACTAGAGGGATATCATGGGAAATGAGATTGGTGCACCCTAAATCCCCATCATGCTGTGAGAACACATTGCTGTACTTTAGAAGCAGAGGCCTTACACGGCACTGTTCCTGATCTGAGAGTGCTGAAAGGTCAACTGCAGCAATCCTATCCTGCACTGAGGTAGTGGCAGTCTGAGAGGAAGTGGTAGCCATAACTTCACCTCCAACATCTGAGGGCGAGCTAACAACTTGGGCTTCACTCACAGTACCTAGGACGGTGCGTGGGTACAGAAGAACTTCCTGAATCCCTACATTAACTATAGGGATATACACTGTACCACTACTCACACGGACTAGAGAAGGAGATGCCAAAAGACCTGCTGGCAGACCATCAGGAAGGGGCTCAAAAAGGGCATCAGCACTGTGTTTACGACAGGTGGCAGCTATCATTTTGACAGTACCTCCTGGCACCCTGCAAACCCTACCTCCCTTTACCTTCACTCGCCCGGATAACACAGAGGGGGCTACTTCAATCTGGTGACAGAACTGAAGTGCTTGCTGAAGTTGGAGGGGAGCCTGCAACACAGAGGGCAAGTCAAAGAGAGAAGGGCCATACTGGGTAAACAATTCCTGGTAACACTCTTTTATAATGTTCATTCCCAAAACACCAGGAGTATTAACATGCATAGGAGGGTCTTTGACAACTAACACACCCCTTTTTGCAATGACTTTACCACACAGCTCTACGTCCAATTCGAAATAGCCCATATATGAAATTGCAAGGCCATTCGCAGCATTTAGTGTCAACCAGTTACACGTTTTGAGTCTTTCTGGTCCCCAGGGTTCAAAGTTTTTGACAAAGAAACTCTCCGTTATTGTAGACACCATTGACCCAGTATCAACAAGGCAGGGAACATCCACTCCTCCCATCAAAACAGAGATATGTGGGCAGGCGGAGACCAAATTTTCCGGAACTGTGGCTACTGGCTGTGAGCCTATACTGGCCCCACCTGAACTTTGGCTCAATGGTTCAGGGGGTGCCAGTTTCCCTGAAGTGAAGGTCCAGATCCATCAGCGTTGGCCAGGGCCATAGAGCCCGATGACTGAGTAGGCCCAGATACATAAGAATTACAATAGCGTGCAATATGTCCAGGTTGTTGGCACCGTCGACAAATAATACTTTTATTCGGGTTTGGATATGTCCTGGGCCCTTTGCTAAGCTCTGCCACGCTTCTGGTTAGAGAGTTCAACTGCTGCTGCTGGGTTTTAAGCATTTCCTTTAGCTCTGCCATTTCTGAGTTTTGGGGCATTCTGGTACACTGGTTTAGATGGCCCTCTCGTGTGATTTGCTGAAAACCAAAAGCTGAGGGGACTGAATGACTGCGAGCTCTCCCACCCACCGGCATCCCTTCCTGCTCCCACTGTATAGCCTCAGAACGAGCCTCAATTAGGGTGACAGTAGGATGTAAACGTACAAATTGTTTTAGGGCTCGGCGGAGGAACAATCTGACACATGTTCTACAAACTGATCTCTTAGTAAAACATCTTTGTTCGAACACCTCTAGGAGCCTTGTTAACAACCTTATCCATAAGACAAAGTAAAGCATGGGAGAACTCGTAAAGTGTTTCCCCCTCCAATTGTTTTCTAGAGAAAAACTCTTCCTGTAAACACACATATGACAGGTTACAACCATACAGTTCCTGTAAGATGGCTAGAACTCTAATTGGGTCACCTCTCTCTTCCTGTGAACGGTATTTTATCTCCTCTCTGGCTTCACCCTCCAAGTGGTCATATATAAACAGAGCTTGTTCAGCTGGAGAAAAGTTGCGTGAACGAATACAAGCTTCAACTTCTTCTTGCCACTCAGTTATATTTAGTCCAGTTTTGCCCCGAAACATTGGGCATTTCCTGTCCCGAGGAAAATAAACAAGTCTTTCGGTTACCGGCAAGCGATCCACAGGAGCTGAGCTTGACGCTGAGGATGAAGTCCCGGGCAGGGCTTGGTCCCGCTCCTGATGCATCCTTTTATTTTCAGCCTGAAGTTGACCGACCAAGTCTCTTAGTTGGGCTAGTTCTTCCTCCATGGACATAAAGCAGAAGCGGGTAAGGCAGCAGCCCAAGAGGCAAACCCAAAAACCCTGCTGCTGTTTAACACAAAAACACAATGTAACACAATATAACCAACTGGGTTGCAAAATACACGTCTCTGACCCTTCAGAATCCTGTCAACTACGCCAAGTTTGTGGCGGTGCGAGTAGGGTTTGTGTATGGTTTAACAGAAAATAAGATGGAATGTGAATTCAACTACGCCACCTGGGGGTTTGAACCAGGAACTATTGTAAGCATCGGAAGTTGTGGAAAGAAAAAGGACACACAGGTCAATATCTGATTTAAAAAGGACAGAGACGTGTTTCACAAATCAAAAACCAAATCATTTATTAAAATAGATTTAGAATTATTACTCAAGAAAACTGTAAATAAGAAGAAAACCAATTATCCAAAAATACTTTTATTTTATAAGACTATACTAAAACAAAACAAGTTAAAACAGGCCTAATTCTAAAATGGTTAAGGAAATGGAGACTATCAAAAAGGTTAAACAAAAAGCTAGCTAGCTGGGGCCGCCAGTGGTAAGCAGACTACTTTAAGGAGGTGCCCAGGGGTGCCACCTTATACTCACCTTTGTGGACACAAACACGGCAAAGACAAGGTGCAAACTAAACTTGTGACCCAGTGCACTAACTCGCATGCATAGGTGGGGAGCCCTCACCCATGTGCCTAGCTCAACCACCAGGGCAACTCCCAGCGTCACTAGAAAATATAAGAAACACGTTAACCACAGGGCAAACCAGTTACAACACAACAACAATACACACAACACAGTAACAAAATTAAAACAAAAATGAAAACCAAATGAGATAACACAGGCAGAAACTAACAAAAACAAACACAGCAAACAGAAACAGGCTAGCAACCACCCTGACAGGTAATATGAAGCTTAACCCAGAGCACATGGCACCCAAACTGCAGAAAACCCAGTAGCAGAGCAGAAAACCCAGCAGCAGAGCAGAAAACCCAGCAGCAGAGTCTCGGGGCAGCCATTTTAAAACAGGTGCTTTAAATAGTTTCCTAATGAGGGGCTGGCCAAAGGTGGAGCTAGGAGGAGTACTTCAGGTGCCCTGGGACTTTACACCACTACATTAACAAGCCTTAATCAATATTTATCATATTGCTGACTATCAAGTGGGTGCACGTGGCAGAGTGGTTTGCACTCCTGCCTCACTGCAAGAAGGTTGTGAGTTCAAAACCCGGCCAACTCAAACATTCTCGGCCGACTCTGGTCTTCCAGTGAGGAGTCTGCATGTCCTCCACGTGTTATTGTGGGTTCTCGGCTTCCTAATGTCCAAAGACATGCATGTACAGGTAACTCTACAGTGTCCCTAGTGAATGAATGTGACAGTGAATGGTTCTGTCACTGTCCATGTCTAAATGTCAGCCCTGCGACTAACTGGCCACTGTCCAGGGTGTCTCAGGCCCAAAGCTGCTGGGATAGGCTCCAGTCACCCGTGACCTCTAAAGGGACCAAGCGGTAGAAAATGACTGACATGATGACTATCAATTTTATTCTGAGAATATATGCATTTTGTTTCATTTAGGATATTTTTATATGCACATTTTTTTCAAAAAATATTTTGATTGTGATTGTTTTCTTTGCTTTTTTTTTTTTTTTAAACATAACCACAATCAATAAATATGACACTTAGAAATGTTTAAGTTAGGTTTGTTAAGCTTTGTTTCTTACGGAAGAGGATTAGGGCCAAGCAATAATAAAAAAAATAAAACCATCTCGAGATTAAAGTTGTTAAATTGCGAGAAAAAACTCGTTAAATTTCGAGAAAAAAAGTCGAGATAAAATGTTGAGGATAAAGTCATTAAATTACGAGGAAAAAGTCGTTAAATTACGAGAATAAACTCGTTAAATAATGAGAAAAAAGTCGTTTAATTTCGAGAAAAACAATCGTTAAATGTTGAGAATAAACTCATTAAATTCACTCGATGTGTGTCATACGGAAGAGGTAGTGTCGTGTTTGTCGCATAGAGGACATGACAGAGTTGGATGACTTAGTGAAGCTTTATTTTAGACTTTCTTTCAGTAACAAAGAAATTATATAATCTTTAGCTAATTATAACCGGATAATAATTAGCATACGAACTTTAAAGAGAATTTGCAAGCGACTGGGTCTTTTTTAGAAGAATAAACCAGTCCAATTTGCGCGATGTACTCGCTTTTGTCCAGCATGAAATAACAACTAGTGGACAAATGCAAGGTTATCGCTGGCTTCACCTACGCGCGATTCATAGAGGTTTCGTGGTTTCCCAGGATACCATTAGACGCATTATTAAACTTGTTGATCCTGAAGGTGTGGAATGTCGACGAAGGAGACGCCTGTGAAGCCAGCGAATCGAGGGATGGTGGGCTATCCTCCGTAAACAGAGTGCACAGTTCTGGATTAACTTTTTCCAGACGTTAATCAGCGATGGACACTTCAGCGGAGACTTTTTGGATAAAAGTCTGATCCAATTCTGCTTCCTTAATCTTATTCAGGTATGCCTTGTTTTAAAATGCCATTATGTCAGCCTATAGCCTATTTTATAACTTACTTTTCTACTTTATTTAATAGCTTCTGCCGACAGCGAAGATAAACATGACCTACTTGCTATTGATTTTAGAACGACGAGTGTTGCCTTATGAATAGGCTTACCTATAATTTTAAGCATATAACACACACCTCTGGAATATACAGAGCCTACTTATATAGCCTAGGCCTACGCAAAAGACGCACCTTTTAGTGAATCACCTTTCTCCCAAAGATGAATTAGTTTTAGTTTCGTTTTTGATTTTTGGTAGAGGATATGAATAAATGAATGTTGCTTTTAATGCGGTGCAATGTCTCCTTTTATACAGTCAAATCATGTAACGTGAATGTCTGTAAATCTGTAAATTGAGTTTCTTTCTTACTTTCTTTCTTTTTTTATTCTAGGATGAACTTGATGAGGTTGTAAATACATGGAATTCCCACAAAATCCGAGCACGGTCAGGAAATGATGGAGCATCAGGACGTCCACTAGTGATGTACACTCTTCCAGAAATGCACAATGCAGAAGACAGACTAAAACCAGTTGACATGGATGCAGCAGCCTTGTGTCAGGAAGAGTGCACCCCCAAGGGTCAGTTCCCTTGTAATGAGACAGTTTTTGAACTCTGCTGTCTGTTAATGGAGGAAAATGGATGGGATGCTCCTACGGATCCATTCAGTGCAGTTGATCTTTACATATTATTAAGAGCAGAAATACAGCAAAATATTTGATGTTCCTAATCCATGATGAGCCCTGACAGGTACCCATATGTTATCAGTCTTTTGTATTATTTTATGCTGCATATCAATGAAAAAATGAGAGCAGGAAAGTTAAAATGAGTGTGACTTACAAAATCAACAGCAATTCAATAATACAATATGATTACTAAACCCTCAGTGGTTAAAATAGAAAGTCTCTATATGCATTGCATGGTTTGTAGAGGCCATATATGGCTAAACTGTATGTTGCTGTGTTCTAAAAAGAAGAGTATTTGATGTTTTTTGTTTTTTCATTTGATACAGACTTATCATTATGTCTAATTTATGTCTAATCTGTTAGAAATTGATAACACAAGTGAACATGTCAATTTTTACAATGTTTATTTAGTAAAATGTTTAACAAAATGACCAATAAACAGCACTGAGAAACATGAAAACATCTTGTAATAATTTCTTAAGCTGTCAAATTGGCACTGAACACCAGTTTTCACTAACAACAACTTCTTGGCTTTTAATAACAGCATATTACTAAAAGATGTATGCACTGAAATAACCAATAAAACCTCAGCATATAAATACATGCATTACAGTGTATGAAGTTGGACAAAGTTCAACGTGTATGAACTTGTTGCTCTAATTAACCTGGATATTCAATTTTAACAATTCACAGCATAATTTAAACATTTTAACAACGTCTTTTCCTGAACATTTGCTTTATTAATTGTCTTCAGGCTAAGATGGCCAGCATTTACAAAACCAAACAACCAAATTAACCAGAAATCAAAATGAAGGTTTTGATACATGTTAAACTATGTCCATTATCCAGATGTTACTCTCCAGAACATCATTAAATTCTGAACGGAAGTCTGTAAAATTATCATAGTTCTCACACAGGTGAAGGAACATCCCACATGTACGACCAATAGGACGCCTTGTGCAGTGGCGGACTTAGCAAATTTGGGGCCCTAGGCAACCTTTGAGAAGGGGCCCCTCCCTGCCTCTCCCCTTTTATTAAACCATTATTAAATAATTAAATTTTATTATAATTAATCCTCATTCATTTTATCTTTCCTTGCAATGTCTGTGTTTACCCAACAGATGGCGCACTCCAAAGACAATGACCTTTGTTTGGGTGTGATTCACAATATTAAGTCAATAGATTAACTGGTTAGTGATGAAGCTGTCAGTGGCTTACAGCCATATTGCTTACATTTGACCCCATTTTAATTATGAAATCAGAAACTTGGCTACACTCTGTCGTATATTTTTCACAGGAAATGGACTGCTCAGATCACATATGAACATCATGGATTACAATGAATTACTCAAAAACTGTTAGTTAACAAGTGTAACAATATTGTTTGTTCCTGTATGCTAAACAACAGCCAAACATTTTTAAAATATAACTGGTTGCTCATATATTGACAATATTAACTACTGGGATTTATTGAGCTCACCTGAATAATTTTAACCGAGCTGATTGTCAGTTTAGTATGACAGAATAAACAGTTTTGCTTATTATTAGGTTGTGATGTTTGGCGCTTATTTACACCTTAATAATCCTCAATAAATCGTGGTCCGTTAACATCCGGTATATGTTATGAACACTAGCTAGCTAATCGCTAGCTAGTGTTCATAACATATACCCGGATTCAGAAGGCTTTATAATTGAAAAAATACGTCCCGTCTTTTGTACATTAAGGGTAAACAATCTCTCTTAAACCAGGTTTTAAATGCGTGTGCTCTGTGACTGTGATTATTTAGCACAATACTACACCTCATTACTGCAAATTGCCGGTTCTGTCACGGGCTGTATGTCCTTCTCATCCGCTCCTCGTCCTCTTCTTTGTCAATCTCGTTAGCAGCTGAAGTACATGACGCCGCCGCCGCGTGAAGAAATGTGTCAGTTTTGGCAACGTGGCAATGTATTTTTCTTTTATCGGCTCTGCTCGGATAACTCCGCTTCATCTTGATTCCCGCTATCTCACTCAAACACAGAATGAGAAGCCTGTCGTGGAATGGAATAGTCCATTGTAGTATTGAGAGGGGGGGGGGTGCAGTATAGATCAACGACTCTGTAAATGTTTTAGGTGTTTTTTAATTGTAAATTAAATTGTTTCTATAAATATAAAATCATAACAAGAAGTGCAATAGTAGTTGGGAAGGGGCTGCTTGTTGGGGCCCTTGCATGTTCGGGGCCCTAGGCAATTGCCTTACCTTGCCTAATGGTAAGTCCGCCACTGGCCTTGTGAAATCCGACATCTTTGCAAACTCAACAGAGATGCAGTCTGACACAATCAAGTGACATCCTGTGCAGAACCTCAGAAACTTTCCTAGTTTCTCATCATCCATTTCTCGGATGTACCTTTTGAGATGATGTGCCACTTCCCTTTGCTTTGCTGTCATATCAGCAGGGAACTTCAAAAGTCCTATGACCTTTTTAGCAGTTGGTAAGAGTTCAGCATACATCTCTTTTAGCTCCTCAAAAGTTAGGGAGATCTGTGATTGTGTGATTTCCTTCCAACAATCCAACACATACATTGGCTTTTGGACGAGCTCTTTGTGAGAAATTTCCTTCAGAATTTCTGGGAAGTTATCAGCAGAGACTTGTCTGCGGCATTCATAGTTGTCAAGAACTTCCAAAAGTTCATCAAATTCAACTGAAGAGAAATCCTGTAATGTGTTTTGAAGGATATCTCGTTCTTGGGGGCTTACAAATTGAAGGAAGCATTCTATCAGGTCACTATATACTGCACCAAAAAGCATCTCCTCCATAAAAGGAAGAGCCAGCTTTATTGTAATGTATTGGCAGTCTTTGTAACCTTTCAGGAAAATTCTGCCAACAGCTTTCCAAGTGTCAGCTTGGAAATCATATCTAATGGAACTTTCATTGTAGTTCCAAGTGTACACCGGTCATAGAATTCCTGCCAGAAGTTAGTATATACATCTCTGACAACCCCTGATCCAGAGCCAGCTTCCTCTGAATTGTCTGGTAATAAACGTCTAAATTCCAGCTGCTTGGTCAAAGTCTCTGGTTCAGAAAATTCACTGATCATGTCATGGAGGCAATTGCCATGACGTATAATTATTTGCTTTGTTTGAATGCCAATCTCAGTGGTTTCTGGAGGCACATAAACTACTGTATTCTCCAGGTCAGATTCATCTCCAGGATTAGGGCCGAAAGTGATTTCAGGGTCAGAAATATTAAGTGGGTCACTTACTACATCATCTGTCACGGTGAAAACATCTTGATCTACTATAATGTTCTGGCTTGGTACTACTGCAAGATCTGTGACAACTGACCAATCTGGGGAATTATTTGGGGGCATTGTAGAGTCTGCTACTTCTTCACTATATTCACTATGTATTGAGATGATGCTGGCATCATCATTGTTTTCAGACTCAGTGTTTGAAGTACTGTCAGCTGACTCAATTTGCCTAGTAGCTATGTAAAAGCGCAAATTTGGCAGTTTCACTGTCTCATATATTTTGCTAATTGAGACATCAGTTGGAAGGACATTTTGTCTGAAGTCCCAAACTTCAAATGAGAAGTCACACTCGTCACCCTTACTTGATTTTCCACCTGGGAAGAAAAGTTCTTTACCTTCTTTAAGGATCTCATTGTAACCTGCATTAATGTCCATGGCAAGCTTCCTAGTACCACCTCCTTGTTTTGTTCTGACTTGTTTTGTTTCTTTGTTATCTGCATGAATCCAGCCAATTTCAATCTGTCGCTTACTTGCTTTGCCTCTGGATTTAGGTTTAGAAGTCTCTGGTGTCTCTTCAGATTGGGGTTCAGTAGATTCCTTTCTCAGTTTCATCTTTTCTCTCAGTCTTTCAAACAGACCCTGCTTCCTTTTGGAAGGTTTTTGACTTCGCAAAAATGGAAAAGAGCAAGTCTATCTCCATATGAAGGAATATAGCTGGCGAGCTGAGTCATCCATTAGCAAGATAACATCTCTGTCAATCTATGGATTAAAAAAAGATATTGTTGTATGAATGATACAGTACAGTCATATGTGGGTCAAAGACATTTATATGTCATCAATAGAAATTTACAAAAGTGTAGCCTATATATATATGTGTGTGTGTGTGTCTATACTGGGGTCATCCATATATATATATATATATATATATATATATATATATATATATATATATATTAATGATGCAGTATAGACAGACAGTGATTGTTAGAAGTGAAAGTGAAACTTTAAACCCGTTTTTCTCCTAATTCCATTCTATGGAAAATCATAGCTATCAGCTTTCAGATAGCCATAACTTTTGTTATGTACAAGCTATGGACAAAATAAAAACAGTTTTGGAAAGGACTTGAACACAGCTGATAAAATTTCACCATGTGTTGAGTTCTCCCAGATCAAATCACATTTTTGTTGTACTTTCTTTTGGAATCTTTCTTTTGCAATATTAGCCTACATTTAAGCTACATTTAGATCAACTATACTTTGTTACGAACTGTAAATAAAACACTCACTATAGTGGCCCAATACAGTGTTTTTTCAAGCAAATTACACTGACCTTCAGTAAAGCATTACATACATTTTAAATGAACTATTCATGTACATACCCTTTCTTCCTCCAGATGAGAAAGTATGTCCTCTGAAATACCACGGTCCTTTAGAAATTCTGTTATAGTAATGATGGACATAATTGTGCCGTCTGCTCCTGCTCCTCCTGGGCCTGTCAAATTGATATTGCGTTAAAGGCTTGACTTTGCAAACGTTAACCAACTCGCTTAAACATATAGACTACATAAATGAAAAGATAAATGCTCTATCGTTAAAACTACAACGATCATTAAAACAGCGTGTGTATATGAAGAAAGTAATATTAGTTGTTCGACATAACCAGGCCCGTAAAGGCTTCGTTATTAAGAACTTGATAGGCTACGTTAAACTGCAGTATTGCAGCACATATTATACAAAGTCCTCATTGAATAAGATACATGAATTAAGTCAAAGTTCACTCACTCCTCGTTCAGAAAGGACGTTGATGGACCGCTGAAACACATGCAGCAGATAATGAACGTAGCCAAGTCTAGAATATGATTTTGCTTACATCTCACAGTGTTCTCGAAATTTAATGAGTTTATTCTCGAAATTTAACGAGTTTTTTCTCATTATTTAACGAGTTTATTCTCGTAATTTAACGACTTTTTTCTCGTAATTTAATGACTTTATTCTCAACATTTTATCTCGACTTTTTTTCTCGAAATTTAACAACTTAAATTTTGAGATGGTTTTATTTTTTTTATTATTGCTTGGCCCTAATCCTCTTCCGTACTCTTCCGTAGTTTCTAGTTGTGTTCTGGCCTCTTATTAAGAAGCTAGATGATGCATGAAATTATATCAATGACATTTTTATTTAACCATTTAAATCACAAGACTGGATTTAGCTCTTGGGCCTAGAAGTTACACTTCGTTCCTTTTTCCTTGTGGCATACTTTATTTTTCTGCCAGTGATTATCTTGCCCCCCACCCCAGGGGGCCCTAAACATGGTTCAAGCCCATGGGCCCCACCATCCTAGATCTGACCCTGCATATATCATGTTCAGAAAGAACAGCACATCTTTTAGAAAATGCAGCGCAAACGTCAACAAAGCATTGAGTCAAAAATACATAATTTTACCAATAATTTTGGCCTCTGCAATTTGAAAATATAATTTTTTTATATTAACATTTCATTGCAAATGCAATTAATTGTTCAGCCCTATTTTTGATTAGGTGAGAAAAATAAAGAAATGCAAGGCTGCAGACGGGTCACATTGGTGCCACCAACTTGAATTTTAAAAAACATGCAAGAAATCTTGCCGTCATCTTTGATTCAGATCTCAGTTTTCATTGTCACATTAACAGTGTAACCATGTCAATGTTTTTCCATCTAAAAACATTTCTAAAATTATAGCTCTTGTATCTCTGTCTGACAGTGATGCAAATTAGCTTATTTTTGTTTAAAATATAAAATTACGTTATCAGTGCAGCCATAAAAGAGAAGTGTCTTGGATTGGCTTTTCCATAAACCGCCTTTAGAGAGTGACTTTCCAGTTAAGACAGGCTTTATTAAACTTTTTTTTTTTATTACACTACATCTTCTACATTTTAATCCTGTTTCTTTCATTTGTACAAATATGGCAACAGTGTGGAGTAAAAGTCAAGTTAAAGTGCTTATGCTGGTAATTTAAAACACATTTTCATCAACGTCTTCAGGCACTGGATATGGTTGCACAAAACTTGTGACATTCTCAGTCTTTGCAGCTGTCAGGTTAATCTACTGTAAGGAGGCAGTTTGGACTGTGCCTCCTCTTCCTCAGTGGACGTCCACTCTGAGGCATGAGCCGGAGAGTTAAACAGTCTATCATCGTCTCCTGCTGCACACAAAAAAGAGGAAGGTGTCAGCATCAGCATGCAATTGTAACTTCAAGAATTATGAACAGAAACAAACCAACAAGTGCATTTAAGATTCTAGAGAGATCTTGTAACAGACCCTCAAAAAACAGCCAAAAACGTAATGTTTTTTTTTCTAAATTGGCCCAACATTGACTTCTTATTGGCTGAATTATGTAATTACTGATGATTATAACCTCCCAGTTACAGAAAATGAGGCCAGAGATATAATTATCAGTTTATAAAAGACTGTTCTCCAGGATTCATTGATAGTAAAATCATAAAATTGATCCATCCTTATATCAGTAACGTTGATATCTTTAATCTTTCCTTGGACAAAAGGAGTTGTCCCTGTTGAATTAAAAAGAGCAAAAGGCATCCCAGTTCATAAAAGATGACAACCCAACAATGTTTAACCACAATAGGCCAATCTCTGTATATATATATATATATATATATATATATATATATATATATATATATATATATATATATATATATATATATATATATATATATATATATATATATATATATATATATATATATATATTAGGGCTGGGAATCGATTAAAAAAAATTAACTAATTAATTGCACATTTTCTGTAATTAATTGCAATTAATTGTGTTTTCCCCCAAGCTTGTTATCATCAATATTTAAAATACACACACACACACACACACACACACACACACACACACACACACACACACACACACACACACACACACACACAAGTATGGTTTTAGGAAAAAGCAATCCAACCTACATGGCACTTGTTCATCCTCTTGCTGAAATACACAAAGCTAAAGATAGAAAGGAAAGCATTGTAGGTATTTTCTTAGATCTACCAAAAGCATTCTAAACTGTTAATAATTCTCTCACATAAAGCTATTTTGTAACTGTCCTTGTATTGTCTTGTCACACATTTAATTAAATGATTGTACTTAATTTTAATTTTATTGTATGTACTTTAAATTATTGTTTTTATTTGTGTAAATAAACTAAACTAAAATGACACTGTCAAAACACTGCTAATCATTAGGCAAGGACTCCAATATCAAAAACGACACAATGGCACTCACCTCTCCAGGTGCACACCAACTCAGTGTCCCCAGGATCACATTGTGGAACTAGAGTCTCCTGCCAAAAAAATTAATAAATAAATAAAGCTCACAGCATTTCTATTTGTAGGTGAACAGAAAAGGTTTAGCGGCTAATGCATTGGGTTGGGTCCTACCAATCCAGTTCTTGTGTTGTAGCAGCCACAGAAGGGCAGACTGCGACAGCCCACGAAGGCTATGGTGGAGGAGAGAAACAGGCTGATGACACAGCTCAAGAGAATGGTGCCGTTAGCTCCCTTTACCATGCGATGCAGGACAAACGTCTTTGGAGAAACAAGAACTATGTTTACTACATTGCAGTCATAGTAAGCACAGAATTGAATACCTGGGTGATGCAATTTGCCATTTCATACTCAAACGCAGTTGACATCATTCTGTACTGAGGGAACACAGACACTTAGTGTTTGCTATTGAAGTCAAGTCAAGTTTTTACCCATTTACTCCGGCTCATTGTTTCCTCTAAACCAGGGGTCGGCAACCTTTTGGAGATAAAGAGCCACTTCTTGCAACAAATATAAAATGTCCTTCAGTGGAGAGTTGCAACCAATGAACCTTTTTCGGACCTTTATATTTTCTGCAGTAAACTGTTCAAAATGAGCGACAAAGAATTAATACTGTTCAGTTAGTATAAAAGTCAAATACACATCTTTTTTTCAAATAAAGAATGCAGTTCTTTAAGACAGGGCTAGGTAAAACTATTTGTTGCTCTTAAGTAACTGGTCTTGTCATTTGGACACATCAACATAGGATTTGGAAAAGAAGGACTTTATACTTATCCACAGAACGACTGCAATGCTGCCACCTCACTGATTTTGCACCTTCATATTTCAATACAATTATGTGTTGTTTTGTAAATGTCTTGGTGCTTTCTAGTCTAGAATCTCCAGATCATATTGAAAGAATGCGGACATCACAGTGTTTTTACCTTGACATTTTTAAATTATTGTATACCTTGAAACAGGGGTCTCAAACCCAAATTACTTGGGTGCCGCATGAGGCAGAGTCTGGGTGAGCCTGAGCCATTACTAACAGTTTTTTTAACTTCAATGGGTTCTTCTAAACATGAACTGTCCTGACATGAAAGAGCTGGCTGACAAGCCCCATCGGAGGTCCACTCCCCTTGGTGACATCGTCAACGAAATATCGGTTTTGTCCGGATTTACCCTGTCCCAGAGTGGTGGGTATCATCAGGGTAAGAAGAAAGTCAGATTAAGTGATGCTCCCATCATGCCTAGTGCCTACCGTACAAGCCTGTGGGGGCAGTGCTATGATCTGGGGCTTCAGCTGGTCAGGTTTAGCAGTGTTATGAAGGAGATCAGCTGACTACTTTAATAAACTGAATGACCAGGTAATTCCATTCATGGATTTTAGTAAGTGAAAATGTGAAAATAATATATCAAAATATGAATAAAAAAATGTTATTTAAGAAGTTATGAGCTAGAACTGATTTCATGTATAACAGTACGACCAAAGCAAAGATAGAGAACATGTGACAAGGGTCCGTCACACCAATTTTTCACTTGCATTTAAGACTTGCCAAAATTCTATGGACTGTGTCTTCCTGATCAAAACGCAGGTATCAGACAGAGACCGAAGTTCATTGAGGGTTGTGTCCAAATCTAGAAGACATACAAGTATAAAGACGCAGGACTTGAGCCAGCGCAGTGCAGCGCATATTATTCAATTACATTACTTTTATTAATTACTTTTCTTTTAGTCATTTGTTGTGGTATTATGTATAATTATTCTCTTTCATCGTTTAATTTATTGTTAAGCTCTTTTTTAATATCGGATGAGCAGACTATTAGATAAATATTCAGACAAGCCTATACTTTATCATTCATTTTATTATAAACAAAGTCACTCATATACAGAATATACAGTATTTTATCAGAATTGGGATTTTAAGGTCAGGTTTTTATTGCATTAATATACGTAGATCAAATATTAACATTAACATTAACATTTTAATTGAGCAAATCTTCTGTGATGTCTTGTCTACAGTTGCATGTCTGGACATGCTCAAAGAAAAAAAGTATTTTAGACAAACATTTTAGTCCATTTTAATTTCGTAGTGGACTACCAAATTTTACTCGCATCATGTGAAGCCGTTCTTGTTGTTTTATGCGCGAGTCTTAATTAGTGTCAATCACATGGACACTGATCACTTCAGCTTCAAAATAAGCTTGGGCGTGTGGAAAGCTGCGGATCTCTGCAGAGCAGAGCCTTTACATTAAATGAATGTTATGATGTCTGGGGGTTATGCACTAAATTCAGCTGCAATGGGCTTACAAATACACTGCTGTTGACTTGTGCTGTGACTCAGATCAGCTGTTGTACTTGTCTGCGCCATGCAATGCCCCAGCGCTGGCAGAGTCCCAGACGGGCAGGAAGTAGCTGCGTTGCCTGTTTTCAGACAGTTATCTTAAACAACTATGTTTAACTATTGTCTTTGTTTAGGTCTTTATATCTGAATATAGAGTTCAGTTTTTTATATTCAGTTGCAGTGTGTGGGGTTGTGTTTTGCTGGAGTGTAATCCTCACCACTTGAGGACTGTGGTGGTGGTGAAAGACCTCCTGGTCCTCCTCTCCATAGGTGAGAGTCAGACAGGAGTAACCGAAGACCAACACCGAGGCAGCACAGGAGAGTCCCGCTGCAGTCATCATCGCACTCACCTGCAGAGAAGAGCATATTACACCATGATGTCTGTTCCTGGTTAAAATGGAGACGTAGAAAACCACTGATAAACATTTCTAAAAGTTGGTTATTTTTTATATTTATGATTATTTTAAGCGGTGCAATTTACTGGCCTATGTAACACAGAACCCTGAGGTCATTAAAATATGTAGTCTCAATGTCACTTTGGTGGATAGGATCTCAGGGTCTCCTGCTGGTGACCTGGTAGGTCGTCCAGAGAAGAGATGTGCTGTTGGTGAGGTTTATATTGTGTGACTGGAGTCCTCGTACTCATCACAGCTTCTACATAACATTATTTTCACTTTGTTCAAAACAACTATTGATATTAGCACAATACCCGCTGTCACTGCCAATTTAGCATCGTAAACATATGCATTTTTTATACAGAGTAGTTTACTTGGCCACCACCTGCACAAATCCTAGGTGCTTGTTTGAACACTAAAGAAAGTCCGGACAAGACTCTGCTGACATCCTCCCAGTGGAGTTATACGAAAGGCTGAAGGAGCTGAGTGAAAGGCTACGTTATCATCTTCTGAGATAGTCAGTGTGCAAAAGACACTCAGTCCCATATGACAAGTTAAACTGACAGCCCCCAAAGTTTGTGTTGCAGGCAACCACAGCAGAGACGGACAACAACTGGCCTTCGTAATCCACAGAACTGTGATTATACTTTTGTTCTTTTACCTGTCAGACTCTACCCACCACTGCTCCTTTAAAAAATGAGGACCGCACTCACCAGAACAGAGTTTTTTTTTTGTGACGCAAATAGAGCCAGAACACCTGGTACCGCCATGACCTAAAACAGAAAGAAATGACAGTTAACAAAGAGGAAAAGGCTATTTGTAAAAGCTGGGGTTGTGACGCCATCTACAACTCAGAACAATTGTGAGTGAGAAATGGCATGTGAATAATCGTGATAATTAGCTGCTACAGTAAAAAAATTGTATATTTAATAAAGTCACTCGAGGTGAACTGGCTGCTGCTGAAAAAGGCCCCATCCATTACCATCCCTCCCCACATGGGAGTCCTGGTGGTGCTCAGCGCGGTGTCCTTCCGGAAAACAGCGTCAAGAGCTCCACAAACCACACAAAGAGTCGCACAGGCGATCTGAAGGATTCCGAGAATCAGCACACTCTTTTGGTTAAAGATGAAGTACCTGTATCGGTCCATGTTCAGGCGCTAACCGAGAAAACAGCCTCCCTGAGTTAGCCCCTTTGTCCACAGAGGAGGAAAAAACTAACAGTAATCGAAACTTCACATTTAGCTTGACGTCGAGGCCGTTGTATGGCAGATTTGTCTTCGCATGTTTATTTGTTATGTGTTTAAAAGGTAAAGATTATGGAGGGGCTCATTTAACGCTAGCTGGTATCATTTTTGAGCCGTTAACGTGTTTCTTTTCCGAGTGGTTTCAGGGGTTTATTCATTAACCTGAAACTCAGCAGGTGAAACTGAACGGTGGGCATTAATCCCTCAGTTTGGACTCTCAGGTGTTGTCCACTCCGCCCCTTGTGGATGTCAAGGCTACATCTGGCTACATGCCAAATACTGGATGTTTTAAGGCTAGTCATAAGAATATTTTGACGCTTCTGAGCTTCTTGACTTCATAAACAAGGAAGTCTGATCTCTTCTTCCTCGTGTTTCCATTTTTATTTTTTTACTGTCTAGCATTTTTACCCAGTTTTTGGGATAAAAATGTTGCAGTATCAACAAAAAGACATTGTAATTATCTAGCCTTTTTCATTCAGCAAGTTCAAAAGTTGTATTTGTGTCAACGTTTGATAAAGCAGTGATGATGTAACTTAAATGTCCCAATTTGTTGATCTACGTATATTAATGCATTTGTCAGTCCAGTCATTATAACCACTTGCTACAAACATATTTATTTATTTATTTATACATCCATTTATAATAATGAGAATAGAATTGGAACATATTTGTAACAATGAACTTTATTTTGCACACAGGTTAGAAAAGTAGATTAATTTTTTTCTAATAGTGGCAATTTACCAAACGTCCTCTCTTAAGTATATTTAAACCACCATCACTCTTTCTGCCCTGTATTATTTTAGGCATCACAAATAAGCTTGTTAAATATTACTTTATGGCTACACATGTGTAACTTAAAGTTTCACTAAGATATCATTTGGCCAGCTAATGTGGTATAATATGATACCACTGTTACAGTAGACCTCCATTACAAACTCTAGGTGATGGTCTCACACTCTAAAATTTGAACTGGCATAATTCCTCTTGCATAGTTTTATAGCCATTATTTCTACTGATTCACTCTCTGAAGTCTGAATTTGCGGCGTTTAAAGTGCCATCAAGCCTCAGACTGTAGCACAGGTTGACATCTGTCTCAATAGGTAAATACAGTCCACAGGAAGTCTCTCTCATTGGCTAGTAGAAGCCCTCT
This sequence comes from Perccottus glenii, assembly GCA_024416835.2. Lineage (NCBI taxonomy): Eukaryota > Metazoa > Chordata > Actinopteri > Gobiiformes > Odontobutidae > Perccottus > Perccottus glenii. The sequence goes on from CM044554.2 coordinate 6,766,747, forward strand.
GTCCCCGCTGAAACAGCTTTAGCTCCTGTTTGTACCAGTCAGGAGCCTCTGGGCCGTTCTTTCCTGACGACTCGTGATCGTAACCGTAGGCAACTGTTAGCTCCTCGTCTTTCTGTACGGGTCTCAGAGTTCGGATGCACTTAATAGATCCGAAGCGAGGGTGAACATACCTGCACACAAAAAATGTAAATAGAATAAAACATTTATGATCAACAAGGGATTGGCAACAATCTAGTAATACAGTAGTATTACAAATGCCTAACTAAGTATTTTACTTAGTCTTTATTTTGTTACTTATGTTTGTGAACTGTATATATTCATTATCAGATGTCAGTTTTAGTTATTTATTTATTATTTATAAATTTTAGATACAGTACTGTCTTAGCCCACTATTAATGACTAGCCAAATTTGCTCGCACAGTTTTAAGAATAAAAGGGATGATAAAAAGTATTATTATTGAAAGTTAGTAGTATATGGTGTATGGTATTATATCAGAGTTATAGTTGTGGTGGCCAAAGACTTACGCACAGAGCAGTACATTTGTTTTTTATGAGACATTTTTTATGATTACAGGTTACAAGAGGGCTCAATTAAATTTTTCTGACTTAAGCAGGCCTTCTAAAGACTAAAATTGGTCTACACATAAAAACAGTATCTCATTTTTTGCTATTTAAGTATAGTGTCATACAGGGTTATCCATAGATAGTATAAATATGGATGATATCCGCCCATTGGTCCCCTATTCACCAATATTGTCATTACGAATGGGCAATAAAATGGCCGTTACATCCGGGATTTTCGGCTTTTACTCCATAGTAAAACAATAGTTTTTAGATAGCATAAACCAACGTAATAATCAAAAATTCACCCCCCCCAGAGTTGTCACGTAGTAAAAACTTAGCTCTAGAGACCGGAGCCATCTTTTGTACCAGGCTGTAAACATGATTTTTACTCTTGTAAAGTCGCCATTGGGTTTCTCCTTATATTTCCGCTTTTGGAGCCTGCCCTCTGGTAGAAGGAGGTATATCGCTGTATTTCGCTGTAAAATCACCGTATGGCGGCGCCCTTACACGAGGACCATTTTAGAGGTTCCATGGGAGAGGCTTGGGGTTATCTGAAAACCACTACTATACTATGCTAGTCTTTAGTTTTAGATTTTTATACTATGTGGGTTAGTACTTACGGGTCATATTTACAGTTGGGGGTGAAGGAGTGGTTGGCCTTGTGACCCAGAGAAGCGCAATATCTCTCTGTCTGGTCAAACGGCTGAGGCACGTCAATCACTGTGTCATCGTCCAATGAGATTGTGTTTCCGTTCAGCGCCCAGTCCCTACTGTCCACCTAAAACAAAAAAAGTACGAGACTATTACTCAATGTATGATAGATCAACCTTTTTGAACGCCAAACAAAGCAGAAAACTGACGGGCAACTGGAAGCAAAATGTTTATATGGTGTCCTTAAACATATGGCTTACTTCTCACTCAAATTTTCTAATTTTAGTATGTGCCAGAACTGAGTGCTGCAGTGGCTCTCACAAGTCCCCCTACTGGTTTAAAGAAAGATAACAGCCTTCCTAGTGCACTATCTGAGCCTTATTTTGAGCTTGAGAATGCAACACAATGACACTAAGGATTACACTTAAGGATATTTATAAAGTAAATGCATTATATTATCATCTACACCTATATTTACAATTTAATCTTATTAATCAAGGAGAAATTCAATTGTTAAAAAAGCAAATGAATTGACTCAGACTTCAACTGCCGTAGACTGATTGTACTGGCTGCTCTTTGTTGTTCAAAAGCTGAATGCAGGGGATGGTCCATGTTGTGCAGCATTTGTCCTGTTGTGTGTTCGTTGCTCCACCGCTTCAACCAGAGTTGCCAAACTAATACCTATAGTTGAACCGGCCCTCTCTATTAGTTTAAACCAGTGGAGGGCTTTGCATTTTACACCTAGGCCTTCAGTGGTGTCCTACCTGAATCAAACTATCTCTTAACAGGGCTCTATACTAACCTTTTGCCCTGGTTGCACTGGTGCGCCTAACTTTTTTTTCTTAGGAGCACCAGCATAAAAGTTAGGTGCACTCAAATTTTTGACCGCATCCTATTTAACATCCAACCTGTCTATGTTCGAATCAACACACTTACATTTACATTTAGTCATTTAGCAGAGGCTTTCATCCAAAGCGACTTACAAGTGAGGAAAACAATGGAAGCAAAAAAAAAAGCATAACTAGTCTGTTAAAACCCAGCACAGTTTAGAAAGCTGAGGATAGGAGATACATTTTTTTTTTTTTTTTTTAAGAAAAGGAATTGATAGAAAAGAAAGTACAATTCAGTGTTTGTCAGTCAGGTGTTGACAGAAAAGATGTGTTTTCAGGCGTTTTTTTAAAGTTGGCTACAGAATCTGCTGATCTTGTAGCAGCAGGTAGATCATTCCACCAATGTGGAACAGATCCAGAGAAGGTACGTGAGAGTAATTTTTTTTATTTTTGGGATGGTACCACCAGACGTTGTTCATTTGCAGAGCGCAGGGATCTGGTAGGAACATAGGTCTGTATTAGTGAGTGAAGATATGAGGGTGCAGAACCAGTGGTGGTCTTGTAGACCAAGAGCAACTTGATGCGGGCATCAACCGGGAGCCGCCAGTGTAGCCTAATGAAAAGAGGAGTTACGTGCGCTCTCTTCGGTTCATTAAAGACCACTCTTGCTGCTGCATTCTGGATCAGCTGCAGAGGTTTGGTTGTGCAGGTAGGAAGTCCAGCCAGTAGAGAATTGCAGTAAGGACAAGACAAGAGCCTGGACTAGGATTTGCGTAGAGTGCTCTGATAGGAATGGTCTAATTTTCCTAATGTTGTAGAGAATGAATCTACAGGACCGGGTGGTGCTGGCAACATGACTTGTGAAGTTTAGTTGATCATCAATTACCACTCCCAGATTTCTGGCAGTGCTAGATGGTGTAATGGTTGATGGGCCTAGTAGAATCACAAGCAGTTCTGTTTTTGCAAGGTTTAGCTGCAGGTGATGGTCCTTCAAAGTGAGATGTCACTCAGGCATGCCGAGATACGAGCAGAGACCATTGGATCGTCAGGTTAAAAGGTTAAATCGTAAGGTTGACGTGTAGTTGAGTGTCATCCACATAGCAGTGATAGGAAAAGCCATGCTTCTGAATGACAGAGCCAAGGGATGTCATGTATATGGATAGGAGTAGCAGTCCAAGCACTGAGCCCTGTGGCACCCCTGTATTGAGATGTTAGGACTCAGAGACCTCGTTTCTTTAGGATACTCTGAATGACCTATCCGAGAGGTAAGATTTGAACCATTGAAACGCCATTACAGAGACACCCATCGCACTGAGAGAAGACAAGAGGATGTGATGATTTACAGTGTCAAAAGCAGCAGACAGATACAGTAAGATGAGTACAGATGACTTGGATGTTGCCTTTGCCAGTCTCAGGGCTTTGATGCTAATAGAGTGCACTATATAGTGATTACGTCATTTTGTAGTGTCCGAATTCGGGACAAGTAAGAGTATAAGATACAGTTTCTTTTTTGTTTGTATTTATTTTTGTAATCCCCCTGGCATTATTGTATTCTATTTGGTAGATATATTTATATTTTTTTATTGAAATACGGACACCACTACAAAATGGCGTCATCACTATAGTGCACTATATAGTGTGTTGATTGGAGGGACCTTATAGGAGCTTAAAGGCATCCCACAATTAATTTTGATTAATTTTGTGCAACCACACAAACAATGAGTTTGAAGTGACTGCATCATCATCCTCGATTCAAGGATGAGACTTTTACTGATGGTTTTATGATGTCTAATCCTTTAAGAACCTTGATACCTTCACCATATCACCAACGTAAGAGCTGAAATGTATACAAAAAACATGTAACAGATCAGTTTACACAGTACTGTCTTACATTTGTACAAAATGAACATATTAACAGACAAAATGCTCACATCTAGCTTGTTTGACATACCTTTTGCCTCTACAGAGGGGCTGTAAATATGAATAAACATTTACCATGGCTCCGTGAATAAGTTAATTGGTCTAAGCTACATACTATCAAAACCCTAGGAATACAAAGGCGCGTAGTCTAAAACCGGAAGTCAACCATTTCCAAACAAAATTTCAAAATAAAAGACAATCACTTTTTCATGAAACAAAATTTAATTATGGTTATTTACACTCCCACCAAATTATGAGTGTATGTTATATCAGATAACAATAAACAAAGAACACCAAACAACCATTTCTCTTATTTTAAGAACATTCAAAATTAGCTTTTGCACAGGTCGCTCTACACTAGAAAGCTTATTGCTGCGTTGACCTTTGTTATTCAGTCTCCTATCTCCAAAGGAGATTTTTACTCTTCTCACGAGTCCGTCCTTGCTGCTAACAGTCTCCAGGACTCTGGCAAGTCTCCATTCACCTCTGGGTGACAGTTCATCAATGTCCAACACAATATCACCTTCTCTTAGATTTCTTTTTGGCGAGTGCCAGCGCTGTCTAGCAATGATGTTCAGTTAAAAACTGCACACGACGCCATCTCTTTCCTCCATAGAGGTCCTCCTTTGGGAAGGCACCAGGTGGGGGCAATGTTATGCTGGATTTCATGTGGAGCAGGTGGTTAGGGGTAAGTGGTTCCAAGCAATCAGGATTGTTAAGATTGTCTACACTCAGTGGGCGACTGTTTACTATGGTCATAGCTTCATAGAATAAAGTCCTTAGTGAAGCATCATTCAGTCTACCATGCGCAAGTGACAGAGTAGTATACAAAACAGTAGTATTCAATACACTTCTGACAGTCCTTATCTGGCATTCCCACACTCCTCCTGCGTGACTGGAGTGAGGTGCATTCATTACAAAGTCGCACTGTTTTTGGGACAGATAAGTACTCAGTCTTTTGGTGTCCAGTTCACTTAGAGAGGTTTTAAACTCATTCTTTGCACCAACAAAGTTTGTTCCTTGATCACATCTGATTTGGCGAATTGTACCTCTGATAGCAATGAAACACCTTAATGCATTAATGAATGTATCAGTGGACAGGTCTTCTAAAAGCTCAATGTGAATGGTGCAATGGAGCAAAAGCAAGTAAACAAAAGTCCATAACGTTTATATTGCTTTCTGCCTTCTGTGGTTACAAAAGGGCCAAAACAGTCCATACCGTAGTATGTGAAGGGTGGAGAGGGCTCTAAGCGTTCTGCAGGTAGGTCACTCATTCCCTGACCCTCTGGAGCCTTGCGGAGTCTGCGACAGATGACACACTGGCGGATGAAAGAAGCAACGGTTCTGCTCATCCCTGGGATCCAGTAGCCGCTGGATCTGATCTCATTTATGGTGAAGCCTTTTCCTTGGTGTTTTACTTTGTCGTGACAGTGAGCTATTATAATCTTGGTCACATGGTGTTCCTTTGGAATAACAATAGGGTGTTTGAAAGAGTCTTTGATGGATGAAAGTCTCCCTCCGACCTTGATGAGACCATCCGTGTCCCTGAAAATGTCCAAGTGGAACAGTTTGTTGTGATGAGCTGGTTGATAAACAGTTTTATCAACCAGTGTGGGAGCTGGTTGATAAACAGTTTTATCTCTTTTCCATATGTTTGTTTTTGTACATCCTGAATGAAGACCTGTACTGCACTTTCTTGTTCACTCACTGTAGCCGGCTCATCTGATTTGACTTTCTTGGCCCTTCTTATGAGACGTGCTACAGCTTTGACCGCTTTGGACCATGACGAGAACTTAAACATTCTGCAAGGTTGAATGTCTCTGTAACTTTGGTTAACATTACCTGTGTTTTTCTGACTTCTGGATCACCAAGAGACAATTCCATCTCTGCACTTTGTGTAGTGGGCAGGTCCCTCTCTCAGAGAAAGGAGGGGCCGGTGAACCAGTTAGATGAGAGAAGCTCAGTGACAGATTTACCCCTAGATGCACTATCAGCTGGGTTCTCTTCAGATGGCACATAAAACCATTGCTGAGGGCTTGTACTTTGGCGAGTCTTTTGAACCCTATTCGCTACAAAAGTATGAAAGCGACGTGCCTCATTATTCACATAGCCCAAAACTACTTTTGAATCAGTCCAGAAAAACTCTTTGATTTGGGCATAGCAGAGTTCATCTCAGTTACTAACTGAGACTGAAAGTACAGCTGCAGCTAGCTCGAGTCTGGGGATTGTAGTCAGCTTGGTAGGAGAAACACGGGCTTTGGCTATTACCAATGAACAGTGAATCTCCTCTTTAACGTTTTTGGCTCTTAAATAGTTGCATTGTCCATAACCACTCGTGCTCGCATCAGAAAAGTGGTGCAACTCGATTTCTCTAAGCTCTCCGAAACTATCAGGAAGGTAACAGCGAGTTATGTTTACCTTGTCTAAGATGATAAAGTCACGTTGCCAGCTCTCCCACCTTGGCCTTAGTGCTTCTGGCAGGGAGTCGTCCCAATTGATACATTGGTGGCACATTTCCTGCAGGATTATTTTGCCATGAAGCACATATGGCGCCAGGAAGCCAAGGAGATCGTAGATGGATGCAACAGTAGATAGGATACCTCGACGTGTTGCTGGTTGGTCTTTTAAAGTGTTGTCAAATCTGAAACAGTCCCTTTCAACGTTCCATTCGATGCCTAAGGCCCTTTCTTGTGGCATGTCCTTGAATGTCAAGTCTCTATTGCACATTCAGACGGCGGGATGCTTTGTAGAACAGCAGGGCTGTTTGAGATAAATTTGTGTAGATGGAGCCCTCCTTGCTTGCATATCTCTGTGGCCTCTTGTGTGAGCTTTATTGCCTTTTCAACTGTGTCTGTGCTTGTGACTCCATCATACACATAAAAGTCCTTTTCCATGAACTCAGATCCTGCAGGGTGTGTGTGACAGTGTTCTTTAGCCAAATACCTTAGACCGTAATTTGCACACCCTGGGGACGATGTCGCACCAAAAAGATGTACCTTCATTCTGTATACCTTTGGCTTTGTCTCTGTGTTGCCGTTTTTCCACCACAGAAAACTAAATTTTCATCTTTGTTGATCTTTCGCTTTAAGTGTTCGAGTCTGATTTCAGCAAGCTTTCAGTTGTTGGATAAGTGTGGCCTTTGTCTGAATGGAAAAGGCATCTCGCAATGTCCTTGTTCGTTTTTCTTTATTCCCTCCTTGAGCTTGTCCAAAAAGATGAGATCCTCTTGTGAGACAGTATTGTCACTTGCCTTTGTGTCCTTAAAATCTGACTCTAGCACAGTAATCACGTCCATGGGAGTTACTGGGGGTAATTCCTTTATTGTGATTCTATGACACAAACTTGGCTGAGTTTCATTGAGCGCTGGTGCGGAGCCTCCAACAATACTCCATCCTAGGTCAGTGCGGATGGCATATGGCTCCTAACCTTCTCCAAGTAGAACTTGTCTTGGAGCCAAAGTTCTGGGACAGTTAAATCCGATAAGGAGTCCAACATCACAACTCAGAAGAGGTGGTATCTTATCAGCAATTTCTGTCAGGTGGGGCCATTGATTTGCTGTGTCACTAGTGGGTATGTTGTCATAGTTAACTGGAATAAAGTCTTTGGTATATGAGGGGGTAGGTCGATGTGAATACCTGAGTCATAACCTCTCACACGCAATCCCAATACTCAGTGACTCTTAACAATGGAGTGAACACCCAGCATGGTAGTTAGCTTTAACTTTACAGGGTGAGTGTCTGCTTGTAGCTGGTTGCTTAATTCTTCACAGACAAATGTGCTGTCACTCTGTGTATCTAATAGTGCGTAAACTAATTGCTCTTTAGACGGGCTCTGAACCGTAGACACCCATACAGGAACGATCATGGATGTGCTACTTGACTGACCCACCATAGTAACGTTGAGAGCTGTGACTTCAGCGGTTTCATTTGGAGTGCTTGAAGCAGTGTTTTCAGAGCTTCGAGACCTTTCATGTGCCTTGTAATTGTCATTGTGCAGACAGGTGGGATGCCTTCCTTTGCAAATGTCACAGGTGTGGCGATGGCGACAATCTTTGGCGTTATGGCCTACCTTTAGGCATCCATAGCACAGTTTATTGTCCTTAAAATATGTGCGCATCTCTTCTAAGGGCTGATCTGAAAAGTTGGAGCACTTTGACAACTGGTGGTTTTCATTTTTGCAAAACATGCAGGGTACCTTTAATTTTGTGTTGCTTGTCCATGCCTTGTTGTTTTGTACCATGGCTTGCGTTGAGAAGACTTGTGTGGATCTATTTGGTTTAAAGTCCTTTGTGGTCCTTTTCTCGTAGGATGAGCTGCAAGAGTGAAGAGCAAATGAAGAAGTGACCGGGTTGCATGCGATCTCCGCTTCGACTGCCACAAATTGTGTAAAGTCCTTAAAAGATGGAAAATCCTTGCCATCCATAAGTGTAACTGTGACCTGTCGATTCCAACAGGCTGCCAGCCAGTCAGGAACTTTCTGCAGCAACTTCTGATTTTCCTCACAGTCACTGGGTATTTCTAGGCCTTTTACGTATGGTGTGGCTTGGAGACATGCATTCAGGAAGTCTGAAAATGTCCCTAATCCTTCCGTGTCCTTTGAGCTTATTTTTGGCCATTTTGACAGTTTGTCTCTGAAAGCTCTTTGAACAATAAAAGGCGGTCCATAACGTTGGTCAAGCTTTTGCCACGCATCCTTGTATGCCTCTTCATCACTGCGAAAGAATGTGCCCTCAAGACAATTTTGTGCTGGGCCTGTGACATACATTTTAAGCAGGTGAAGTTTATCAGCAGGTGAGATGCCTTTGCAGTCCACAAGTGAAGAGAATGAAGCCCTCCATTCAATGTAGTTAATTGGATCTCCGCTGAACACTGTGGGCATTGGCATTGGGATTCTATTTATAGCTATACTGTCTTGAATTGCTTGGGCCAACTGTGAAATGTCCATGAGAGGTGCTTTAGTGACCATTTGAGGGTTTGGATTGTTCACCGTGTAATTTGACATATTGATAGACACCTTGTTTTGTGGCAGTAATGGTGGTACACCACTAGAGGGTGCTGGTGCTTCATGAATAGAATGGTGGTCAGCAGAGAAAGGCATAATAATTGGTTGTATTTGCTGATTGTCTATATCCATGTTCATTTCTCTGTCATAGATTTCAAGTTTTGCGCGAACAGCTTGCATTTCCTTTTCTGCCTTTAAACGCTCAAGTTCAGATTTAATATCTTCTTTTTAATTTCTTCCTGCACAATTTTATATTCTGCTTCCTTTACAGCCACGCCGCTGCTGCATCAATCCTTTTGGCTGCTTCACAAGAGTCCATTTTACGTCTTGTGCTAGGCGATGGCATAGTACGCTCCCTTATCTCACTGTACACCTTCATCATGTTGCTCAATCCGTTTTCAATATCATCGGCCATTTCACACAACTTGTGCTCTGATAAGTCAGTCTTCTCTGGATGTTCTAATTAGCCCTTTCCATTGTTCATAGAGACGTAACAGTTTTTTCTCCTTTTTAATCAATTCGTCTTTTTGATAAGCTAGCATTTTCTCCGTTAGCACACTAGGCCGCTCTGAACGCCTGGGTAATGACAACTCGGTAGCCGCTATTTTAGGGAGTTCGGCTAATTGTTTTTCTTCGCGTTCAATATTGTCCTTTAACTCTTGTCTTGACATGCTTTCTGTATCTCCTCGATGTAATAAAGCTCTTGTTTCATTGATTTCGGTTTGTAGCTTACGTGTTTGCTCTTCAATTCCATCCATTTTCCGTGTTGTTGTAGCTCGCTGCCTTTGCCGTTGTCGTTGTCCTTAGACTTCGCGGGCCTCTCGATGTAGCACACTGAGGTGAAGCTCTTACTGTAACATGCCCCCAATTCAAGGATGAGACTTTTACTGATGGTTTTATGATGTTTAATCCTTTAAGAACCTTGATACCTTCACCATATCACCAACGTAAGAGCTGAAATGTATACAAAAAACATGTAACGAATCAGTTTACACAGTGCTGTCTTACATTTGTACAAAACGAACATATTAATATATTAACAGACAAAATGCTCACATCTAGCTTGTTTGACATACCTTTTGCCTCTACAGAGGGGCTGTAAATATGAATAAACATTTACCATGGCTCCGTGAATAAGTTATTGCCTTAATTGGTCTAAGCTACATACTATCAAAACTGCGCTAGCCAGCCCTCCCTAGGAATATAAAGGCGCGTAGTCTAAAACCGGATGTCAACCATTTCCAAACAAAATTTCAAAATTAAAGGCAATCACTTTTTCATGAAACAAAATATACTTATGGTTATTTACATGCTCTTTAATAAATATCTGCATAAGCCACAGTTTATAAAAGACACTGCTCTAGAGCCACAGCGTCTAAAGGCCGGTACACACCGGAACGAATATCGCCAGCGTTTTTCAACGCGTTTTTTGTGTCCACACCCAATCGATTTTCGCTGACGAAATTCATTCCCTGACATTAGATGGCGCTTAATGTAAACCAGAAATACCCCTATTTGCTGTGCAATACTACTCCATAATAGTTCTCTTTTATCAAGATTTTTGTAATCGCTGTCGCGTTTGTCATATAGTTCTTTGTGTTCCGAGACCAGCAGCTCTACATTCATCTTGCCTTGCAAGACGCTACTTGGCGTATATCTTCTTCGCCGTTACGTATGTGTGCTCGGCATAGGGCTGGGTATTGTTCAAAATCTTTCGATCCGGTGCCAATTTCGATACCTCAGTTTCGATACCGGTTCCTAACGATACTTTTTTCAATACCATGTGTTTTAAAATCCATTTCAAAATCAACACAAATACATTAAACACAAAACTTTTATTTTTCATCTTAATTAAAACAAATTCTGGTAACACTTCACACTCACACTTCACACATGTATCAATCCTAACTTGGCCAAAATTTACAAAAAAAAAAGAGAAACCTTTTTGCCACAACATGAACATATTATAAATAAATAAATAAATTATATTGTGTACATCCTAATATTGAACCAACTAAAATTCAAAGGAATGTAAAAACAAAAACTTTTAGTGCAAAATCAAACTGTATTTGTGGGTAACCGCTCAGCAGTTTTTCTTCAGAAAGATCAACATGTCGGCTTTTTCTGGCAACAGACAGGCCAGCTCCTGGCTAATGGTGTCCCCAGCCGTAGAAAATGTACGCTCTGAGGGCGTCGATGAGGCTTAATGTACACAGAGAAACCTGGATGCCAAGCTGGATAGCATTGGCAGTGTGTCCTTCTTACTCCACCACCAAGTTGCTGGATTCACTGTAGAGAGTGTACACGGCAAACCTCTGTAGAGCTGTATCTCCTCCTGAATCTTCTCTGAGGTGCTGGTCATGCTGTTGGTTGTTACTTCTATCGCCATGCCTTCCTGCAAAAGGAGGCAGAGGCTAATGTGAAGGGGGAAATAACAGCGCTAACGCTACAGCAACCGACTAGCAGCACAAGCTAACGTCATGGGGATGCATTTGGTTTAAGTAGGGAAATTACACTTATCTGTCAAGTATTTCTAAAATGTGAAACCTTAACGTTACGCTGGAAAAACAAAGATGTTGCCTGGTCAAAGCATAAGGTTAAAGCTAGCGCCTGGGTAACGTTACATCGCAACGCAGAGTTGCATCCATACATTCAAACCACTCGCGTTAGCGTAAACAATTACTTTAACTTCTGTTCGCTAAAAGGTAATATCTTCCTTTCTTACCTGCTACATTGTCAGAAATGCCAGATGATGTTGAAGGGGGCAGGTTTGACTCCGATGAGCTGCAAGGCTCCTCTATTTCCTTCTTTTTACAGTCGAATACCGTGCAACTTTGTGCCTTCATATTGATCCTGCATGGTCAAATGCTTCATTAAATTTGTGGTATTATCGGCTTTGGTTGCAATACACTTGTCGCATATGTTACACTTTGCTGACTCGGCATCCACTTTTATAAAGTGTAGCCACACTTTAGATCTCTTTGGCATTATAAAACTGGAACGTTTGGAGAAAAAACAACTAACGTTACACTTAGTGTTGTGTGACTGCGAGTATCTTCAGATATCCCACCGCCACGTCACGTGGTGGTGGACAGCCAATCACGGCGAATGTAGTTCCTTACATGCACGTATGCTACAAGCTCACACAGACACAGCCGCAGCAAAAAAAAAAAAAAAAACCCGGCCACTTGGCTTTTGGAACCAAATTTGGCACGAAAGATAAATAATTTTTCGATACTCATAGAATTGAAGTTTTTCGTTCGATACCATAAAGGTATCGAAGTTCGGTACCCAGCCCTAGCTCGGCAAGACCGTTTTTTGTTTGAGCGCCCCCAAATTGTGTTTTACTGTAACTTCAGAAGCTCCAGGCACGTGAGCAAAAGCGCCAATCTCATTGGTCGTATAGTTTTTAACGCGGCGCGTCAAACCAAAAAAACGAACCCGAGGCGTTTTTTTAAAATGGCGCTTACGGCGTGGCGTTGGCGTTGGTGTGCACACTCACATTGGCGCCCTTTGTTTAGTCACGAGGCTTTAAACGTCGGCGAATATCGCGCGCGAAATTCGTCCCGGTGTGAACGGGCCTTTAATCTGACTTTTATTGTTAACTGTCGATGGCTGCAATAAAACACTGCTTTGTGCACATTTGTTTACATTTGTGAGAAATTACACTTAAGCTGCGTGTCTCATTTGCATAAATCCACAACAACATTCTCCATGTGTCATTAATGCTAATTAATAAATGGAAAGGTTGGTTGGCCAGACCAGGACCAGGACCAGACCAGGACCATGGGTGGATTGTTGGAAATGTTTTTTTTCAGTATTGAATTGGCTACATACACACACAAACTGTGCTGTTGTGTGGGGTTCACTGTGTGTTGTAAAACATTTAATGATAATACTAATGATGTGTTGTACAGAGCTCTTTATTCAAACCAGACAAATATTACTAGTGTGGAGTCGCTCACATTATTTCTCTAAATTGTCCTGTTTCCTTGTTTAACATAGCGCTCGGTGGAGAAGGGGCGCTTGTTGTAGTCCATTTTTGGGATGTGTAAATTTTATTAAGCTGCTGTGTGTCAGAGAGGTTAGTGGAGTCGGATTGTGGAAACACAACTGAAGCTACTTTTCTTTATCAATAAGGAACCTCCTAATGTCTTACTGTTGACCTCATGATGTAGCTCACAAAGGTTAAGGAACAGTGGTTAGGAACAGGTATCAGGAGCTATCTTTTAACTAGATTTAGCCTTTTTTTCTCCCAAGAACAGCTGGTTGCTTCAGTGCGACCTCAGATTTATTTTCATTTAAAAAATGAGGTCGCATTTTTTAAATGGAGCCTATATACTATACTGTCAGTATAATCCCATTGTTATAGAAAACATAATATAAATACAGAAATGTAGTACAACAAGATGTTCCTTTAGTCATGTATTGAATGTAATGAGAACTAAATACTTACTAAATTAAACCCAATACAAATCAACAAATCTCTGCAGACACAGCACCACCACAGCGCATAGATTGTATGAAGCAGGAGCATCAATATTGAGCCACTAAAATTAAAATAAATTAAATGAAATTAATTGACTCACCACCAACACTAATAATTAATTATTATTTGAACACAAAGTCATCCTCTTTTTTTCCTTTAAGAAGAGTACAATTACTCTGTTGTACAGTTCATCTGTAGTTCCAACAATAAATCATTTTCTATTGCCAAGAAGGCTAATGTGTCTCGTCTGTCTCGTCGTATTTCTGGAATAACATTTAATTTACTTTATAGCTGAGAATGTCTGCTCCATAAAATTTAGCTTGTGTACGTTGCTAGCTCTGAAGATGTAAAAATGCTAACGTTATTGTACGCATGCTAGCTGGCTCTGGGTTCTTGGCGGGCTACCCAACTCTAAATCTGATTGGTTTTTATTACCATTTATTTTAAGCTACAGGTGCCCGCACTGTTCATTCTGAAGGCCTCAAGGAAGATTTCATTCACCCCGGCAACACATAGTGGGGAAATCTGATTGGATATAAGCTCCAGCATAAACATCAACTGCAGGAAGCAACGCAACCAAGAGAAAGGCTCCAAACTGAAGAGACTAGACAACTGGAAAAAAATGTATACATATTAATGGAAAATAAAATATAACATAAGTCAGTGATTCTAATATTGTTTAGGCCAGCAGAGAAGGCCTTGCTGGCCCTCACGGCCCACCACTGGTTTAAACTCTTAAAGTCTAACTATGTGTCTGTGCTGCCAGTGCAGTTTGCCATACCTCAGAGTGTGTGATGCGAACGCCGTTATAAAAAGCCATGACAGTGTTTGCGTCAGTGTCTGTCTTGGCAAACAAACCCTGTCCTGCTCCTCTGATCAGAGAATCAGCAACAAACACCCTAAAAATAAGAGATATATAGGTATAATCAGATAAATGAGAAAACTAATGGCTCAGAATGTAAAATACAAATTCTAGTGTACCTTTGGCTCTCATAGGGGTCAGGAAGCAGAGTGTGGGTGGCAATGCAGCTAGATGTGGACTTGTCGTAAGTGTACACAGCATCTGTAAAAGTGTGTTGTATTACTGCATTATGCACCCATCTGTTTGATTTCTATCACGTTTCTTAAAATAAATTACTTTAGTCTTACTGTTCTGAGTTACTTCAAAGTGCGGCCTCACGTTGTTGTTGGACACCAGTTTGGCAAGACAAGCCTCAATGAGTTCTCCATCCACAAATTGTCCGCAGAGTGCTGTGTCACCATCAGGATAGACATAGGCCACAGAATCACCGGTCATTTCTCCATCTTCGTTCACCCGGCCAAATAAACAGCCCCCGTCCTGGGTGCACCACAGTACACACCAACACAGAAAAAAAAAAAACACAGTGTTACCTTCAGAACATGAATATTTCATCTGTCTGACAGAACTCTGGTATGACTCACAGGGTAGTAGACCCAGCACTCCCCACAGCGGCTGTTGTCTCTGTACTGCCCCTTGAACATCAGGTGACCCTCTCCGTCAAATTCCTGCGCAGGCCCATTGAGCTCTCCATCGACGTACGTCCCATGCAGAACAGCCCCGTCCTCATAGGTGTAGACCCCCTGACCATGTAGAGCGTCATCCACGTAATGGCCTTCCAGAGTGCTGTGGAGGGCGGGCAGAAAGAGTGAGGAAGGAGGAGACTGACTTCTGTGAGGAGGCATGAATGAGGACACACCAGAGCATACTGCAGGAAGTCAAAGCTAGATGAGCTAGATGAGATGCACGACCAACATCCAACATCATCCACAGGCTTGAGAAGATTTATTTGAGCTAATTAAAGTGTATGTACTCAAATAGCTAATTTGTATTCTGTTTCATATTTACTTTTTGTGACAATGGTTCATTTCCAGTGAATGCTAGTGACTGTGAACAGCTAACAAATAATCTCAACGACCGGAAGAGGAAACAAGACCAGGGCAGGGCCAACAGTTATAAAATGAACCTCAAAAACTCAAGGGGTTTAGTTTTAGGTGAAGGATGCAGAATTAAAGAGAGTTTGCAGAGATGGAAGAAACTGCCTTTTTACACAATTAAGTGGACATACAACCAATGAGAGAAAAGAAAGGGGCACCTATTCGTTGCGTACCTCCCATCAAAAAAAAAGAATTTTCCCTTGCCGTTCTTCTCTCCATGACAGAAATGTCCTTCGAAGCGGTCGCTGGAGGAGTAGGTGACAGTACAGAAGCCATGGGGCAGGTCATTATCATCCAGAGGACCTGAAACACACAGCTCTAGAATTAATAAGATATGGGACTTGGGACAGCCAAGTTTGGCCTTGTTTGCGGTACATTGCCACAACAAGGAAAGAATATTCAAGTAGTAAATACATATGGGGGAAGTGTGTATAATATATAAAATTATATACATTATATATACTACAGTTACAAATACATTTGTGCTCACAAGTTTACATACCCTGGCAGAATTTGTAATTTTTTGTCCATTTTTCAGAGAATATGTAACAAAAACATTTTTTACTCATGGTTAGTGGGTGGTTGAAGCCATTTATTGTCAAACAATTGTGTTTACTCTTTTTAAAAATCCTGACAACAGAAACTACCTAAATGACCCTGAAAAGTTGACATACCCCAGTTCTTAATACCATCTATTGCCACCTTTAACAACATTGACAGCTTGAAATCTTTTGTGGTAGTTGTGGATGAGGCTATTTATTTTCTCAAATGGTAAAGCTGCCCATTCTTTTTGGCAAAAAAACCTCCAGTTCCTGTAAATTCTTGGGCTGTCTTGCATGAACTGCACGTTTGAGATCTCCGCAGAGTGGCTCAATGATATTGAGGTCAGGAGACTGAGATGGCCAGTCCAGAACCTTCACTTTATGCTGCTGTAGCCAATGACAGGTCGACTTGGCCTTGTACTTTGGATCGTTGTCTTTTTCTGATAAAATGCTGCATTCATCTTGCCATCAATTTTGCCCAGGTTTCCTGTGCCTTTGTAGCTCACACGTCCCCAAAACATTAGCGATCCACCTCCATGTTTCATCATAGTTGACTCCTCTCTAAATATAACATTTATGTTTGTGGCCAAAAAATTAAATTTGTCTCATCACTCCAAATGACTGTGTTCCAAAGGTTTTGAGGCTTTCTTCCGGCGACACAACTATGTAGCCCCTTTTTCTTCAAGTGCCTCCTTATTGTGCATCTTAAAACAGCCACACCATTTTTTAGAGAGTCCTGTATTTTAGCTAACAAATTTCCTGGCAGTTGTGGCTGAAATTTCTTTTGGTCTACCTGTCCTTGGTTTGGTTTCAACAGAATCGCTTATTTTGAAAACTGCTGATTGGCATTCTCAATTCCTTAGATATCTTTTTATATCCCTTTCCTGCTTTATTCAGTTCAATTACCTTTTCCTGCAGATCCTTTGACAATTGTTTTGCTTTTCCCATGACTCAGAATACAAAAACATCAGTTAAAAATCAGTAAAAGGTCTATCAGGAGCCCAGAAACTCACTGACCTTTTATACACAGACTCACTGATTACAGGCAAAAAAAATCACAGGTGAGGATGGTTACCTTTAGTAGCCATTCAAACCTGTTTGTGTCAACTTGTGTGCATGTTATCAGGCCAAAATTACCAGGGTAACTTTTTATTAGGGTCATCTGGGTAGTTTCTTTCGTCATTATGATTTAAAAAGAGTAAACACAGTTGTTTGACAATAAATGGCTTCATCCAACCACTAGCTATGAGTGAGATATATACAGTCAGGTCCATAAATATTGAGACATCAACAATTCTAATCTTTTTGGCTCTATACACCACCACAATGGATTTGAAATGAAACGAACAAGATCTGCAGTTAAAGCACATATTGTTTGTTTCACTTCAAATCCACTGTGGTAGTGTATAGAGCCAAAAAGATTAGAATTGTGTCGATGTCCCAATATTTATGGACCTGACTGTATACCATTAGTAATATTATTTGTTACCAACTTGGCTCAAAACTCCCTGCTGATGGTGTGAGCGATGCCCTGCACGATCTGTGTGCCCCGTTCACGTGAATTATTTGCACCTCCGACATTTACTCCTTACTGCTTCTGTAAAGGAATATCCTCAGAATAGGAAGACATGGGACGTGTGTGTTTAGCTTTATTGAAGGCGAGGAAAAAAAAATACTGAACAGAGCTTGCCGCTGTTCTTCATTCAGCTAGTCTCGCCATCTGGCAAGTGGGCGACTGGACATTCCTTCTCAGCTAGCTTGATTATTAGCAGTGGCTTGCGGCACATTCATGTGTTTTCATGTTTGTCAAATAAAGGATGGTTGAAATTCTTTAAGCCTTTATGAAACACACGTTTTGCTTGCTAGATGTGGATGCGAGCAGCAAATCTTGCACCACATTTCAGTGCGCTTATTCATTGTTAGCTTCAAGTCATGGCACATTTTGGAGCCACTTTTCTGCAAAAGGTCTTTTCTTTGGCTCTGGTTGCCATTTCTTTGTGGATGGCGAAACGGCAAAGACGCTACTTAATATCTGTTTGTTTTTTGGACATCTAGTTGTTGACAAGCAACATGTGTAACGTTAGATGAGATAGTAATGTTGATAGTGTGACGGTCAAGTACGCAAAGGCGCATAGTAACACAAGTGACATTACACATTCCTGATCTTTGTCATATGCATACCAGTTATGTGCACCTCTGCCTATAAAGGAGCCAAGATAATACACAGATACTTTTTGTATTATGCCGGCCGTTGTTTTTTCCTCATGTAATATAAACAAAGGACAGCAGTGTGTAGTCTATTTTGCAGACCTATAAGCTCCCACATTTGGACAGGTAACGCTAAGACTGTAGCTGTCGCCATGTTCAACAAGACAAGACCGGATGTTTTGAAATAACGGAAGGAAGTCTGAGTCTTATGTCCCTACCTACATACTCCAAAAGAAATGCGATAATGGACTGAAACATGTAAACCAGGGATTACTCCAAGTGGTTGGATTATTATGGCAATGTATACCGGATCACTGTATAATAAACTGTAAAATAAACTTATGTTTATAGATGCATATTTAAACACCAGAAGACAGTTCATGACCTTTTCAGTGACATTAGGTTACAAATGCAACATTTTTCAATGCAAAATGACAGAACATTGAGCATGTCGGAAAGAGACACACGTGAGCAGGTGAGAAAATATGAAGAGCAGTGTTTGGAGACATTCTCACTAATATTTATAGACCAACAAAGACATTTAGCGGGTCACACCTCCATTGGGTCCTGTTTGACTGTTTTTGTGTTGCCCCACTTCGTAAAAATTTTAGAAGTAAAATAGGGCTGCACAATTAATCGAATTTCTAATCGCGATCACGATTACAGAAGCCACAATTACGTAATCGTCCAAAGCCGCGATTACACAAAAAAAAAATAATAATCTGCGCGCTTAAGAGGCGTGTTTAGATTAGGGATGGGCGTTTTCCGCAAATATCACATTCGAATTTTTGAGCTCACAAAAAACGAATATTCGAATATTCGTTTATTTAAATTAAGTTTAATGAGACAGACGTTATTTTTCAGTAACATTTATTGTTTCCGTCATTTTTGAACAAGCTTATACACAATAAGCTTAAACATTACGCTACATCGTGTTTTGTAGCTGAAAACCTTTAATAATGTGTGCAAACAAACAAAAAAGTACAGAGCAAAAGCAAAAAAAAAAAAAAAAAGTGAACTAAAAAACGTAAATAAAGCCGCCTGCAGCAATTAGGCTATTGTACAGAACGCAGCCTAGGCTACATTTAACTGTGAACCTTTTAAACTGTCAGCAAATCTTTTTTGCTTTCTTTCTATTGTTTTACATGTTCTTGTTAAGGAACACAAGCATGTCAACATGATCGGGGGAAAGTCGGCTCCTTAGTCTGTTAACAATGAGGCCGGCTGCGGAGAAAACGCGCTCTGATGGCACAGAAGTTGCCGGGACACACAAGTAACGGTGTGCTAAGCGACTAAGTTTTGTGAAGCGCTTCGTGTTTTCGTTCCACCACTGAATGGGATCCTCATCTGGTGGAATACATGGCTCCAGCAAGAACTGTTCCCACTGCCTCGGCTGGATTCTCTGTAATCATCAAGAACTGGCTCAGCCTTTTCCGACGAGCGGGCATTGCCGCATCCTCTTCATCGTTGGTGGCATCCGCGCCACTCGCATCAAGGAAAATGCTCTGATAATGTTCAAAAAGTTTTTTTCTTACTACTTCTCTCATGTTTTCGTCGAGGAACCTGAGATGTTTGTGTCGAGGGTCTAGGGCGGACGCGAGAAGAGGAGTTTTCCCTGCATTCTCCAAGTTAGCGGGGTTTATTCGTTGCTTGAGAGATGCAGCAACAATGTTCTTGAATTCGGTCACTTTCTGTGATTCTCCATGGCATATTTGAAGATGTCTGTAGACAAAAATGAATGAATGAATGAATATGAACTGCGGTCTTCTTCCTATATAATTTATTTTGTAAGTGATTTTTTAAATAAATCCTGACTAGAGTCACTTATCAAATTATTGTAGCTACATGTTATTCGTTTGAATTTATTTGCTTATATAAAAAAAAGAAAGAGAAAAAAAAGATAAAATATTTTAGAAAAAAAACAGTAATCAACATCAAAGGAATCTGAACAAATTATTAACTTATATTCATTCATTCGTTAGAACTAGACGAATCTGCATAGAAGGCTTTGCACAAGTGGATACACCATGGAGACAGACACGTAGTTTTCGCCACCCAGTGCTTCACTTGCCGTTTTGAGAGACTGGAGGACAGGTAACATCTCCTCAATTGTCTGCCAGTGATCATCAATTAACTCCAGGGTTTTAGCATCCGCCAGTTTGGTTACAGTCCTGTCAGAGAGCACGGCGGTGATGGCCCAGCGCTGTTCATGTAAACGCGTGAGCATATCAGCAGCCGAATTCCAGCGTGTTTGCAGTATTGCACAAGTTTGTGCAAAGGCAGTTCTAACTGTCTTTGTTTTTGCTTGAGTGCATTTGAGGCGATCGTGCTGTGATGGAAATGTCCTACAAGTCTGCTACATGCACCAATTAGTCTATTCATGCTTGCAGCTTTAAATCCATCATTGATGGCCAATTGAAGTGTGTGCGCGAAACAAGGTACAGACTCCCAGTTCACATCTCTGTTTGCGGCTATCATATTACTTGCGTTATCGTGCACGCACGCGACCACTTTGCCGTCCAGGCCCCATTGCTCTACAGATGTCTTCAAATAGTCTGCCAGGTTGGCAGCCGAGTGTCGCTCTTCCATTGCTCGGGTTTGCAGGACGTAACTGTTCACCTTAGTGTCAGCAATAAAATGGCACGTTATAGTGACATAGGACTCTGTGGTTAATGCTGTCCAACTGTCAGATGTAATGGCCACGAAGTCTACTGTCGCCAAAGTAGATTTGAGTTTGGAAACCGAACTCTCATGTTGAAGCTCTATTCTCTGTTATGGTTCTCCGTGAAGGAATGGCATAATCTGGTTCAAGAAACTGCAAGACTTCCTTAAAACCTTCCCCGACAAAACTTAAAGGAAGCATATCTCTTGCGATCATTTTTGCTATGAGCTGAGTAGTCTTCTCGGCTCGCTCGGGGTTACATCTCCGTCTACTTGAAGTCGCGAACATGGTGATGGGCAGCTGTGTGTCTTCATTACTAGGTTCGTCAATTATTATATTTCGGTGTTTGCACTTAAGATGATTCCGCATTGTAGAGGTGCTGTTGTGGTAACTCAGTTTCGCTTGACAGATTTTGCACACTACGTGATGATCATTTTGATCAAAGTATTTCCAAACTTCGCTACGCTTAGATGCAGAGGACGCCATTTTGTCATCAAACACAATCAACTGGTTTCCACTGCACGCTCCACAGCGCCACCCAATGCATATAGGCCTAAGGGTTATTGTTAGTTGTAGTTTGCGTGCTCAGGTTTTATTGTGGATTTTTTTTTTTTTTACGGCAAGCAGAAATATAGCGAAATTCGAATAGCATTTTTATTTATCGAATAATTACAGCAGACCGAATATTCGAATATTCGACTATCCGTGCACACCCCTAGTTTAGATCATGTCACCAGATTATCCACTGATACGTCTCATGCATTGGCGTAGGTTTAGGAGGGGACGCTAGGTACTAGTCCCTATCAATATTTTGAGATGGCAAATTTGTCCCCACCAATATTTAGCAAGCTCTTTTGAACTGCTATTTGGATCTTTGTACTGCTATTTGGATAGATTCTAACGGCCAGGACGACGACAGTACAAGAAACGCCGTAATTTGATTGGCGGCGGGATATCTGAGAGGCTACACGCGCGGGCCGGGACTACTTTTGTGCTTGCACTAGCAGCGAGCGGCTGGTGTGTGTGCGCGCGCATGTTGACGACGACGCCGACGGTAAGTTACCAGGGCTGTCTCTCTGCCACATACAAAGGCCAGAGTAAAAACATTCTAATATTTCGTTTTTTTGCCCCTTTTTGTACTTTGTAGATGCCACCCAAGAAGAAAAACATAAGAAGCTTTTTAATAAAGCAGAGTCCGAGTGTAAGCAGGCAAAATAACTAGCTAGCCACACAAATAAACTAGCAGTAGTGACTGACCAGTCACTAATCAATGTTATATAGTTCAACAATAATAAAATGTTAGAATATGATCTGTATTTTATTCTAATGTCGATCTAGCTTACTGCTAGTCTCATACAGACAAACTTACCACATAGATTAACATAAATTTCAACACATTAATCCACAAAACCATGTCCCCTTCATATTTAAAAATGGCTCTGAAATATAAAAATGATGTGTTGAATGCATACCATGATACGTGTGTATTTTATTCATTAGTTCATTTAATTACATATAGGAAACTCAGACATCTTGTGAAGATGTCATAAAGCTTGTTGAGGAAGAAGTAGCTGGACCTTCAGGTGAGGTCTTTATGAACTATGAATTATTAAAGCGTGAAAATCATGCATTTTAAAAGTTTTAAAAAACCATGTCCCCTTCATATTTAAATTGCTCTGAAAAATTAACACAATGCGTTGAATGCATACTGATACGTGTGTATTTGATTCATTAGTTCATTATTTAATTACATATAGGAAACTCAGATATCTTGTGAAGATGTCATAGAGAATGTTGAGGAAGAAGTAGCTGGACCTTCAGGGCTTTAGGTGAGGTCTTAAAGTGATAGATCGTCTTAAAGAGAAGGTCTTAAAGTGATTCTGTGATGAGAAATACTACTATTGATTAATAGCAAATTATTACCTGTTTTATTATGCAAAAGTGAAGTGAATTGGTATTAGTATAAAAGAATATCAGTGTGAACCAATGTAGAAAAGCAATAAAAGTTTTTCAGGAAGAGTGTTTTCAGCTTGGTTTTTTTTATTTTTATATACAAATATGGCATGAAGTTGCTTTAAACATGGTATAAAGCTACTTAAAACATCAATCAATGTAAATTGTAATTAATCGCAATTACAATTTCAAAGGAATAATCGACAATTATAATTTTTGTCATAATCGTGCAGCCCTAAAGTAAAAGCTTTTGATGTGTAGCTTATGATGTGTTAGAACGCTGTAGTTACAGAGTAATGAATGTTTTTTTTTTTTTGTTGTTGTGATAATGTCTGCATGTAACTGTACAGACTACTGTCCATGAACAAAGCCAGACCCATTGGTCTAATGGTCATTTTATACCCGAGAAGTAGTATACTTTAGATAAAGTTAGATAGCTTCTTATCCAGAAGTGTTCAGTTTGTTCCTCTCTGGCCATGTACTTATTTATGTAATTGAAAACATTGAAACAAAGTGACTGACTTTGGTCAACTATTTACTGTTATATTTTACACTTTGCACCTTTAGAGTAGACTTTAATAGGCTTATGTTTGAAATTATTTTCTTTATTGTCCACAAAAGTTGCACCTACATGACAAAAGATTAATTGCTGTTCCCTTAAGAAAAAGGTGCTGGTGCTGGGGGAAAACTTCCCCTAAATATATAATAACGTTACACATTAAGCACCGGGCACAACCTTTAGCTAAATACACATTAGCCTTCAATATAATAATCTCAACCAAACACACTGAAATAAATACATGAATTAATATTGTAGTAGATGTTGCTACGAGCATTTATGTGGCGTAATTTCCTAAGGCTAAATGTAGCTTAACTTCAGCGGGACACCGGCAGGAAACAAGCTGGCTCTACGTGCCTCACAAGCGGATGTGTCTCAAATCAAGCCCGAGGCTCAGGGCTCTTGGATTTGTTTACGTACAGCGCATATCAAACTCGTTACAACGCACTGACTTTCCGCCATAGCTCCATTTTAGACGCTTATGTGGGAACACTGACAATAAAAGGCGAATGAAAATACCGTCGACGGTCTCCTCTACCGCTTCATCGTCGCTGTCCATGTTGCAGTGTGGGCAGGGTTGCCAGGTCCCAGAAATATTTCCAGCCCAATGACAACTCAAAACCCGCCCAAATGGAATGAAAACTAGCCCAATTTTTCAGTGTCCAATCAGATTAGACAACGGCTGGATTCCCACAAAGGGCCTTAAAATCAGTGCTCTCATCAACAATTAGAGTATGGTCCACTTCCTACATCCTCCAAAATGTCTTCGTGTACAACTGGTCCTATCACTGAATTAATTAGTGCTGTGCATTTCGTTCGATGTAAACTAATGCCTTTTTTCGAAATTTCTTCCACAACACTTCCTAAGTGGTCAACTGTTGAGGTGCTTGAGTGACAAGCAACATGGGCAGCCAGCTTCAACTCTGCCTCTTTCACAGGTGCATTATTTCTTAGAAAGGAACTGCCTGTGTCAAATAATGTTCTGGCATTTGAGAAAGGAGCCACATTTTTTTATGTTTTTCAGTTGCAGTATGAGCTACCAGATCACCGTGGTGAGCTCTTACTTCACATTTGCAATATTTGCAAAACGCTTTTCTATCATCATTTGGAACACTTCGAATCCACTCCTTTAATCGTTTCTCTGTCTCCCATTCTTTGCGATACTTCTTTCCATACTTTCCCCATTTACCTGACATTTTAGAATGCTGCTTGTTCATCAACAGACAACCAAACCGACGCTTCTGACTACAACGCTCTCATCATAGACATAATATAGACGCCTCATAGACTGACGCTGCCTATTGGAGCGGACGTATCAGCGCGGCGCCATCTTGGATGGGTCTCCAATGATCCGCCCCCCGCATTTATTTCTACTGAGGAAGGTGAATTCCTCAACTACAATGATCATAACTCCCCGAGTTTTTACCGGATTTTCACACGGTTTGGTTTGTTACAAACGGCAGAGACTTAGGGCCTACTCACACTAGCCAGTTTGAACCGTGCCCGAGCGCGTTTGACCACCAAAGCGCGGTTCGTTTGACTAGTGTGAGTGCTCCGAACCGTGCCCGGGCGCGGCTCGATTAGCAGGCCCTTGCCCGCTTGGAAGAGGTGGGCCAGAGCACAGTTAGTTGGGCTCGGGCGCGGTTCGCATGTAGTGTGAGCGCCAACCGTGCTGGAGCATGGAACAGGACGCATGACGTCACGGTTTTGCGACGCTCCAAAACCAACATGTCTGACTTTTTTCGGCATCATCTTATGTTTTGTGTGTTATTCGCAAATAACTCCTGCACTGTTCTTGAAATGAACAATATGAATTTATTGACAACAGCACAAAAATAAGTCATAGTAAACTAATAAGTACAATAATTATACATGCACTGAATGTAGTAGCGGCATGACAGAAGTATGTAATGAAAACTTTCCTCCTGAAATATACACCATCTCTCTACAAATTTGAGAAATATGAACACAATGCATCTCTGGTGACATTTGAACTAGTGGCTGTATTATGAGGATTCCATTCACTGTTCACATTTTCCTCTTCAAATAATAAACAAATAAAACACTGGACTCCATTGTGTTCAGAGAGCGCCGCTCTTCCTGTTTATCCCGAAACCGTCGCACCATAATGACGTAAGCGTGCTCCGGCACGAATGCTGAAACCCTATGTGAGTGCAGGCCAGAGGGGGAGTGGGGAGGGGGGACAATCGTACTTGGGCCCGGTTCATGGCAACCGTGCCTAGTGTGAGTACGCCCTTAGTTATGATACAGGACACTGTCACACATTGAAAAATTCTGCTTTCATGTAGAAATACTTTGTATTACGAGGTTTAACTAAGACATATGGTCGACTATGGCATATTGATAAATGTATAAATTAATGAATTTTATATTTTAATACAGAAACAAGTTTGATTGTTCATTTGAATTTTTTTATCTCTCTCTCACACACACACACACACATACAATGGCATATTGATAAATGTATAAATGAATTAATTTTATATTTTAATAAAGAAACAAGTTTGATTGTTCATTTGAATTTATTTCTCTCTCACACACACACACACACACACACACACACACACACACACACACATTAAAAAGTGTAATAAAAAAACATGTACTACACCGTTGCAATGTATGTGGATGTGGCAGGGGAAGATGCAGAGAATCCCTCAGGTAACTGTAGGCTTTCAGACCATGGAGGTGCAGTGTGAGGGCAAACTCTCTCTGGTCTTCGGTGTATTCATGGCCCCGCTTTGAAAAGAGGTCTACCTGAAGATCTGAAATTCAGTTAAACTAGTTAGACAGACTAGTTAGAAAGTTCCCTTGAAATAATACCTTTTGTAAAGTCGGACAAAGAGTGTAAACAATATACAATTCAAGGTGGTATTATCAATTTATTTTTACCAGAGTGGAAGCCAAGCCTTTCATTCAACTCCTCATTTATAAGGTTCTTTTCCTTCAGATCTTCCAGAAGACTCTTTACAGTTTTCTTTGCTCTCCGTTCTCGGGTCTTTGCATTTTGCTTCTCCCGCTCTAGACTCTCCACTCTAGCCAAAGCTTCACTGAGTCTGGCCTTTAGACGAGTAGGAGAATTGGGCAATGCATAGGAGTGGTCCTAGTAGAAAGAAGGATGAAAATATTTTCAGTGATGTTCATATCATACAACTCACAGTTGTTTGGTGCATATGTGCAGGCACACATTCTTAATTTCTTACCCGTAATATCACTGCCAGCATCATGAGTATGGTAAAGAGAGAAAGTGCGTGTATGAGAGAATGTGAGTGAAAGAAGGTGTGTATTTGTTCACGTGTGTATTTATTTATTTATTTATAACATATACTCATTCACATATAAGTGTATGAGTATTTCTGAAAAGAGTTGCAGAAAGCAAGGGAGATATTTTGATATGACCATAGCCATGATGCTCACAGCTGTATGGGACATATCAAATAGCCTACAAATACTCACATCATTGGGCTGAGGTTCACTTTCAGGAAAATGCTAAGAAAGGTCCACTGGTAGGCTCTCTTCAGCTTTCCTTGAAGTTTGTGTGTTCCTTGTCACTACAGGCTAAAATATAATAAACATAATACTTAAAAACAACTTCATTAAAAACACTTGAAAAGGTTTTAGTATCCCACAGTGTATTTTAATACACAATACATCACTAATACATGCAGAAATATCTAACGGTTTTACTGTTTTTGTTTTACATATGAATCATAGACATCTCTGTTAGCATGTAGAGTAAAATACACCTACTCTTTGGAGATGACATGGGAAGTTGAAGACAGATGGGGTCGCACCATCTCTAAGCCTGATAATCTGACTCGTCCTGTCAAAATCATCAGGCTTGAAGTGTTCACTGCAGAGCTTTGACGACTCAGTCACAACAAAACCCTCCCGTCTTATAGCAATCTGGTATCAATACTGCGTCGGTTATTGCAACCGTAAGCTGCACAAAATACGGGCATAATTGCTCGCTCTCCGTTGACTCTGATTGACTCTGGTGCTAGCGTTGAGTGGAGAGACCCACCCAATATGGCGGCGACGCTGGATCACGCTCCAGCACGTCATGAGGCGTCTAAGTATAATATGTCTATGGCTCTCATGATGTGAGTGACGTGATGATGATGCTTGATTTGTGATGTCAAAGCACATGTAGCGCGCGCGCCTACTCGCATCTCGCGAGAAGCAGCGTTTGTTGCCAAGTATTCATTCCCGGGGATCAACACCCACTAATAAAAGGTTCACTTTTATCTTTGTCCACAATTATTTTATTTTATTTTTATTTATTTTTGCGCGTACATTTTAAATGTAGCCCAAAAAACCGCAACCCGCAACTCCGTATTTTTTTCCCGCAACTCCTTTTCTAAAATAGCCCAATTGTGCGGGAAAACCGCTACCCTGGCAACCATGAGTGTGGGGCTGTCGCTGGAGGCTTTTCCTGTCGCGGGTGGAGCGTCACGAGAGGGTATGACTACTAGTGTCCACACTAACCTGTACTTTATTGTAATTGCAAGGAATTATATAAAAGACTACGTGCAGGAATTATTATCAAGGCATTGTTGAAAGTTTTTGAATTTTTGTTCAAATTAAATACAGTTTAGACATAGACGTTTTAGAAACTCTGGGGACAGAGGGGACTGTGGGCCCCAAACATATGCTGAACCTGAAACCACAACCTGATCCAGACCCTGTCAGGACTAAACCTGGTATGAGTTAACTTTGTGCTGCAGCTGGATTCTCGTGAGATTTGTGAGTTTCCAAACACTGGTAAATCTATCTTGTTGAACCCTGGGCTCACCGGCCTCTTGTGACCAATGATATTTACATTTACATTTATTCATTTAGCAGACACTTTTATCCAAAGCGACTTACATGATTTTAATTTGAAAAATGCAACAAGCATTTTCTTCTCCTCTTTGTTATCAACATGGCTAAGCTGAGTGTATGTTTGACTGCATTGTCCCTGACAAAAAAATACAAGGTGCTGAAAGCATTCTTTAGAAATGTTAGCCCATATTGATAGGATAGCATCTTGCAGTTGATGGAAATTACACCACCACCACCATCAGCCTGCACAGTGGTAACAAGGCATGATGGATTCAATCAGTCGGCCCATTCTCCTCTGACCTCTAGCATCAACAAGGCATTTGTCGCATACTGGATGTTTTTTCCTTTTCACACCATTCTTTGTAAACCCTAGGAATGGTTGTGTGTGAAAATCCCAGTAACTGAGCAGATTGTGAAATACTCAGACCGGCCCGTCTGGTACCAACAACCATGCCACGCTCAAAATTGCTTAAATCACCTTTCTTTCCAATTCTGACATTCAGTTTGGAGTTCAGGAGATTGTCTTGACCAGGACCACACCCCTAAATGCACTGAAGCAACTGCCATGTGATTGGTTGATTCGATTCTTGCATTGATGAGAAATTGAACTGGTGTTCCTAATAATCCTTTAGGTGAGTGTATATATTACTAGACTAAAATCATGACTAAATTAGGTCCAATAAGTAACACTGAGCCCAAAGCAGTTGAAATAATTGTGACTACAACTCCAAAACCAGAACTATGTGCAGGACAAATGAGTTACTAATTGGTAGACTAAATCAAAGTGGTTAAAGATGGGGTGTGTTCTTTTTGGCCTTTCCTGAGACATCTCAGGCTGCGTCTCATTTTTCTAAATGTCCTCAACTCATTGTTTGCACAGGGAGTGATTCTGTGTTTGTCATCTTTACCACTGTCCCAAAGCTCTTTAACACTGCTCTGAGGAGCGAGAAGGAAAGACGGAGGAGACTTCTGTTGGAAACATGAGCGGAAATAGGTCTGTGATGTGACTATACACTTAAAAATAAAAACAGATTTATTATGCTCTATTTTCATCATTTGTAGAATGTAGAATTTACACAGTACACCTTTTAAAAGAGTCTTAAATCCGAGAGTTAATTAGCATTAGACCTGGACTAAGGGTCCAAACCAGGTCTAAATCAAAAAGTGGCCAACAGTGAACCAGGGTTTATCTTTATCACAAAAGTAAATTCGAGACAAAGTCAGTTTTGAATGACAATGTAAAGCAGTGTTTATCCTGGTTAAGATATGAAACTGTAAAAAATGCCAAAAGTATAACTTAGATTAGATTAGTTTATTTCAAAGAGGACAATGCAATTTCATAAAACACACAATTAACATGAGATTTAAAAGCCAGTTCTAAAGGCTCTATTTCATTTGTCATCCCCGGGGGATTTAAAATACAAAGAATTAAAACAAAACCATAACAAAGCAGGTCCTTACAAACAACTGAATGTTCAATAATAATAAAGAACAGAGCCAATAAAGCAGCAGTGATCTATAACAAAATACACATGGGTTTACATTAAAAGACACAAAACCAATACAATACCAGACAGCAATAATTATTTCAGTGCTGTACTTGCTGTGTATGTGTTAATCATTCACTGTTTTAGCTGTTTTGTGAAAGAGTTGTCAGGAGTTAAATTCCATTCTCTAGATCCTCTCACAGACCAGGCCGACCGACTGAAAGTGCTTTTAACTACAACTACTAACTTTACCTAAACCGAGAATAAGAGTATTATTGAATTTAGACTTGAATTTAGTTTTGCAGGACTGTCCTCCCAACATTAAACCCATAAACCTCTAATATTGTTCATAAATAATGCTTATGGAGTGGTTTATAAATTGTATTGAAGCTGACAGAGACATTGATCACATAAAGAAGGAAAGACAAAGTTGATGCAAGTTAAATATTTACCACAGTTTATTCACTGCACTATTGTATCATTCTTTCACTTTTACTAAGAAGACTGATAAGTTTCAACGTTTGTTGCCAGTCAATTCCACCAGAAAGGCCATAGTTTATTGACAAAACCTCTTTTAAGTAAACTGGGTTAATTTAAACTCTCTCCTCATTGTCTGAAAAAACAGAACGTAACAGCACATGTTGGGGGTTGTGCTAAAACTGCTCCGTCACAGGAAGTCTTCCTGAGTCTGAACAAGCACCAGACTTGAATTTCCAGCTGAAAAACCAACAACATGGGGTTGTCTCTGTTGGTGGCTGCAGTGTCGCTTCTGTCCGCTCTGCAAATGGGTGAGTTCAACAACATGGATAGCGCTTGTCTGTTGTTTTTTTTTAAACTGACACCCTCCCTTCAGCTTACCTGGCCAGACGTGTCGGCTGGGCCCGGACGGCCTACAACATTCTGCCTCCAGCTGTTACCGGGCCTCCAGAGTTTGAGAGGACTTTCCGTGCACAGTAAGAAGACACCGATAATCTCTGTTCCAGTTCTTTTCACTTGCCTTCTCTGACATTCAACCCCTGCATTGGAGTTCAGTCTTATACCAATGTTTTTTTAATTCACAAACTAGGTGTAAAATTCTCTTTCCTCCAATCAACAGACTGGTCTGTGACTAGGAAACTTCACAACTGCATTGTTTTTAAGCATTATACCTTTGACATCTTTCGACTGCTATCTTCCTGCAGTCTTCCTCAGAGTCACGTGATGTTACTGTGACGTGTTTTGTCAGCTGATTCATACTGTCCTACCTGGAGGTATGATACTCAAACACACTGGGCTGTTAATAGGAAACTTCAGAAAACGTGAACTTGGTGTTTCACATTTACACAAAGTAACCAAAGTCCAAGGCATACAGCACCATTGGCAGCGGACAGTACGCTTGGGGAGGCTTTAGCTACATTTCCACAAAAACAGTACAATGCGGGTCGGTTCTGGCATGTTTCCATTACCAAAAGGGGTCCGAAGGGTCCCCAAAAAGTGTGCTGTCCCACTTGTGGTCCACTTTGGTAGGAGTGTAGTTAAACACTGCAGTCCGCTGGCTGGACGATAGATAATCCTCACTCAAGAAAAGAACAAGAAGCAGAAGTAAAAGCATTAAACTGAAATGCTTTTCAGATAAATTTTCTTGTTTGTCACATTCCAACAGAAAACATAATAAATGTACTTACCTGTCCCGTATCATAAGGGCCAAGTGGAAATAAAGATTTTGTCGGAGACAACAGTCAGTAAAAGATGTTCACTTCCAAGATAATACCGAGACCTTTAAAAGCTAATCTCATACTAAATGTGGCACCACCATTTGTGTGCAATGTATTGTAAGTATATAAACTGTGGCTCTGTGGCAAAAATAATGATCAATGCTACTTAAGGTTCACTGATGCTGTAGAGCTCAGAATAGTACTTAGAAAAATTGTAATAATCCACTTGTCTCATAGAAGTAGTAATAGTTAAAGATATAAAATAAAATAATAGTAAGAATAAATATGGTAAAAAACAGAGTTACATATATACCTATATCAGAAAAATATATATAAAAATATAAATAAACAGGTGTTTATTTGAACTATTTATGTTCAGATAATAATCCTGGTTGTATGTTTGCAGACAGAACTGTGTAGAGATGTACCCCATCTTCCTGGTGGCTCTCTGGAGCTGTGCAGTGTTCTTCAATGAGGTGGTCGCAGCCGGAGGAGGCCTGTTGTATATGGTCTCACGGCAAATGTATTTCAATGGATATGTCAGAGCCGCCAAGAGCAGGTGAGTGGAGCACTGTGATTTAGTGAAAGTGCATAACAAGAGCAGCTTTATTCTGAGACAAGTCTGCTTTGTTTGGCAGATTACCTGGATTTTACCTGACTGTGGCTGTGTTTTTCACTCTGTCCCTCCTGGGTTTGATCGGAATATTACGTGGAATACTGCACAAGTACTTTCACATCCGCCTCTGAGGCCTTAGAAAACCACAAAAGGCACAGCATTGGCAGTGTTTGGGATACGTGCCTGCTGTCTACTACCAAGTTTTGTTGGTTGATTTAGTAATTTAGTAATAAATAAAGGCTTTATTTAAATTCTGATGGGTTCCATTAATTACTAGGAGGAGAGTATATACATGGGAAAGGATCTATGTCAGGCTATTGTATGATTTTCCAATATCGTACAGCCCTATTGTAATAATAGGTTGTAATGTGTGTAACACAGTTAAATTATAGTAGGATAGGCCTAAACTTGGTCCAGTTACATTTTTCTGTAAGATCTATGTACGCCTTATACAGGGGTGGATTAAGGTGGTCAGGGGCCCCTAGGCTGCTGTTTGTGTGAGCCCCCTTCCGTTCCTTAATCATAACACATTACTGAGGAAAAGAAATGTATTTAGTGCCACACATCTTTGTGTGGACCCACTGCAGGTGTTTCATTTGCAGTAAATTTAGTGATTTTCTTCAGTATATCTTTGTTATGCTGTTCTTTTAACGTTTGTATTTTCCGTTTTTGTGCTCCACTATCATATTTTCATTCAGACCATGATTTTGCCTTTATGCTGTCCAGCAATAGCAGTGATGTTGACGTAAATTGACATGATTTGACAAGCAGCTGATTGGACAGAAACATCTATCCAATCAAATACCTGCTTATGGACCAATAAGGCAGTGGCGCCTGCAGAACTTTTTTATTAGGGTGGCCATATGAAAATGAAAGAGTTGCCAACCCAGAAACCATTGTCCACTGTCCTCTGTTTGTATTTTTTCCTTTGTTTACATGAGGAGGGATAAGGAGGGATTGAAACTTGAGTGTTTAGCTTTTACCAGACACAGCTCTTAGAAGAAAGGAAAATGCTACAAAATAAAAAAAAAGGATAGAGTTTATTAAAATCCACAATAAAACTGCATTTGACAGAAACAATAAGGCTCCGGTGTCAGGTCTGTTTATTAACGTCAGCCTGAAATCTTGACTATTATGCCTTTAATGCTCTTTTATAAATGTGTGAGAATATTATAATTATAATATAATAACTGTACTGTATATTGGAAACACAAACATTAAATAAATATTCATTCACACAGTTTGACATATATTACAATATAATAAAAGGAAAAAGGATAGATACAAAAAAAAAGTTAACTGTATATATAAATTAAAATTGAGAACTTTAGGGCAGTATAAATATAATAATATATATTAATAGATAATGTTTGGTCAACTTTCTTGTTGGGGATGTCTACTAGTGTTTTGAAATATCTTTAACCTTTATACTTTCTTCTTATATTTTTGAAATTGGTGATCTAAAGTAGTACGTCTGTCTCCCCCTCGCGGCCGGGTGTGATCACTGGAGATTAAAGTGGGCGTACTGAGTTTAGGCGCCTCACAGACTGACTGAGATTTACATTTTTTGACCCGCAGCCTTCTCCAGGATTACACGTTGTAGTTTATTTCTCACGTTTGAAGGTATGTTCTCCGGCTCTTTAACTCTTCCTGTTTTAGCCACGCCTTTTATTCTCTTGTGTCCGTTAGCCTGGTCCGCTAGCATCCAGCTGCACCCTGCTAGCATTAGCAGACAGTCCACTAACACCAAAACAATAACAGGCACTGTCGGGGTTTAAGCTTGATTTACCCCCAATTCACACCGAAACCGTAGACTTAGAGTTTAAGATTAAACTATAAAGTTATAACTTTCTTTTCTCCTAAATCTGTTAATTATAACATGTTAATTGTATTAACCTTCATTCAATAATTTGTTCTTTGGCTTGTTTACAATAAAAGCTCAAAGGAGCACAAAGGTGCAAAATAAACAATTGGAGTTCAAAAAGTATTAATATTTTTATTTGCTTTAGCTTAATATCACATCACACATCACTGTTATTTTTAATGCTTTGTTTTGGTATTTAGAGTCACTTTGTGTACTGGTCCAACTAGAATAAATCAATATTTAGCCCTTGCACTATTGCAATCAACTGACTCATTGTAATGTTGTTTGGATGGTGCAGGGTCCTAAAGAGTCGCAGCCCTGCATTCAAAAAGGGAAGACGAGTACTTCACCATTAGCTCAGACGATGGTGAGTGTGAGCAGTAATCCTTTTGAACGTCATTCAGCTACAGACAGTTTTGTCTCAGTGTCCCTTTGTGTTCTGTGTCTGTGCTGCAGGTGATATTGAAAACCAGGCTGAGCTGGAGGCGAAGACGAGGCTCATCAACCAAGTGTTGGAGCTTCAGCATACGCTTGAGGGTAAGACATACCCTGTGCAGGCCTCGAGGTGACATGGCCAGAATGTAAGTGTTAGCCCTGCACTGAACTGCTGATAATCCCGAGTACACTCAAAAGCACCCCCCCAAAAACATGTTGAATGTGACAACACATACATTTTGTTGTATTCACTCTGTGTTTGAGGGATCCAGAAAATTTAAATGAAAGGATATGTGATTAAATATACTATTCAAGTAAAGTGTCATTTTTTTATATTTAGTCATTTAGCAGACGCTTTTATCCAAAGCGACTTACATGGAGCTTCCATTCACCAGTGTTACACCACTGTAGGCAAGGTGGGTTAAGTGTCTTGCCCAAGGACACAACGACAGTATGAACTGTGGGGAGAGCGGGAATTGAACCACCTACCTTCCGGTTGAAGGACGACCGCTCTACCACTGAGCAACTGCCCAGTTCCACACCTACAGCCTCTTGAACACTGTGGAGATAAATGTATGTAGTCCACTGTGGGTTTTCCTTTGTTTAGAGCTATTATATATACTTTAGAGACAACTATTTCTTTCAGTTGCTCCCTTCAGGGGTCCCACAACAAATCATGATTTGCGGATTTAGGATGTCCTTCCTGGTGCAACTCTCCAGGTTTAGGACCAGCACAATGGTACACTGGCTTGTGGCCCGTTGTGGATGAATTAAAGTTTACAAAGAGATCCAACATACCCCCAATGGCTAGTTTAGGCCCTCCAGGTCTACTATAATGTACAAAACACCTCCAAAGCCTCCAGACCACATAACTAATTTGTCAACAAAGCAGGCTATGCTTTTACTTTTTAGATCATTTTACTGCCATTCACTAAACCAGTGAATCACAGAGGGTAATGTGTCCTGTCTCTGGTGATTTTTTTTCAGTTCAGTCCTCAGTTGGTTTTGTGTCTGTATTCCAGACCTGTCTGCTCGAGTGGATGCCGTCAAAGAAGAAAACCTCAAGCTGAAGTCAGAGAACCAGGTTTTGGGTCAGTACATCGAGAACCTGATGTCTGCCTCCAGTGTGTTCCAGACGACCGACACCAAGAGGAAACGCAAGTAGAGCTTGCCTCAGAGGACCCCCACAGGCTGGACCACCTCCTGCCCAAACACGCACGCATCCCCCACCTCAAACCATCCTCATACCCCACATTTACATCATGCTTCCTAACTACAAACAAGTTCACAGACACTAGAGGGCAGTGTTACATAAAAATTACACAGCTAACAGTGAAACCTATTCAGTCTTACTTATGTTGAAACCTCATTCTTTCGTCATCAATAAATTGGATTTGTGAGCAAAAGCACATAATTCAGTTACAGTTAAAAGTTTTACAAATGCACAATCGACATCAGGCACGCTTTTAGAACAAAATAGCTGAAGTAAATCTACTGTGGCTGGCTGTGTGTCAGTTTTTAACATATAGAATATACAGAACATAATGTTTTTGTTATAGTTTTAAGGTTTTTGTCTCTATTTTAGTACTAAAGCAGTTTTAGACCAGATTTATATCAGGTTTTAAATAGGGCTGCCCCCGACTAAAGATATTCCTAGTCGACTAACACTCCTGCATTTTAGCGATTAGTCGAATAATCGTTCATTTATAATATTAATATAAAAACTTGCGTATATACAAGGAAAGGTATAGTCCAAGTTGAACACTTCCATATGACAGAAAATGCTAAAGCATTATATTAGCGCGTTCACAATGAAAATTTAGCGCTTAAAACAAAATAGTAAAGCATTAAGTTAACAGCGCAAATGTGTTTATATCCTGTGCTGTCCTCGCCCCAAGCTACTGTCTTTGCAAGGCTAGACTGCGAGATAACGGCGCTCCAATAAACAGACTTTGTTACTTTTTGCTGATTTATTAGAGAATGGCATTCAAGCATTGTTCTCTTCGACCAACCGTAAAACTGAAATAATACAAAATGTCATATTAGCTGGACATTAATACATAGCTCACGTAACATATGCTAATGATTGCTAATTTTGTGCTAACATATCATATAAGCATTTCAACTAACGTAAATCTCATAAAAAACAAACGTTTGTTACATCACAGTACTCATGGACAAATATAGTCCAAGGCAACAACATATTTTAAGGAACTTTAACTTTCAACATGAGCAAGTCGTAAACGTCAAGATGTTACGTTCGGCCATCTTGGGTTTTTACTTGGTTCACCCATTTACAACAATAGCACTGCGCAACCACACGAGGGCGCTGCAAGCCAAAGTACAAACCCGCACCACCCAAATACCACAATTGCATCATTTTTTCACGTGATTTATTTATTTATTTTTTGCGACTAACCAACTAATGAAAATGTATTCGACCAAGCCCTCTTCATATCGATTAACGTTTAGTCGACTATTTGGGGGCAGTCCTAGTTTTAAATTATATTAGCTGGACCCTAACCGGGTTTAGAACAGTTTTAGTTTGATCTTTAACAGGTTAAAGGTTGTTTTACTTAGACGTACAAGGTTAATAGTTTAGTTTGACTTTAACTGCCAGTAGTAGTTGTTTTTAAATAGGGTAAAATAAAATGGATTGGGAACAAATGGGCTTTCTGGTGCACAATGAAGGAGCTGCGCTTTCCAATTATATTTTTTAGTCTTAGTCTGAAAACCAAACAAATAAAGTACTACCACTTTAGAGATATTGATCAAAATTAACATGCAATGAAGTGTTTATTGATTAAAAAAAAATGGTTCCATTACGGGTCTCTGTCTTCTTTGTGCACTTTTACAACTAAAACCATTTCACAAAGTATGTCCATTGACACACTCATGTAAGATCTTTTGGTTCTAAACTCTTGATGCAAATATGATCCAAATGACCTTGCACTGTCTTATTGACAGCAGTGACACGGCAGAGCAGCTCTGAACAGGTGGCTGTGTTTGTTCAGTCAGTTGTTCTCAACAGCACAAACAGAACCGCCTTTAAAAATCACTCATGTTGACATACAGTACGGTTCATTCAGTCAGTGTCCGGGCTCATTTCCAGAAAATACAGCATCCACAGAACGAATAGCTTCCTTTTTAGGAATAGTGGTATATTGATGTGCATGACATGTAACCTCCCTGTTCACAAATCCAACCCCCAGACACTTTTAATTATTTTTTTTTTTTATACAGAGCAGTCCTTTGGTGTACACTGGACTGCTCCTAAAGTGAGAAAAGGCACAATCCCCATCTTATTTATTTACCAATATTGCTGCAATGTGATGTGTAGTTTTGTTTCCATAGTTGCTACTTTGGACTGCTACGATTCTGACTGTACAGTGATAAAAATGTTGACCTACCTATGATGTCAAAACCTCAACTATGTTTTTGTCTTTTGCATTTGACCGTGTGTACATGATTTGTAAGATGAATTCCTATTGATTTAAAATAAAACAATGGGACTTTTTGGAGATGTGTGCAATATACATGGTCAAGAGGTTTTTCCATACAGAGCCATTCAATATAAACGTGAAAAGTTAACAGGTACTAATTATGTTCAGTTAAAAAAATAATAAAAATGCCTAAAAAAGGTGATAATTATGTGTCCTTGTAAATAAAATCACATTCATTTGTGGCAAATAAATTTTAACAAGGTACATAATATTTCATTTAATAAAAATGTTAGAGCTAAAAGAGACTTTTGAATGCCTCTTTGAAAAGAACTGATCCACAAGGTCCGGCCCTTTAACGAGCCATAAATCCCATCTATATGTGTTTCTCTGGTCGACTTGCCGTTGTTGTTGCGTGTTTCGTAGAATGCCCATTCCATAAATCCTCTACCTACCCTCCTTTTTGCCTGAATGCAAGTCTAGTCTGGGGTAGCCACCTTCTTCAGCCCATCTGAGTTTGCAGGTATGTCACTGAAAAGTGAACAGAATCCCCAGTTTCTACACGTCTGAAGGAAAACAAAAAAAACCCTACCAAAAATGTTTTAAATTTTGGTTTATTTCCTTTTATGTTAAGTTTTTTTTTTCCAAAAAGTGTGAAAAAAATACTATTTCAAAACCTTTCTAAACAGGTTGGTCTGGTTGAGGTTGCGTCCCCAAGGTTTTACACTTTTACCCTGTAAAAACAAAATCCGTAGAACAATGTGATATCAGCACACGTTTCCCACAGAGCGGATTTTAATATTTTTGTCAACATGTAGTAAAACAGTTGATGCAGTGTGAAGGAAAGAAAACTGATAAGGCACTAATAACAACAGGCAACGTTTTCTAAATTTCCTGTTAATAAATAAATGTGTACAAACAAAGAAAACTGTTGCAGTGTCTGTGTCTTTAAAGCTGAATCATGATCAGATCTATTTCAAAGTCTATAGTCTGCGCTACTTCACTCCTTGTAGTGATCATCTCATTCTGGAAGGGCAGCCATCATTTAGATTCTTCAAACCTGAATAAATATCTGCAAAAAAGGTATAGATTATTAGACATACAGAACTTTTATTATATTAAAAGCATGAATTTCCTGATCAGACCAATGTGGTTTTGCATAAAGCCCTAGCAGGTAAGACCAGTTTTTTGATACAAAGGAAGGTGCACATCACTTCACAAAAAGAGGACTATGAGTCACTGTCACTGTGTTGCAGATGGCTGCCAGGCTACTCACTAAACACACTTCATCAGCATTCTGGAATGAGACTTGTAGTATAGGACATACCTCTCTTAGGACAGCCCAAAAGTCAGAGTCGTCCTGAACGACAAGGCGGAGCGCTGAAATGGGCTGCAGTGCTTGGACTATTGTTCCCTCAACCACTCCCTTCTCAAACTTGCCTAAAAAACACAAAGTAGTGCTGTTGAAATCAAGTCTTAGATGTAAGGGACATTGATAATGTTGTATACTTCTGGTACAGGGGACTTTCCACTAGTGTTGTCAAAAATATCGATATTTCGATAAATATCGATACTGAAATATCTCAAACGATACGATACTCATTTCCCGAAGTTTCGATACCGAGTATCGATATCGAGTATCGATATCGAGTTTTTTTTACTTGCACTATTGGTTTCTGAAAGTATGACAATCTGAGAGTCCTTTGAACAAGTGCACTAATCAGGGGTCTTCAAAAGGTGGACGCGATCTGGACCGCAAGACAGTATTCATAACTACAAGCGCATTGTGTAAAACATATTTTTGAACCTGCACTTCTAGGATGGCTACGTCAACACACGTCCTCAGGTTACTATGGTTACGGACAGAGCAGCTGGAAATTTCAACATGTTTAGCGTAGCCTGATAATGAGTTAGAAACAACTAAAATTTAAAAGCTTTGGCAAAACATAATGAAGATTCACTGACGTTATGGATGGGAGGGAACGTTTATTTTAATCAGAAAATAATTTGGCTTGAATTGATGATTTTGTATTTATAATGTTCTCACACATGAAGGAGTACTAGGCATAATATGCAGGATTCCAGGCTGTTGTCATTAAACCACCAGGTCCTGAGCTTTAGCTTTAGCTTCTTTTGATTTTGTTGTATTTTCCTTTTGTCTGTGAGCTGTGTTTGGTGAAAGTTAAACACTCAAACATCCTCCTCATGTAACCAAAGAATAAAATACAGAAAACAGTGGATTATCAACATTCATCTCCATATTGTTTAAGAGGCTGTAGGAGTGGAATAAATGAGACTTTACTTTAAAGAATTATATTTAAACACATATCCTTTTATTAAAAATTTCCGGACCCCTCACGGTGAGGAAAGTTAACTAAGGTCTAACCGGACCGTGGCTGATTTTATATTTATCTTTAAATAAAAAAAATTAAAATAATAATATTGTGACAGTTGTTTTCCCTTCGGTATCGAAAATGGTATCGAATATCGATATTTTGAAGGTATCGTATCGAAGTTAGAAATTCCAGTATTGTGACAAGATACTTTCCACCTTATCTGATGTAACCCAAATTTCTCAGAGACAAAGTATCTCTTATCAATGTTTATCTTACCCAGAGTCAGCACAAAAAAGTTAAAAGTACATTATTCAATATCTCAAATATACACCTGGTACAATCATGAATGCCCTTGGGTTACTGTGTCACTTTTAAGAAAACAATCATTCAGATGTTGAGGGCGTTGTTACTTTTATGGCCATAGTTGTAAGTTTTATCTACTGACCGAAGACTAGGATCAAACACTAAAATGTGACAAAAAAATAATTATTAAATGGTACAGATAAGGAAAATGGCCAGTTACTCTTCAAAAGGAACAAAATTACAACAATAATACGTTTTTTTTTTTTTTGTTTTTTAAAAGGGAACACTGTTAAAGCCTGATTTTGTTTTGTAAAGTTACCTATAACAATGAAGCCACCACTGGATGTTGTGTACTCTGTTTGGTTGGATTTTCCTAGTGTCAACACCTGCGGAAATAAGGTAACATTTAGCATTGAGCAATATTTTCACACAGTCAAACAAACGGCTTTGAAACTGTACATTTGCAGTTATCAAATACAATATTTGCAGAGTTTCAAAATCCATCTGCATTTATTAATGTCTGTTTTGTGGCTTTGGTGATGTGTATGCTAACCTGGTGAAGGAGATCTGAGTAAAAAGTTTGCACCCTTCTATAAACCATTTTAATACCAGTTACAGGCCAAGTGAAACCACTTAAAACCTACCCAAATCCATATACAACCAGTCTGGGGCCAACCAGTTATGGTCCAGGTTAAGGCAGTTTAAACCTGTCTAAATCCAGTTTTAGGCTGGTTAAAAGCCAACAGACACAAATGTTGTTAAGCCACACAAACAACTCAAACAACAGACAAAACACTTATGTACAAGTTAAACTATTTTAAACCAGTCCAAATCCAGTTCTAGCAAGGTAAAATCCATTTTAAAATAAATGGGTCTAAGCCTGTGTTAAACTACTAAAAATCTATTAAAATCTGAATCTGCACCAATAAATAATAGGTTTAGAGCCACTCTAAACCAGTTACAGTCCAGGTTAAACCACTTAAACCCCCCTGAATCTATTTATAACAAGTTTAAAGCCATTTAACCCAAGTTGAACCAAGTTCATTTAGATAATGAGGAGGCACAGGTCCCCCTTGACTTGAGTCTAACACTGTGCCCTCCATGAGGTCCAACATGTTATTTAGCATTACAGCATAGCATCCAGAGACTAGCTGCTGTAGCTCAAATGCTTGTATAAATAAAGCAGCTACATATTGAGCCACTTACTAACGTACTCTACTCACTCACTAACAGTTAGTTGGTTGCCATTTGTGCAATACTTCCAACACATGCAATTTCACTATTATTCGCCTCTTTTTATTTTATTACATGTAATGTTTTCATTGTATCTTTTGCTTAAAATATATCTTTTCAAAATCATTGCGATGGTTCTGGATTATGTGAGTGAGGGTCTACCACACAATGCATATAATAAAGAAAAAAACCTGAGTCCCGTTTGTACAAAAGTGACCAACACTAAAGGGACCTTACTGTTTCAGAGACATGTTTTTTCTTCCA
This sequence comes from Perccottus glenii, assembly GCA_024416835.2. Classification (NCBI taxonomy): domain Eukaryota; kingdom Metazoa; phylum Chordata; class Actinopteri; order Gobiiformes; family Odontobutidae; genus Perccottus; species Perccottus glenii. Next base: position 6,808,599 of record CM044554.2, read on the forward strand.
AACTTGCCATCTTAAAATGTCTCTACTTATAAATTAAGATTATGTCAATGCTGGTGGAGTTGCACAGAGGACCCTGTGCCCCGTCTTCATAAATATTCTAAGATTGCACATTCTTACGCTATACATACACTACATTTTACACATTCTTTGTCTTTTCAGAATTAAGTTTGTAACTTCTGTTTTTAGTAAACACAGAAATCTGTTTTTATTTGGTTGTAATTGTTACCAAGTCAACAGCCTGCTGTTGGCCTTTGTTATGCAATGTGACTCATTTCCCTATTATCTTGCACGCTGTTTTATTATGTCAGTCTAACTTTACTCAAAGGTCGACTGTCACGCTCACACGTGTGCACACACTTGCAGCGTTGTGCCGGCTGCCGCCTCAACACCTGAGATGAAAACCAAGAGCAGAGTGGCCATAATAGAACCGGAGGAACACACACAGGGTTTGTTACTCACAGTCGGTCGCACTTCCACTGTGGTATTGTAGAATTTATCTGAGCTTGTCTCTATATTTCCACTGCGGAACAGGTACCTGCCAATCAGAAAGGAGGAAGACATGTCATAAACAACAGCGCAGAATGCACAGAATTTTATTTACAGCTTGGAAAATACCGTGTGATTATGTTCACCATAACAAACTTTTACATGGAGATACACCTGAATAGAAAGTGAACCAGCCTCATGATACCGAAATAGTTAAATCACTAATCCCCCAATCCAATTTACCATTTTATATGCAACACACCTGATACTTTCAAAAAGCTAAGGAAGTTGTGAGATTTCTCTTGTCAATGAGTTTTGGCAGCACTGAGTTCCACAGAAAGTATAAGCTACCATTTACTGATGGAAATGGAGGAAGAGACAGTCCAGACCTATTCTAAAAGTGAATTAACATTCAATCATTACAGAAATGTAAACATCTTCCTGGTGAGAAGCACAGGTTAGTGGAGCTGACTTGCATTAAGAATGCAATTTAAGAGGGGTTCTACTGTTGGGCTTCAGCTAGCAACACTAACACAGACTAATGTTTTTTTATAGTCTTGATTTACCTTCTACAACCCCTGTCAAATTGTGCAGTTTTGGCAGTCACACAAAATGACAACATTTCACACAACCTGGCTACAACCAGCAGTCTGCTGCTTGTCACACTGAGGGGCTGTCCACACGGAGACAAAAATCACTGTATCCATATACATTTTGTATCGTATTGGCTGCAGAAGCTACTAAGCCTACTAGCTTTATTACAGCAAAATCTATTGCTTCTATGCAGTTGTGGTGAGCAACAAGCGATAATGGACAACACCATACGCCACATGCTCTTAGATCCACCGCGAAAGAGAACCAGGAGAGCAACCTGGAGAAAATGAATGGAGAGAGAATTTCCGCATGTCCAAAGCACTCAGAACTCAGTCCGTATATTGAAGAGCAAACAACAAACATGAGGGCACCAATTACTACACTCTAAATATATGACTGCAACAATTTGAGAACTTGTTTTTATTAGAAAATAAATATTTAGGTCTTCGTCTTCTTCTGCAGCACGCAAGGTTATAGTCTTCTTCTTCGTGTATAGTGTATATCTGTGGCAGAATTACAGCGCCCCATACTGGTCGGGCATATATACTACATCGTTTTCAGCCGGTCGTGTGTACGCAGATATTTTCTTGAGACGACGCCGTCTCAAGATCGGATAGGGGATGCACTGGCTTCGTGTGGACATAGCCTGAGAGACACTGATAAGAGAAACCCAGAGATTTGTAGCCAATGATTTAACTATGAGCAACAACAGGCAGCATCACCTTGAGAAAACAAAAGGGAAATAAAGTGCACAGTATAAAGTATTTGCAAAACAACACTAGGAAAAGCATTTGCATAGGTTTGTTTACATAGCCTTCTAGGTAACTGCTATGAAAGGGTTTGACACGCCTTTTTTTAACCACACGTCATGGCAGGATTTTATAGAATTGTATATATTTAACATATTTAACATAAGTTACAAGACAGATGCCTCTTGTGAAGCCGTCCATTTCCTAAAGAACGTTCTAGTGATTTAAATCATGTCTAAACATTGCATTTGAAGTTTCAGAGGTTTGTATTATATACTAATACATATACATATTAACCTTACACTCCGATTATTGTATTTATCCTGTTAAACTGTAAAATGAGCCTCTGAAGCAAACAGGAGACACATTCACCACAGTAACAGCCACCTACAGGAAGCACGCCCCTACCAGAACCTCAGGGAAGTCCAATTGTCCGCTTTTAAAAACTAGCGTGAAACCAAAGGTTACTGAACCTAAAGAAAAGGTCTCAGTTTTCAAGGTGAAGACGTTTTGTCTCTAATTCCAAGAGACTTTATTAATTCTGAGATCAACTGGTAAGAGCTGAGCGGAGGGGTTTGATCTGAAACTAAACCTGATGGACCAGGCTGTTCTGGTCTCAGTCATTAGCTATGAAAGGACAGTGCGACTCCTGATGTGAGAGTCGTTAGCGGATGTATCAGCACAGAAGAGCCAATCCTGGCGGACCCGAGTCTGCAGTCCACCTCAAAGAGAAAGGGCATTCCTTTGAGGACAGCAATGTCCGAATTTTGGCCAGAGAGGCCAGATGGTTTCAAATTGAAAAGCCCTCTTTGAACAGAGGAGGTGGCCTCAGATTCGTGCAGCCTTGTATTTACAACAGTGTTCTGAAACATAAACAGTCACCTGAGCCTTAGTGCACTCTATAGCAATAACGCCATTTTGTATTGTGTCCGAAAGTCTAGTGACTGAAATGTAGTGCACTCAATGCTTTCTTACCAGTTGAACATTAGTCATTGAAATAGTCTCTTGGAATTAGAGACAACAAATCATCTTCACCTTGAAAACTGAGTCCAGATGCTTTTGCTGAGAACCTTACGGAACCTAAGGAAAACTGTGCAATTCTTTGAGAGTTCTTATTGTGGACTTTTAGGTGTAGTTCACCTTTTCAGTGCTGAACCTTTACTGCACTGCCCTTTACCAAATAATCCAAATTTGCTACATACTTCTAAATCTAGCACTTGAAACTTTTCAGAATGTCCGTCTCAATATTGCACACATTTAATGGTAACCAAAAAGACAACTGGATAAACCACAACCTGTTGTTGAAACCTGGCACAAAAGAAAAGGGTGTAGCATTTTGAGGAAATGTTAAGAGGGGTGTGTTTGTAGCTTTTCCACTAAACCAAATACAGCAGGTTTAACAGTCATCATGGGTCAAGATGTGTTGTTAAGAAAGAGGTGTGGCAAAGATCGAGCAATTACTTTAGTGACCTTGTAATGTGGATGGGCTGGTTGAAGTTGAAGAGGATATAGTCTCCTTTAATGGGTGTTAATGCCCAAAAGAAATCCTCTCCTCTGTAGGCTCTGTCCAGACTGTGTTGCTGGTAATGTTTCAGGCTGGTGTCGAGCTGTGCAGGAGGGTTACTGTGGGCCCGGAACAGCTTCTGTGTCCCAAAGTCCTTATCCTGCCAAAGACAATAATTTTTGACAACAAGACAAACAAAGACTTGAGCAGTCATATATCAATGGGAAAAGGTGATGGACGCAGACATTTTAGTCATTTAGCAGACGCTTTTATCCAAAGCAACTTACATGAAAATTCCATTCAACAGTGTTACACTTACATTTTACTCGACACTTTGTTATAATAATATTTATTATCATAATTGTTTATATTGTTTATAGTTACTGGGTGCTCATAGTTCTCTACAGGTCATGTCAAATCATGTCATGTCCTCCATGTTAGTCCAAGCATGGAGTAGACATAACTAGAGACATGGCTTGCCAAGGGACTTCTGCACCTGGAGCTGGGGCCTTGGAGGAGGGTGTATGCAAGATACACCTCCCTCTAACAGCCCCCACTGCATTGATATAATTTAAAAGCTACTTGCATTAAGGTTACATTCACCAGTGTTACAGCTGGAACACCACTGGAGGCAAGGGGGGTTAAGTGTCTTGCCCAAGGACACAACGACAGTTTGAACTGTGGGGAGAGCGGAAATCAAACCGCCTACCTTCCGGTTGAAGGACAACTGCTCTACCACTGAGCCCCCAGACACCCTCTTGTTCAACGTTAGACTCAAGACATTTCATTAAGGCTATTGTTCACTTCAGTTGTTGATGCTAAAAAGTGTGGGCCAGACAGATGGTCTGCGGTGATTGGTTGTTATAAAGCAATAAAGTTTAAACCAACTTAGGGGCTGTCTACACGGAGACACAAATCACTGTATCCATATACATTTTGTATCGTATTGGCCTTTCGTCCACACGGATCCGGTGTTTTGGGAGACTGTATCCGCTATTTTTTGAAACAGGGTTCTAAAGTGGATAAATCTTTCGACAACACCTTGGTGACACCCTTGCGGTGTCGTGTGTACAGCCAATCCGTATATTTTGTGAAAACGATGATGTCATCGCATCACGTGTCGGCCTCGTCACACGTAACAGCAACAACAATAATGGCGGACTACATGATTGAGTTCGTGCTGCAGAAGCTACTAAGCCTACTAGCTTTATTACAGCAAAATCTATTGCTTCTATGCAGTTGTGGTGAGCAACAAGCGATAATGGACAGCACCATACGCCACATGCTCTTAGATCCACCGCGAAAGAGAACCAGGAGAGCAACCAGGAGAAAATGAATGGAGAGAGAATTTCCGCATGTCCAAAGCACTCAGAACTCAGTCCGTATATTGAAGAGCAAACAACAAACATGAGGGCACCAATTACTACACTCTAAATATATGACTGCAACAATTTGAGAACTTGTTTTTATTAGAAAATAAATATTTAGGTCTTCGTCTTCTTCTGCAGCGCGCAAGGTTATGCGCATGCTCAAAGTCTTCTTCTTCGTGTATAGTGTATATCTGTGGCAGAATTACAGCGCCCCATACTGGTCGGGCATATATACTACATCGTTTTCAGCCGGCCGTGTGTACGCAGATATTTTCTTGAGACGACGCCGTCTCAAGATCGGATAGGGGATGCACTGGCTTCGTGTGGACATAGCCTTAGTCTAGAGCAGGCGGAGAGGGTCTAAGAGCTGTCACATTATCAGATGCTCTATATGTTATTGTTGATACTACTAACTTAGTTTGACAATTTCTTAGCTAAAGAATGCCTCAAACCTTGTTGTTGTGTTGTTCTTGCCTAAAGATACTACAAAAGCTTACGTCTTTTAGTTTTTCATTTTAACTTTTCGACAGATTCAGAACCAAACAAAGCCTTGTACTTTTTTCTGATTATATCAGACTGTTGTTCTGGAATTACTCCAAAATACATATTAGTTGGTTCAGTTTTAACATTTCAACATCATTTCTTGAGCAGAGACACAAAGCTGTTTTAAAAACAATGATGGTTTTCCATGCCTTATTCACTGAACATTGTCTCGGCTAACGCAGCATTTCCTCTGTGTTTTAATATTTAATAAATGTATAGATAAAGGGTATATCAGTAAAAAAAAAAAACACATCTTAAAACTTACAAGTAGTACTTAAGTTCGCTGCAGTAACGTTGTTTCAACCAAGCACCTTGTAGACCCACCTTAAGGTTCTGCACCTTCCCTGGAAGCGAGGAGTGGAGGCCCACGTGTTGGAAGAGAGATGGCTTGTAACTCTGCTTCAACTGAGCTTTCTGTTCATTGCAATGTTTCTAAAAAAAGAATGTGGAAAATGTCTTTTGATTTACCATAAAATAGGAATATACAGTGGCTCATGCAGGTTAAACAAATTACACTAAAATTTAGGAATTGATAAATGTTGGATGTTTTGAACCAAATGTAATTTACCACGTCCTTCTCCGGGTTGCACAACTTCACCCACAGAATGTGATCCAACAGCCAGTCAATAGGCTTGTCTTTGTGGAACATCAAGAAGAACTCTACAATCATCGGGAGGTCACGAGTCCGGAACATCTTCCCTGTAGAGCACACGTACTTTAGAATGTTGTATTTGGACATGCTTATCTCTTCACAGACACAAACGGCTTCACCTATGAACCCGAGCTTGGAGAACTCCAGGTAGAGCCATGGCTTAGAGGCCTCCTGAACAGTATAGCTTTTCATGGCATCGTAGTAGTCCGTTTTGGCAATAATGTCATCTTCCAACTGGGAATACACATGGCATAAAAGCTTAAAAATCAAGACTGGAAACTCACTCATGCTTGTTTGTATTTAATTACTAATTATGAAAAATAATAACTTAATAAAAAATTAGACTAATGTCTAAATTAGACTAATGTCTAATTTTTCTGCAAGTTTGTCAAGTCATTGCCAATTCCAGCCAGATCTCTAGCAGACTAAAGGCTGGGCATCATCTGTCTTTAATTAGCCTATATCATTTCTACAGTTGTCCCACATTTATAATATTTTCCTTTCACCTTTAACCTACTTGAACATAATAGGTGCCTTTATCTTGAGCATACAACATGAGGAAGCTGAAGTCCAGGTTCTGCTTTGTCCGCCATCTAAAACATACAATTATTAAAGTAGACATGACAGTTGGGTTCAAAACAAAAAACAAAAATAAAATAGGGTTATCATTTTTGATGTACTTGACTCGATCTTTGGAATCTCCAAAGGTCTCTTTGAGAGTGGTGAAGCTGGGGTAGTAGTACTGAGATGGGGAGACCACCTCCAGCAGCCCGCTCTCCACCTCCTTTGGAAAGCTATAAACACAAGTTACACTCAACTGAGCCAATAGTTCTAATTCTAAACCTTGTTAAGGTAAGACACATATATATATATATATATATATTACTTAATGTGTGTTTTACTTTTTCAATGACTCAGAATAAAGAAACGTCAATGCAGCACTGGATGAGAGATGCAAGGGTCTGGCTCACACACAAACGCACACTTATGGTGAAGACGTTTCGTCTCTAATTCCAAAGAGTTCAATTCTGAGATTAACTGATTTGAGAGCTGAGCTTATATCTCTAGAGGGAGGAGTTTCCCCTGAAACCAAACCTGGTGGAACCAAACATTTCAAGGGCATTTCCTCTTCTGCATGAGGCAACATGACCTCTTCAAGTATTTTGACATATGCAAACTGATCCATGGTATGCAATAAATAGGCCCAACACCATAGTGTTGCAAAGTGAGGAACATGCCCACATCATGATATTTGTGTACTGTGTCTTAAAAACGGTCTGTGGCACTTGAACAATTTTACTCATCAGTCCACAAAAATGTTCCTCCATTTCTATTTAGACCAGTTGATGTGTTCTTTGGCAAATTGTAATCTCTTCTGCACATGACTTTTTTTTTTTTTTTTTTTTTTTAAACAGAGGGACTTTGCGGGGGATTCTTGAAAATAGATAGCTTCACACAGGCCAATGATCATCCTGGAGCTGATCATTGGCCGAGCCTTTGCCATTCTGGTTATTCTTCAATACATTTTGATGGTTGTCTTCCATTTTCTTCCATGCGTTTCTGGTTTTGCTCTCCATTTTAAGTTATTGGAGATCATTTTAGCTGAACAGCCTATACTTTTTTGCACCTCTTTATAGATTTGGCTCTTCTCCAATCAACTTTTTAATCAAAGTACGCTGTTCTTCTGAACAATGTCTTAAACAACCCATTTTCCTAAGGTTTTCAAAAGCATGTTCAACAAGTGCTGCTGGCTTCATCCTTAAATTAGGGGCCACCTGATTCACACTTGTTTTTTCACAAAATTTATGACCCTTTCAACTAATTGCCCAATTGCACAAACTTAAGAGCGTGCATTTCATGAATGCTGGGTCTCGTTTGTTTTCTGAGAATCTACTGCACCTACTGGTAACTTGTTTGCCACTTAGCAATACTAATAATATAATATACTAAAAACCTGGGTTATTCCGGTTAGTCACATTGTACTGCTATTATTTTGAACAATACTGTATGTACAGAATCATGGGAATAGTCCTGCTAACACACCATCTTAGTGAAGAAACAAATACATGCTGTGACACTATATTAGTTGGCTTTTTGTTTATGGGACAAGAGCTACAGAGCAGGCTGCCAAACCTTGTTCACTTTCACTCACTTACTGACCGCGAGAGTAAAGACTGATGTCCTGCTCACACACAGTGTTTCTGTGAAAAGACAAGAACCTGCTTGTGAACTCATACTTAGTCAAACTTCTCCCAGAAAAGAAATTTGCCACAGGAGCTGCTGCTCCTAATTTTGGCAACTGGCCATTTGACTACTGTGGAGCCTGATCAACAAGTCTATTAAACTGTTGCCGCTGCCAAAAGCACCTATCTTACATTCCATTCATGACAACTGCCTGACATAATGATTTTATTTCTGATCACTTACTTTGTGCACACAGTCTCTGCCACACTAGTAACATATTGGAAGTCAGTCTTAAAAAAAAAAAAAAAAAATACAGGTACAAGTTAGTGATAAACAGATAGAGCCATTTCATACAATTATCAGCCTGGGTAACGTTGGGTAACAGCAGATATTGTAAGGCTGGTTTGTGAGTTTGAGTAACCTCAGCAACAAAGACAATGATGAGCAGATCTTGGCGTTGGGAGTGGGTCAGATCGAAGAGAAGAGAGCCCAGCGTGTTGACCAGGTAACTCTGCTTCTCACGCTTCACTGTGGGAATGCCCAGCACCATGGACACTGTGGGACACAGAAACATAAATCTGAGCCAACTCTAAACTACAGAATAATGCTACATATAAACCAAGAAGTCTGTTAAAAGGAAATAAATATGCATAAAAATAAAAACCATTAAGCACTGGTCACCAGCTGTACTTCACTTTATTTATTAGATTGTGTGCAAGAAATGATATCAATCAATCAATATTTATTTATATAGCGCCTTCCAACATCCACAAATTGAACCAAGGTGCTTAACAATTTTAATAATAAACATAATTACAAATAGATTTAAAAACACATTTACACAATAAAACAGAGCAGTGTCGCAGAGCCACTAAGTGCAAAAAGCCATTTTAAATAGTTTAGGAGTTAGGATCGACCACTGTTTGAGCCGGGACCGGGGCACCTTCAGCAGATGTTGCCCAGCAGAATGTAGAGCTCTGCTGGGTTGGCGAGGGGTCAGAATCTCACACAAATAAGAAGGTGCAAGGCCCGTGAGTGCATTAAAAAACAAACATTAAGATTTTAAAATAGATTTTGAACTGGACAGGGAGCCAGTGTAGGGAGTACAGGACAGGTGGGATGTGCTCATGTTTATGACTGTTAGTTAGCAGTCGGGCAGCAGCGTTTTGCACAAGCTGCAAATGGTGAAGTCCAGTTTGGTGATCTCCCTCATAGAGCGCATTGCAGTAGTCTATGCGGGATGTAATAAAAGCATGGATGGCTTTCTCCAGGTCAGCACGACTTAAGAAGGGTTGAAGCTGAAAAAAGCTTGCCCTAACCACAGAATATTAAATTATTTGTTAAATTTTAGACTGCTGTCTAAAATTACAAATTACTATTTCCTCCTTTACAAAGCAGTTACAGGCACTAAAATCTGGCGTTATTATTTTTGATATCACTGAAGTGGGTTTTATTCCAGTAGGCTCTCTCTCAGCCATAGGAGTGGCAACAGTGATGGGTTTCCCGAGAACAAGCCGGTTCCAAGAGCCGCTCTTGTAAGTGAACGATGGGAGCCGGCTCATTTGATTTTATTAATTTTTGTTAAGTAATACAAGCTTGACTGATATGATCGCTACAGGTGCTTCCCATAGATAGTATAATTATGGATGATATCCGCCCATTGGTCCCCTATTCACCAATATTGTCATTACGAATGGGCAATAAAATGGCCGTTACATCCGGGCTTTTCGGGTTTTACTCCATAGTAAAACAATAGTTTTTAGATAGCATAAACCTACGTAATTTTCAAAAATTCACCCCCCCCAGAGTTGTCACGTAGTAAAAACTTATTTTTATTCATTTAACGCAATATTTAGGGCATTCAAGTTCTTTGACAGAATAGATTTAAAAAAAATGTATTAACAATTGTTACTTTCCCTGGTTATTAGTTACTTTTATGGTAATGACACAACACATTTACTCCCTCAGTTACTATTTGAGAGAAGTAACTAGTAACTATAATCACTTAACGGTAAGTAACGGACCCAACACTGATTGTCACAGGTCACATCACTTTGGAAATAATCTGGAGATTACAAATCTATACTTCATACTACCTTTTAGAGCAGGTACACATCTACACACGTGGACAAAAATGTTGGTACCCTTCGGTCAATGAAAGAAAAACTCACAATGGTCACAGAAAAAACTTTATTCTGACAAAAGTAATAATAAATAAAAATTCTATGAATGTTAACCAATGAAAGTCAGACATTGCTTTTTAACCATGCTTCAACGGAATTATTTAAAAAAAATAAACTCATGGAACAGGCCTGGACAAAATTGATGGTACCCCTAGAAAAGACTGTAAATAATGTGACCAAATGGACATGTTAATTCAAGGTGTGTGCACTAATTAGCATCACAGGTGTATACAATCTTGTAATCAGTCAGTGGGCCTATTTATAGGGCTTCAGGTAGTCACTGTGTTGTCTGGTGACATGGTGTGTACCACACTCAACATGGACCAGAGGAAGCGAAGGAAAGAGTTGTCGCAGGAGAATAGAAAGAAAATTATAGACAAGCATGATAAAGGTAAAGGCTATAAGACCATCTCCAACCAGCTAGATGTTCCTGTGACTACAGTTGCACATATTATTCAGAAATTTAAGATCCATGGGACTGTAGCCAACCTCCTGGGCGTGGCAGGAGGAAAATTGATGACAAATCAAAGAGACGGATAATCCGAATGGTAACAAAAGAGCCCAGAAAGACTTCTAAAGAGATCCAAGGTGAACTCCATGCTCAAGGAACATCAGTGTCAGATCGCACCATGCGTCGTTGTTTGAGCCAAAGTGGACATGGGAGACGACCAAGGAGGACACCATTGTTGAAAACAAATTATAAAAAAGCTAGACTGGAATATGCCAAACTACATGTTGACAAGCCACAAAGCTTCTGGGAGAATGTCCTATGGACAGATGAGACAAAAATGGAACTTTTTGCCAAGGCACATCAACTCTTTGTTCACAGACGGAAAAATGAAGCATATCAAGAAAAGAACACTGTCCCTACTGTCAAACATGGAGGAGGCTCTGTTATGTTCTGGGGCTGCTTTGATGCATCTGGCACAGGGTGTCTTGAATCTGTGCAGGGTACAATGAAATCTGAAGACTATCAAGGGATTCTAGAGAGAAATGTGCTGGCCAGTGTCAGACAGCTTGGTCTCAGTCGCAGGTCATGGGTCTTGCAACAGGACAATGACCCAAAACACAGCAAAAAACACCCAAGAATGGTTAAGAGGAAAACATTGGACTATTCTAAAGTGACCTTCTATGAGCCCTGACCTCAATCCTATTGAGCATCTTTGGAAGGAGCTGAAACATGCCGTCTGGAAAAGACACCCTTCAAACCGGAAACAACTGGAGCAGTTTGCTCATGAGGAGTGGGCCAAAATACCTGCTGAGAGGTGCAGAAGTCTCATTGACAGTTACAGGAATCGTCTGATTGCACTGATAGCCTCAAAAGGTTGTGCAACAAAATATTAAGTTAGGGGTACCATCAATTTTGTCTTGGCCTGTTCCATGAGTTTATTTTTTTAAATAATTCCGTTGAAGCATGGTTGAAAAGCAATGTCTGACTTTTATTGGTTAACATTCATAGAATTTTTATTTATCATTACTTTTGTCAGAATAAAGTTTTTTCTGTGACCATTGTGAGTTTTTCTTTCATTGACCGAAGGGTACCAACAATTTTGTCCACGTCTGTATGGTAACCCTGCAGGGACACTTTGTCTATCAACAAAGATTTTCTTTAATGTTTTCTATAATATATGGTTTTCTATAATATATGGTTTTCTATAACGCTTTTTTAATTAAGAAAAGATAAAAAATTACAGAAAACAAAACGCACAAACAGAACATAATGAACAAATAAACAGTCCAGCTGTCCTCTCTTGGAGTCTAAGGTGGAGGTCAGGTACTCCATCTGGAACAGCTCCAGGACAAGTCTGTGCCAGTTTGATGAAGGGTGGTCTAATCCAGGACAGAAAAAGATTTCCCCACGCAGCATATGTGAGGATGGCATACAGTCTATCAGAACCTGGACCAATGTTACCGTCTCTGTAGCCAAAGAGCAGAGACACAGGATCTAGATACTCCAAATATTCTCATTGTGCCTTCTATAATGTCTTTCCAATTAAACTGAATTTTAAGACATGACCAAACACAGTGCATAAAAGTCCCTTCCACTGACTTACATTTCAGACACATAGGTGACATTTGAGGGTTACTTTTGTTTCTTTGAATTGGGGAAATATGTACTATGTACTACTATATGTGTAATGTGGCGTCAGAAGTAAGCATTCTTAAATATGAAGTCTTTGACTTGAAGGTGTCTAAAGAAATGGCTGTTGGTTTTGAGTTAAGTTTTTTCAGGAGGTGGAGCAAAGGCACTCAAATTAAAGTAACTCTAGATGTATTTGGCTAGACATCCAACACTCAGGGACAGTACTATACGCAGAATACACAACTTCTGGACCTGCACAATTTAAAATACAGAATTAATAAGAGTAAGAAGCATTGTGTGAAGGCTGCATGTTCAGTCCAATATTGTGCAACCTAAGCCATTTGTTTATTAATGGAAACAGGTAAGTTTCTAATGTCAAAAGAGGTCTAAAAGGTCACCAAAAGTGTGCCATACCACTTTGGAGACACTTTGGCTTTTTTGGTTTGTGTAACCCTACCACACCATTGTTTAGAGCTTAGATTTAGAAGGGTGTGGATGTATAAGGAGGGAGGGATGGTTTCAGACTGGGCACTGGAACACCTCAAGATGAGTGAAACTCACTGCATTCATAGAGTTAGTCCAGTTACAACTTAACCTGTTGGCACATTTTACCCCATTAACAACGTGAGAAAAGAACAGATTAGTTCAAGTGACTAGTTTTGGAAGGGATGACAACTGTGCTATTAACATAGAAGTAAGAATTAAATTTACAACATAAATTACACCTTATGTCAAACACATAAAAAACTAAAGTGAAAAACATTATAAGAAAAAAGAAAAGTATTGAACTCAAAGCTTAGCTGTAATGTTGCATCCCTAATGTGATTAAGTGTATTTGTGTAAACCACATATTTGTGAGTGCAGTACCTCCGCGTCGTCCTTTTCCAACAACCACATTGGGCACAAGGCTGTGGGGGTGCTGTCTGAGGTGGGGCATATAGACGTGAAGGTTGGGCTTGTTGAAGTTCTGATGGAGTACATCACTCTCTTTCTGGTGTACAGGGTCTATTAAAAAAACAGTTAAATTAAACTGTTGTTTTTTTTTTCTTGATGATTCTTGTAATTATTGTTCCATCACATACCTGCTGAAGTGGGGGTTGTGGTGTTGCTGCTCGGCTGAGTGGTAGCTGGGGACAGGTACTTCAGCTGCTCCAGGATGTTGCTGAGCTCTCTGCTAACCTGACTGCCCAGCTCCTCTGCTGCCAGAAGACGCTGATGAAGACTCTGCACATTTGGCAGCTCCAATGATGACTCTTGTGGATAATTAAATACAAAGCACAAATGTAACCATGTATTGGGCTACTCAACACTGGATATACAGTGGAATGATTCTTTACGGTATATGAATGTAATCATTATCTTATATGTGAGGAGGAAAATGCAGCGGTTTCACTCATCCCAATAATAAACTCCAGGGAGTCATTTTAACACACTAAAGAAACCCTGACATCTTCCACTTTCCTTTTCCATAAAATTACTATGGAGTAAATATGAGTAATATTTGCCACTGGGTAATTTTTTCCACTTTGAGAAACTGTGCAAAAAAGATAATTTAGTTGTATAGGCACCATATCCTCTCAATGTATACAATAACAATTTGTATGGATGGACACTACGTACGGGTAAAAAATGACCCCCTGGAACTTCTGGGGGCCTGTTGGAATGTTGTTGAATACTTTACTTTCTAAATTATTTGGACACATTAACATGTGATGTGAAGAGGCAAAGCAATTTTATTTATACAGCACAATTCATACACTGGGTCATTCAAAAGTGCTTTACAGAAATAAAAGACAAGAATATTAGAAAAAAAGTAAAATATAAAATAAAACAATTAAAAGACAAAGAAATCAGCTCAAAAACACTTTCAGTTGTCTTTACTGAATGTAGACGGAGCTAAAGAGGAAGGTTTTTAACTTCCTCTTGAACATTGTTAAAGTTGAGGCGTGTTTTACTTCAACCTTCTGGGAGGTTGTTCCAGATTTTTGCTGCATGAAAGCACAGGCAGAAGGCCTATCCCAGATGTTCTCAGAGTCCGAGGAGGTTCATAAGCAACTAGCATGTCAGAAATATATTCTGGTGCTAAATCATTAAGAGACTTGTAAAAGTTCATTCTCTGAGCAACAGGAAGCCAGTGCAGAGATTTTAAAACTGGCGTGATGTGGTTGTACTTCATGGTTTTGGCTAGAACCTGAGCAGCCGCGTTCTGAATAAGCTGCAGCTGTCTTGACCCTCGTTTTGAGAGACCAGTGAGCAGGCCGTTACAGTAATCTAACCTGCCGGAGATAAAAGCATGGATAAGTCTTATTATTACTTGTAGTACATTATCTGTTTGACTTTGGAAATGTTTTTAAGATAATAAAATGCTGATCATGTAATTGACTTAATGTGAAAATTCAAGTCTGAGTCCAGTGTTGTGCCTGAACGCGTTCATTGAACGATAGTTCATGAACTCGTTCATATTTTGGGTGAACGTGAACTGAACGGGCTGTATTACTGCCTGATGAACGTTACTGTGAACTCGTTCATTCTGGTGTCTGTGAACGGCACGCTCACGCCAGATTTCTATAGAGCCTTCCAGGCGAAAACCCGGCTAAAACACACCGCAAACCAGCCGGAAACGGGTCTTAATATGTAGCGGAAAAACACCAAAAGCTGGCAACACCAGCCACCTGTGTCGCACCGCCCTCACGCATGCGCGTGACGCGTCATCAAAAAAAAAAAAAAAGAAAAAAAGCATTGAGGCGACAGCAGCATGTAGTAAGGCGTATGATCATTTAAATTCATTCATGTAACTTGTTTGTTGAACCTGCCTGGTCTATTTTCCCAGGATTCCAATATTCTGTTTTAGCATGTGGACAATGGAAAATTATTAAAATTGAAAAACGTTTTCACCTTAATGATTACTGTCCTGTTTTTCTTTGAATAATTCCTCATTAAAAAAGACCATTCAAGCAGCACGTTTTTCCTCATGTTCTTGATAATGTACTGTAGGGTTGAAAGCTGCAGCTGCTACTAGTGTGGAGTGAATGGACAGCAACAAAGCATTAAAGCAACAATGTCCCCTCAATGCTAATGTAAACCCTGGTTGGATAAGGATTGAAAATTGGATATGAAAATGAAATCTGACGCATAGCTTCATTGTTAAAACTGATAAAATAATTGCTGTCTGTGATTCTACTGTATATGGGCTGTGGCAATAATTTTGAAAAATAATAGCTCACAGCAACATATGGAAAAAAAGAACTATGAACTAGTTCATTTTTGGAACTGTGAACTTAGTTCAAAATTTTGAAGTTTGAACTGAACTGAACTAGTTCATTTTAAAATTTGTGAACTGAACTTTGAACTAGTTCTTGTAGAAAGTGAACTTTCCCAACACTGTCTGAGTCTATGATTTCTAACCTGTTTTTTAGATTTTAGAGAAAGAGACTAGAGGTGACTGCTGACACTTTCTTTGTTTCTGTGGCCCAAAGATGTTTAGTTCAGTCTTGTCTCTGTTCAATTGGCGAAAATTATTTTGCATCCACACATTAATCTGTTCGATGCAGTGACACAGTGAATGGACTGGTCCATTGGCCCAGAGAAGGGACACCAAATGAGTTTGTTTTGAATATAAAGCCTTGGTTTATTGGTTTGAAAAATCTCACAAAATGTGAAATATAATGCTATTATTAGGCCTGAGCTGGTGATGACCGGGAGGGCCTATTGTTTTTGCTCAGTTATTAGGCCCAAGCCGGTGATGACCGGGAGAGCCTATTGTTTTTGCTCGGATTATTAGGCCCAAGCCGGTGATGGCCGGGAGGGCCTATTGTTTTTGCTCGGATTATTAGGCCCAAGCCGGTGATGACCGGGAGGGCCTATTGTTTTGCTGAATTTTTTTTTCCCCAATATGATCCTAAATTTGACCCAGTGAACATGCACGAAAAGTCATTTTTATTGGTCCCAGACTTCAAGCTCGGCGAAAAATTTATGTATTTGAAGTCCCCGAAAAAAAAAAAAGGAAAATGACTCAGTGGCGGCCCCTAGAAAAGTCAAAATACATTGGGCCTATGGAAAGTGAAAGTAACTTATTTCCAACGTAGAAAAATGAAACTTGGTACATCCATAGGACACCTCAGGGCAAACTGAAAAGTCAATGACAGTCACACCCTAAACTCAACAGGAAGTCCGCCATGTGAGGTGAAAGCAGCGGCCACTAAAATCGCACCTTGCGCAGAAGATGCAAATCATTGTGTTTTAATTTAAATGGCCCCAAATTTGGTGAGTATCATCTAGACACATATGCCAACCAAAGTTGTAACTTTGTTGTTGATATCTTATCGGGTATGGGTGTGGCAAGCCTGTAACAAGGTGGCCATTTTGTGAAAATAAAAGCGTCTCTTAACTCTCCAAACGCCTTCTCGGATCGAGTTGGACCCAAAAAGGCGTTTGTGCACATTCATGACCTGAACAAAAAAATATGTAAATAAAAGGGTTATCTTTAGAAATGGCTCTCCAGCGCCCCCTACAAACTTATAATGGACCCAAGAATTTAGTTTGTCATAGAGACATAAAATTTTGTACACACATCTCTTATGTCATGACGAGCATAAAAGCCAATGACAACCACCCCCTATCTATAAATGTGTTGCCATAGCAACGTCCCAAAAATGTGGAAAAAGTCAATGGGAAGTGAAATTTTTAGTTTGTTGTAGGCAAATAAAACTTGGTACACACATCCACCATGGGCTTATGAACAAAAAGCCAATGGGGACCACACCCTATCACACACGGGAAGGCGGCCATTTTGAATTGAAAATGTGAACCGACTTAAAATACACCTCTTTTTAAAAGTACACAGACAATAGCTGCTTCATTCCACAGACACCAAACTTGGGCAAAATGAGCTAAACACATGTATGTAAAATAGACAAGCGTTTTTCTAAACTTTTTGCTCGAGTTATATTTTTTTATTATAATTCGTATATATTTTTTATCATATTTTTTCTGCAAAATGATCCTCAATTTAACCCAGTAAACGTACAACTAAAAGTCATTTTTATTGGTCCCAGATTTCAAGCCCAGCGAAAAATTTATGTATTTGAAGTCCCCCAAAAAAAAATACAAAAAATGACTCAGTGGCGACCCCTAGAAAAGTCAAAATACATTGGTCCTATGGAAAGTGAAAGTAACTTTTTTCCAACGTAGAAAAATGAAACTTGGTACATCTATAGGACACCTCAGGGCAAACAGAAAAGTTTATTACAGCCATACCGTAAACTCAACAGAAAATCTACTATGTTGGGTGGAATGCGTGACCACCTAAATCGCACCCCTTCTGTCTAAAGGCTTTTCATCTAAACAGCTCCAAATTTGGTGAGTATCATCTAGACACGTGTGCAAAAAAAGTTATCAATTTGTTTTTTGATACATTTGTGGCTGTGGTCGTAATGAGTCTGTGAAGAGGCAACTATTGGGAAATAAATGCCATTTCCCAATTGCCAGGATCCTTCCTTTAGATGAGGCCCCTCCAGAGCCACGGCTAGAGTCTTAGAAAACTCCTCAGAATCCTTTTACCGTGAAGTTTACGCTTTAAAGCACGAAATGCACTCCTCCGAGTGCATGTGTCCTCGCTGTCTCAAGAGAGCGAGGGCCTTTATCGCCGCTTGCGGCTTTAATTAGGCCCGAGCCGGTGATGACCGGGAGGGCCTATTGTTTTTGCTCGGATTTTTTTTTTTATCTTTCTTCTTCTCCCCATATGATCCTAAATTTGACCCAGTGAACATGAACGAAAAGTCATTTTTATTGGTCCCAGCCTTCAAGCCCAGCGAAAAAAAAATACGAGAAATGACTCAGTGGCGGCCCCTAGAAAAGTCAAAATACATTGGGCCTATGGAAAGTGAAAGTAACTTTTTTCCAACGTAGAAAAATGAAACTTGGTACATCCATAGGACACCTCAGGGCAAACAGAAAAGTCAATGACAGTCACACCCTAAACTTAACAGGAAGTCCGCCATGTGGGGTGAAACGCGGCCACTAAATTCGCACCTTGCGCAGAAAGATGCAAATCATTGTGTTTTAATCTAAATGGCCCCAAATTTGGTGAGTATCATCTAGACACATGTGCCAACCAAAGTTGTGACTTTGTTGTTGATATCTTATCGGGTATGGGTGTGGCAAGCCTGTAACGAGGTGGCCATTTTTGTGAAAATAAAACGTCTCTTAACTCTCAAACGGCTTCTCGGATCGAGTTGGACCCAAAAAGGCGTTTGTGCACATTCATGACCTGAACACAAAAATATGTAAATAAAAGGGTTATCTTTAGAAATGGCTCTCCAGCGCCCCTACAAACTTATAATGGGACCCAAGAATTTAGTTTGTCATAGAGACATAAAATTTGGTACACACATCTCTTATGTCATGACGAGCATAAAAGCCAATGACAACCACCCCTATCTATAAATGTGTTGCCATAGCAACGTCCCCAAATATTTGGAAAAAGTCAATGGGAAGTAAATATTTTAGTTTGTCGTAGGCAAATGAAACTTGGTACACACATCCAGCATGGGCTTATGAACAAAAAGCCAATGGGGACCACACCCTATCACACACGGGAAGGCGGCCATTTTGAATTGAAAATGTGAACCGACTTAAAATACACCTCTTTTAAAAGAACTCAGAAAATAGCTGCTTCATTCCACAGACACCAAACTTGGGCAAAATGAGCTAAACACATGTAAAATAGACAAGCGTTTTTCTAGACTTTTTGCTCGAGTTATATTTTATTTTATTATAATTTGGTATATTTTTTTATTATAATTTTTCTGCAAAATGATCCTCAATTTGACCCAGTAAACGTGCAACTAAAAGTCATTTTTATTGGTCCCAGACTTCAAGCTCGGCGAAAAATTTATGTATTTGAAGTCGCTAAAAAAATATGAAAATGACTCAGTGGCGACCCCTACAAAAAGTCAAAATACATTGGGCCTATGGAAAGTGAAAGTAACTTTTTCCAACGTAGAAAAATGAAACTTGGTACATCCATAGGACACCTCAGGGCAACAGAAAAGTATTACAGCCATATCGTAAACTCAACAGGAAATCTGCTATGTTGGGTGTATGCGTGACCACCTAAATTGCACCCCTTGTGTCTAAAGGCTTTTCATCTAAACAGCTCCAAATTTGGTGAGTATCATCTAGACACGTGTGCCAAAAAAATTATCAATTTGTTTTTGATAGATTTGTGGCTGTGGTCGTAATGAGTCTGTGAAGAGGCAGCCATTTCTTTGGGAAATAAATGCCATTTCCCAATTGCCAGGATCCTTCCTTTAGAGGAGGCCCTCCAGAGCCAAGGCTAGAGTCTTAGAAAACTCCTCAGAATCATTTGGAACTTGTAACCTTGTACTTTTAGACAAGTTATATTTACATTTTGTCTTTTTAAACAGGGGTGCAGCGATTCCTGAGTCATCTCAAATCTCCAGCCAGTACTTTGTTTTTCTCGCTTAGCCCAAGCATAATCTATTATTTCCAAAGGTTCAGACAGCTCCCAGGAAAACCAGAGATTGTGGAGACCTTTAACTCTAAAGTTAGGTTACAAGGTGGTGTAGCAGGCCCAAGCAGTAGCACAGGCCCGGTTATTTGACATTACCGTGAAGTTTACGCTTTAAAGCACGAAATGAAATCCTCCGAGTGCATGTGTCCCCGCGGTCTCAAGGGAGGCGAGGGCCTTTATCGCCGCTTGCGGCTTTAATTAGGCCCGAGCCGGTGATGACCGGGAGGGCCTATTGTTTTTGCTCGGATTTTTTTTTTTATCTTTCTTCTTCTCCCCATATGATCCTAAATTTGACCCAGTGAACATGAACGAAAAGTCATTTTTATTGGTCCCAGCCTTCAAGCCCACCGAAAAATTTATGTATTTGAAGTCCCCGAAAAAAAAATACGAGAAATGACTCAGTGGCGGCCCCTAGAAAAGTCAAAATACATTGGGCCTATGGAAAGTGAAAGTAACTTTTTTCCAACGTAGAAAAATGAAACTTGGTACATCCATAGGACACCTCAGGGCAAACTGAAAAGTCAATGACAGTCACACCCTAAACTTAACAGGAAGTCCGCCATGTGGGGTGAAAGGCGCGGCCACTAAAATCGCACCCCTTGCGCAGAAAGATGCAAATCATTGTGTTTTAATTTAAATGGCCCCAAATTTGGTGAGTATCATCTACACACATGTGCCAATCAAAGTTGTGACTTTGTTGTTGATATCTTATCGGGGTGTGGCAAGCCTGTAACGAGGTGGCCATTTTTGTGAAAATAAAACGTCTCTTAACTCTCAAACGCCTTCTCGGATCGAGTTGGACCCAAAAAGGCGTTTGTGCACATTCATGACCTGAACACAAAAATATGTAAATAAAAGGGTTATCTTTAGAAATGGCTCTCCAGCGCCCCCTACAAACTTATAATGGGACCCAAGAATTTAGTTTGTCATAGAGACATGAAATTTGGTACACACATCTCTTATGTCATGACGAGCATAAAAGCCAATGACAACCACCCCCTATCTATAAATGTGTTGCCATAGCAACGCCCCAAATATGTGAAAAAGTCAATGGGAAGTAAAAATTTTAGTTTGTCGTAGGCAAATGAAACTTGGTACACACATCCAGTATGGGCTTATGAACAAAAAAGCCAAAAGGGACCACACCTTATCACACACGGGAAGGCGGCCATTTTAAATTGAAGATGTGAACCGACTTAGAATACAACCTCTCTTTTAAAAAAACAACAGAAAATAGCTGATTCATTCCACAGACACCAAACTTGGGCAAAATGAGCTAAACACATGTGTGTAAAATAGACAGGCGTTTTTCTTGTCGTTTTTGCTCGAGTTATATATTTTTTTTATTATAATTTGGTATATATTTTTTTAATTATAATTTTTCTGAAAAATGATTTTCAATTTGACCCAGTAAACGTGCAACTAAAAGTCATTTTTATTGGTCCCAGCCTTCAAGCCCGGCAAAAATTTATGTATTTGAAGTCCCCGAAAAAAAAATATGAAAATGACTCAGTGGCGACCCCTAGAAAAGTCAAAATAATTGGTTCTATGGAAAATGAAAGTAACTTTTTTCCAACGTAGAAAAATGAAACTTGGTACATCCATAGGACACCTCAGGGCAAACTGAAAAGTCAATGACAGTCACACCCTAAACTTAACAGGAAGTCCGCCATGTGGGGTGAAAGGCGCGGCCACTAAAATCGCACCCCTTGCGCAGAAAGATGCAAATCATTGTGTTTTAATTTAAATGGCCCCAAATTTGGTGAGTATCATCTACACACATGTGCCAATCAAAGTTGTGACTTTGTTGTTGATATCTTATCGGGTATGGGTGTGGCAAGCCTGTAACGAGGTGGCCATTTTTGTGAAAATAAACGCCTCTTAACTCTCAAACGCCTTCTCGGATCGAGTTGGACCCAAAAAGGCGTTTGTGCACATTCATGACCTGAACACAAAAATATGTAAATAAAAGGGTTATCTTTAGAAATGGCTCTCCAGCGCCCTCTACAAACTTATAATGGGACCCAAGAATTTAGTTTGTCATAGAGACATGAAATTTGGTACACACATCTCTTATGTCATGACGAGCATAAAAGCCAATGACAACCACCCCCTATCTATAAATGTGTTGCCATAGCAACGTCCCAAATATGTCGAAAAAGTCAATGGGAAGTAAAAATTTTAGTTTGTCGTAGGCAAATGAAACTTGGTACACACATCCAGTATGGGCTTATGAACAAAAAAGCCAAAAGGGACCACACCTTATCACACACGGGAAGGCGGCCATTTTAAATTGAAGATGTGAACCGACTTAGAATACAACCTCTTTTAAAAACAACAGAAAATAGCTGATTCATTCCACAGACACCAAACTTGGGCAAAATGAGCTAAACACATGTGTGTAAAATAGACAGGCGTTTTTCTTGTCGTTTTTGCTCGAGTTATATATTTTTTTTATTATAATTTGGTATATATTTTTTTAATTATAATTTTTCTGAAAAATGATTTTCAATTTGACCCAGTAAACGTGCAACTAAAAGTCATTTTTATTGGTCCCAGACTTCAAGCCCGGCAAAAATTTATGTATTTGAAGTCCCCGAAAAAAAAATATGAAAATGACTCAGTGGCGACCCCTAGAAAAGTCAAAATAATTGGTTCTATGGAAAATGAAAGTGAATTTTTCCAATGTAGAAATACAAAGCTTGGTACATCCATAGGACACCTTAGGGCAAACAGAAAAGTTTATTACAGCCATACCGTAAACTCAACAGAAAATCTACTATGTTGGGTGGAATACATGACCACCTAAATCGTACACTTTGTGCTAAAGGGTTTTCATCTAAACAGCTCCAAATTTGCTTTAAAGCACGACATGCAATCCTCGAATATATGTGTCCTCGCTGGTCTCAAGGGAGGCGAGGGCCTTTATCGCCGCTATGGCTTTAATTTAGGCCCGAGCCGGTGATGGCCGGGAGGGCCTATTGTTTTTGCTCGGATTATTTATTAGGCCCGAGCCGGTGACCGGGAGGGCCTATTGTTTTTGCTCGGATTTTTTTTATTTTTATTGTGACCAAATGATCCTAAATTTGACCCAGTGAACATGCACGAAAAGTCATTTTTATTGGTCCCAGACTTCAAGCTCGCGAAAATGGTATGTTTTGAAGTCACGAAAAAAATACGAGAAATGACTCAGTGGCGACCCTACAAAATCAAAATACATTGGGCCTATGGAAAGTGAAAGTAACTTTTTTCCAACGTAGAAAAATGAAACTTGGTACATCCATAGGACACCTCAGGGCAAACATAAAAGTCAATGACAGTCACACCCTAAACTCAACAGGAAGTCCGCCATGTGGGGTGAAACGCGCGCCCACTAAAATCGCACCCATTGCGCAGAAAGATGCAAATCATTGTGTTTTAATCTAAATGGCCCCAAATTTGGTGAGTATCATCTAGACACATGTGCCAACCAAATTTGTGACTTTGTTGTTGATATCTTATCGGGTATGGGTGTGGCAAGCCTGTAACGAGGTGGCCATTTTTGTGAAAATAAAACGTCTCTTAACTCTCAAACGCCTTCTCGGATCGAGTTGGACCCAAAAAGGCGTTTGTGCACATTCATGACCTGAACACAAAAATATGTAAATAAAAGGGTTATCTTTAGAAATGGCTCTCCAGCGCCCCTACAAACCTTATAATGGGACCCAAGAATTTAGTTTGTCATAGAGACATGAAATTTGGTACACACATCTCTTATGTCATGACGAGCATAAAAGCCAATGACAACCACCCCCTATCTATAAATGTGTTGCCATAGCAACGTCCCAAAAATGTGAAAAAGTCAATGGGAAGTGAAATTTTTAGTTTGTTGTAGGCAAATGAAACTTGGTACACACATCCACCATGGGCTTATGAACAAAAAAGCCAATAGGGACCACACCCTATCACACTCGGGAAGGCGGCCATTTTGAATTGAAAATGTGAACCGACTTAAAATACACCTCTTTTTTAAAAGTACACAGAAAAAGCTGCTTCATTCCACAGACACCAAACTTGGGCAAAATGAGCTAAACACATGTATGTAAAATAGACAAGCGTTTTTCTAGACTTTTTTGCTCGAGTTATATTTTTTTTTATTATAATTCGGTATATATTTTTTTATTATAATTTTTCTGCAAAATGTTCCTCTATTTGAACCAGTAAACGTGCAACTAAAAGTCATTTTTATTGGTCCCAGACTTCAAGCCCGGCGAAAAATTTATGTATTTGAAGTCCCCGAAAAAAATACGAAAAATGACTCAGTGGCGACCCTAGAAAAGTCAAAATACATTGGGCATATGGAAAGTGAAAGTAACTTTTTTCCAACGTAGAAAAATGAAACTTGGTACATCCATAGGACACCTCAGGGCAAACAGAAAAGTCAATGACAGCCACACCCTAAACTCAACAGGAAGGTCCGCCATGTGGGGTGAAACGCGCGCCACTAAAATCGCACTTTGCTTAAAAGATGCAAATCATTGTGTTTTAATCTAAATGGCCCCAAATTTGGTGAGTATCATCTAGACACGTGTGCCCATAGACATATATAAAGGCTAGATGGCTCAAGGCGGAGTCAGCTGTGTCGTCACTTGGCGGCCATCTTAGGTCAGTGCTGCCATAGTGCTGCTCCCTGCTGCTGTGGACGGAAGGTGAGTGACATACGCCAACTAAAATGCTCGTAACTTGCTGAATTCTTGACGGATTTACAAACGGTTTGGTGTATTACAAACCTTATTAACGTGGCTATGATTTGTGCTGATGCCGATGTTAGACAAATATAATTTTCACAAGTATGCAGTTAAATAGCCGCATCCCTGACGTTTATGATACACCAAGCCGTTTGAAAATCGGTTGAAAATTGAGCAAAATATAGTTATTTCAGCACTACATGCACAATAGACTTTAATGTTATAACTGGACGAGCGGTCCTGTCCTAAGATGGCCGCCGTGTGACGTCGTCGGGTCCCATTGGCTCTCAGCGCCGGTAAGCCATCTAGCCTTTATATATGTCTATGCGTGTGCCAACCAAAGTTGTGACTTTGCTTTTGATATCTTATCCGGTGTGGGTGTGGCAAGCCTGTAACGAGGTGGCCAGTTTTGTGAAAATAAAATGTCTCTTAACTCCATTTTTATTGGTCCCAGCCTTCAAGCCCGGCGAAAAATTTATGTATTTGAAGTCGCCGAAAAAAAAATACGAAAAATGACTCAGTGGCGACCCCTACAAAATCAAAATACATTGGGCCTATGGAAAGTGAAAGTAACTTTTTTCCAACGTAGAAAAATGAAACTTGGTACATCCATAGGACACCTCAGGGCAAACAGAAAAGTCAATGACAGCCACACCCTAAACTCAACAGGAAGTCCGCCATGTGGGGTGAAACGCGCGGCCACTAAAATCGCACCCCTTAAGCAGAAAGATGCAAATCATTGTGTTTTAATCTAAATGGCCCCAAATTTGGTGAGTATCATCTAGACACATGTGCCAACCAAAGTTGTGACTTTGTTGTTGATATCTTATCGGGTATGGGTGTGGCAAGCCTGTAACGAGGTGGCCATTTTTGTGAAAATAAAACGTCTCTTAACTCTCAAACGCCTTCTCGGATCGAGTCGGACCCAAAAAGGCGTTTGTGCACATTCATGACCTGAACACAAAGATATGTAAATAAAAGGGTTATCTTTAGAAATGGCTCTCCAGCGCCCCCTACAAACTTATAATGGGACCCAAGAATTTAGTTTGTCATAGAGACATGAAATTTGGTACACACATCTCTGTTTGCCCTGAGGTGTCCTATGGATGTACCAAGTTTCATTTTTCTACGTTGGAAAAAAGTTACTTTCACTTTCCATAGGCCCAATGTATTTTGATTTTGTAGGGGCCGCCGTGTGACGTCGTCGGGTCCCATTGGCTCTCAGCGCCGGTAAGCCATCTAGCCTTTATATATGTCTATGCGTGTGCCAACCAAAGTTGTGACTTTGCTTTTGATATCTTATCCGGTGTGGGTGTGGCAAGCCTGTAACGAGGTGGCCAGTTTCGTGAAAATAAAATGTCTCTTAACTCTCAAACGCCTTCTCGGATCGAGTTGGACCCAAAAAGGCGTTTGTGCACATTCATGACCTGAACACAAAGATATGTAAATAAAAGGGTTATCTTTAGAAATGGCTCTCCAGCGCCCCCTACAAACTTATAATGGGACCCAAGAATTTAGTTTGTCATAGAGACATAAAATTTGGTACACACATCTCTTATGTCATGACGAGCATAAAAGCCAATGACAACCACCCCCTATCTATAAATGTGTTGCCATAGCAACGTCCCAAGAATGTGGAAAAAGTCAATGGGAAGTGAAAATTTTTAGTTTGTTGTAGGCAATGAAACTTGGTACACACATCCACCATGGGCTTATGAACAAAAAAGCCAATGGGGACCACACCCTATCACACACGGGAAGGCGGCCATTTTGAATTGAAAATGTGAACCGACTTAAAATACACCTCTTTTTTAAAAGAACACAGAAAATAGCTGCTTCATTCCACAGACACCAAACTTGGGCAAAATGAGCTAAACACATGTATGTAAAATAGACAAGTGTTTTTCTAGACTTTTTTGCTCGAGTTATATATTTTTTTATTATAATTCGGTATATATTTTTTTATTATAATTTTTCTGCAAAATGATCCTCAATTTGACCCAGTAAGCGTGGAACTAAAAGTCATTTTTATTGGCCCCAGACTTCAAGCCCGGCGAAAAATTTATGTATTTGAAGTCCCCGGAAAAAAAATACGAAAAATGACTCAGTGGCGACCCCTAGAAAAGTCAAAATACATTGGACCTATGGAAAATGAAAGTAAATTTTTCCATTGTAGAAATACAAAACTTGGTACATCCATAGAACACCTCAGGTCAAACAGAAAAGTTTATTACAGCCACACCGTAAACTCAACAGGAAATCTACTATGTTGGGTGGAATGCGTGACCACCTAAATCTCACCCCTTGTGCTAAAGGCTTTTCATCTAAACAGCTCCAAATTTGGTGAGTATCATCTAGACACGTGTGCAAAAAAAAGTTATCAATTTGTTTTTGATACATTTGTGGCTGTGGTCGAATGAGTCTGTGAAGAGGCAACCTTTGGGAAATAAATGCCATTTCCCAATTGCCAGGATCCTTCCTTTAGAGGAGGCCCCTCCAGAGCCACGGCTAGAGTCTTAGAAAACTCCTCAGAATCCTTTGGAACTTGTAACCTTGTACTTTTAGACAAGTTATATTTACATTTTGCCTTTTAAACAGGGGTGCAGCGATTCCTGAGTCATCTCAAATCTCCAGCCAGTACTTTGTTTTTCTCGCCTTAGCCCAAGCATAATCTATTATTTTCAAAGGTTCAGACAGCTCCCAGAAAAACCAGGGATTGTGGAGACCTTTAACTCTAAATTACAAGGTGGTGTAGCAGGCCTCAGCAGTAGCATAGGCCCGGTTAATTGACATTACCGTGAAGTTTACGCTTTAAAGCACAAAATTCAATCCTCCGAGTGCATGTGTCCCCGCGGTCTCAAGGGAGGCGAGGGCCTTTATCGCCGCTTGCGGCTTTAATTTTTTTTTTTTTTTTTTTTTTTATTGTCGACCTAAGATCCTAAATTTGACCCAGTGAACATGAACGAAAAGTCATTTTTATTGGTCCCAGACTTCAAGCCCAGCGAAAAATTTATGTATTTGAAGTCCCCGAAAAAAAATACGAAAAATGACTCAGTGGCGACCCCTACAAAATCAAAATACATTGGGCCTATGGAAAGTGAAAGTAACTTTTTTCCAACGTAGAAAAATGAAACTTGGTACTTCCATAGGACACCTCAGGGCAAACAGAAAAGCCAATGACAACCACCCCCTATCTATAAATGTGTTGCCATAGCAACGTCCCAAATATTTGGAAAAAGTCAATGGGAAGTGAAAATTTTAGTTTTTCGTAGGCAAATGAAACTTGGTACACACATCCACCATGGGCTTATGAACAAAAAAGCCAATGGGGACCACACCCTATCACACACGGGAAGGCGGCCATTTTGAATTGAAAATGTGAACCGACTTAAAATACCTCTTTTTTAAAAGTACACAGACAATAGCTGCTTCATTCCACAGACACCAAACTTGGGCAAAATGAGCTAAACACATGTATATAAAATAGACAAGCGTTTTTCTAGACTTTTTTGCTCGAGTTATATTTTTTTTTATTATAATTTGGTATATATTTTTTATACAAATTTTTTTGCAAAATGATCTTAAATTTGACCCAGTAAACGTGCAACTAAAAGTCATTTTATTGGTCCCAGACTTCAAGCCCAGCGAAAAATTTATGTATTTGAAGTCCCCGAAAAAAATACGAAAAATGACTCAGTGGCGACCCTACAAAATAAAATCAAAATACATTGGGCCTATGGAAAGTGAAAGTAACTTTTTTCCAACGTAGAAAAATGAAACTTGGTACATCCATAGGACATCTCAGGGCAAACAGAAAAGTCAATGACAACCACCCCCTATCTATAAATGTGTTGCCATAGCAACGCCCCAAAAATGTGGAAAAAGTCAATGGGAAGTGAAATTTTTAGTTTGTTGTAGGCAAATGAAACTTGGTACACACATCCACCATGGGCTTATGAACAAAAAGCCAATGGGGACCACACCCTATCACACACGGAAGGCGGCCATTTTGAATTGAAAATGTGAACCGACTTAAAATACACCTCTTTTTAAAAGTACACAGACAATAGCTGCTTCATTCCACAGACACCAAACTTGGGCAAAATGAGCTAAACACATGTATGTAAAATAGACAAGCGTTTTTCTAGACTTTTTGCTCGAGTTATATTTTTTTATTATAATTTGGTATATATTTTTATACAAATTTTTTGCAAAATGATCTTAAATTTGACCCAGTAAACGTGCAACTAAAAGTCATATTTATTGGTCCCAGACTTCAAGCCCAGCAAAAATTTATGTATTTGAAGTCCCGAAAAAAATACAAAAATGACTCAGTGGCGACCTAGAAAAGTCAAAATACATTGGTTCTATGGAAAATGAAAGTACATTTTTCCAATGTAGAAATACAAACTTGGTACATCCATAGGACACCTCAGGGCAAACAGAAAAGTTTATTACAGCCATATCGTAAACTCAACAGAAAATCTACTATGTTGGGTGGAATGCGTGACCACCTAAATCGCACCCCTTCTGTCTAAAGGCTTTTCATCTAAACAGCTCCAAATTTGGTGAGTATCATCTAGACACGTGTGCAAAAAAAAGTTATCAATTTGTTTTTTGATACATTTGTGGCTGTGGTCGTAATGAGTCTGTGAAGAGGCAACCTTTGGGAAATAAATGCCATTTCCCAATTGCCAGGATCCTTCCTTTAGAGGAGGCCCCTCCAGAGCCACGGCTAGAGTCTTAGAAAACTCCTCAGAATCCTTTTACCATGAAGTTTAAGCTTTAAAGCACGAAATGCACTCCTCCGAGTGCATGTGTCCCCGCGGTCTCAAGGGAGGCGAGGGCCTTTATCGCCGCTTGCGGCTTTAATATTTATTTATTTTTTTTTTCTTTTCCACCTATCATCCTAATTTTGACCCAGTGAACATGCACAAAAAGTCATTTTTATTGGTCCCAGACTTCAAGCTCGGCGAAAATGTTATGTATTTGAAGTCACGAAAAAAAAACGAAAAATGACTCAGTGGCGACCCCTACAAAATCAAAATACATTGGGCCTATGGAAAGTGAAAGTAACTTTTTTCCAACGTAGAAAAATGAAACTTGGTACATCCATAGGACACCTCAGGGCAAACAGAAAAGTCAATGACAGTCACACCCTAAACTTAACAGGAAGTCCGCCATGTGGGGTGAAACGCGGCCACTAAAATCGCACTTCTTGCGCAGAAAGATGCAAATCATTGTGTTTTAATCTAAATGGCCCCAAATTTGGTGAGTATCATCTAGACATGTGCCAACCAAAGTTGTGACTTTGTTGTTGATATCTTATCGGGTATGGGTGTGGCAAGCCTGTAACGAGGTGGCCATTTTTGTGAAAATAAACGTCTTAACTCTCAAACGCCTTCTCGGATCGAGTTGGACCCAAAAAGGCGTTTGTGCACATTCATGACCTGAACACAAAAATATGTAAATAAAAGGGTTATCTTTAGAAATGGCTCTCCAGCGCCCTCTACAAACTTATAATGGGACCCAAGAATTTAGTTTGTCATAGAGACATGAAATTTGGTACACACATCTCTTATGTCATGACGAGCATAAAAGCCAATGACAACCACCCCTATCTATAAATGTGTTGCCATAGCAACGCCCCAAATATGTCGAAAAGTCAATGGGAAGTAAAAATTTTAGTTTGTCGTAGGCAAATGAAACTTGGTACACACATCCAGTATGGGCTTATGAACAAAAAAGCCAAAAGGGACCACACCTTATCACACACGGAAGGCGGCCATTTTAAATTGAAGATGTGAACCGACTTAGAATACAACCTCTCTTTAAAACAACAGAAAATAGCTGCTTCATTCCACAGACACCAAACTTGGGCAAAATGAGCTAAACACATGTGTAAAATAGACAGGCGTTTTTCTTGTCGACTTTTTGCTCGAGTTATATTTTTTTTTATTATAATTTGGTATATATTTTTTAATTATAATTTTTCTGAAAATGATTTTCAATTTGACCCAGTAAACGTAACTAAAAGTCATTTTTATTGGTCCCAGACTTCAAGCCCGCAAAAATTTATGTATTTGAAGTCCCGAAAAAAATATGAAAATGACTCAGTGGCGACCCCTAGAAAAGTCAAAATAATTGGTTCTATGGAAAATGAAAGTAATTTTTCCAATGTAGAAATACAAAACTTGGTACATCCATAGGACACCTTAGGGCAAACAGAAAAGTTTATTACAGCCATACCGTAAACTCAACAGAAAATCTACTATGTTGGGTGGAATACATGACCACCTAAATCGACACTTTGTGCTAAAGGGTTTTCATCTAAACAGCTCCAAATTTGCTTTAAAGCACGACATGCAATCCTCCGAATATATGTGTCCCCGCGGTCTCAAGGGAGGCGAGGGCCTTTATCGCCGCTATGCTTTAATTAGGCCCGAGCCGGTGATGGCCGGGAGGGCCTATTGTTTTTGCTCGGATTATTTTTTTTTTTTTTTTTTTTTTTTTTATTGTCGACCTATGATCCTAAATTTGACCCAGTGAACATGAACTAAAAGTCATTTTTATTGGTCCCAGCCTTCAAGCCCGGCGAAAATTTATGTATTTGAAGTCGCCTAAAAAAATACGAAATGACTCAGTGGCGACCCCTACAAAAAGTCAAAATACATTGGGTATGGAAAGTGAAAGTAACTTTTTCCAACGTAGAAAAATGAAACTTGGTACTTCCATAGGACACCTCAGAACAAACAGAAAAGCCAATGACAACCACCCCCTATCTATAAATGTGTTGCCATAGCAACGTCCCAAATATTTGGAAAAAGTCAATGGGAAGTGAAAATTTTAGTTTTTCGTAGGCAAATGAAACTTGGTACACACATCCACCATGGGCTTATGAACAAAAAAGCCAATGGGGACCACACCCTATCACACACGGGAAGGCGGCCATTTTGAATTGAAAATGTGAACCGACTTAAAATACCTCTTTTTTAAAAGTACACAGACAATAGCTGCTTCATTCCACAGACACCAAACTTGGGCAAAATGAGCTAAACACATGTATATAAAATAGACAAGCGTTTTTCTAGACTTTTTTGCTCGAGTTATATTTTTTTATTATAATTTGGTATATATTTTTATACAAATTTTTTGCAAAATGATCTTAAATTTGACCCAGTAAACGTGCAACTAAAAGTCATTTTTATTGGTCCCAGACTTCAAGCCCAGCGAAAAATTTATGTATTTGAAGTCCCCGAAAAAAAATACGAAAAATGACTCAGTGGCGACCCCTACAAAATCAAAATACATTGGGCCTATGGAAAGTGAAAGTAACTTTTTTCCAACGTAGAAAAATGAAACTTGGTACTTCCATAGGACACCTCAGGGCAAACAGAAAAGCCAATGACAACCACCCCCTATCTATAAATGTGTTGCCATAGCAACGTCCCAAATATTTGGAAAAAGTCAATGGGAAGTGAAAATTTTAGTTTTTCGTAGGCAAATGAAACTTGGTACACACATCCACCATGGGCTTATGAACAAAAAAGCCAATGGGGACCACACCCTATCACACACGGGAAGGCGGCCATTTTGAATTGAAAATGTGAACCGACTTAAAATACCTCTTTTTTAAAAGTACACAGACAATAGCTGCTTCATTCCACAGACACCAAACTTGGGCAAAATGAGCTAAACACATGTATATAAAATAGACAAGCGTTTTCTAGACTTTTTTGCTCGAGTTATATTTTTTTTTATTATAATTTGGTATATATTTTTTATACAAATTTTTTTGCAAAATGATCTTAAATTTGACCCAGTAAACGTGCAACTAAAAGTCATTTTTATTGGTCCCAGACTTCAAGCCCAGCGAAAAATTTATGTATTTGAAGTCCCCGAAAAAAAATACGAAAAATGACTCAGTGGCGACCCTACAAAATCAAAATACATTGGGCCTATGGAAAGTGAAAGTAACTTTTTTCCAACGTAGAAAAATGAAACTTGGTACATCCATAGGACATCTCAGGGCAAACAGAAAAGTCAATGACAACCACCCCCTATCTATAAATGTGTTGCCATAGCAACGTCCAAAAAATGTGGAAAAAGTCAATGGGAAGTGAAATTTTTAGTTTGTTGTAGGCAAATGAAACTTGGTACACACATCCACCATGGGCTTATGAACAAAAAAGCCAATGGGGACCACACCCTATCACACACGGGAAGGCGGCCATTTTGAATTGAAAATGTGAACCGACTTAAAATACACCTCTTTTTTAAAAGTACACAGACAATAGCTGCTTCATTCCACAGACACCAAACTTGGGCAAAATGAGCTAAACACATGTATGTAAAATAGACAAGCGTTTTTCTAGACTTTTTTGCTCGAGTTATATTTTTTTTTATTATAATTTGGTATATATTTTTTATACAAATTTTTTTGCAAAATGATCTTAAATTTGACCCAGTAAACGTGCAACTAAAAGTCATATTTATTGGTCCCAGACTTCAAGCCCAGCGAAAAATTTATGTATTTGAAGTCCCGAAAAAAATACAAAAATGACTCAGTGGCGACCCTAGAAAAGTCAAAATACATTGGTTCTATGGAAAATGAAAGTACATTTGTCCAATGTAGAAATACAAAACTTGGTACATCCATAGGACACCTCAGGGCAAACAGAAAAGTTTATTACAGCCATATCGTAAACTCAACAGAAAATCTACTATGTTGGGTGGAATGCGTGACCACCTAAATCGCACCTTCTGTCTAAAGGCTTTTCATCTAAACAGCTCCAAATTTGGTGAGTATCATCTAGACACGTGTGCAAAAAAAGTTATCAATTTGTTTTGATACATTTGTGGCTGTGGTCGTAATGAGTCTGTGAAGAGGCAACCTTTGGGAAATAAATGCCATTTCCCAATTGCCAGGATCCTTCCTTTAGAGGAGGCCCCTCCAGAGCCACGGCTAGAGTCTTAGAAAACTCCTCAGAATCCTTTTACCATGAAGTTTAAGCTTTAAAGCACGAAATGCACTCCTCCGAGTGCATGTGTCCCCGCGGTCTCAAGGGAGGCGAGGGCCTTTATCGCCGCCATGCTTTAATATTTATTTATTTTTTTTCTTTTCCTCCTATCATCCTAATTTTGACCCAGTGAACATGCACAAAAAGTCATTTTTATTGGTCCCAGACTTCAAGCTCGGCGAAAATGTTATGTTTTTGAAGTCGCCGAAAAAAAAAAACGAAAAATGACTCAGTGGCGACCCCTACAAAATCAAAATACATTGGGCCTATGGAAAGTGAAAGTAACTTTTTTCCAACGTAGAAAAATGAAACTTGGTACATCCATAGGACACCTCAGGGCAAACAGAAAAGTCAATGACAGTCACACCCTAAACTTAACAGGAAGTCCGCCATGTGGGGTGAAACGCGCGCCACTAAAATCGCACCTTTGCAGAAAGATGCAAATCATTGTGTTTTAATCTAAATGGCCCCAAATTTGGTGAGTATCATCTAGACACATGTGCCAACCAAAGTTGTGACTTTGTTGTTGATATCTTATCGGGTATGGGTGTGGCAAGCCTGTAACGAGGTGGCCATTTTTGTGAAAATAAAACGTCTCTTAACTCTCAAACGCCTTCTCGGATCGAGTTGGACCCAAAAAGGCGTTTGTGCACATTCATGACCTGAACAAAAAATATGTAAATAAAAGGGTTATCTTTAGAAATGGCTCTCCAGCGCCCCCTACAAACTTATAATGGGACCCAAGAATTTAGTTTGTCATAGAGACATAAAATTTGGTACACACATCTCTTATGTCATGACGAGCATAAAAGCCAATGACAACCACCCCCTATCTATAAATGTGTTGCCATAGCAAATATGTGGAAAAAGTCAATGGGAAGTGAAAATTTTAGTTTGTCGTAGGCAAATGAAACTTGGTACACACATCCAGTATGGGCTTATGAACAAAAAAGCCAAAGGGGACCACACCTTATCACACACGGGAAGGCGGCCATTTTGAATTGAAAATGTGAACCGACTTAAAATACACCTCTTTTTTAAAAGAACACAGACAATAGCTGCTTCATTCCACAGACACCAAACTTGGGCAAAATGAGCTAAACACATGTATGTAAAATAGACAGGCGTTTTTCTTGTCGTTTTTGCTCGAGTTATATATTTTTTTATTATAATTTGGTATACATTTTTTTAATTATAATTTTTCTGCAAAATGATCCTCAATTTGACCCAGTAAACGTGCAACTAAAAGTCATTTTTATTGGTCCCAGACTTCAAGCTCGGCGAAAAATTTATGTATTTGAAGTCCCTGAAAAAAAATACGAAAAATGACTCAGTGGCGACCCCTAGAAAAGTCAAAGTACATTGGGCCTATGGAAAGTGAAAGTAACTTTTTTCCAACGTAGAAAAATGAAACTTGGTACATCTATAGGACACCTCAGGGCAAACAGAAAAGTTTTTTACAGCCATATCGTAAACTCAACAGAAAATCTACTTTGTTGGGTGGAATGCGTGACCACCTAAATCGCACCCCTTGTGTCTAAAGGCTTTTCATCTAAACAGCTCCAAATTTGGTGAGTATCATTTAGACACGTGTGCAAAAAAAAGTTATTAATTTGTTTTGATACATTTGTGGCTGTGGTAATGAGTCTGTGAAGAGGCAACCTTTGGGAAATAAATGCCATTTCCCAATTGCCAGGATCCTTCCTTTAGAGGAGGCCCCTCCAGAGCCACGACTAGAGTCTTAGAAAACTCCTCAGAATCCTTTGGAACTTGTAACCTTGTACTTTTAGACAAGTTATATTTACATTTTGCCTTTTTAAACAGGGGGGGTGCAGCGATTCCTGAGTCATCTCAAATCTCCAGCCAGTACTTTGTTTTTCTCGCCTTAGCCCAAGCATAATCTATTATTTTCAAAGGTTCAGACAGCTCCCAGGAAAACCAGGGATTGTGGAGACCTTTAACTCTAAATTACAAGGTGGTGTAACAAAATATTAGTTAAATAGCTACACTGGGCCAGTAAGAATTTACAACAAAAAATTAAAATAAATTTAACCCCCATAAAATGAAATCATATAATAAGTCACAACTGCGCAGTACCGCGGGAAGTAGGGGTGCTGAAGCACCTTGGCACCAGCGCTGTGGCTGGGCACAGCTCATTGTGAAGCATCCTTAGCCATTAGTAGATATCAGTAAAAAAAATAAATAAATAAATAAAAAAAGATTTGTCTTATAGATAAAAAAAATAATTCAACCGTACCCCTTTTTCCACCAGCAGGAACCCATTAAGAGCCAGTCTGGTTTCCCACAGACTAGAGAGCCACGTCTGACGTCACTGAATACATCTAATTTTAGCCAGCAACTCTAGCGCCAAACACACCAGTAACGCTATTGCCTTTTATTGCTCTGTTTTGGGGACAAACTCTCCTCAACAGTCTGCAGCTTTAGCTTCTTTACAGGCCTTTGTATGAAATATTGATAGTTAAGGGCAGTTGCCCCTTCTGAGGCCAGGACTTATAAAATGAGAAATGTAATCGAATGTAAAGTTGTGTTTCTATTCATGTTGGCTTTGCAAACCTACATCGACATCCAACGTTTTCAGCACCATCATTGATGGCAGATAGTTCTACAAACAAAAACAAGACATGGTTTTGAAAAAAAAATAACGTCCACTACATTTTCTGTGATACGTTAAGCTAAGCAAATGTTAGCTTGTAAACGTTAGCTAGTAAAAGTTAAGCTAGACAAATGTTAGCTAGTAATATTTCAAACCCTGATAGAACAAATTAATTCCTCACTAAACAGCTAAGGAGCTGGGTGGCATCAAATAGAAGAGGTCTGTCTGTTGGTCAATGTAACAAACTACATGTCTGTAGCATGTTTGCAGGCTGTCGGTCTATATTAGTTCAATAAAATATGATGAAATCATATTTTAAAAAATGTCCAAACCTGGAATCAATATACAGCTCTGGAAAAAAAATAAAGAGACCACTGCAAAATTATCAGTTTCTCTGGTTTTACTATTTATAGGCATGTGTTTGGGTAAAATTAAATTTTTTGTTTTATTCTATAAACTACCGAGAACATTTTTTTCAAATTCCAAATAAAAATATTGTAATTTAGAGCATTTATTTGCAAGACGATAGTGATGACCATACTTGTAGTGATGCTGATTGCTAGAACAAATTGCAGTGGTCTCTTAATTTTTACAGAGCTGTAAAGCCAAGTGTTTTAGCTTATGTTGTCCTGCTCAGACTTTTGTTTGTTTTTCCTCTGTTGGTGGTTGAGACTAAATCACAAAAGATCAGCCAAGTGACTACAACTTGATTTCTACAGTATTCTCAGGCAGATTCTCAGGTGATGGGACAGTGACCCTGGGCAGGACAGGACGTCGTGGTGAGTGCTTATGATTTATTGTTTAGTTGAAGCTGTGGTGTTAATGTGCTTTTCATTCACATGGATCTGCGTTTTATTTGCTGGTAGGCTACATGCTTTGCAAACGTGCCATGTTCTCGAGAGAAGCGCTTCTGTCCTTGTTGTGACTGTGACAGTGTCTTCTTACCAGAGCTGTGTTCAAGTCTGGCTCGCCTCACAAAGCGAGTCCGCTGCTCTCAGTGTGCAGCATACAGGTTTTAAACAGCTTCACATTAGCTGCTTCAGAGTAAAAGTTACAGATTCCGATGGTTCATCCTCAGCGTGATCTCTGTTGTCTTTCAGCAACAAATGAGTAAAAGAATGAAACTTAGTAAACACTGGCAATAACATGAGAAGTTTGTATAATGAATGTGTAATTTGTTTGTGACCACAGTCCTTGTCTCCTCCGGAATAGGCACGATGTATCGTGTTAAGTCTAATGTCTAAATTGTGTAAATTTTAGAGACTGTGTAGGATGAGAGAAATTATTAAAGCTGTTTCTCAAGACTCAGCTGAATGACACCAGACAACAGTTTTCAAACTATTTACTGCAGCACAGTTCTTATGCCTCTGTTGTTGACATATTACAGCAGCTAATGTTCAGCCGGACATAGAGTATATTAGTGACATTAATTATTGATAATTAATAGTAGCAAGTAGGGATGCACCGATACCACTTTTTTGGAAAACGAGTACGAGTACTTGCATTTCAGTACTCGCCGATACCGATACCGAGTACTTAATAAAAAAAAACATGATTTAAATTTACAGGTAACAGCTTTAGTCATATAATTTAACAAAAAAACAAGGCACGGGGCAAACACTGCTTGTCCAAATATCTGTGGTGAAACTAAACGAAGAGGAGGCTTGCAGTAGGCTGTGGATGTGTTTGTTCACGGAGTCGTGTAGTTCAGGCAGCTCCGTGTCAGTCATGTAGCGGCGGCTTGGGACATCATATCTGGGCTCCAGAACATAGAGGAGACGCATGAATCCCACATTTTCTACCTCCGAAAGTGGCTGGTCACTCAATGCAATGTACTCGATGATTGCCTGTGTTATTTTCACAGCACGTGGATTGTCTCTGGACATTTTCTCTCGTCTTGCAAAAGTTTGCTGCAGTGTGGGTTGTGTTGGTTTAGAAGCGTGGGAAAAGTCTTTATACTCGTTGTCGTGTTGGGATTTTAGGTGCTTGATTAAATTACTTGTGTTAAATGCGCTACCTTTTGAGCCTCCTCTGGACAATTTAGCTGAGCACAATTTGCAGTCCGCCTTTGTTTTGTTTTGTCTTCATTCACTTTGAAATAGTTCCACACGGCTGACATGTCTCGTCTTTCCTTCGTTCTCCCCGCTCTGAGATGCAGCCGGGGCTTGGGGGCGGGCACTCGGCGCCTGTGATTAACCCCTTACACGCCGCTCAAACATAGACATTTCTCAGACCGTGGTATCGACCCCGGTATCGGGGACTTTAACGAGAGTACTTTAAATGTGGTATCGAGGCCGATACCCGATACCAGTATCGGTATCGGTGCATCCCTAGTAGCAAGCTTTATAGGTCTGTGCACCCCGTACTGAAATTACATTCCCACAGATATGCAGCTATGTGTGACATTTTATTTAATATCAAAACATAGGCTAAGCTATGATGAACCTTACTGATGTCTTCAAAAGTTATGTCTTGTGGAACTTTGTCAATTCCAAGCTCTCATTTTGCCCTGACACAATCAGATCTGATTCACTGTAGACAACAGTTCGTTGATACTGGTATATG
Source organism: Perccottus glenii (assembly GCA_024416835.2). NCBI lineage: Eukaryota > Metazoa > Chordata > Actinopteri > Gobiiformes > Odontobutidae > Perccottus > Perccottus glenii. Next base: position 6,847,407 of record CM044554.2, read on the forward strand.
CTCAACCAGTTTAGGCTTGGCACATATTAATGGATGAAGTTTTTCATCTACCTTTAACTATAAAGCAAATTAATGTTCAGCGATGCAGTAAGGTGTGATGTGATTGGCTTTGTGTTTAAGTGTGACAAGGGAAACCGCGCCAGATTTACTACAAGCTGTAAAATAGTCACAGCGAGAGAAGAGCTTTATCAATCTAATCTAATAATGAGTTACTGCAGCTGTAGGACACAGAGGTTACAGAGGTAACGTGTGGTTGAAGACAGACTACAATTAGGATAAGACAAGGTCAGTAGTGGATTTAGAGACATTTACAGAAAGAACAGAACAGTCACTTATGTTTAGAGCCAACATTGGGCTAAGATAAGTTACAGAGAATATTATTCATCCTGTTATAAGTCCTGTCAGATTAGAGCAGAGAGAGGCAGAAAGCAAATTACACTTATTTTGTTAAAACTTTTTTAAATGTGTTGACCACTGTCTTTAGTCTTTAGAGTTCACGCTTCCTCTAGCTAAAGCTCAAAACCAAGAGTCACTACTGGTCACAGTAGTACGTGAGCAGAACTTGTGGTAGTGAATTTCTGGCATGCGATTTAGTAAAATAGGCTTAGTATAGCCTATATATAATTTTTAAACAGTTAGTCATGGTCTTTTCTAGTCTAGTCTTTTTATTGGTATAAGTAGCAGACCTGATATCAGTCAGCTAGCTAACTTAACTCAACAGCTGCTTTACATTTGACATGGTTGAGCATTGAGTGGTTCAGCTAATTTGACTCAACAGGTGTTTATTATTAGTTAGCCCATACACACTAAAAAAAATACTTTTTCGTGTCATGACATCTTACCTTCGTCAATAGAAACAGACTTAATCCAGGTAACCGTTAAGAAACAAACGCAAGCGAATAAACAGCCAAGTCTGACGGAGGAGACCCTCATTTCATCCTTCACAGCCCCGGGTTTAAGAGCACGGCGCCGCCAATGCGGGCAGGGCAGAGAGCGGGCAGGGCAGAGAGCAGGTAGGCTCGCGACAGCCTGCTGCACCGGAGCCACGCGGAGGTCGAATGAGAGCGCGAGGCTAATTCAAGGAAAAAAGCTGCTGTTACCTGGACCGCCTACCATTAGCTCAGAGCCAGCCCATACCAAACTTAAAGCCCGCTCACTTTAACAGCCGGGCGTGTGATGGGCTGGCAGCTAAGCCCAAATGAAATAAAATCACATTTAGTTGGCTAATCTATTAGTTGAATGACAAGCCATAGACACATTAAAGCTAGACAATTACTCGGTCGGACTCAATGTACTTAAGTCACCTATGTGTTCTTTCCGGTTTATCCCCTGGTGTGCTTCTATCTCTAGAGAGCGGGAACAGGCGAAGAGTTAAGAAATTAATTCTAATAATAAAAATGGAGGTTTTTTGATAACCTACTTAACCATATAAATCTATTTTGCTTGTTTTATTTATTTTTTTGTTCTCACAGAGCCACTTAGACCCTTTTCTTCTTGACAAAGGTGAGGAATTAGAATTAGAATTAGGAATTAGATAAACTTTTAATAATATTATCTTATCTTATCTTCATAGTGACATCATGTAAAGTAAATGTATATGTATTTTTTTTATTTATCTTTTTTAATCACACAAATTTGATTAACATATAGTATTCTGCTCTAGGGGCCTCTGTGCTGCGTTGTTTCCCCTTGAAGACATGTATTATTAATGGGGTATTATCCGGCCGGGGATGTAGCTCAGTGGTAGAGCGCATGCTTTGCATGTATGAGGCCCCGGGTTCAATCCCCGGCATCTCCAGATTTGCATATCCTTTTTTATTTTTATTATTACAAAAGTTGTTTCTGCTAATACTAGACTATCATGTTCTTTCAAGAACTCGTAAATATTCGACCCACTTCAACTGATCAAAAATTCATAGGCTATATCAATCAACCAATCAATAAATCAATCTATATAAACAATACAGTTCAGAATTATTAGATATAACAAATCAAGAAAATAGATAGTAAAATAGATAGTGAACTAGAATAAAAGTCAAGAATTGAAATCTGAATTGTAATACAAAAACATCTTCCTTTGTATTCTTCAAACCTCTACTAAATTATTATTATTATTATTTTAAGTAACGTAAAGAAACATAACAATAAGGTCTATCTCTTTATATCCAATATACAACAAGAATAAAGGAAGCCATTATACCCATCAAGAATGACTACAGATAATATGATAAAATGTAAGTGAGCTGAACATCACGCTACTGCCACCTTGTGCTTAAGAATATATTAGTGAAATATCATAAACAGTAATTGAAGTAATTTTTGTGTGTTTTTCACATATTGTGTTTTTACTAGTTTAACTTATGGACTATGATGTTGCACATTTCTTTTGTGCACATGTTGCATTTCTATGTAGATTTGGATGATGTGACCATACACAAATTAATAATAGGAGTCAAACACTGCTGTCTCTGTAGACCCAAAGTTTCATTCTACTTTAAACAAAGCTCCTCTTGCTCTAGCAGAGTTTTGAAAACATGAGTTAAGAAATAAATTCTAATAATAAAAATGGAAAACCTTTCAGAAGGGTTTGTGATAACCTACTTAACCATATAAATCTATTAGTGTAGTTTTTTTTGCTTGTATTTATTTATTTTGTTCTTATAAGGCCACTTAGGTCCTTTTCTTCTTGACTAAAGTGAGGAATTGGGTACTAAAAAGTGAAGAAAAACTTTTAACCATTATTTTTTTAATCATACATATTTGTTTAACATATAGTATTCTGCTCCAGGGGCCTCTGTGCAGCATTGTTTTCCCTTGAAGGCGGAATAAAATAAGATTAGATAGGATACACTTCATAACTTTTTTACACTGCCTTTAATATTTAATTGCCTTTAATTGCCAAGTAGCCTACAGATGTTAAATGCATACATCTGTAGGCTTTGGACTAAAGTCGTACAATCCCTTTGATGACCACTAGGCCCTGACGTAGGGCCTGCTACACTCAAAGATTCTTTCTACTTTAAACAAAGATCCTCTTGCTCTAGCTGAGTTTTGAAAACATGATCAGTCATTATCACACACAATAGTAATCAGACTCAGCACCAAAACCTGTGTGCAGCTCGACTGAGTCAGAAATGGGTGCATGAGCCATCCTGTGTGTCATAGACTCTATTCATAAGACTCTGATTATTAATAGAAGCATATTGCCATTCAAAAGGAGTATTTTTGTTGCTATGGTAACACCGTGATGAGCCCACTCAATCCCAGACACATAGCTCCATTCACGTATTAACCAGCCAGCATCCATCAGCATTAGCCCCCCGTGACCTTTGACCTGCCCCCACAGCTGCGCTCATGAGGAAGCTATCTGTTGTCACGGGGACACAGGAAACATTCAATCCCTAATTATCCCAAAATGATGACTTTATTATTATTTATTATTTCATTTAACATGTTTTGGGAAGTGAAGTTTTAGTTTTGAGTTAACACTTGCAGACAATGACAGACAACCTTTCACTATCACATTCATTGACTATACCTACACTCATATCTGAAAGGTCATAGTTTTATTAAAATAAAGGTGGCAAATATCAATGTCACTTAAGAAATTAATAATGTTGCAGTGTAACTTGATACCGAAAGAAAACATAAGGTGTGACGAGCTCGGGGCATGTTTGAGGAGCATCAGTCAGCCTCTTGATCCGAACGCCCACTGCAGAAAACCTTCAAGGGGATCCAGTTTCCTGCAAAAACACCAACATGTGTTTTTACCATTAGCCGCTGCCACTGCTCAGACAAAAAGCAGATTAGATGGATCTTTATGATCCCCGTGGAACACCGTAGAAGCTAATAGAGCTCAACCAAAAGCCAAATGGTATTAGCATTGACAATTGATTCAGCAAGAATTATGAGCAGTGCTCTGCTGCTCAAGGATTCATTTTATAGATGTCATTTTGCTCTCATTTTTAAAATACTCTTAGTTAGACATGGATCAAGAAAATAGACAAATTTGATTACATGTGTTTTTGGTTCAATATTAAAATGAACAATTACCAATTTGTAGTTTATTTAATTGGATCTATTGTGTGGGACATTATTTGAAAAACTGATCATATACACTCAAAGATCCAGCACAAATCTGAGTAAAGAAGTAGTAACTTGGCTCTGGAAAAGCTTACCTGTGTGATGAAAAGAAATGTGACTACCCTTAATGCATGTCATAAAACACTGTTCCATGTAGAAACTAAGGACTATAGGTCATGAACATACTTGAACTTTGGGTTTTAGGGTTGGGGGATGGACTGATAAAATTGTGCAAATACAGAGAGATGATTACCAGTTTCAAGCACTTTACGTCTTATCCCCGGTTTGCATCAGTCCCCCGTTTGCGTTAAAAAATTAGCATGCTCAGACCCTCCATGCAGTGTGCATGCATGGTCAACAATATTGCTAATGTATTATCAGATCTGGATGTGGTATCGCCCCCTCTCTCCTGCTGGCAATTCCAAATCCACTGGTGGCCACTCGGGATAATGCAATTAAAAAAAAACATGCAGCCCAAAAAAGATTGTCCCCAGAGACAGCAATGTAATAAGAAATGCCTGGTTTTCATCAGAAGCGCCACTTTAAATAAAAGTTGGATTTTGTATTGTTTATAGTTTGCTTTCAAATCATAGACTTCACCACCTTCAAGCCCATCGGTCATTACCAAACACACACGACAGGGCCAGGATTATAGGGTACCTTTGCTAGGTGCGTACAAACTGTTGGTTTATGATGATTTATTCTAGACCTTAGGCTAATACTACAGCTATGATTTCAAACACTGTCTTAAAGTATCAATATTTTCCCACCAGCAGTATTACAATGAGGTTCTGGGGTTTTGTAGTTTTGGTTTAATTTAGGCAGGAATATATCCTAGAAAATGACAAAACGGTTACAAAGCATTAGATCCGTGCTTCTTAAACAAACCAGAGTGGAACTAGATCAGTGACCTTGTTGACCCTAGTACTGAAGAAATAATGCGCATGATAAACCTCTTCTTTGCTTCTAATCCTTCTGTTAAGAGGATTGTGGCTGAAATATCAATGCCAGAATGCCCATGCAGATGTTGAACATGCAAAGCCATCTTCATTTGTGTGACACTGACTAATCCTCAGCCCAACTCCACACTCTCCTGAGGGTCAGAGCTGAGACTAACGGTATGAAATGATGCAGATATATTTAGAGACAATGAAGTGATTGAAGTGAAGCGGCCCGTGTTTTGTGTGGACATGTGGAGGTGAAGGGGTGGGGGTTTGGGGCTGGGCTTTGAGGGAAGAAGAGAAAAAGAGCCATCTGTTCGTCTGGTGGCTCATAAAGAGAGAGTGACAGAAAGGACTGATGGACGCAGAGAAGGAGGTAAGGGGAACATCTTTTTTGTTTGGTTTTATGGTGTTTATTCTCCGAATACAATGCCATTTTAAAAGATTAAACTTAAGGTGTATGTGGTCCAAGGTTGAAGAAAGTCCATGTTTTATTATAGCTGGATTTTACACTAAACTCTTAAAAATGATTATCCTGGTTAATTTGCAGTGAAAGTGCAATATGTCTTAGAATTTCTGCTGTTATTTAGTCTGAGATTCTTCTCACATGAGCCAAATTCTACCAATTTTGTTGTAGCAATTTCCATACGATACAAACTATTAATAAAGTGCTCAGGAATTTTCTTGCATGCACCTTACAATAAGACCAAAGATGAGCCCAACGCAACAGTTTCTTTGCAGCGGCATACCAAACAAATAAAATCCCTACAAAGACAGTCCAACGTAACTCTCAACCGGTGCTTTCTGAACTTTAAAGAGGCAGCTATAAAAGCAATGCCACAAAATGGAAAAACGTATCAGTAAATCATATGAGACTAGGGAACTGTGGGATTTATGAATGAAACACCCCGGTGGCTATATTCAACTGATTTGTCTGATGCAATGATTAAGTTTTAACAGAAGTGTACATGGAGTAAACTCAATTGCTATGGCTAGAGATCTTAAAACAACAGAAACAGAAAGATGATTCTGGTTGATCTATTGATGACGTGGTTTGCTTTATTGTTGTTATGCTTTTGCAAAAGAGAAAACCTTCAAAGTTGGTTTGTTAAATACATGGACGTCTGAGTATGTGTCACATGACAGTGTTTGAACACGGACCTGTTTAACACTCTGAGACAAATGGCTGCTTTCCGTGCGAGAGGGAAACTGTGCAAAGCCTGCGCCTCTTGACTCCTAGTCTTCCTTCTCTTCTCTGCTTTAATCTCATTACTCTAACACTCATTTCTTGCTCATCCTTCCTTCCCTTTCATTCTTTCTCCTCTGCCCCCAGCGCTCCAGCTATACCCTCTAAGTTGATTAAATGAAGCATCTCTGACATGGACACACACAGCGACTCATCCACCACTGCCCTACTCGCTGAGGTTTATGCTAATTTAGCTCCATCTTCTGATTACATTGTGTATAGTGTGTCCGCTGGGAGTATACGGCCGAGGTTTCCCGTCAACTTCGGCCACCTTTTTGATGCTGGATATTGTTGTATTGTTCAGAACAAAGATGGCATTTATTAATTCATTCTGTCAACCTTAAATAATCAAAATGTATGGAATTGTAGGCTGACAAGGAATCTAGCATGTTGGTCTAAAAAGTCTGTCAACATTAGATCAAGTGTAGCTGGAATTACAAGTGTCTATTCTAGCAATAGCAAATTGGCATAGGCTATTGCTTCTTAGCATTCTACTGAAGGCAAACAACACAGCAGCAATAGAACTATTACATGTGCTGTACATTGACGGTAACATAAGTGGCCACTCATTTTTTTTACTGCCTCTGCCTGAAAGGGTCTTAATTCTATTAAAAAACGTAAAAAGTTAAATGTTAAAAATATTTTTTGTTGTGTTTTTTCTGAAAGTCTATTGAACCAATAATTCCCAATCAAACAAGATTCAGAGCCGACTTCCTTGTGCACATTTGAACAGATCCATGGAAAATATAATCTTCCCAATATAATTTTCTTCTTTAGACAACTCCAAGACTTCATATTTAAGAAAACCAGCATGCTTACTTCTGACCCCACATTATCACCAATAGAGAGAGAGGTTACTTCCTAAGTGCCGGCTTTTTTAATGGGCTGAATCAGATGGATGCACTGATTGTATTAGATGTGACGAGAACATTGAAAACTGAATTATGTTTGACTATTAATGAGGATAAATGGGAGTACACTGTAAAAAAAAAAACCGTAAAAAAACGGTCAAATGACTGGCAGCTACGGCTGCCAAACAAAAACCGTAAAATTAAAGTAAAATATCTTAAATCCAATAAAGTGCAAATACTTTAATTTTACATTTTTTGTTTGGCAGCCGTAGCTGCCAGTCATTTGACCGTTTTTTTACGAGGTTTTTTTTTACAGTGTAAAACTGTTATTTTATGGATTTTTCCTAGATTGTAATGACCAAACACCTTCAATAAAAGTGATGCACTAATAGTTTTATGGGAAAACACTGTTATTTTACAGGTATTTCCTAAATTATTACAGTCAAACACCTTCAATAAAGTGATGCACTAATAGTTTTATGGAAAAACACTGTTATTTTACAGGTATTTCCTAAATTATTACAGTCAAACACCTTCAATAAAGTGATGCGCTAATAGTTTTATGGGAAAACACTGTTATTTTACAGGTATTTCCTAAATTATTACAGTCAAACACCTTCAATAAAGTGATGCACTAATAGTTTTATGGAAAAACACTGTTATTTTACAGGTATTTCCTAAATTATTACAGTCAAACACCTTCAATAAAGTGATGCGCTAATAGTTTTATGGGAAAACACTGTTATTTTACAGGTATTTCCTAAATTATTACAATCAAACACCTTCAATAAAGTGATGCGCTAATAGTTTTATGGGAAAACACTGTTATTTTACAGGTATTTCCTAAATTATTACAATCAATCACCTTCAATAAAGTGACAGCACTAAAGGTTCTAATGACAAACACTGTTATTTAACAGACCTTTGCTAAATTATAACGATCAAACACATTCAATAACTTGTCAAGACGTGCTCAAGGTTGTACATTAACAGTTTTATTTTTGGAAGACAAAATAAGTCTGTAAAAAAAAAAAAACTGTATAAAACGGATTTAAATCATTTCCGTAAACATATAATCTAAATTAAATGGAATGATTCAGTTGATAAATTACAGTATATATCTTAAATTAAATACAACGCTTTAACTAGTAGTTATAGAACAGTTATCAAATTCTCAAACTTTAGGATTAAAGTGAAATTTTCTAAACATACTCTACACAAAACTGATACATACAAGATTTCACACCACTATTGATTCTAAACATTAAAGGGTTAGTTCACCCAAAAATGAAAATTATGTCATTAATGACTCACCCTCATGTCGCTCCAAGCCCGTAAGACCTCCGCTCATCTTTGGAACACAGTTTAAGATATTTTAGATTTAGTCCGAGAGTTTTCTGTCCCTCCATTGAAAATGTATGTACGGTATACTGTCCATGTCCAGAAAGGTAATAAAGACATCATCAAAGTAGTCCATGTGACATCAGTGGGTTAGTTAGAATTTTTGAAGCATCAAAATAAAGTTTTGTCCAAAATAAACGTTATTCAGCATTGTATTCTCTTCCGGTCTGTTGTCAATCCGCGTTCAAGACTCAGCAGCGCCACAGCAATCCTGCAAACGGCCAGTAATCAACTGGATCCTTGGTGCATCTGGGAGGAAAAAAAGGACACACTATGATTCTCTTAAAAAGGATGATTTAAATTATTTTTGTTTCCTTTTAAACAAGCTTAATAAATTGTATTTAAATTGTCTGTTTGTCTTCTGTTTTGTCTGGTATCTAAAACTTGTGTCTGATGTGACAAAAATGTGCATCACCAAAAGAAGGAACATGTAGATTCACAACAACAATGGATTATTTCTCTCAATTTTCTCAATAAAGGATTGATGATGATTATGCGTTAAAAAAAAAGAAGGTCTAATCTCCTTGAGTGCAATTATTAAAGTACTGGAGATAGTTCACCCAAAAATGTATATTCTGTCATCATTTACTCACCATCATGTCTTTTCAAACCTGAAATTTCTATTTTGTCAAGCATTAAAAGTAGATATTTTTGAAGAATGTTGGCAATCAAAATGCATAAATGTTTGGAATAACATGAGGGTGAGTAAATTATTTGGGAGAATGTGCCAAACTCCTGGAAGGCCAGTGTAACCTTGCATCACATTGTAATAGTTAGACTTTGTTCCCTGTATTTATTAGCACAGTCTACAGCAGCGGAGGAGTGATATTAAGTTACCTAGGCAACCTACCGTCCCGACTGTAGTGCACTGCTGTTCTGTTTACTTTCCGGCGCAGTACTAACCGGAGCAAAGTATAATTCCGCCGCTGCTGAGAAACTAGTTCCAGTAAATGTAATGCAAACATTGAGATGCAAGTGTAGTTTGAGTTCTAACATTATTCTCTCAACAGACATTTACATCGGTAGTCTGGCGTTATAATCGATTTGCTTTTGGTGTACTGTGGAGTGGGTAAAACTGTTTTAATGGCAGGCTACAGGATCTATTGACTCGCGCTAGCCTAGCACCGGCTAGGCTAGCGAGTCACACACATGCAACTATATGGGCTTATATCCCGCCATCAACAGTAGATTCAAAACCTAGTTTGCAGATTCTTCTAGAGTCAAGGAGTAACGTTATGGTTCGAGTTCCTCTCTGTCTAAAAAGACAATGTTCTCATTTCACTCATTGTAAAGCTCCTATGCTAATCTAAATAACTGTTAGCTGACAATATTTACACATGCAAACAACACATTAGCATACTACATTGAAATATGTTTAGATTATCAACTTAACACACTATATTTTGATGTAACGCTAGCAGATTTTTTTTATAAAATAAAAAGTTATTTAACGTTACCTTCCACAGATTGCATTATGTCCTTTAGGCGTTGTTAAAAAAAATAGTTTTCCATCTTCAGTGTTTGTTCTTCATTTACATCCTGCAACTCGCTCAAAATAAAAATGTAGCAGTCCGATGTAAACCAATCCATGTTTAAACAATATAAAAGCCACAGAACAGAAGTAAGTTAATACTGAATATCCCGAGCAGCAGCACCCGCCCTCACTCACTCACTCACTCACTCACTCACTCACTCACTCACTCACTCACTCACTCACTCACTCACTCACTCACTCACTCCAACTGACGTATTCAAATTTGAACTGTAAAGGCGCGCATAGTTGTTATTGGCCAGATTCCTGGATCACACTCAGAATAACCAATCATTAAGCCTGTAGTCTCAGACTAAAATGCATGTTTGAGCTGTTTTACCTGAAAGCAACTTGCACTGACATGTCTTAAAATATGTCAGTGCCATTGTTTTGTCTCAAGATGCACACATAATGTATTTTTTTTTATCTAAGGCACATTTTTAAAAGCTAATCGCATGCCCTAATTAAACTAAGGTCTAATCCTGTCTTAATCTAAACTGGATATAAACCTTTAATATAATGAGCTACACATTTTTATTCTAATTTTACACAACTTTGTATGTAATTTAAGAAAACAGAAAATACTGTATAAATAATATGGTAATTGTACTGTATAAAAAAATATTTACTTTAAAATAACAAGGAAATATGTTAGATTATTAGTATGGATATAAACCTTTAATATAATGAGCTACACATTTAATTACACTTTATTATTGTAATTTTACACTACTTTATACATAATTTAAGAAAACAGAAAAATACTGTATAAATAATACAGTAATTGTACTGTATAAAAAATAAACATTACTGTAATTTGACATTACTGATATAATCCTTAAATTAACAGACAATTCATTAATTTACAGATATTGTTTGTAATTTTACAGTGTTTTGAATGTAATTAAAAATAACAGAAAAATACTCTAAAAAATTTACAGTTATTTTCTGTAAAATTAGGATTTTTTTTTACAGTGTATATTTAGAACCCAACAGAAAGAATATCTGTTTGTAACAGTACCAAGCTGCTACATTTTAAAATAAATCACCGTGTACAAATAAAAAGTAACCCTCAAAAGTCACCTACTGTATGTGTTTAAATATAAATCACTGGAGGGGACTTTTACTCACTGTGTTTGGTCCTGTCCTAAAATTTAATCATATTGGAGAGACATTCTAGAAGACATAATGAGAATCTTTAGCATGACTTTGAATCTGCATCCTGTGGTTCTGCTGTGTGGATACAGGGACAGTAATGTTGGTTTGAGCTCCAGATTATATTGCATTCTCATCCACAAAGAACATTGTCCTATTTTGAATTAGTGACAGACCTCCCTCCAAGTCAAACTGGTACAAACTTGTCCTGGAGCTCTTGCCCCTGGAATACTTGACCAGTCTGCTGTGTTCCACAAAGGGACAGTTCATTGAGTTGTGGGCCCCTTACCTCTGCTTTGTTGGCGCAGCGTTGCGGCCCTGCGTTGCGGCGCTGAGCAGCGCTGTGAATTAGCTGTAGAAATCTTTTTATTTTCTTGTCTCCTTGAACGGTGCTGAGCTGTTTGTTTGTTTATTTGTTCTTTGTGTTTTGTTCAAAAATGTCTGTTTCCTGATCACCTGTCTGCTACTACCTTCAAAAAGTCTAGATTGAAACTTTTTTGAAACAATGGTAAATTCACATTCACAATAGTTAATTGAAAGACAAATAAGAGAGAAGACAGGTGTCCACTGCATCATGCCTGTTGCAAAAGTCCACAAACCCTTCTGTGCTTTGCAGGTTAAGGTAAGTTCAAATGAGATTCACCTCTGAGACTGAAATATAACATTTTTGAATTAGACTGGTTGCTCCACTGTGACGTTGTTTCACCAAACAAAACATTTCACAGATGCCTTTTTATTTATTTAATTCTTCTTAAGTGCACAAAACACAAAATACCAGAAAACATACAACTCCACAACGGCAAGTACAAATGAAGCAGTAACATAAAATATATGGTTTTGTAACTACATACGCATGTTCAAAAAAAAGTAGTGAAAAGAAGTTAGACTTATCTCATGCCTTACATTCATTCATTTTAACAAGTTGTCTATTTAACTCTCAGACCTCTTTACTGTTCTGAAGTTACTACACAACACAGCTGCTCATCTTTGCTGCCTGAAATCTAGATCATGTTCACTTTTTATCCAGACATAGACGCTCACACTTCATTTACAGAGGCCTGTGGGCAGCACTGAAGACTCAACATTAAAGACAGTTCGGGAAATGCAGCCGAGATGAAGATGTGGATTATTCTCCTGTACATAAGTGAAGGATGGGTGCACATAGCGTCTACTGCAGCTGTCACCACAACACCATCAGCTTCACAAGTGGCACCTACTGAAGATGAGAGCAGCCAACTGGTGGTATATATAAACCTTTTTTTTTTTATGGCTAAGTTGAAATAACTGTAATTGTTTAGATGATTTACTCTGAGTGATCCTGATGTGTCTTGTTAGGACTGGCTGATAAAGTATGGATACCTCCCGCCCTCCGACCACTCCACGGGAGAGCTCCAGGCCTGGACAGCGGTCACTAACGCCATCAGAGCAATGCAGAGGTTCGCTGGACTCAAAGACACTGGGATAGTAGGTAAGCACTGCACACGTAGCAATGGTAAACGGTGACTTTGATTGAGACTAAAGTTGCCTCACTTGCGTTTATCCCCTGTAGATGAGGAGACAATGACACTTATGAAGAGTCCACGGTGCTCCCTGCCCGACCAGGACCAGCCTCCAACACTCCAGCCCTTCAGCAGGACACAGACATGAGAAAACGAAAGAAAAGAGCTGTGCCAATGTGGACGCGCCGGAACATCAACTGGAGGTCAGAGGATATCTTTTAACTCCTACTTGTACGGCAACAACTCCATACAAGTAGCAATTTATATTTTTATTTAAAATGGGCTTTATTTGATGCTTTGTTTCTTGGATTGGTAATTTATGTCAATACTACTGACCTTTCACTAAGCCCTGCCCCCTTCACTTGGACATATTTGAGTCACTTCTAAACTCACAATAAAATTTGTCACTGTCAAAGCTGTACCAGACGGAAATTTAGAGACAACCTGGCTTTTTCAACCTGGCTTTCAACCTGGCTTTTACATAGTAGATGTGTCGCTAACTAAGTGTAGGTAACTCTGAGACAGCGATGTAACTAACATGTTAGTGTAGAAAGTGGGTCAGTTTCAGAAGAGCCCTGCAGACGTCTGTATAAACTGAAGCTATATGAGAGTGTATTTGTGGCAGAGTTAACACAAGCTGTAATGCAGCTGTAACTGTTATTTTTTTCATATGGAGTTCTCAAAATGAGTGTATTGAAAAGTTGCAAATTTGTTGACAATTAACCTAAAGTGTTAAGGGGTAGTGCATAGCGATTGGTCAATTACGTCCAGTGGCAGTTTATTCTTTGTCTATTGGTCCTAGCAACTCAAATCCACAGACTAACTGAATGTATAGAATATAAAAAATATTTGCATGGGCGACCAGGCTAGCAATCTTCTGTCGTTATGTTCCATTAGAGCATGTTCAGTTTTTTTAGACTGGAGACCCACTAGACTGATGTAACATGTTACCTATATTTTGCAAAAGTTACTCTTTACTCTGTCTGTTGAGTTTAATTAATTGTGTTCATGGTCTATACTTAGATCTGTGTAGTGCTTTTTCTCAGAACGCACTAGAAAAAATAAAGTTAAGTATCTTCAACCTCTGAAACAGTTGCGGCTAAAAGAAAGAGAGTTATTTGAGTAAAATGTGATTCAAATACATGTCTCTTCCTCAGGTTACAATCCTATCCTCCGTCTTCACCTCTGTCCCGGGAGACCATTCGTTCTCTGGTCTACTACGCTCTGAGAGTGTGGGCGGAGCCAACACCTCTGGAGTTTCATGAGGTGAGTGCTTCCCGGTGTAGATGGTAAGGCAGGCTTTTAGATGTGTTACTGTTGTCAGAAAGTTTATGAGGAGTCCCAAATATATGCAGATGTATTGAGTTAGTTTATATCTAATGTACGCAGAAATAACTTGTGCAGAAAAATAACAAAAAGAAAATGCATAGAACACATTTCATGCTTAAACAGTCTACTTATTTAGCAAAGTAAAAAAAAAAATGTCTTAAACATAAAATGATTAATGATTATGGTTAGGTTACATGAAACAATCTACATTTGCCTTTAAAAATAATAATAATAATAATTAAAAAAAAGATGCAATTGGTATGTGGTATTGTTCGACAAGCTGATTGTTGTTTATTTCAAAGATTGAATAGGATAGGCCAAAATAAGCTTATGCTTCAGCCTATTAATTTTTTGGTTACATATTTGTATTTGTAAATTGTATAAATGTAGTAAATATATATTTACAACAAAAATTCACAATTCATTCATTCATTGATTCAAACGTTAATCAAGGTGTTTTACAGAAGTGACACAGGTGAGGCAAACAAAAGAGGTCATAGAAACATAACTACAAGCAACGTGCACAGAGTGATCATAATAGTCTTTAGTAAACAAGTGAGAATAAATAAGGTATGTTTTGATTGAGGTTATTGTTGGGCCATTATTGTTGGCCATTTGCAACACGGATTGGCAGTAAGTCACAGTTTTTGGGAGCCAAATGAGCAAGTGCAGGTTCCCCTGCTTTTGACACAAGCTACAGCAGCTCTTGAGAGCTCTTGTGGCTCATATGATTTAAGCAAAGTGTTATTGTAATGGGGAATGTTTGTATAATGCACTAACTCCATCCTGCACTACATAGAAAAAAAAAAACCTCTTTATGGGTTTTCTGTATCGACCCGTACCGCTCAGTGGCATGTCTCTTCAGGTGGGCAGTCCAGAGGCCGCTGACCTACAGGTGGACTTCCTCAATGGTTTCCATGGTGACGACTATCCATTTGACGGAGCAGGTGGCACAGTGGGACATGCATTCTTCCCCTCAGACCCCGCCCGTGCCGGAGAGGTTCACTTAGATGGTGAAGAGGAGTGGACCTTCAGACAACCAGGTGCCTCTTAATCCACTCCAACTCTCCTCAAAAAAAGTCACTTTCATCAATTCATATTGTGACCTCTGTACCTTCTGTTGCAGCGTCTGAGGGCACCGACCTCTTCACGGTGCTGCTCCATGAGTTCGGCCACGCTCTGGGGCTGTTTCACTCCTCGTCCCGCCAATCTGTGATGAGGCCGTACTACCAGGGTCCTGCTGGAGACCCCCTGCACTACCGCCTGGGACCACAAGACCTGGAGCACATCACACAGCTGTACGGTAGGGCTCAGTCCTGCACTTCCCTGCTCATAGCAAGGTGAAAACACAAGCCTCTTCAGGGGTTATTTTAACCTGACCTGTACCATACCACTCAGTGGAAAAGACCGGCATTTCCATTGGTATCAGACAGCTGTGAAGCACTGGGCCTGACCTTTAGAGTACTGCTCAGGATGTACCTCCAGCTGTTGCCAGTGCACTATAAGAATGACTTTATGTTGAAAATAGATTGCCGGAAATTTAGTAATGGGTTCAGGATGAGACTTTTACTGATGGTTTTATGATGTTTAATCTTTCATGAACACTTGATACATTCACCATATCAACAACATAAGAGCTGAAATGTATACAAAACATGTAACGGATCAGTTTACACTGTTCTGTCTTACATTTGAGCAAAACAAACCTACTAACAGACAAAATGCGCATATCTCAGATTGTTTAACATACCTTTTGCCTCTTCAGGGGCTGTATGAATTTAACGTTTACCACGACTCTGTGACGAAGTTATTGCTGTATTTGGGCTAAGCTACATACTATCAAACTGCGCTAGCCAGGTGCATAGCCTAAGACCGGAAGTCAACCATTTCCATACAAAAATTTCAAAATGAAAAGACAATCCATTTTTCCTGAAACATAATTATTCACGGTTCACGGTCAATACACTTCTGACAGTCCTTATCTGGCGTTCCCACACTCCTCCTGCGTGACTAGATTGAGGTGCATTCATCACAAAGTCGCACTGTTTTTGGGACAGATAAGTACTCAGTCTTTTTGTGTCCAGTTCACTTAGAGCGGTTTTAAACTCATTCTTAGCGCCAACAAAGTTTGTTCCCTGATCACATCGAAATTTGGCGAATTGTACCTCTGATAGCAATGAAACACCTTAGTGCATTAATGGATGTGTCAGTGGACAGGTCCTCTAAAAGCTCAATGTGAATAGCGCAGGAGCAAAAGCAAGTGATTTAGAAAGTCTGAAAATGTCCTTTATTCTTCTGCGTCCTTTGAGCTTCTTTTAGGCCAGTTTGTCTCTGAAAGCTCTTTGAACAATAAAAGGCGGTCCATAACATTGGTCAAGCATCCTTGTATGCCTCTTCATCACTGCGAAAGAATGTGCCCTGAAGACAATTTTGTGCTGGGCCTGTGACTTGTGAAGTTTATCAGCAGGTGAGATGCCTTTGCAGTTCACAAGTGAAGAGAATGAAGCCCACTATTCAATGTAGTTAATTGGATCTACGCTGAACAATGGGATTGTGTTTATAGCTATACTGTCCTGAATTGCTTGGGCCAACTGGGAAATGTCCGTGAGAGGTGCTTGAGTGACAATTTGAGGGTTTGGATTGTTCACCGTGTAATTTGACATATGTATAGTAGATACCTTGTTTCATGGCAGTAATTACATTTACATTTAGACGCTTTTATCCAAAGCGACTTCCATTCACCAGTGTTATATTTACATTTACAGTTGATGCTTTCATTCAAAGTGACTTACATTAAGGTTCCATTCACCAGTGTCAGCTGGAACACTACTGTAGGCAAGCCACTAAGCCACTGGGCCCCCTAGTGGAGGACAGTGGCCCTGTTGTGTTAATGTGGGTTCTGTCTGGGTTCTTTGGTTTCCTCCCACCATCTAAAGACATGCATGTACAAGTGAACTGATGAATGGCCCATGGTAAATGAATATGAGAGTGAATGGTTGTTTAGTGATTGTCCAGAGTACACCGCCCCACACCCAGAGCATCTGGGATAGGCTCCACTCACCTGTAACTACTGATAGAATAAATGATAGAAGATGAAACAGATTTACAGATTTGCAAAACATATTCAGAGCCCAAACTGGAATGTGCTGATAATAACAAAACAGAGTAAGTTATGTAACCCTGAGAATCTCAATCTAAACAATTCCAAACGGTTCCTTTCCGTTGTAGGAAAGAGGAACCAGCTACCTGCGACCGACGCTCCTCGTTTTGTCTCCGAAAACCAGCTGCGTCACCGAGGTCATCATCATTACAGACCCTCTGTGGACCGCTGTAATGCCAGTTTTGATGCTGTGGCCAGAATCAGAGGAGAAACATTCTTCTTCAAAGGTCAGTCCCTATTTAAAGAAGAGTTTTATTTTCATATATATCATATGCTTATTAGGTCACTTTTTATTGATCCTGTTTTGTTCTGTCCATCAGGTCTGAGGATGTGGAGAGTGACTGGCAGTGGTCTGGTGTCCGGTCGAGGGGCTTTGGTCAGGAGGCTGTGGAGAGGTCTCCCGCCAGACCTGCCTCGTTTTCACGCAGTGTTGGAGAGACAGTCCGATCACGCCATCATCTTTATCAGTGGTACATTTACAACTGTATCCATTACTGACCATTCTCATTTATATATGACCTCCACTAAAAAGTGCCCCAAACCCAAAAGTGGATTGGATTTATATAGCACTTTTCAAGGCTCTTCATGGGCTTTTTAGAATCCATTATTTATTCACTTCAGAGTCACACACTGGTGGTGGAGACGTGACAGCCATTTTGCGCCTCTCCGACCTCCTAACATTTTGACACATTCATACACCAGAGCTACATACACTGTGGGTAAGGTGGGTGAAGTGTCTTGCCCAAGGACACAACAACAATATAAACTGTGGGGAGAGCGGGAATTAAACAGCCCTACCACTGAGCCACACATGGACAGACTTTAAGGTTTCTCCCAGATCGCAGGGATTTGGTTTACATCACGTGCAAACTGAAAGTGGAGCCTGGAGCTTAATTTGATTCAACACAGGAAACCTCACCGTGTCCGGACATGGAAAGGATTGACAGATTGATACTTCTTCCACCTGTGCCGGCGGAACACTGTTTACACCACCCTCTACTACCGAATTATGACTGAGCGCTTGTGCACGGCTTCGATGATCGTACACAGCTGAATAAATACTGAACAAAATGATTAAAAGTGTCCCCTCTATTTGCACACTTAACACTATCGCTAAAATATTTATGGCAAAATGAAAAGCAAATGTCTTCCACTTGTGAAGAAAAATGAAAAGAACTTAAATGAATGAAAGACAGTAGCAGATTTTGTATGGGAAGTTTTTTTTTTACAACTTGTCTAAGGTATATATGTAAGCCCCAAAGCAACAGCCCAACACACAGCACAACCCTCTGCCAGTTTGGCAGTTTGCAGCATTTTATATGGTGTAAGCAGTAAAATAGAGCACAAGCACATTTGCCTTCATCAAGGGTAATCAAATCATCAAATTCATCAAATCACTCTGAGCAAACACATCCATGTGGCTTCTGTAATGTCAATTCTGTAAAGGCATTCGTAAAATAAAAGCTATTCAATAAATATTGACAGGACAATCAACAATGTGTCAATTTATATCAGTAATCTCTATGCAGTAGAGGGCACCCAAAGTCAAGCTTAGCAACTCCACAGGCCCTATTGTTTTTGAACGGCTGAAACAGAATCCAAATGTTATAGTATATAACCAGTATATCCAGTATATAAAAAATGTAAGTCCTGTTGTGTTGTTTCAGGTTCCCAGTTCTGGCTCTTCAGAGACCTCTCTCTTCAGGACGGTTACCCACAGCCGCTGTCCACTCTCAGGATGGGGCTGAGCTTGGTCGTGGTGGAGGGTGCTGAGGAAGAGGAGGAGGCAGCAGGGAGGCAGGGTCTGGTCTGGGACCCGGAGGAAGGGCCCATCTGGGGGTACATTGGAGAAGCTGCTCCGCAGCAGGAGGCTGACACGTGGACTCGAGTGCTCAGAGAGGGAGTCAGTGGGATCACCACAGACACTGACGGTCAGTACACAGTAAATAAAGGGATTCCTCATGATCTTTCATCAGTTTTAGTAAATTCACCCAATGACAGAAAAAAGCAGTGGGATAAAAAAAACACAAAAATATAGCATTGTTGATGGGAGATATAAAGGGCTGGGATACTTCAGCCAGTCAAGTTATGGTTCTTATATCTTGCAGCTGAATTAAAGCTGTGAATTTTTAGTCTTGAAAGCCACACATTTAAATAAGGCACTGTGACAAAGTGGGTTTGTCCCATAATTCACCTTTAGTTTATGTAGCAGTATGTAGTTCATTTCACACATGTGTTAAGTTACAATCAATGCCATCTTAACAATACAGCTAAACTAAACTATCCCGGGTTTGTTTTGTTTAGTTTGTATTTAGTTCTTCAGTTAATTAGCACACAACACACAGTTCTGTTAAATATGTTTTATTGTAAAGTTGATACATTTGAGTTAAAGTCATTCATCTACAAACTTACCTGGTCCACCACATGGTTAGGTCAAAGAGGGGGAGGGCTTTTATGTCGGCCAGTTTTCTAACCTCAGGGGGAGGTCATGGGCTAGACCATGTGGAGGGGAAATCTGTTGGGATTTTATTTTGGAGTTTAATGTATTTTTGTATTGTGATTAAGTTCTTTGTGTTTATAGTCTTAGTTAAACAATGTTATAATGTTCAAGATTCAAGATTCAAGATTTTTATTCGTCACATACAAAATTATATACAGCATATATAACCAGCAGTGAAATGTGAGTAAGGTCCGCTCCATGGACAGTGTAATTATTAAGGAAAACAACACAGATGAAAATATACATGAATATAGCTATGTAAGAATGAAATAAAAGTAAACAATAAAAAATATAAGAATAGAATATAAAAAATGTATTGTGGAATTAAATATAGAACGCAAAATAATGTACATGAATGTAAACTGTAGTCTTAAATATTAAAATGTACAGGGATGTACAATGTGCATATATGCATTTAGCTGTAGTCTTAAATATTAAGATACACAGGAAGGTGCAAGAAGCAAATGTGCAAAACAGGGTGACACTGTCAGTGTGTCTATGTGAGGTAGTGAATAAAATAAAGAGATAAGGTGAACATTAAGTGGAGGCATGAGGATGTTAAAAAGCTGGTTTAGAGTTCAAGAGCCTGATGGCCTGGGGGAAGAAACTCCTCCTGAGTCTCTCAGTTTTTGCCATCAGGCTACGGTAGCGCTTACCAGATGGCAGCAAAGTGAAAATATGATTACTGGGGTGGATGATTTTTGATGATTTTTGCAGCTCTACTTCTGCAGCGTTTGTGGTAGATGTCCTGCAGAGAGGGGAGAGCAGACCCTGAAATGCGCTCAGCTAAGCGCACAATTCTCTGCAGGGCTTTGCAGTCTTGACTGGAGCTGTTCCCATACCACACTGAGATACATTGAGTCAATACACTTTCTATTGCCCCAGAATAGAAAGTTTTCAGGATTGCTGGTGAGACCCTGAATTTCCTCAGCTGTCGCAGATGGTACAGTCTTTGCCTGGCTTTATTAACCTGAGTTTGAGTGAGTAGTCCAAGTCAGGTCCTCAGAGATGTTTACACCAAGGTACTTAAAGCTACTCACCCTCTCCACAGGGGTCCCGCTTATCATGAGAGGAGTATAGGGCTGCTGCTGCCTCTTCCTGAAGTCCACAGGAAGTCCACAGTTCTTTTGTTTTGCTCACATTCAGAGAGAGACAGTTGTCCTGGCACCATGATGTCAATTTCTCTACCTCATCCAAGTATGCGGTCTCATTATTGTTGTGAATGAGGCCCAGAACCACAGTATCATCAGCGAATTTGATAATGGATGTGGAGCTGTGCGAAGACACGCAGTCTTGTGTGTAGAGAGTAGAGCAGGGGACTCAGGACACAGCCCTGTGGGGCTCCTACGTTCAGGGTGATGGAGCTGGAGGTGTACTGGCCTAGTTTCACCACTTGAGGTCTGCCGGTGAGGAAATCAAGGATCCAGTCGCAGAGTGATGAATTCAGTCCGAGGTCTATGAGTTTGGAGGCTAGCTTTATGGGGACTATAGTATTAAAAGCTGAGCTATAGTCAATAAATAGCAGCCTTACATAGTTCCTGTTATTGCTGTCAATGTGTGTGAGAGAAGAGTACAGGATGTGAAAGATAGCATCATCTGTGGATCTGTTTGGGCGATAAGCAAACTGAAGAGGGTCCAAAGTATCCGGGATGGAGGAGCAGATGACGTTTTTAACCAGTCCCTCAAGAGACTAATGTATGGGATTTAAATCATATTTGAAGGAAGCAAGTACTTACTCTTTGCAAACAGGTAAAGTCTTGGCCTTACCTTAAAGTTAGATAGACCAGTCCAGGGGAGGGGCCTTACCTGCTGGGAGAGTATAAAAGCTGACTGGGAGTAATTGAGAGGGAAAGTGTAGCCTGGTACACATGGGGTTGCCTCAGTTATGTCAATGTCTGGTGTGTTTGACTTAGTTAAGTTCAGTTATGGTTTTGTAAATATGTATTATTTTTCCACGTTTACCACCAAAATAAATTGGGTTTGACGGGAATATTCCTTGAGTCTGCCTCCTACTTTTGACCACTTTGGCCAGCTTCCCCACAGGCACTATCTGAATATTGAAAAAAACATATTGGAGCTCAGACATCATTCTGTGCAACACAAACCAACGCTAACATTAGCATTAAGCTGCGTCTACATATCCTCACATAAATCAGGCTGCAGGACTCTATAAACACTACTTTGAAGAGAATGAACTATATAAAATAACTTACAGCGTTTAGGTGGTTAACATGTGGTTATTGTTAAGGAGGAGTCTTGTTTTGCATCTGTTTGTTCTTTTGGTCTTTGTTAAAAGTACAAACATCAACTGCCAACAATAATATCACTAATTAGGCCCGAGCCGGTGATGACCGGGAGGGCCTATTGTTTTTGCTTGGATTTTTTTTTTTTATTGTGACCAAATGATCCTAAATTTGAACCAGTGAACATGCACAAAAAGTCATTTTTATTGGTCCCAGACTTCAAGCTCGGCGAAAATGTTGTTTTTGAAGTCTCCGAAAAAAAATACGAGAAATGACTCAGTGGCGACCCCTAGAAAAGTCAAAATACATTGGGCCTATGGAAAGTGAAAGTAACTTTTTTCCAACGTAGAAAAATGAAACTTGGTACATCCATAGGACACCTCAGGGCAAACAGAAAAGTCAATGACAGCCACACCCTAAACTCAACAGGAAGTCCACCATGTGGGGTGAAACGCGCGGCCACTAAAATCGCACCCCTTGCGCAAAAAGATGCAGATAATTGTGTTTTAATCTAAATGGCCCCAAATTTGGTGAGTATCATCTAGACACGTGTGCCAACCAAAGTTGTGACTTTGTTTATGATATCTTATCGGTTATGGGTGTGCAAGCCTTGTAACGAGGTGGCCATTTTTGTGAAAATAAAATGTCTTAACTCTCAAACGCCTTCTCGGATCGAGTTGGACCCAAAAAGGCGTTTGTGCACATTCATGACCTGAACACAAAGATATGTAAATAAAAGGGTTATCTTTAGAAATGGCTCTCCAGCGCCCCCTACAAACTTATAATGGGACCCAAGAATTTAATTTGTCATAGAGACATGAAATTTGGTACACACATCTCTTATGTCATGACAAGCATAAAAGCCAATGACAACCACCCCTATCTATAAATGTGTTGCCATAGCAACGCCCCAAATATGTGGAAAAGTCAATGGGAAGTGAAATTTTTAGTTTGTTGTAGGCAAATGAAACTTGTTACACACATCCAGTATGGGTTTATGAACAAAAAAGCCAATGGGGACCACACCCTATCACACACGGGAAGGCGGCCATTTTGAATTGAAAATGTGAACCGACTTAAAATACACCTCTTTTTAAAAGAACACAGAAAATAGCTGCTTCATTCCACAGACACCAAACTTGGGCAAAATGAGCTAAACACATGTATGTAAAATAGACAAGCGTTTTTCTAGACTTTTTTGCTCGAGTTATATTTTTTTTTATTATAATTCGGTATATATTTTTTATCATATTTTTCTGCAAAATGATCCTCAATTTAACCCAGTAAACGTAACTAAAAGTCATTTTTATTGGTCCCAGATTTCAAGCCCGGCGAAAAATTTATGTATTTGAAGTCCCCGAAAAAAAAATATGAAAAATGACTCAGTGGCGACCCCTAGAAAAGTCAAAATACATCGGGCCTATGGAAAGTGAAAGTAACTTTATTCCAACGTAGAAAAATGAAACTTGGTACATCCATAGGACACCTTAGGGCAAACAGAAAAGTAAATGACAGCCACACTCTAAACTCAACAGGAAGTCCGCCATATGGGGTGAAACGCATGGCCACTAAAATCGCACCCCTTGCGCAAAAAGATGCAAATCATTGTGTTTTAATCTAAATGGCCCCAAATTTGGTGAGTATCATCTAGACACGTGTGCCAACCAAAATTGTGACTTTGTTTATGATATCTTATCGGGTATGGGTGTGGCAAGCCTGTAACGGGGTGGCCATTTTTGTGAGAATAAAATGTCTCTTAACTCTCAAACGCCTTCTCGGATCGAGTTGGACCCAAAAGGCGTTTGTGCACATTCATGACCTGAACACAAAGATATGTAAATAAAAGGGTTATCTTTAGAAATGGCTCTCCAGCGCCCCCTACAAACTTATAATGGGACCCAAGAATTTAGTTTGTCATAGAGACATGAAATTTGGTACACACATCTCTTATGTCATGACGAGCATAAAAGCCAATGACAACCACCCCCTATCTATAAATGTGTTGCCATAGCAACATCCCAAATATGTGGAAAAAGTCAATGGGAAGTGAAAATTTTAGTTTGTCGTAGGCAAATGAAACTTGGTACACACATCCAATATGGGCTTATGAACAAAATAGCCAAAGGGGACCACACCTTATCACACACGGGAAGGCAGCCATTTTAAATTGAAGATGTGAACCGACTTAGAATACAACCTCTCTTTTAAAAAACAACAGAAAATAGCTGCTTCATTCCACAGACACCAAACTTGGGCAAATGAGCTAAACACATGTGTGTAAAATAGACAGGTGTTTTTCTTGACACACTGGTGATGGTAAGCTACAACTGTAGCCACAGATGCCCTGGGGCAGACTGACAGAGACGTGGCAGCCATTTTGCGCCTACGGCCTCTACCTCTATTACCGTGAAGTTTACGCTTTAAAGTACGAAATGCAATCCTCCGAGTGCATGTGTCCCCGCGGTCTCAAGGGAGGCGAGGGCCTTTATCGCCGCTTGCGGCTTTAATTTAAACTTGTTCTTGAAAGAAAAATGCCAAATTAACTTGACTCAATTGACTTGAGTAAAATACATTTAAGCAAGCCATTGGTAAAACTCGTACCACTTGATTTTGTAGCAGTTTGTGACTTTCTTGAAGTTGGGGGTCAACTCAAGTCAGATTTTCTGACCAGTCCCCATTTACAAGTTCATCACTGCTTACCCAGCCCACTCCTCTTTCCTGATAATAATCATTTTAAACTTGTCTCCCTCAGGTGCTGTTTATCTGTTCAGTGGAGACTCCTACTGGAAGTTCACCATCCCAGGCTCTGCTCCACAGGACGGATACCCACGATCCATTGCTGAAGACTGGCTGGACTGTCCAGACACTCCCCCGTCCTCTCCTGTTGGGGACGACCTGTCTCTGTCTCCACCTGCGGAACGACAGGAGCTCAGGGAGAGACGGAGGGAGGACAGAGGTAGCGAGAGAGAACAGACTGGAGCACACATATGGACTCGCTGTAGCTGCCAGAATAAAGCGTCGTTCCAGAGGACAAAGAACTGGATGGCTGCAGCATTACTCTGTGTATGGACACTGTCAGCCTTTTAAATATACTCTCTGCATGTCAGTATTTGTAACAGAAAGATCATCCATTATCCACAAAAAAAGAAAGAGAAAACACACAGGTTGAAACATCCCCAAGCCAGCCTGACACAGACACCGCAGTCAGCAAGCTAACTTCACCTCTGCTGTGAAAGCGGCCACTGCTTATGGCGTCAGTACACAACCTGTTGCTCTAATGTCCATCTCCACATCTGTGACAGTGTTGTCAACTGAAACAGTGAGCACTTCACTTCCTGCTCTCGGATAAGGCAGACGTCTCCTACTGCTCCTCCTCCCTCTGGTGTATGCTTTTTTTGTTTTGTCTTGTCATACTAAATTTCTCTTATTTCTCTTTGACTCTACTGCTGGCTGGACTCCTAAGAACTGGAAATGGTTCTGATTACCTGGTCTCTGAGCACAATTGACACAATTTCTTCCCATAAGAAGGGTGCACCGGGAGAACCCCTTTGTGCTGAGATGTCGAGCTGACTTGACATCTCACCACGGACTGTGGACATACAGAAAAGACAACACTCAGACCTGCAGCTCAATGGATATGAAGGGGTTACATCCAGAGAAGAGTGGACAACATCTTGAAACAGACAGGTGAGCTGCTACATGGTATACGGGCCTGACCATGGATAGAAAACATCAAGGTTACTCCACGAAATGGACGCACGCACTTGACGCTGAGAACCAGAGCTGATTGATTATGATCCAGATAAATTACCAAAGATCAAAATATATAAATTACACATTTCTGTCTCCCTTTCCCAAGTCCCTTCTCTAGGTTAGAAGTCTGGCCAGCAGCTGGCTCTTATCTTATCCTCCTGTTACTCCCTGTACTTCTCAAGGACAAGGCCACTCATTCAGCTCACTCCACCAGCGCCGCCTGAACATCGCCTTCCCTTTCTATCCTATCAACATCATCCCAAACCAACTGTCTGCCATTTGACATCTGTCTGACTCTGTACTCTAATGCATCCCCTTGTAAAAAAGCCACTGAAAAATCCCATCACGTGACCACGTGTGCTGTTTCCTGCTGTTGTCTGTTGTCTGTATGTTTATGTAACGTATGTTGTAACGGCTGTAACTGTTTTTGCAACTACGTATGTTATGTTTGTATGCCTGTACAATGTTATATTTCATTTTCCTGAAGACCACAGCGCCTGAAAAACGTGAAGCACTTTGTGACTATTGTCTGTGAAAGGTGCTATATAAATAAACCTTTACTTACATGACTGACCAGACTGCTGGTAAAAATCCATCATCAAAATCCATGATTTCCCTTCTGAGTACAAGTGGCTTATGAGGAAACATAAAGCTTGAGTGCAAGACTATAATAATCTAAATATTGGCCTATAATTATTTCAGTTTAATTATTTTAATTTACTTTGTGTTGAAAACAAAAATATGTACAAGTTTCTAGTAGGTAAGAAATACATATATTTGCTGAAAATAGGCCATTGTAAATAGGTTTATAGGAAAATAAAGCTCTAGAAATAAAGCAAGCAAAAAAAGGGCATCCATTTATTATATCATCTTTTTTAATTTAATTATTAAGATGTGTACTGGCATGTATATTTTGTCCATATAAAGCACTGCGTCCAAAGGAAATAAATCAGTTTAGTTCTTATGTCCTAAACCTTTAGCAAGAATGTGTACTCAGAAAGAAACACAAGTGTGCTTCTCTTTTTTGGGCAGCTGTTGGCAAGGCAATTTTATTTATATAGCACAATTCAGACACTGGGTAACTTAAAGTGCTTTACAGAATTAAAAGACAATTTACAAGATTTTAAATAAGAAACATAAGAAAAAAATGTAATAATAATAATAAGTTTTATTTATATAGCGCCTTTCCAGAGCTCAAGGACACTTTACAATAAATAAACAACAATAAAGACAATTGACAAAGAGAGCAGACAGAACAACAATAGGCAAATGAGAGTGCAAGTACAGTAAGTGAAAAAACCCACTAAGAACTGTAACATTCAGAAAATAGGTGTGTTTTGAGCATGGATTTGAATTCAGAGATAGTGTTAACAAAACGGAGTGATAGGGGGAGAGAGTTCCACAATTTACATTTTAAAAGAAGAGTGCAGATAAAACAAAACTTTCAGTTGTAATTTAGGCAGAGCTAAAGAGGAAGGTTTTAACATTGTTTAAGGTGAGGCTTGTTTCACTTCTCAGAGTCCGAGAAGGTTTATAAGGAACTGGCATGTCAGAAATATATTCTGGTGCTAAACCATTAAGTGACTTGTAAACCAGCAGTGCTGTTTTAAAGTCTATTCTCTGAGCAACAGGAAGCCAGTGCAGAGATTTTAGAACTGGACTGATGTGGTTGTACTTTCTGGTTTAAGTTAGAACCCGAGCAGCCGCGTTTTGAATAAGCTACAGCTGTCTTAACCCTCGTTTTGAGAGACCAGTGAGCAGGCCGTTACAGTAATCTAACCTGCTGGAGATAAAAGCATGGATAAGTTTCACTAAGTCTGGTTGAGACATTATCCCTTTGACTTTGGAAATGTTTTTAAGGTGATAAAATGCAGATGATGTAATTAAACTGCTGACACTTTCTTTTTGTTTCTGTTCCAAAAGACGATTAGTTCAGTCTCTGTTCAGTTGGAGAAAATTATTTTGCATCCACAATCTGTTTGATGCATTAGGACAGTGAATGGATTGGTCCATTTTCACCTGCTGAGTGAAATGTAAATCTGAGTGTCATCTGCATAATTATGGTAGGATATGCCACAGATGCGTATTAACTGGCCTAAAGGAAGCATGTAGAGATTGAATAATAGAGGTCCCAAGATAGACCCCTGTGGAACCCCACATGTCAGGGCCATTTGGTCTGATACACAGTTACCAACCCAAACAAAGTACTTCCTGTCTTCAAGATAGGACTGAAGCCATTTAAGGTCAGTTCCAGTGATACCTATCCATTCCTCTAATCTTTGTGACAGGATTTCATGGTCCACTGTATCAAACACAGCACTCACATCCAACAGTGTTCAGACAGATGTCATTTGTGACTTTGATAAGTGCAGTCTTGGTCTGTGATGGGGCTTGTTAAGTAAAAGAAAGTCATTAAGTTGTTGATATACAACTTTTTCAATGACTTTCCCTAAAAATGGCAGGTTTGATATGGGCCGATGTTGTTGAGCACTGTAGCATCAAGACTGCTCTTCTTTAGGAGAGGCTTAATTACAGCAGTTGTAAGACCCTTGGAAATGTTCCAGACTGTAAGGAATTATTGACTATATCAGTGAGTTGTGGTAACAAACTGCTTAGTACTGATTTTAGAAATCTAGTGAGTAAAACATCGAGGCAGCAGGTGGATGAACTCAGGCTGGAGACAGTTTTTTTAAATTGTTCTGTCATTAATTTGTGTAAAATGTGTTAAACCAACCAAGTGCCTCCTAGGCGGCTGCAGTGTTGTTGTATGCCCTTGACTGTATCGCATGTTTAATGCCTTGAACCTTGTTGATGAAAAACAATGCAAACTCATTGCATTTAGTGGTGGAAACTAATTCTGGAGGAAATGGAGCTGGAGGGTTTGTTAATCTGTTCACTGTAGCAGGACACGCGAGTTGTTACTGTTGTTGATGATCTCTGAGAAGAAAATTTCTCTTGCTTTTTGCAAAGTTTGATTGAAAACATGCAAATTTTTTTTGTATACCTCATAATAAATTAAGAGTTTCAATTTCGACCATTTTCTTTTGCCGTTTCTGGGCCCTGACAGAATGAGAATTGCTCCACAAAGCCTTCTGCCTCTTCCTGATCACTTTAACCTTAACAGGAGCAATGGTGTCCATAACATTTAGGGTTAGGGTTAGGTTTAGAAGAATGATCAGATAGAGCAACATCAATCACAGTGACATCTGAAATATGAACACCTTTAGTAATGACCAGGTCCAGAGTGTGACCTCTGTTATGGGTCGGCTCATTAATATGCTGACAAAGACCAAAAGTATCAAGAATAGTAGAAAGTTCTTTGGCATTTCTGTCACAAACATTATCCACATGCACATTAAAATCACCTGCTATGACTATTTGTTTAAATTGTGTGCAGATAACTGAAAGCATTTCAGTAAACTCATCAATAAAAGCATGACATTGTTGGAATGGTTTGTAAAGAACTACATATAATATAGAAGGAGAAAACTTCAATTCCATTTTGAATAACACATACTCAAATGAGGAAAACTCCCCCAATAATAGCTCCTGGATAAGAATATTATCCCTAAGTAGGAACAGGAAGTCATAAACACTTCCTTCCCCTGGGTTTTATGGGTCATTAAATGTCTCTAATGGCAATTGTCTTCTGGACCCAGCATCATGGAAACGCAAGGCATTTATGGAGTAACCTGAACCAAACTGAGCCAGGAGTAGCGTTTTCCAGCTCCATTTTTCTCTTCATTTGTAAACTTGAATGTCTCATAAGATACTGTAGTGACAGGTAACTGCTGATATGATATATTTGGACGTCACTGTATGTCCAAGTTTGAACTGTTTCTAACAATATATATATACAGTGGGAATCGAATGTTTGGGCACCCCAGGTAAAAAAAATTATTAATGTGCATAAAGACACCAAGAAAAGATGAAAAAATCTCCAAAAGACATCAAATGACAGATCGTTATAAAAAGTAAAAAAAAGTTAGATTTTATTTTCATCATTTACACTTTCAAAATAACAGAAAACAAAAAAATGGTGTCTGCAAAAGTTTGGGCACCCTGCAGAGTTAATAACTTGTACCGCCCCCATTTGGCAAGCTAGGACCTGACAGTGTCATGGATTGTTCTCAATCATCGTCTGGATAGACCAGGTGATGTCAAACTCAAAGGTTTTAAATGCCCAGACTCATCTGACCTTGCCCCAACAATCAGCACCATGGGTTCATCTAAGCAGTTGTCTAGAAAACTGAAACTGAAAATAGTTGACGCTCACAAAGCAGGAGAAGGCTATAAAAAGATAGCAAAGCGTTTTCAGATGCCAATATCCTCTGTTCGGAATGTAATTAAGAAATGGCAGTCATCAGGAACAGTGGAAGTTAAAGCAAGATCTGGAAGACCAAGAAAAATATCAGACAGAACGACTCGCAGGATTGTGAGAAAAGTAAGTCAAAACCCACGTTTGACTGCACGATCCCTCCAGAAAGATCTGGCAGACACTGGAGTTGTGGTACACTATTCCACTATAAAGAGATACTTGTACAAATATGGACTTCATGGAAAAGTCATCAGAAGAAAACCTCTTCTACGTCCTCAACACAAAAATCAGCGTTTGAAGTTTGCAAATGAACATATAGACAAGCCTGATGCATTTTGGAAACAAGTTCTGTAGACCGATGAGGTTAAATTAAAACATTTTGGCATGAGCAAAGGTATGTTTGGAGAAGAAAGGGCACAGAATTTAATGAAAAGAACCTCTGTCCAGCTGTTAAGTATGGGGGTGGATCGATCATATTTTGGGGTTGTATTGTATACTTGAAGAGGTCATGTTGCCTTATGTTAAAGAGGACATGCCCTTGAAATGTTTGTTTCAACAAGACAATGACCCCAAACACACTAGTAAGAGCAAAGTCTTGGTTCTGGAGTGGCCAGCCCAATCCCTGGACCTTAATCCAATCAAAAAGCTGTTTCTGAACCAAAATGTAAATGAATTGTGGAATGTTGTTAAAGAATCATGGAGTGGAATAACAGCTGAGAGGTGCCACAAGTTGCTGCCACACAGATGTGAAGCAGTTTAAAAAAAAAAACTATGTTCATACAACTAAATATTAGTTTAGTGATTCACAGGATTGCAAAATCCTAGAAACAAAAACGTTTGTACAAAATAGTTTTGAGTTTGTACATTAAATGGCAGACAATGCTATTTTTTTTTGTTTTAATTTCAACTAATTGCCCAATTGCACAGGCTTAAGTTCAAGTTCAAGTCTGCTTTATTGTCAATTTCCACATGTACAGTACATACATACAGAGAATCGAAATTGTGTTACTCTCAGTCCCCGGTGCATACAGATAACATTAACATTAAAGCCTAAAAAATAAAAGAGACATAATAAAATTAAAAATAAAGCTAAAAATAAAGTTAAATAAAGCAGCGCAAGGTAAATGACAGATATTGTGCAAATCAATAAAGTGAACAACAGTGCAGTTAAAAGATTTTTTTTTTTTTTTTTTAAGTGCAAAAAAAAAAAAATCACTTATTAAAAATATCTTGTCTGATTAAAGTGACAAGTGACCAAGAGCAGTTATTTACTGACTGACGAGGTAGTGGAATGACATCAGTTCCATGCCGAAGTGACTAGTGCATGTCATCATATAATAATTAGTGGGGGGGGGGGGTTCATAGTTCAGTGGTGCCTGGGGAAGAAGAGGGGAGGGGGGGCAGGTTCGGGAGGACAGCCTGGTGGATGAAGCTGTCCTTCAGTCTGCTGGTCCTGGCCTGGAGACTCTGCAGTCTCCTCCCTGATGGTAGCAGGCTGAAAAAGCTGTGTGATGGGTGAGTGGGATCACCTGTGATGCAGAGGGCTTTGCGGGTGAGACGTGTTCC
Source organism: Perccottus glenii (assembly GCA_024416835.2). Taxonomy (NCBI): domain Eukaryota; kingdom Metazoa; phylum Chordata; class Actinopteri; order Gobiiformes; family Odontobutidae; genus Perccottus; species Perccottus glenii. Next base: position 6,878,983 of record CM044554.2, read on the forward strand.
ATAAATGTCCTGGAGGGAGGGGAGAGAGACACCAATGATCTTCTCAGCTGTTCTCACTATGCGTTGCAGAGTCTTTCGGCAGGACGCGTTGCAGGCGCCATACCACACAGTGATGCAGCTCGACGGAATGCTCTCGATGGTGCCTCTGTAGAAGGTGTACATGATGGGGGGTGGGGCTCTGGCTCTTCTCAGTTTGCGGAGGAAGTAGAGACGCTGATTTGATTTCTTGGCCAGTGCTGTGGTGTTTTCAGTCCAGGAGAGGTCCTCTGTGATGTGCACACCCAGGAACTTGGTGCTACTCACTCTTTCCACAGTCGCACCGTTGATGGTCAGAGGAACGTGCTGAGTGTGGGTTCTCCTGAAGTCTACAACAATCTCCTTCGTCTTCTCCACGTTCAGAGAGAGATTGTTGTCACTGCACCACCCAGCCAGGCGGCTCACCTCACTCCTGTAGTTTGTCTCATCTTTGTTGCTAATGAGACCCACCACAGTCGTGTCATCTGCAAACTTAATAAAGAGGTTAGAGCTGTGTGACGGTGTGCAGTTAAGAGTGTGCATGTCATGAATGCTGGGTCTTGTTTGTTTTCTGAGATTCTACTGCACCTACTGGTAACTTGTTTGCCAATTAGCAATACAAATTATACTAGAAACCTGGATTCTGGTTAGTCACATTTGAACAATACTGTACAACATTCCTGCAAGCAAAGCTGGAGGCACCATCACACTCAGAGAGCACCAACTTTAACCTCAGCCAAACCTCAGTAGTTTTGGGACTATTGACCCAGGACACTGGCATACATCATGTTATTAATGTGAATACAGCACAGAAAGGTTAGTCCTGATACGGCCCCATCCTGGACGAGGGCATCCTGATGATCCAACCCGCCAAGAGCAAGGTCGAGAGCGGTGGGACCAAGAGCAGCAGAGTGGTTAACCAGGTGGCAAAAGGATATCTGAAGCTGGGAGGCAAGGTGAGAGTGGAGGGGGAGACTCAGACCTCACGGGACGCAGAGGAGGAAGAGGACTATGATGAGGGAAACAACGTGGAGGAGCACATCATCTTCTCGACAGCGAAGACAGTCTGAAGAGCGAGTTCTACTTTGTGTGTGCTCCGCCCACCTACGGGCTTCGCTAGTGGTTACCTCTCTCTGGCGCGAGCCAGACTTCTGAGAATGATCAAAGCATTCATCGCGCCAATCATGCCAATGTACTGGCACAGCCTCAGGGGCTATATAAACCCCCTCGCCCAACGCTCTCCCTTCTTCTCTCTCAGCACTTCTGAGATCTTTAAAAGAGCGAAGACTATACATAGTTAGAAGAATGGATTGTGCCCGAGATTTGTCACCTACTGGTGTCGGGCACCGCCGCTCCTGCTGCTCCTGCTGCGCCCGGCTGCTGCCCGAGGACGGCCACGACTGTTGCTTTACCTGCCTCGGATGGCGTCATCAGCCGCGCTGTTTTCATGGGTCCTATTTCTCCGTCTCGACCCGACCTGCCACCGCAAGCCATCGCGGTGTCCCCAGTCGCTACCCCACCTCAGCTGGATCGGAGAGGGACAGGTTAACGGCGTCGCTGATAGATTGCTGCTATGCTAACGCCGCTCAGGTGGTGGCGTTGGCTAGCAATATGGCTTTCCTGGCGGGCTCCTTGGAGAAGCTCACGCATGAGCGATCGGTCCTCATGCCCGAAGAGATAGATGAGGTTAAGACCACAGCGGCTGTTCTCCTGAGGATGTCCCAAGCATTCGCCGTGGATGGGGGCCGCATCAGCTCGGTGCCAGACACCTGTGGCTCGGCTTGTCTTTCCTGAAGGAACAGGAGCAGCATCCTCGGTCTGCCGCTCTCCACCTCATCCCTGTTTGGTCCTGATATTCAGTCTCTTGTAGACCGACTAGAACAGGGGTCCTCAAAAATCAGCCGAGGTCCACTTAGTTAACTTTCCTCACTGTGAGGGGTCTGGAAAATTTAACTAAAAGGATATGTGTTTGAATATAATTCTTTAAAGTAATGTCTCATTTATTCTACACCTACAGCCTCTTAAAAAAAAATGGAGATGAATGTAGATAATCCACTGTTTTCTGTATTTTATCCTTTGTTTACATGAGGAGGATGTTTGAGTGTTTAGCTTTCACCAAACACAGCTCACAGACAAAAGGAAAAAAACTACAAAATCAAAAAAGGCTAAAGCTAAAGCTCAAGACCTGGTTATTTATTGACAACAGTCTGGAATCCTGCATATAATGCCTAGTACTCCTTTATATGTGCTATGCTATGCATTTTAAATGCATCAAATCAAGCCAAAACATATTTGTTAAACAAATGTGACAAAGATGCCTGTCATAATTGTCTCTTTCTATTGTCATTCCTCTGAAAACAACAGGAACACTGACCATTTCTTTAGCATTATCTGTTGCCAATAATTAACTGTTATTGTTTGCAGGTTCATCTTTAAACATTTTCCAAATTTAGAATAGAAACATTTATTTCTTGTTTTTTCCGTGTGGAGTAACATTTTAATTAAAATGCTTATGATTAGTTCTGTAACAGGATTTAGGATTCACACAGAAACTGATACAACTTAAGGAAGACTTAACCTGTGTCACTCATTACAACAGAATAAAAAACTTGACAAATGTACAACTCACCACATTATTAGACGTCCTCACTTCCCACTGAGCCGAGTCTTTTTAATCCTGACATAAAAACTGTTCAGTTCTGGGTTCATTCTCTGATTATCACAGCAGCCGGGACTAGAGAATAAAGGGCTGTTGTTCAGCTTTGACACTGACACGGAGCTGAGGAGCTGTTTTTTTTAATTAAAATAAACGTTCCATTTCCGTTCATAACGTCAGTGAATATTCATTATGTTTTGCCAAGGCACAACTTTAAGATTTTAGTCGTTTGTAACGCATTATCAGGCTACGCTAAACATGTTGAAATTTCCCGCTGCTCTGTCCGTAACCATAGTAACCTGAGGACCCGCGCGTGTTGACGTGGCTGTCCTAGAAGTGCCGGTTCAAAAATATGTTTTACATTCATTATGAATAATGTCTTGCGGTCCAGATCAAAGCCTCTCGCGACTCCCTGTGAGTGAGCTAGGGCCCGCCCCACCGTTGCCGCTGCTGATCCTGTCCCCGCGTCTTATAGTGCAGGGTGGGAAAACGCCGGGAGAAGAGGAAGTTTTCAACGTAGTAGGGGCGCTGGCTCCTCCCGCTCCCACAAGTCGTCCTTTAATGAGAATCATGTCAATAAAGGCCGCAGGGCCCGTTACTTCTCATTAAAAGAGCCCGCTTCTGGGTCATCCCTTCTGGCTCTTTATGGTCCGCCCCCTTCCACCACGCCACGCAGACGGATTGTGCTTGGCTTAAGTGGGTTCGGCGCACCTACAGCGGTACAGGCGCCTTCCATGCTGCCCGGGGAGGGGCTTAAGAGGCGCTCCCCTGCGCTCTCCTGTAACTCAAATGTGGCTGGTAAACGGCCCAGATTTCACTCTGCAACTGCCAGGGGCAGCATGCAGATATTGGGGGCCGGGGGCTTGCCCCCGCTGTTATTCAGGCAGCGCCGATTGCTGAGCTGCAGGGGCAGGGATGCTGACCAAGGCTAGCTCGGCCACACAGTCAGCTACTAGGGGTGCACCACCTATAGGAGTGTGGCGACCCCTTCTGGGGGGGCCCTTCTCGGCCCTGGCTGGACAGGACGTTGAGGATGGGCTATGCCCTGCAGTTTGCCCGTCGACCCCCTCCCTTCTGCGGTGTCCTTTGCACACAGCTCACAACCCGGGCAGCGGTAATGGCCCTCCAAGAGGAGGTCTCTTCACTCCTGCATTGTGGTGCAATTTCGGAACTGGACCGAGGGGAGGCGGAGATAGGGTTTTACTCCCCCTATTTCTTGGTCCCAAAGAAAAACGGGTGAGTGAGGCCGATCCTGACCTGCGATCCTGAACGAGTATGTGACCGCCAGGAGGTTCCGCATGTTAACAATCAGGCACCTCCTGGAGAGTGTCCGCCCGGGGGATTGGATGACCTCAATCGACCTGATGGATGCCTATTTTCATGTCTCCATCCTACCGAGGCACAGGAAATTTCTCAGGTTCGCCATCGGGAGCAGTGTTTTCAGTTCAACCGTCTCCCGTTCGGCTACTCCCTCGCCCCACGCACCTTTTCCAAATGCGTGGAGGCAGCACTGGAGCCGCATCGTCCTCAGGGTCTCAGGATCCTGACTTACATAGACATTGGCTCATCCTTTCTCCCTCTCGCCAGGAGGCTGTGGAGCATACGGACAGAGTACTGCGTCACAACTTGAAGCTGGGGTTCGTGGTGAACCAGACCAAGAGCTCGTTGTTGTTACCTGGGACTGGAGTTGGATGCACAGACCACGGCTCTCCGTTGAGAGACAGGTGGTGCTCAGGAGTCTGGCTCAGAGGCTGGTGGTAGCTCCATCAGCACTGTCTTGTCTGGTCCAGTCCCAACTGGGCATGATGGCGGCAGCTCACCCGGTGGTACGCTTGGGGCTCCTTCATATGAGACGGCTCCAACGCTGGTTTGCTCGGCTCTGATTACATCCCACGCAGGACAGACAGACCCGGTCTCACTGTCCTCGGGCTTGGCAGGACCTGGAATTGTGGCTCACCCCGGACCGTCTCCAACTGGGAGTGTGCATGGGATGCGTCCCACACTATGTGGAGGTGTACACGGACGCTTCGCTCACCGGATGGGGCGGGACCTTAGGCCAGCTCGCAGTGGGTGGGGCCTAGGAGCCAACGCTATCCCATATAAATGTACTGGAGATGGTGGCGGTGCAGAGGGTGCTTCTGCCCCCAGCTTGAAAGGAGATCACGTGATGGTCAGGTCGGACAACACAACAGTAGTGGCCTACCTGAACAGGCAGGGAGGAACCAGGTCATCCCTCCTTCAATGGAGGGCAGCAGAGATCCTAATCTGGGCAGACACACACCTGGCCTCCCTAAGGGCGCGGCATGTGCCCGGGACACTCAACGCAGGGGCAGACAGGATGTCCCGGGTGGCCCTCACGCGACAATGGGGCTTGGTGCCCAAGGTCGCAAGACAGATTTGGAGCCGGTTCGGTCAGCCTGTGGCCGACCTGTTCGCCAGTGCAGAGAACGCACAGTGCCCACTCTGGTTCTCGCTCAGGTCGTCAGACAACCCACCACTAGGAGTGGACGCGCTGGCTCAAAAGTCATGGCCCATAGGCCTCCTCTATGCCTTCCCACCTCTACGCCTCTTTTCCCCTCTGCTTCACAGGGTGAGGTCGCAGGGCCTTCACATCCTGGTGGTGGCTCCAGACAGTCCGGGTGCCAGATGGTACCCGAACCTGGTGCAGATGGCGGTGACGGACCCGTGGCCTCTCCCCGACCAACCCGACACACTGCTGCAGGCCAGGGGTTCCCTTCAGTCCCGACCATTCCTGACCCGCAGGCTCCTAGTCTGGAGGTTGAAAGGGGGAGGCTTATGAGTATAGGACTTCCCCCGGCAGTGGTGTCCACCATCCAGTGTGCTAGGGCACCTTCCACGGCCAGGGCATAAGGTACCCGTTGGCGTCTCTTTGCAGCTTGGTGTGGGGACAGGACGTTGGACCCTGTAGCTGTTCAGTCAATGTAGTCCTGGAATTTCTACAGGGACTTCGCTGATCCTGTCCCGCGCCTTATAGTGCAGGGTGGGAAAACGCCGGGAGAAGAGGAAGTTTTCAACGTAGTAGGGGCGCTGGCTCCTCCCGCTCCCACAAGTCGTCCTTTAATGAGAATCATGTCAATAAAGGCCGCAGGGCCCGTTACTTCTCATTAAAAGAGCCCGCTTCTGGGTCATCCCTTCTGGCTCTTTATGGTCCGCCCCCTTCCACCACGCCACGCAGACGGATTGTGCTTGGCTTAAGTGGGTTCGGCGCACCTACAGCGGTACAGGCGCCTTCCATGCTGCCCGGGGAGGGGCTTAAGAGGCGCTCCCCTGCGCTCTCCTGTAACTCAAATGTGGCTGGTAAACGGCCCAGATTTCACTCTGCAACTGCCAGGGGCAGCATGCAGATATTGGGGGCCGGGGGCTTGCCCCCGCTGTTATTCAGGCAGCGCCGATTGCTGAGCTGCAGGGGCAGGGATGCTGACCAAGGCTAGCTCGGCCACACAGTCAGCTACTAGGGGTGCACCACCTATAGGAGTGTGGCGACCCCTTCTGGGGGGGCCCTTCTCGGCCCTGGCTGGACAGGACGTTGAGGATGGGCTATGCCCTGCAGTTTGCCCGTCGACCCCCTCCCTTCTGCGGTGTCCTTTGCACACAGCTCACAACCCGGGCAGCGGTAATGGCCCTCCAAGAGGAGGTCTCTTCACTCCTGCATTGTGGTGCAATTTCGGAACTGGACCGAGGGGAGGCGGAGATAGGGTTTTACTCCCCCTATTTCTTGGTCCCAAAGAAAAACGGGTGAGTGAGGCCGATCCTGGACCTGCGCATCCTGAACGAGTATGTGACCGCCAGGAGGTTCCGCATGTTAACAATCAGGCACCTCCTGGAGAGTGTCCGCCCGGGGGATTGGATGACCTCAATCGACCTGATGGATGCCTATTTTCATGTCTCCATCCTACCGAGGCACAGGAAATTTCTCAGGTTCGCCATCGGGAGCAGTGTTTTCAGTTCAACCGTCTCCCGTTCGGCTACTCCCTCGCCCCACGCACCTTTTCCAAATGCGTGGAGGCAGCACTGGAGCCGCATCGTCCTCAGGGTCTCAGGATCCTGACTTACATAGACAATTGGCTCATCCTTTCTCCCTCTCGCCAGGAGGCTGTGGAGCATACGGACAGAGTACTGCGTCACAACTTGAAGCTGGGGTTCGTGGTGAACCAGACCAAGAGCTCGTTGTTGTTACCTGGGACTGGAGTTGGATGCACAGACCACGGCTCTCCGTTGAGAGACAGGTGGTGCTCAGGAGTCTGGCTCAGAGGCTGGTGGTAGCTCCATCAGCACTGTCTTGTCTGGTCCAGTCCCAACTGGGCATGATGGCGGCAGCTCACCCGGTGGTACGCTTGGGGCTCCTTCATATGAGACGGCTCCAACGCTGGTTTGCTCGGCTCTGATTACATCCCACGCAGGACAGACAGACCCGGGTCTCACTGTCCTCGGGGGCTTGGCAGGACCTGGAATTGTGGCTCACCCCGGACCGTCTCCAACTGGGAGTGTGCATGGGATGCGTCCCACACTATGTGGAGGTGTACACGGACGCTTCGCTCACCGGATGGGGCGGGACCTTAGGCCAGCTCGCAGTGGGTGGGGCCTAGGAGCCAACGCTATCCCATATAAATGTACTGGAGATGGTGGCGGTGCAGAGGGTGCTTCTGCCCCCAGCTTGAAAGGAGATCACGTGATGGTCAGGTCGGACAACACAACAGTAGTGGCCTACCTGAACAGGCAGGGAGGAACCAGGTCATCCCTCCTTCAATGGAGGGCAGCAGAGATCCTAATCTGGGCAGACACACACCTGGCCTCCCTAAGGGCGCGGCATGTGCCCGGGACACTCAACGCAGGGGCAGACAGGATGTCCCGGGTGGCCCTCTACGCGACGAATGGGGCTTGGTGCCCAAGGTCGCAAGACAGATTTGGAGCCGGTTCGGTCAGCCTGTGGCCGACCTGTTCGCCAGTGCAGAGAACGCACAGTGCCCACTCTGGTTCTCGCTCAGGTCGCCAGACAACCCACCACTAGGAGTGGGACGCTGGCTCAAAAGTCATGGCCCATAGGCCTCCTCTATGCCTTCCCACCTCTACGCCTCTTTTCCCCTCTGCTTCACAGGGTGAGGTCGCAGGGCCTTCACATCCTGGTGGTGGCTCCAGACAGTCCGGGTGCCAGATGGTACCCGAACCTGGTGCAGATGGCGGTGACGGACCCGTGGCCTCTCCCCGACCAACCCGACACACTGCTGCAGGCCAGGGGTTCCCTTCAGTCCCGACCATTCCTGACCCGCAGGCTCCTAGTCTGGAGGTTGAAAGGGGGAGGCTTATGAGTATAGGACTTCCCCCGGCAGTGGTGTCCACCATCCAGTGTGCTAGGGCACCTTCCACGGCCAGGGCATAAGGTACCCGTTGGCGTCTCTTTGCAGCTTGGTGTGGGGACAGGACGTTGGACCCCTGTAGCTGTTCAGTCAATGTAGTCCTGGAATTTCTACAGGGACTTCTGGATAGTGGTCGTGCCGCATCTACTCTGGCGATGTTTGTGGCAGCCATCACGACGGGCCATGAGGGCTTTGGGCGCTTCTCGGCTCATAGTCACCCTTTGGTTAAGCGATTTCTTCGGGGTCCACGCAGGGTGAGGCCCCCCTCTAGGCAGGTGGTGCCTTCCTGGGACCTTCAGACGGTTTTGGATGGTCTGTCTGGACCTCCTTTTGAGCCCTTGGAGCGGGCGGAAGTTTAGTTTAGTTTAGTTTATTGATTTATTATTACATGGACAGTCCCTTTTTTAAAAAAAAGAGAAGCTTTAGCCTCTACGGCTAATTTCCAGCTGTAGTCCCCGGCCCGTTGTTAATAGGCATACATCTGGTAAAATAAAATAAATTACAATTATTTTTACAACAGGGCTAAACAAGTCTGGCTGCTCTCCTTCAAGACCGCCCTTCTGTTGGCACTATCCTCCGCCAAGAGGGCGGGGACCTGTGCGCCTTGTCGGTTCATCCTTCGTGCATGTCGCTCAGTGAGGATGGAAGCCTAATTCACCTTTGGCCCAACCCAGCCTTTCAGCCGAAGGTGATCAGGATTAGAGCTCTTTGCCCCACCTCAGACGGGACGACAGCAGATGCGTCGTTACTCAGGCTGTGTCCGGTCAGGGCTTTGCTTTATTTGTGTGCTTCGCGGCCAGGGACACCGTTGTCGGCCCAACGCTTGGTACATTGGACCTGTGGGGGTATTGTAGCGGCCTACGTGGCTCAAGGCCGAACTCCCCCAGCCTTGATCAGGGCACACTCTACCCGAGGGGTTGCCACGTCGGTGGCACTGTGTAGGGGTGTCTCTATGGAAGATATATGCTTGGTGGCATCTTGGTCCTCTGTGTCCACGTTTGTGCGGTCCTATCTCATGGACATGTCTGCGAGCTCTGTCACTCATTCAGTGTTGAATAGAGGCCAGAACCTCGTCACCTAGGCTGGCGCACACTGCAGATGTTATTGTTATTGCGGCTGAGGACACTCCTTTTGGGTGTGTTTGTCTGAGCAGCTGTGTGGGGGCCCGTGTGCTCTTGGGAGAGGCGGTCACGGGCTCGGCGGGCAGGATGGATGCTCTTGGGAGAGGCGGTCCATCCCTCGACCATAGACACTGAACTTTTGGAGTTTGAACAGGGTGCCAGGATGCTCCTGTCCTGGGCACAGCTTGATTAGGCTCACATAGGACGGCGTCAGATGCTCTTGGGAGAGGCGGTCTGGGCGCTGTGGCCTGTAATGGGGCGTGCTTGGCTGCTCTTGGGAGAGGCATTGCTCCTGACGTTGTTTGTTCCCGCGCCAATTGTTGTGAACCTGTCCAGCTGGGAGTACATTTATCCCCTACAGCCTTCGCCTTGGTAGGTAACCACTAGCGAAGCCCGTAGGTGGGCGGATCACACACGAAGTAGAAATTATAGTTACCTGATGTAACTACAGTTCTACGAGTGTATGCGTAGCCCAGCTACTCTCAGGCCCAGCTGAACTGCTTCCCTCTTTTGAGCTGGTTCGAAGAAGGGAGAGCGTTGGGCTCTCCTGAGGCTGTACCAGTACATTGGCATGATTGGCGCGGTGAATACTTTGATCTTTCTCAGAAGTCTGGCTCGCGCCAGAGAGAGGTAACCACTAGCGAAGCCTGTAGGTGGGCTACACACACACTCGTAGAACTGTAGTTACATTAGGTAACTATAATTTCTTGGAGCTGAGTTAATGAGAGTGTCACTGTAGTGTGTCTGTCTTTTATTACTATATATCTGTACATTCCACCTTTTTTTTTTATTAGTGCAAAATAATGTAATGTATTGATGTTTTAGAATGACCATGGTTCAAAAAGGGGAATTTCTCACATTTTCAGTAGTTGGAATTGAAATTGAATTTATTTTTTAAATAAATACTCTTTACAAGATTAATGATGCCTGGACTCTTTTTTTTGCCTGGTAAAAAATACAAATCAAATAGAAATGTGCCCTGGCTTTTGGTGCATCCAAGTTTTAACACAATTACACAGCAACCCAAGATTAAGGCCAGGTTGCATTGTTAGGCCCCTGGCCCCCAATCATCAATCATCGTGGTATTTGGTGCCTGGTTGCTACGGTTTTATGTAAATGCTGCTGTGCAAACTCTGGTCTCTTTTCCCGGAGGAGCCCCCAATATGTTACACAGAGGTGGCAAAAGTATTCATATTGTGTTACTTAAGTAGAAGTACAGATACCTGTATTTAAAAACAACTCTGGTAAAAGTAAAGGTACTGATTCAACTTCTTTACTCAAGTCTCTGAAATGTACCTAAGTAAAAAGTGTCAATGTTTGTCAATGATACACAATACATTTGTGATAACTCCACAAATGTTTAGCTTATGGTGTAATTAAAGTTCATACATGTTTAATACTTTTAAGACCTTGGACGTACCCTGTTAATGTTGTCTTTGTGGGAAGTTTACAGATATGTAAATACTACTTTAACACAATGGAGGAGCCTTTCGGGCCTCTTAAGTGAGAGCTAGCTAGCGTTAGCGTTAACTTTCAGAACCACGTTCTCCCATAGCACTGCTTAAACTGATTTACACAAATGTAAAATAAGCTACACCATGAATTATTCTTGGAACCAACAAACTGTTTTCTTATCGATGTCTTTCTCTCTTCATCCATATCTCTGCTGAAAACCCTACGCTGGACACCTTCTCTTATTTTTGCGCTTGACTTTTCCTTTTGGGGAAGCAACATCGTCCAAGATGTTGGAACCAAAAACTCAACAAGGTATAAATTATGCTTTAAAATAGCTTAAAATTTTTAGTCCTTTAGTTAAATTAAATTCTTTTTTGTTTTTGGTAAATGGCATGCATTTATATAGGGCTTTTTTGTACCCTTCTCAGGCACCCAAAATAATTATTGGACAACCTGCTCTATATCTCCTGTGCCACTGCGCTCTCTAAATTTAATGTAGTTACACTAAATTTCTGCCTCAAGGTTTAACTTTAAATTGAGGATGCTCTTCTTGTTATTGTCAACGTCAATGTCAGTTATGGAATGTGTAGTATGTGTTGTTTGTATGTCACATTTAGAAAACTCACAGGAAAGATAGAAACCCCTATGGCAGGAGCTTAACTGGATCCAACTAAATAAACAAATGACAAAAGTCAGAGCCAGAGTATGAAGAGGCTGGTCTGGGCTGCCCTCTGCAGGATTTAGGAGAAAAATGAGCAAGCCTCAGATTGAAAGAGAAAGAATAGTATGAGAGGCGACAGAGGCATATGTGCACGCTCAGAGCAAACACACTGAGGAAGTGCACCGCTGCAGAGGTAAACCACCACAACAGAGAATAACGGTTGTATGATGATGCAGCCTCCACCCAGGAAGGTAGGCCAACAAATGATGTCTATTATGTTTATTGTTAAAAATTGGCTCCAATGTAGAGAGAAATGAGGGTGTTTTGAATCTGAGCACTTTACGATTGGCTTTACTTTTTATGTATGAACGGAATAAAGCAGAGGTTAACTTTTGACTTTTTGAAGAAAACATCTTTAAGAACAACTTGGTGCTCACTCACTCTTCATCTCTCCTTTTTTACACACTAAAGGTTTGCCACAATCTAAGGTCAGTTTCTGAGTCATATTTTCTGGTCTCTCTGGAGTTTATTTTTAAAACGTGTGTCAATGCAGTAATGAAGAGTGTGAAGTTTCTAGGTGTAACATTCAAACAAGAATCAACTCGTAATGTGTTATGAGAAGAGCTGGTCAGAATCTATTTTCAACATTTTTATTTTAAACAGTAACAAGTTCACTGCACAGCCACATTCTGTGTAAAATAAGTCTTACACTGTAGGTGTTCATAATTATTTCACAAGACCACAATCCACAGAACACATTTTCATTTAATTCCCTGCATGGCAGTCCGATAGAGTGAATGCACAAAATTTACTCATTTATATATTTTATGTCATAACCTGCCATAAATCACTGGGTGGAGCTTATTAAAAAGTGAGACCAAAAAACCTCGTCTGACTTTATTATGAAGAATTTAACAGATCAAACACTGCCTAAGATTGCTAGCTTTGGCTGGTCACATGCAAATTTCTTCTCCACAAACGGCAATGATAATATGTTCTTGTGTCCAGGTAAAAGAGAGCCAGCAGGTGAAGCTGGTGTTCTCGGAGCAGATCAGCAAACTCCAGGCCAAACAGCACCAGGACACTGAACTGCTGGAGGAGATCAGGTATATCTCGTATAACTCCACTAGTGTCAGCCCTTTTATCCACACACACCTCTACAGCCCAGAGATCAAATGACACACCTGTTTTCTGCCTGTTCCCTAAGGTCCTTCAGTAAACACCGAGCCGCTTTAGAGAAAGACTACGGTCAGGTACGACAAGCTCACAACAACACAAGTTATTCTGGTGACTCTATCTTCCATTACTGGGCCTTTATTTGACTCTGACTGGAAGTGCTCCCCCTCCATTGATCTATTGGGACTGGATATGGGTCCCATCAGTGTTGAGTGTCACGCTGTCGTCCTAAACCGGGCTTGCACCGGGCCTCGGTCTGGACTGGCCCTGTCTCGTGGGAAAAGTCCTAAGTTCCCAGCATTTGACAAAAAATGGACTGTGTGTTTTTGAGCCTAAGTGGAGAATGTGTTAGTGACACGTAAATAAACACTGGATGTAACTGTGTGTAAATAGGTAATTGGATTGTATTCTGTTTTTTTTTTTTTTTTGAGGAAAAAGTTAAATAAATCCTTTTCAGGCACTTCAGAGGTTAGCAGTCCAGTACCAGAAAAGAGATTGGCAACGAGGAAACACTGACGCCATCACTTCTGGGTAAGTATGATTACATACTATACTACAGCTCTGAAAAAAATTAAGAGACCACTTCAAAATTATCAGTTTCTCTGGTTTTACTATTTATAGGTATGTGTTTGGGTAAAATTAACATTTTTGTTTTATTCTATAAACTACTGACAACATTTTTCCCAAATTCCAAATAAAAATATTGTAATTTAGAGCATTTAATTGCAAGAGGATAGTGATGACCACAGCAGTGTTTTTTTATATACTTTTCCTTATTAAGAAGATGGAAGAATAAGATTTGGTTCAGGTGATCACCTAATCAGCACCTCATTCAGTAGAATGAGGTGTTGTGCCTGTGTTGGGATTCAACAGACATTGGAATGGAATAGCTTCCATACTTGTAGAGATGCTGATTGCTAGCAAACATTGCAGTGGTCTCTTAATTTTTTCCACAGTCAATTTTTTTGACAGTCATTTCTGCTTTTTGCACTTTCATTCAAATGGTTAGATGCAAATATCAATTCTTAAGATCACCAGCAGAGCTGTACAATGCATGTTAAGAAAAATCAATATACCTAGTAAACACTAAAAACAGGAACTGATTGCATTGAGTAACATTTTTATATTGATGTGCTTTCCTAAAGGCAAAAGAGTTGTATTGTTCCTTAAGCTTGTTTGTAAATGTAAATCTTTTTGGCTGGTGACAGACTGATACAGTAAAAGCTTAATACCTGCATCAACTTAAGTCCTGTCTCTTTATACCTGCTTCAGCTCAGGTTCTGTCTCTTTATACCTGCTCCAGCTCAAGTTCTGTCTCTTTATACCTGCTCCAGCTCAAGTCCTGTCTATTTATACCTGATCCAGCTCAAGTCCTGTCTATTTATACCTGATCCAGCTCAAGTCCTGTCTTTTAATACATGCACCACCTAAAGTCCTGTCTCTTTATACCTGCTCCAGCTCAAAGTCCTGCCTTTTTTTACCTGCTCCAGCTCAAGTCGTGTCTCTTTATACCTGCTCCGGCTCAAGTCCTGTCATTTTATACCTGCTCCGGCTCAAGTCCTGTCTCTTTATACCTGCTCCGACTCAAGTCCTGCCTCTTTATACCTGCTCCGGCTCAAGTCCTGCCCCTTTATACCTGCTCCGTCTCAAGTCCTGTATCTTTACACTTGCTCCGGCTCATGTCCTGTATCTATATACCTGCTCCGGCTTAAGTCCTGCCTCTTTATACCTGCTCCGGCTCAAGTTCTGCCCCTTTATACCTGCTCAGGCTCAAGTCCTGTCTCTTTATACCTACTCCAGCTCAGGTCCTGTCTCTTTATACCTGCTCCAGCTCAAATCCTGTCTCTTTATACCTGCTTCAGCTCAGGTCCTGTCTCTTTATACCTGCTCCAGCTCAAAGTCCTGCCTTTTTTTACCTGCTCCAGCTCAAGTCCTGTCTCTTTATACCTGCTCCGGCTCAAGTCCTGTCATTTTATACCTGCTCCGGCTCAAGTCCTGCCTCTTTATTCCGTCACCGGCCTAAAGACCTGTCTCTTTATACCTGCTCCGGCTCAAGTCCTGTCTCTTTATACCTGCTCCGGCTCAGGTCCTGTCTCTTTACACCTTTTCCGGCTCAAGTCCTGTCTCTTTATACCTGCACCGGCTCAAGTCCTGTCTCTTTATACCTTCACCGGCTAAAGTCCTGTCTCTTTATACCTTCTCCGGCTCAGGTCCTGTCTCTTTATTCCTGCACCGGCTCAGGTCCTATCTCTTTATACCTTCACCGTCTCAAATCCTGTCTCTTTATACCTGCTCCAGCTCAGGTTCTGCCTCTTTATACCTGCTCCGGCTCAAGTCCTGCCTCTTTATACCTGCTCCGGCTCAGGTTCTGCCTCTTTATACCTGCTCCAGCTCAAGTCTTGTCTCTTTATACCTTCTCCAGCTCAAGTCCTGTCTTTTTAGACCTGTTTCAGCTCAGGTCCTGTTTTTTATACCTACTCCAGCTCAAGTCCTGTCTCTTTATACCTGCTCCAGCTCAAGTCCTGTCTCTTTATACCTATCCAGCTCACGTCCTGTCTCTTTATACCTTCTTCAGCTCAAGTCCTGTCTTTTTTTACCTGCTCCAGCCCAGGTCCTGTTTCTTTATACCTTCTCCAGCTCAAGTCCTGCCTCTTTAAACCTGGTCCAGCTCACGAACTGTCTCTTTATACCTGCTTCAGCTCAAGTCATGTCTTTTTATACCTGTTCCAGCTCATCTCCTGTCTCTTTTTACCTGCTCCGGCTCAAGTCCTGCCCCTTTATACCTACTCCGTCTCAAGTCCTGTATCTTTAAACTTGCTCCGGCTCAGGTCCTGTCTCTTTATACCTGCTCCAGCTCAAGTCCTGTCTCTTTATATCTGCTCCAGCTCAACTCCTGTCTCTTTATACCTGCTTCGGCTCAGGTCCTGTCTCTTTACACCTGCTCCAGCTCAAGTCCTGTCTCTTTATACCTGCTTCGGCTCAGGTCCGGTCTCTTTATACCTGCTCCGGCTCAAGTCCTGTCTCTTTATACCTGCTTCAACTCAGGACCTGTCTCTTTATACCTGCTCCGGCTCAAGTCCTGACTCTTTATACCTTATCCAGCTCAAGTCCTGTCTCTTTATACCTGCTCCAGCTCAAGTCCTGTCTCTTTATACCTTATCCAGCTCAAGTCCTGTCTTTTTATGCCGGCTCCAGCTCAGGTCCTGTCTCTTTACACCTGCTCCGGCTCAAGTCCTGTCTCTTTATACCTGCTTCAACTCAAGTCTTTTCTCTTAACACCTATTCAGCTCACTTCCTGTCTCTTTACACTTGCTCCGGCTTAAGTCCTGCCTCTTTATACCTGCTCCAGCTCAAATCCTTTCTTGTTATACCTGCTCCAGCTCAGGTCCTGTCTCTTTACACCTGCTCCGTCTCAAGTCCTGTCTCTTTATACCTTCTCCAGCTCAAGTCTTGTTTTTTTCATACGTGCTCCAGCTCAGGTCCTGTTTCTTTATACCTGTTCCAGCTCAAGTCCTGTCTCTTTATACCTGCTCCAGCTCAAGTCTTGTCTCTTTATACTTGCTCCAGCTCAAGTCCTGTTTCTTTATACCTGCTGAGGCTCAAGTCCTGTCTCTTTATACCTGCCCCGGCTCAAGTTCTGCCCCTTTTTACCTGCTCCGTCTCAAGTCCTTTATCTTTACACTCGTTCCGGCTCATGTCCTGTCTCTATATACCTGCTCCAGCCCAAATCCTTTCTCTTTATACCTGCTCCAGCTCAAGTCCTTTCTTTTTATATTTGCTCCAGCTCAGGTTTTGTTTCTTTATACCTTCTCCAGCTCAGGTCCTGCCTCTTTATTCCTGCTTCAGCTCAAGTCTTGTCTCTTGATACCTATTCAGCTCACGTCCTGTCTCTTTATACCTTCTCCAACTCAAGTCTTGTCTTTTTATACCTGCTCCAGCTCAAGTCCTGCTTCTTAATACCTGCTCCAGCTCAAGTCCTGTCTCTTTATACCTGCTCCAGCTCAAGTCCTGTCTCTTTATACTTGCTCCAGCTCAAATCCTGTCTCTTTATACCTGCTCCAGCTCAAGTCCTGTCTCTTTATACCTGCTCCAGCTCAAGTCCTTTCTTTTTATATTTGCTCCAGCTCAGGTTTTGTTTCTTTATACCTTCTCCAGCTCAGGTCCTGCCTCTTTATTCCTGCTTCAGCTCAAGTCTTGTCTCTTGATACCTATTCAGCTCACGTCCTGTCTTTTTATACCTTCTCCAACTCAAGTCTTGTCTTTTTATACCTGCTCCAGCTCAAGTCCTGTCTCTTTATACCAGCTCAAGTCCTGTCTCTTTATACCTGCTCCAGCTCAAGTCTTGTCTCTTTTTACCTTCTCCAGCTCAAGTCCTGTCTCTTTATACCTGCTCAAGCTCAAGTTTTGTCTCTTTATAACTGCTCCAGCTCAAGTCCTGTCTCTTTATATCTGCTCCAGCTCAAGTCCTTGTCTCTTTACACCTGCTGCAGCTCAAAACCTGTCTCTTTATACCTGCTTCGGCTTAGTTCCTGTCTCTTTACACCTGCTCCGGCTCAAGTCCTGTCTCTTTATACCTGCTCCGGCTCAGGTCCTGTCTCTTATACCTGCTCCAGCTCAAGTCATTTCTCTTTCTACCTGCTCCGGCTCAGGTCCTGTCTCTTTACACCTGCTCCGGCTCAAGTCCTGTCTCGTTATACCTTCTTCGGCTCAAGTCCTGTCTCTTTCTACCTGCTCCGGCTCAGGTCCTGTCTCTTTACACCTGCTCCGGCTCAAGTCCTGTCTCTTTATACCTACACCGGCTCAGGTCCGGTCTCTTTACACCTGCTCCGGCTCAAGTCCGGTCTCTTTACACCTGCTCCGGCTCAAGTCCTGTCTCTTTATACCTGCTCCGGCTCAAGTCCTGTCTCTTTATACCTGCGTCAGCTCAGGACCTGTCTCTTTATACCTGCTCCAGCTCAAATCCTTTCTCTTTATACCTGCTCCAGCTCAAGTCCTTTCTTTTTATACCTGCTCCAGCTCAGGTCCTGTTTCTTTATACCTTCTCCAGCTCAGGTCCTGCCTCTTTATTCCTGCTTCAGCTCAAGTCTTGTCTCTTGATACCTATTCAGCTCACGTCCTGTCTATTTATACCTTCTCCAACTCAAGTCTTGTCTTTTTATACCTGCTCCAGCTCAAGTCCTGTCTCTTTATACTTGCTCCAGCTCAAGTCCTGTCTCTTTATACCTGCTCCGTCTCAAGTCCTGTATCTTTACACTTGCTACGGCTCATGTCCTGTCTCTATATACCTGCTCTGGCTTAAGTCTTGCCTCTTTATACCTACTCCGGCTCAAGTCCTGTCTCTTTATACCTGCTCAAGCTCAGGTCCTGTTTCTTTATACCTTCTCCAGCTCAAGTCTTGCCTCTTTATACCTTCTCCGGCACAAGTCCTGTCTCTTTATTCCTGCTTCAGGTCAAGTCTTGTCTCTTGATACCTTTTCAGCTCACGTCCTGTCTCTTTATACCTTCTCCAGCTCAAGTCTTGTCTTTTTATTACTCCTCCAGCTCAGGTCCTGTTTCTTTATACCTTCTCCAGCTCAAGTCCTGCTTCTTAATACCTGCTCCAGCTCAAGTCCTGTCTTTTTATACCTGCTCCAGCTCAAGTCCTGTCTCTTTATACTCGCTCCAGCTCAAGTCCTGTCTCTTTATACCAGCTCCAGCTCAAGTCTTGTCTCTTTTTACCTGCTCCAGCTCAAGTCCTTTCTCTTTATACCTGCTCAAGCTCAAGTTTTGTGTCTTTATAACTGCTCCATCTCAAGTCCTGTCTCTTTGTATCTGCTCCAGCTCAACTCTTGTCTCTTTATACCTGCTTCGGCTTAGTTCCTGTCTCTTTACACCTTCCCCGGCTCAAGTCCTGTGTCTTTATACCTGCACCGGCTCAAGTCCTGTCTCGTTATACCTTCTCCGGCTCAAGTCCTGTCTCTTTCTACCTGCTCTGGCTCAAGTCCTTTCTTTTTATACCTGCTCCGGCTCAAGCCCTGTCTCTGTCTACCTGCTCCAGCTCAAGTCCTGTCTCTTTATACCTGCTCTGGCTTAGATCTTGCCTCTTTATACCTACTCCGGCTCAAGTCCTGTCTCTTTATACCTGCTCCAGCTCAAGTCTTGTCTCTTTATACTTGCTCCAGCTCAAGTCCTGTTTCTTTATACCTGCTGAGGCTCAAGTCCTGTCTCTTTATACCTGCCCCGGCTCAAGTTCTGCCCCTTTTTACCTGCTCCGTCTCAAGTCCTTTATCTTTACACTCGTTCCGGCTCATGTCCTGTCTCTTTATACCTGCTCCAGCTCAAGTCCTTTCTTTTTATATTTGCTCCAGCTCAGGTTTTGTTTCTTTATACCTTCTCCAGCTCAGGTCCTGCCTCTTTATTCCTGCTTCAGCTCAAGTCTTGTCTCTTGATACCTATTCAGCTCTCCTGTCTCTTTATACCTTCTCCAACTCAAGTCTTGTCTTTTATACCTGCTCCAGCTCAAGTCCTGCTTCTTAATACCTGCTCCAGCTCAAGTCCTGTCTCTTTATACCTGCTCCAGCTCAAGTCCTGTCTCTTTATACCTGCTCCAGCTCAAGTCCTTTCTTTTTATATTTGCTCCAGCTCAGGTTTTGTTTCTTTATACCTTCTCCAGCTCAGGTCCTGCCTCTTTATTCCTGCTTCAGCTCAAGTCTTGTCTCTTGATACCTATTCAGCTCACGTCCTGTCTTTTTATACCTTCTCCAACTCAAGTCTTGTCTTTTTATACCTGCTCCAGCTCAAGTCCTGTCTCTTTATACTCGCTCCAGCTCAAGTCCTGTCTCTTTATACCTGCTCCAGCTCAAGTCTTGTCTCTTTATACCTTCTCCAGCTCAAGTCCTGTCTCTTTATACCTGCTCAAGCTCAAGTTTTGTCTCTTTATAACTGCTCCAGCTCAAGTCCTGTCTCTTTGTATCTGCTCCAGCTCAACTCTTGTCTCTTTACACCTGCTGCAGCTCAAAACCTGTCTCTTTATACCTGCTTCGGCTTAGTTCCTGTCTCTTTACACCTGCTCCGGCTCAAGTCCTGTCTCTTTATACCTGCACCGGCTCAAGTCCTGTCTCGTTATACCTTCTCCGGCTCAAGTCATTTCTCTTTCTACCTGCTCCGGCTCAGGTCCTGTCTCTTTACACCTGCTCCGGCTCAAGTCCTGTCTCTTTATACCTGCTCCGGCTCAGGTCCTGTCTCGTTATACCTTCTTCGGCTCAAGTCCTGTCTCTTTCTACCTGCTCCGGCTCAGGTCCGGTCTCTTTACACCTGCTCCGGCTCAAGTCCTGTCTCTTTATACCTGCTCCAGCTCAAGTCCTGTCTCTTTATACCTGCTTCAGCTCAGGACCTGTCTCTTTATACCTGCTCCAGCTCAAATCCTTTCTCTTTATACCTGCTCCAGCTCAAGTCCTTTCTTTTTATACCTGCTCCAGCTCAGGTCCTGTTTCTTTATACCTTCTCCAGCTCAGGTCCTGCCTCTTTATTCCTGCTTCAGCTCAAGTCTGTCTCTTTGATACCTGCTTCAGCTCACGTCCTGTCTATTTATACCTGCTCTCCAACTCAAGTCTTGTCTTTTATACCTGCTCCAGCTCAAGTCCTGTCTCTTTATACTTGCTCCAGCTCAAGTCCTGTCTCTTTATACCTGCTCCGTCTCAAGTCCTGTATCTTTACACTTGCTACGGCTCATGTCCTGTCTCTATATACCTGCTCTGGCTTAAGTCTTGCCTCTTTATACCTACTCCGGCTCAAGTCCTGTCTCTTTATACCTGCTCAAGCTCAGGTCCTGTTTCTTTATACCTTCTCCAGCTCAAGTCTTGCCTCTTTATACCTTCTCCGGCACAAGTCCTGTCTCTTTATTCCTGCTTCAGCTCAAGTCTTGTCTCTTGATACCTTTTCAGCTCACGTCCTGTCTCTTTATACCTTCTCCAGCTCAAGTCTTGTCTTTTTATTACTCCTCCAGCTCAGGTCCTGTTTCTTTATACCTGCTCCAGCTCAGGTCCTGTCTTTTTATGCCGGCTCCAGCTCAAGTCCTGCCTCTTTACACTTGCTCTGGCTCATGTCCTGTCTCTATATACCTGCTCCGGCTTAAGTCCTGACTCTTTACACCTGCTCCGGCTCAAGTCTTGTCTCTTGATACCTATTCAGCGCACGTCCTGTCTCTTTATACCTTCTCCAGCTCAAGTCTTGTCTTTTTATACCTGCTCCAGCTCAGGTCCTGTTTCTTTATACCTTTTCCAGCTCAAGTCCTGCTTCTTAATACCTGCTCCAGCTCAAGTCCTGTCTCTTTATGCTTGCTCCAGCTCACAAACTGTCTCTTTATACCTGCTCCAGCTCAAGTCCTGTCCCTTTCTACCTGCTCCGTCTCAAGTCCTGTATCTTTACACTTGCTCCGGCTCATGTCCTGTCTCTATATACCTGCTCTGGCTTAGATCTTGCCTCTTTATACCTACTCCGGCTCAAGTCCTGTCTCTTTATACCTGCTCCAGCTCAAGTCTTGTCTTTTTATACCTGCTCCAGCTCAAGCCCTGTCTCTGTCTACCTGCTCCAGCTCAAGTCCTGTCTCTTTATACCTGCTCAAGCTCAAGTTTTGTCTCTTTATGACTGCTTTAGCTCAAGTTCTGTCTCTTTCTACCTGCTCTGGCTCAGGTCCTGTCTCTTTATACCTGCACCGGCTCAAGTCCTGTCTCTGTATACCTGCTCCGGCTTAAGTCCTGACTCTTTACACCTGCTCCGGCTCAAGTCCTTTCTTTTTATAACTGCTCCAGCTCAAGTCTTGTCTCTTGATACCTATTCAGCTCACTTCCTGTCTCTTTATACCTGCTCCAGCTCAAGTCCTGCTTCTTTATACCTGCTCCAGCTCACGTCCTGTCTCTTTATACCTTCTCCAGCTCAAGTCTTGTCTTTTTATACCTGCTCCAGCTCAGGTCCTGTTTCTTTATACCTGCTCCTGCTCAAGTTCTGTCTCTTTATTCCTGCTCCAGCTCAAGTCTTGTCTGTTGATACCTATTAAGCTCACGTCCTGTCTCTTTATACCTTCTCCAGCTCAAGTCTTGTCTTTTTATACCTGCTCCAGCTCAGGTCCTGTTTCTTTATACCTTCTCCAGCTCAAGTCCTGCTTATTAATACCTGCTCCAGCTCAAGTCCTGTCTCTTTATACTTGCTGCAGCTCAAGTCCTGTCTCTATATACCTGCTGAAGCTCAAGTTTTGTCTCTTTATAACTGCTCCAGCTCTAGTCCTGTCTCTTTGTATCTGCTCCAGCTCAACTCTTGTCTCTTCACACCTGCTGCAGCTCAAAACCTGTCTCTTTATACCTGCTTCGGCTTAGTTCCTGTCTCTTTACACCTGCTCCGGCTCAAGTCCTGTCTCTTTATACATGCACCGGCTCAGGTCCGGTCTCTTTATACCTGCTCCGGCTCAAGTCCTGTCTCTTTATACCTGCTTCAGCTCAGGTCCTGTCTCTTTATACCTGCTCCGGCTCAAGTCCTGTCTCTTTATACCTGCTTCAGCTCAGGATCTGTCTCTTAATACCTGCTCCGGCTCAAGTCCTGACTCTTTATACCTGCTCCAGCTCAAGTCCTGCTTCTTTATATCTGCTCCAGCTCAAGTCCTGTCTCTTTATACCTGCTTCAGGTCAGGACCTGTCTCTTTATACCTGCTCCGGCTCAAGTCCTGTCTCTTTATACCTGCTCCAGCTCAAGTCTGGTCTCTTTATACCTGCTCCGGCTCAAGTCCTGTCTCTTTATACTCTCTCCAGCTCAGGTACCGTTTCTTTATACCTTCTACAGCTCAAGTCCTGTTTTTTTATACCTGCTCCAGCTCAAGTCCTGTCTCTATATACCTGCTCCGGCTTAAGTCCTGCTTCTTTATACCTGCTCCAGCTCAAATCCTTTCTTTTTATAACTGCTCCAGCTCAGGTCCTGTTTCTTTATACCTGCTCCTGCTCAAGTTCTGTCTCTTTATTCCTGCTCCAGCTCAAGTCTTGTCTGTTGATACCTATTAAGCTCACGTCCTGTCTCTTTATACCTTCTCCAGCTCAAGTCTTGTCTTTTTATACCTGCTCCAGCTCAGGTCCTGTTTCTTTATACCTTCTCCAGCTCAAGTCCTGCTTATTAATACCTGCTCCAGCTCAAGTCCTGTCTCTTTATACTTGCTGCAGCTCAAGTCCTGTCTCTATATACCTGCTGAAGCTCAAGTTTTGTCTCTTTATAACTGCTCCAGCTCTAGTCCTGTCTCTTTGTATCTGCTCCAGCTCAACTCTTGTCTCTTCACACCTGCTGCAGCTCAAAACCTGTCTCTTTATACCTGCTCCAGCTCAAGTCCTGTCTCTTTACACCTGCTCCGCTCAAGTCCTGTCTCTTTATACATGCACCGGCTCAGGTCCGGTCTCTTTATACCTGCTCCGGCTCAAGTCCTGTCTCTTTATACCTGCTTCAGCTCAGGACCTGTCTCTTTATACCTGCTCCGGCTCAAGTCCTGTCTCTTTATACCTGCTTCAGCTCAGGATCTGTCTCTTAATACCTGCTCCGGCTCAAGTCCTGACTCTTTATACCTGCTCCAGCTCAAGTCCTGCTTCTTTATATCTGCTCCAGCTCAAGTCCTGTCTCTTTATACCTGCTTCAGGTCAGGACCTGTCTCTTTATACCTGCTCCGGCTCAAGTCCTGTCTCTTTATACCTGCTCCAGCTCAAGTCTGGTCTCTTTATACCTGCTCCGGCTCAAGTCCTGTCTCTTTATACTCTCTCCAGCTCAGGTACCGTTTCTTTATACCTTCTACAGCTCAAGTCCTGTTTTTTTATACCTGCTCCAGCTCAAGTCCTGTCTCTATATACCTGCTCCGGCTTAAGTCCTGCTTCTTTATACCTGCTCCAGCTCAAATCCTTTCTTTTTATAACTGCTCCAGCTCAGGTCCTGTTTCTTTATACCTTCTCCGGCTCAAGTCCTGTCTTTTTATGCCGGCTCCAGCTCATGTCCTGCCTCTTTACACTTGCTCCGGCTCATGTCCTGTCTCTATATACCTGCTCCGGCTTAAGTCCTGACTCTTTACACCTACTCCGGCTCAAGTCCTTTCTTTTTATACCTGCTCCGGCTCAAGTCTTGTCTCTTGATACCTATTCAGCTCACGTCCTGTCTCTTTATACCTTCTCCAGCTCAAGTCTTGTCTCTTTATACCTGCTCCAGCTCAGGTCCTGTTTCTTTATACCTTCTCCAGCTCAAGTCCTGCTTCTTAATACCTGCTCCAGCTCAAGTCCTGTCTCTTTATACTTGCTCCAGCTCACAAACTGTCTCTTTATACCTGCTCCAGCTCAAGTCCTGTCTCTTTATACTTGCTCCACCTCAAGTCCTGTCCCTTTCTACCTGCTCCGGCTCAAGCCCTGTCTCTGTCTACCTGCTCCGGCTCAAGTCCTGTCTCTTTATACCTGCTCCAGCTCAAGCCCTGTCTCTGTCTACCTGCTCCAGCTCAAGTCCTGTCTCTTTATACCTGCTCAAGCTCAACTTTTGTCTCTTTATAACTGCTCCAGCTCAAGTCCTGTCTCTTTGTATCTGCTCCAGCTCAACTCTTGTCTCTTTACACCTGCTGCAGCTCACGTCCTGTCTCTTTATACCTGCTCTGGCTTAGATCTTGCCTCTTTATACCTACTCCGGCTCAAGTCCTGTCTCTTTATACCTGCTCCAGCTCAAGCCCTATCTCTGTCTACGTGCTCCAGCTCAAGTCCTGTCTCTTTATACCTGCTCCAGCTCAAGTTCTGTCTCTTTATACCTGCTCCAGCTCAAGTCCTGTCTCTTTGTATCTGCTCCAGCTCAACTCTTGTCTCTTTACATCTGCTGCAGCTCAAAACCTGTCTCTTTATACCTGCACGGGCTCAAGTCCTGTCTCTTTATACCTGCTCCGGCTCAGGTCCTGTCTCGTTATACCTTCTCCAGCTCAAGTCCTGCCTCTTTTTACCTGCTCCGGCTCAGGTCCTGTCTCTTTTCACCTGCTCCGGCTCAAGTCCTGTCTCTTTACACCTGCTCCGGCTCAAGTCCTGTCTCTTTACACCTGCTCCGGCTCAAGTCCTGTCTCTTTACACCTGCTCCGGCTCAAGTCCTGTCTCTTTATACCTGCACCGGCTCAGGTCCGGTCTCTTTATACCTGCTCCAGCTCAGGTCCTGTCTCTTTATACCTGCTCCAGCTCAGGTCCTGTCTCTTTATACCTTCTCTAGCTCAGGTCCTGTCTCTTTATACCTTCTCCAGCTCAAATCGTGTCTTTTTATACCTGCTCCAACTCAGGTCCTGTTTCTTTTTACTTGCTCCAGCTCAAGTCCTGTCTTTTTACACCTGCTCCTACTCAGGTCCTGTTTCTTTATACCTGCTCCAGCTCAAGTCCTGCCTCTTTATACCTGCTCCGGCTCAAGTCCTGCCCCTTTATACCTGCTCCGGCTCAAGTCCTGCCCCTTTATACCTGCTCCAGTTCAAGTCTTATCTTTTTATACCTGCTCCGGCTCAAGTCCTGCCCCTTTATACCTGCTCCGTCTCAAGTCCTGTATCTTTACACTTGCTCCAGCTCAAGTCCTGTCTCTTTTTACCTGCCCCGGCTCAAGTTCTGCCCCTTTATACCTGCTCCGTCTCAAGTTCTTTATCTTTACACTTGCTCCGGCTCATGTCCTGTCTCTATATACCTGCTCCAGCTCAAGTCCTGTCTTTTATACCTTCTCCAGCTCAAGTCCTGTTTCTTTATACCTGCTCCAGCTCAAGTCCTGTCTTTTTATACCTGCTCCAGCTCAAGTCCTGTCTCTTTATACCTGCTCAAGCTCATGTCCTGTCTTTTTATACCTGCTCAAGCTCAAGTTTTGTCTCTTTATACTTGCTGCAGCTCAAGTCCTGTCTCTTTATACCTGCTCCGGCTCAAGTCCTGTGTCTTTATACCTGCTCCGGCTCAGGTCCTGTCTCTTTATACCTGCTCCGGCTCAAGTCCTGTCTCTTTAAACCTTTACCGCTCAAGTCCGGTCTCTTTATACCTACTCCAACTCAAGTCCTGTCTCTTTATACCTGTTCCAGCTCACGTCCTGTGTCTTTATACCTGCTCCCATTCACGTCCTGTCTCTTTATACCTGCTCCAGCTCAAGTCCTGTCTCTTTATACCTGTTCCAGCTCACGTCCTGTGTCTTTATACCTGCTCCCATTCACGTCCTGTCTCTTTATACCTGTTCCAGCTCACGTCCTGTGTCTTTATACCTGCTCCCATTCACGTCCTGTCTCTTTATACCTGCTCAAGCTCAAGTTTTGTCTCTTTACACCTGCTCCAGCTCAAGTCCTGTCTCTTTATACCTGCTCCGGCTCAAGTCCTGTCTCTTTATACCTGCTCCGGCTCAAGTCCTGTGTCTTTATACCTGCTCCACGCCCCTGTCTCTTTATCCCTACTCCAGCTCAAGTCCTGTCTCTTTATACCTGCTCCAGCTCAAGTCCTGTCTCTTTATACCTGCTCCAGCTCAAGTCCTGTCTCTTTATACCTGCTCCAGCTCACGTCCTGTCTCTTTATACCTGCTCCAGCTCAAGTCCTGTCTCTTTATACCTACTCCAGCTCAAGTCCTGTCTCTTTATACCTGCTCCAGCTCACGCCCTGTCTTTATCCCTACTCCAGCTCAAGTCCTGTCTCTTTATACCTACTCCAGCTCAAGCCCTGTCTCTTTATACCTGCTCCAGCTCACGTCCTGTCTCTTTATACCTACTCCAGCTCAAGTCCTGTCTCTTTATACCTGCTCCAGCTTAAGTCCTGTCTTTTTATACCTGCTCCAGCTCAAGTCCGGTCTCTTTATACCTGCGCCAGCTCTTTGTAACACCGTCTTTGCCTCGAAAATTGGAAAACACACCCCTGAATAAGCTTCTGTCTCCACTCGATACTTGATTTTTTAATCGGAATGATATGGCCCAAGGTCTTCTATGTAATTTTCTCACTTTCCAAATTCACTCCACAGGCTGGATTATGGTAAAGTGTTTTTGTTGCATGTTTTACACCACTTTTTTTAGGACAAGATTGAGAGAGGACCAAAGACAGGGTTTGATAAATATATGCTGTTAGAAGTTTGGACCAATTGTAAATGGTTCCACAACGTATAAGATAAGAGAAGATAAAGTAAAAGCATTTAGACTCAGAATCATCTAGAATCAGTTTTCAAGGTGAAAACTGATTCTAGATGCTTTTACTTTTACCTTTTTTTTCAAGATGATTTTGATGACTGAGAACCTTCACAGACATTATAGAAGATAAAATAATTTTTCCTTGGAGATGAATTCTGATTCTGATTTTGATTCTGATAAGAAATTCTTTATTAGTCCCACAATGGGGAAATTACATTTTGCAACATCAGTACAGTAAGAGCAGCGAAGTATCACACAAGTAAAAAGCCAACTTGGCCAGAACAAAAAAGAAAAGAAGAAATTATACAGTATGCAAGATTAAACAATGCTAAAACAAATTAAACTAAAATAGACTTTACATACATGGGTTAAAAACTATGCTAAAACAGTGTACACTAGAATATGCATATGTAAAGTATAGTATAAATAAATAGTGTAAATTGCAAGTTGTGTAACAGGTATTGCATGTTTCAAATATTGCACAGTGAAATTGCATGTTATTTGTGAACATATTGCACATTGAAAAGAGTTTATGTGCTAGCAGTGTTTGTGGTGAAGTCTGACAGCAGAAGGAAGGAAAGACTTACTCTGTATTGTCATATCAGATCCAAAATTATGCCACTGTGCTGTACAGTATGGTGTATTTGAATTAATTTTGAAGTGCTCAAGCTGAATGTGAATTACTAAAGCTGAATGAATACTTTTTAAAAACTAAAAAGCATAGTTTGAAATCAAATGCATTGGTTTCTAAATGAATTGCAGAAACTCAATCCATTGCTTTGGAAGTGCTTTTCTGAGTTGAAAATTCAGTTCTACAATTCGTTCAATTTCAGTTCTACAATTCAATTTAATTTTCTCACTATAAATACCACAAGAGCGAGAGTAATGCAGCCAGGTTACAATAAGGTGCATCAGAAAATGCGGTGTGAACTTCCTGTGAACTCCCATGCTCTAGCCTCCACTGCTCCTCTTGTCTCCCTGGACATCTGCCCTTCCTGCCCCATACTGAGCTGTTTGTCTCTCTCTTGCGCTACATTTTCAGGACCTGTCCACAGTTGGCGTATTGTTTAATAAAAGGCTGGACATGGCATTTTTTCTGATTGAAAGGTCTAGTTGTGTATGCCAGAGGTGAATGCACAGTCTGTATTTGGTCATTCTAGTGTTTTAATGTCTAATTCAAAGGGCATGAAGAGATGAGAAATAACATGTATTTCTTAAATAACAGCAGGTATTAATCAATGTTATTTTACATGAGTCTGATGTGCATCATGTCTGAACAATAAACTAAATAAAAATTGGCAGCAGCGTGTTTGGCATTTGGAGATCCATTGTGGACACCACAGCTCAGACAGCTACGTCACGACTTTCTGCCGCTGAGGAATATCGCAAACTAACTCTACAGGCCTCCAAAAGCCTTCGGAACGCAAAAGACATCCACGCCAAGAAGGTATTTATCCTGAACACATGGCTTTACATGATATTATGTTGTTGGTAACTGTCTGTGATGTTCGTGTGTAGGGCCTGGAGCAGCTACAGAAGGTTCAGGGGGAAGTGGTGGATGCTCTTCGGGAGTTACACCAGCTGAAGAAGAGCTACCATCAGCTCAGTCACATCGCTAATGTCGCCCGTGAGAAAGCAGCTGACGCACAGGCCAGGTCAGGAGTCTGGATGTATTGGCGTGTTATGAAATCAATATTTACACACAGATTTTCCAAACACAAAGCATTAATCTGGTGGTCTGGGTTAGATTTCCATGGAGCAGAGCAGATGCAGACTGCAAAAATGCCTCTGGACTGATGCAATGAATACTGTAGACACGCAACCAATTATAGAAACGAAGCATAACCTCTGAGATTACTGGTAAAATATTTACTATATCACCTTTGCTATATTTGTTCAACTTCTTTTATGATAATAACTTTAGTAATACAACTGCAAAAAATAAATAAATAAATAAAAGAATATTATTCTTAAATGGTCCTCTCCCGTGAATATGTGGCTGACTCAAATATTTCCCAATTGACGTATGAACTAAATAACAGACTTGACTATTTTTTGGGCCTTTTCTATTTACAAGCATTTTACAGACTTACTGTTTTATTTAAATTTGTTTCCTCTTTTTTTGTTTTTGTTTTGTCTAAGCTCCTCTTTGTGGGAGATTGGGGTGTGATTAATCGCATTGTTAGTAGAAACCAAAAGAAGCATCATTTTAACTTGTAACTCATGACAATGTGTGTAGTGGTCTATATTATTATAATACATAAGATGAATAGATGAATGTCTTTTGTTTTACTTTCCTCCTGCTCAATGCTCATTTCTATTTTTTTCCACTGTTGTTGGTTAGTTTAGTTATTTATTTGAAATTACAGATTGTTAGCTAGCCTTATGTTTGTCCGTTGATCTTTTAAAGCCTAAATCACAAAATAATACTAGAATATTTTACAATGTTAGTTATTAAGCAGGATGTTGCTGTTATTGCTCAGAACTCACAGATCATATCTCCAACATCTGCTCCTCTGAGCTACACTCACACTGCTCAGTCTTTCTGCACTAATTCATTGTTGTAAATGGTTATATAAACCCTGGCTTCATTTTGACTGTAGACTTTTAGCAAAAAAATGAATGCAGCTTTCTTGATGACACTAAAGCAGAACAGAATTAAGCCTAAACTGTCACATGCGAGCAGAGCATCTGTCACAGCGAGGATCTGTGAAAGAAGGGAAAGGGGAGGAGCTGACTGCCATGCACAGACACACACAGAGAGAGAGAGAGAACGGAGGAAAAGTTTTTAATTGAATATTATTAACTTCTGTGTTGAACATGGTCAATGAGTTTGGATAAATCCAGGACTTTTAATGTGAGCGCTGCAGCAGTCTTAGCCCTGCCCCTAATGCTCTCATTGGGTGAAACACACCAAGCCTCTCTCGTGGAACACCTTAAAAGGTCCTCGAGTAAGGGCGCCACCATACAGCGATAAACGTCCACCAGAGGGCAGGCTCCAAAAGCAGAAATATAAGGAGAAATCCAATGGCGACTTTACAAGTGTAAAAATCATGTTTACAGCCTGGTACAAAAGATGGCTCCAGTCTATGTCCGTTTATGTTATCTAAAGACTATTGTTTTACTATGGAGTAAAAGCCAAAAAGCCTAGATGTAACCGCCATTTTATTGCCCTTTCACAATCACAGTATATACTATGAAAGTTGTTCATAGTATATACTGTCATTGGATGACACCTACTGCGTTAATGCAAGATAAAATGATTATCGCCGTTAATTAATTATGCGTTAACAGGACAATAATGCGTTAACTTGCTCAGCCCTATTATTTAGTGTTTCATATTGAATGATACTTTAGACGTGCTGATAAAGTTTTTTTTTTTTTTTATAAAATGTGAAATAAAAACTTTTTTTAGTTTTTATTTCACATTTTATAAAAAAACGAAAAAAAACTTTATATAGATTAAATAATTAAATAAGTCAGTTTATATAAACATTTGTATAACAATACTTAAAGGGAAATATTGTGAAGGGAAAGGATCTTAGACACATTGTGATATAAATAGCCAATGGAATACTAAAACATAATTGTGATGTTTCCAGCATGTAAACAACAAACTTAACTTTGTTGTAGTTTGGTAAATGCGTAATCAATGTTTTAATGTCCTATGTTTTTACAGTGCATGTTAGAACTGATGCTAGTACTGAGCCCAACCCAACCCAGCCTTTCTCTTGTTTTCCTCTTGCACACCAGCAACAAACATACTCTTTAGTATGTCTTTAAAAGTCTTGTTTTCTTCTCCCCAGAGCACGAAAGAGTGAGCATGGCCTCTTCCATTTTAAATCCCATAAGATGACTACTAAGGTAGGACAAGTCTGCCTGTAGCATTGACACTACAGCCATCTTTGTTGAGATGCTCTTCAGTAAAATCTGTCCTTGTGACTGTGTGTCCAGCTCTGTGCCAGGTTGAAAGAGTGTGACGACCATTTGACCGACGTCCGTAACGAGTATCTGCTGACGTTAGCTGCAGTCAGAGCGCACCAGCAGCAATACTACAACAGCGATCTGCCTTCCATCATGGAGGTAACACACACTTAGAATGGGAGAAGCTGAAGAAGTTGTATTCAAGTTTGTTTTCTCTCTGCAGCAAATTGACGGGAGCATGTACGAGGAGCTGAGGAGCTTCTTCACTCGTTTGTGTGGCACAGAGATGGAAACCTGTTTGAGCACTCACAAACAGCACAACAGGATATGGGACAGTGTTAAAAAGGTGTGTGTTCACATATTCATATCCACAGAACCGATTTGTGACATGTAATAACACTAGGTCCATATTCTTAAGGCTTGTCCTTGATACAGTTAAATTCTTAAAGGCACTCTGCCACTGTGCATCCTACACGCAACAATGTGTTTGGCTAAAATCACAAAGATTTTGTTTGTTTAGGTTGTTGTTTAGGTTGTGGTGTGAAAAACAGAACTTTTTAATCCAGCTGAGAAGAATTTTGTTGCGGCACCTGTAAACCTCTTGTGTAAACTGTGATGCTAGACAAAACTGCACTGGAAATATCCTCATCATATCCTTTTTTAATGCGTCTTCAAAACTGCATCATTTTGTTTTAAAGTCTGCCAATGAGCCTGTCACTTTGGGTCACATGGATTACAAACGGCTTGAATAAATTCCGGTATGCCTCCTCGCTGTATCAGAGAGAGTCTGGCTTGCCAGGCTATTTAAAGCATATCAGCAATTTATTTCTCATTGTTTTATCAGCATTTCTCAGCTTTAAAATTGTCTCTGCTCGAATAACGTACTCCTTAACAGTCTCACTGCTTGATTTTTGTAAATTAGTCAGTTCTGTGTAAAGGCTTATTATGTGTGGCTTTCCTTTTCCCGCGTAATATGTCTGTAATATCTCAAAGGCCTTCCATCATCGGGTGCTTCTGTCATGACTAAACTTACACATTTAAGAATCAACTCACCATAAGATTCTGCGTTTCATCCTCTTCATAAGGCTTGTACAAGATTGTATTTCTAAGCCCTTGTAAGTGTAATGTCCTGAATGTTTTGTCTCCTACAGTTCATACATTTTTGGGGAAGATAAAAGTGATTTAATGTGGACTCAGAACGACACAGGTAAACATGTGAGTGCAACAACTTGAGCCAGAGAAGACAGAGTCAAGTGCAGGTTCTGGAGGGCCTAACATGCATCTGGAGCATTTCTCAGGAAAACTCACAACATCGGCAGAAAGTGTGAAACTCACAAGGGTGTGCAACGTAACAGAGAACACTGCTCAGACAACATTCAGGCTCCTGTTGGGTTCAAGTGTTTACCTGTGTCTCAGGATCTTTTACAGACACTGTACCTAGTCTCTGTTTGGCTTCATGGCGGTAACGACTGAGGGAGCCCCATGACCTACTGTGCACATAAATCTCAGATAGCTAAAGTTCTTGTCTCTCGCTGCCAGGTGACCAGAGAGAGAAATGTCCAGCAGTTTCTACAAGAGTCAGGGGTGTTCAGTAAAACTCCAGAATTCAGCTTCCAACCAGCTCCAAGAGACATGGTGCATTCAGTGAGAAAACACATCAGTCGTATGAATGGCCATATTGTTGCAAGACTGACTTTATAAATTGGCAAAAATGTGGTTGTGTTTTCAGGTGTGTGCGCTGCAGGATGTGTGCGTTTCACAAGACGAGGGCTGTTTGCTTCGAGAGGCAAAGAAGTGGTCCACAAAGGCAGCCAAAGACTATAAGGTCATCACCCACGGAGAGAGGGTGGGTGTGGAAGGAATGAACTACCTATATCTGGTCAAAATGTTCAAACGTGTCTCCACTTTTGTTGCCCTTTTGATCATTCCATTTCCATTTGACTGACTGCAGAATGTTTCACAAACCACAACCAAAGTCAAAAGATGAAGATAAAAAAGTGTCACTATTCTGTTTTTGTGTCCGTCAGGCTCTGGTGACTCTGGAGAGCCGTTTGAAGCTCTTGTCTGGGGAGACGGGGCTGAGTGTGGAGCAGAAGATCGCTGAGGTACAGGACAGCGTCAGGAAAGCCAAGGTACAGTACATACTGTCTCATAACTCACAGGAAACATCACTACTAGGAACAAAAGTGTGTTTAATCCACACATCCGCCACTAAAGCTTTACCATTAAGGTTACTATACTTTTTAATACTAATTTTAATTTCCTCCAGTGGAGGACGAAGTACACAAACCAAGTACTTGAGTTAAAGTACAGATACACTAGGTAAAATATTACTTCAGTAAAATCCAAAGTACTCCCTTTTAGCTTTCACTTGAGTAAAAGTACAAAAGTATTTGCCTTCAAATGTACTTAAGTATCCAAGTACTATCATTTATTATGGCTATAATGCCCTTATAATTTTTGTCAGTCTCTTGCTTAAAATAATTTAATGTGCTTTTTGCATAACATAGATGTAATTGATTTCAATAAATCTAGTGATATATTTAAAAATTATTCTCAAAGTAGATCACTACGGAGCCTCAGACATGACATGCAGGAAAAAAATAAGCTAAATCGTGCGCACGAGTTTCTAATTTGTTCCCTTGAGTTTCAAAATCATGCACATAATTTATAAATCGAGGAAGCAAAATAGTAATAGTGCGCACGTTTTAGTAAATCAATCTGGGGGAAAACACAGTAATGTTAAATCGTGCACAATATTTTTCTTCTTGCATGCCATGTGCAGGGCTCTGTACATCACAGTCTTTGGAAGCTGAACTTTTGAAAAGAACGATCTTGGTTTATAAGCAGCACTCCACTCCACCTTTCAACTGTTTAGCATCATAAGCTGCATATAAAACTAGTCAAAATTTAATTTATATTCTACCAAAAGTGTTAACATCAATCGACATCGTCATTTCACAATATCGAATCTCTCAGTTTAAAATAAATACTACAAACGTTGGTGAAACAGCTAACTAACGTTAACTTAAACACAATGGAGCTACTGTTAGATTACTCAATAAAAAATGACCACCAGAATGAAAATGGCTTACTTCAATGTGTTTCCTAAGATTGGAAGGAGAATTCCAGTACGAAGAAATTTTACAGTTCTGAGGCAGGCAAAGAAGGCCGTTGAAAATGAAGGACTCGTTTTTCTTCAAAATAACACCGCAAATAAGGCCACAGATGTTGTGGCACTGGCACTTTAGATTCAGGAGTGAGGGATTTTTCCATCCTAATGAAGAGTGAAGACAATCGGCACTCTCAGAATGATATGCTGTTGCACTGACGAACTAAATAAGCGGTACCCAGAGTTACCAGACCAAATTCAAAACAGAGCGCACGCTGTATCCTGATTGGTGGTTTGCTGCGTGATTGCCCTCTTCAGTTTTTTCTATCCACTCATAAATAAAAAGAAACGACTAATTTTGCAAAATGTAATTGAGTAAAAAGTAAGATATTTGACTTTGAAATGTAGTGAAGTTAAAGTAAAAAGTATCCCCGAATGGAAATACTTAGTAAAGTACAGATACTGGAAAAAACTTAGTAGTAGTAGTAGTTAGTGATTTCCTCATGGTAGGTAATGTTTTTGAAAAACATTACCTACCATGAGGAAATCAGTGGTGGACAGTAACGAAGTAAATATAATTTGTTACTGTACTTAAGTAGTTTTTTCCAGTATCTGTACTTTACTAAGTATTTCCATTCGGGGATACTTTTTACTTTAACTTCACTACATTTCAAAGTCAAATATCTTACTTTTTACTCAATTACATTTTGCAAAATTAGTCGTTCCTTGTGTTGCCATTAAAAATGTTTGTAGAAGAAGACCTCAAAGACGCGTTTCAGTGGGAGTGACAGGACTGGCTCAATAGAAGCCTCATTCTCTACACGCGAGCTGATAAACATGAAAATAACAAATAAAACATACACCTGTGATGAAGCGTTGGTATTAGTAATGGCTGACTCTGATTCTGAGGGAGAACATCTGCCTTTAGAGTCTTTTTACCCGAGTGAAAGTGAGAATGAGCGAGAGTGAGTGCGTGTGTAACTTGGACAGCGGCGCCGCTGCTCGTGCCAGTGTCTCAGTGTCTCTCATAAAGCACACGCTGTTTTTCCCACATTTTGCCAAACATCAGTGAAAGAAACGTGAGGAAAACTAGTCGATCTGGCCGCGGTAGTGAAGGGGATGTTGGGAAGTGAAGCCGTGAGCGCGTAGCACCTGCAGCTTTACCTTTAGCACCTGCAGCTTTACTTTTAGCACCTGCAGCTTTACCTTTAGCACAGGTGATAGAAGCCGGGGTGCGTGTACTCGCCGTGGCCGCGGTAGTGACGGGGAGTTCTGTAATAATGCGGCTTCTATTGACAGCTGTTTGGGACAAATACGTGTTGGTCATCCTGACACTTTACCCAGTCGAGGAGGGAGAGGCAGGGGTAAACCTAGTCAGCGAGAATGCGCTAATCAAAGCAGCGATCGTAATAAAAGTGATGGCTGTGTGCTGTGCTTTATGAGAGGTCCCACACTCTAAAAAACTACTAACTATGCCACATGGATGGATAAGAAAAGATAAAGCAACTGCAACCACACACATACAGTACATGTGTATATTTCTCATAACTGTTTGCATACATTTTATGGTATATTAGAAGTTGTAGTTATTCTTTATTTTGGTAATGTTACTTTTACAAATTACTGTTTTAAAAAAAATATTTCAGAAAAAGAAAAAAAAAACTATTATAATATGTTTATTAGTGTGTATGTACTGTAAATAACATAACCGCCAATATATAATGTCATGGTATGCAAATTAGATGCTTAAAATTTATTTACTTATATACTTTGGGTCATACCTGACATTTTTCTACTTTAGAGTAGGACTCTATCTCTTATCATTTAAAATAAACCCTGGCGCCTAAAGGGGGCAAGAGACTGACAAAAATTATATGGGCATTATAGCCATAATAAATGATAGTACTTGGATACTTAAGTATATTTGAAGGCAAATACTTTTGTACTTTTACTCAAGTGAAAGTTAAAAGGGAGTACTTTGGATTTTACTGAAGTAATATTTTACCTAGTGTATCTGTACTTTAACTCAAGTACTTGGTTTGTGTACTTCGTCCACCACTGTGTTTTTCCAAGTCTTATAAGACCTTGCATTACCACAGTTATGTTCCACAGTTTGTGTCAAAGTCCAAATAAATATAACATGTATGTAGAATGACTTTGGAATCAATACATTATAAGTTTTCTGCTTTGTGTGACTTAAGCGTCAGTGCCATTTTGTGTTCCGTGACATAGTAGGTATTTACTATGTTCTTCTACTACTTTCAGCTTAGCTTGCAGGTTGTCTTCATTGTCTAAATCTGCTGCTAAATAGGCTACTAACACAATCTGGCCAGTCAATTCTTATCAGACTTAAAAGAATCTTTCCTGTGGCACTGCTGCTTATGCTGACCTTCTGCAAGATGAACTCTAAACCTGTCCTGATGTGTCTCTTTTGTCAGCTGAGTCGAGTGAAGGCTGAGGCACGTCTAAAGCTGCTGTCCCAGAGTGTCTCCGGGACTGAGCTGTGGCTGGACCAGGCAATGAAGCAAGCTGAAGAGGAACTGGAGCGGGACCGCAGAATCAGCGAGCAGAGGAAGTCCACGGAGGACTTTTCAGTATGACCTACTGAAAGTACTACTGTACACGTTAGAAAACTGAACGGGAAAGGACTAATCAATCTTCTTCTTTCTCATCATCATGTGTATTCCAGGAGGATGAGTTTGAGCTGACAGACCTGGAGGAATATGATGAAAATGGAGACATATTTGCTGATCCAGCCTCGATGTCTGGAGTGTGTGTTTATCCTGCAGCCTGCAGAGTCATCTACAGTTATCAGGTAAACACTGCAGGCACAGACAAAGCCAAACATTTGAGCCAATAAAAAAGTACAAAAGGCCAAAGATCAAGCTATAATATGCATGCTGCTCTTCAATTTCAGTTTTCACTGTAGCTGTCAGTGTGCCTCTTCAGATATGGCTAAACACCAGCATAAACAGTTAGTGTGTGTGTTAGTGCTAATAGTGACTGTCATTTTAAAACTAAAGTGGTTTTGGGGGCCATGTCATCTGCTGGTGTTGTTCCACTGTGTTTTCTGAGGTCCAAGGTCAACACAGCCGTATACCAAGAAGTTTTAGAGCACTTCATGCTGCCTGCTGCTGACCAACTTGATGGAGATGCAGATTTCCTTTTCCAACAGGACTTGGCACCTGCACACAGTGCCAAAGCAACCAGTACCTGGTTCAAGGACCATGTTCTTAATTGGCCAGAAAACTCACCTGACCTTAACCCTATAGAAAATCTATGAGGTCTTCCGAAGAGAATGATACAATATGCAAGACCCAACAATGCAGAAGAGCTGAAGGCCACTGTCAGAGCAACCTGGGCTCTCATAACACCTGAGCAGAGCCACAGACTGATCGACCCTCTGTCGATCAGTCTGTGGCAAAATAAACAATTGAAATATTTCCCTCTGTGTGTAATGAATAAATATAATATACAAGTTTCACTTTTTGATTAGAATAAGTGAAATAAATAATTTTTTTTGATGATATTGTAATTATGTCACACGCACCTGTATATTGCATCGACATACCTTCCTAGAGGAGCTTGGCTGACATGCACTTGTTTCAATATCTTAAACACTTCAGTCCGGGGATTGCCCGGTTGTTCTTTTCAATAATGAAACAAGTGCATGTTAGCATACCTCTGCAGACAGCTAAACTACAAACACAAGGCCAATTATGATATTTTATTTTCCTGTATCTCTTCATGACAGAAGCACCATGTAGTGTAAAAACAAGGCTGAGTTGTGCAGAATGTTGCATTTAAATGATTATGTAAAATCATATAAATACATAATCATTTGACTGTACTGGGTCCCTTTTACATGCTCTGCAGGCCTGTCAGTCAGATGAACTGTCAGTGATGGAGGGAGAGGAGCTCCAGGTGGTGGAGGATGGAGACATGGAGGACTGGCTAAAGGTAGAAGCATGGTTTCGGTTTTTGTGTTCGACAGAATGTAACCAGTTTGTGAACTCCAGTGCGTGTATGTCGCAGGTGTGTAACTCCTGTGGTCAGGTGGGATATGTGCCTGAGCGTTACGTGCAGTTCCTGTGTATACCAGCAGAGGACTCTATTCCACTGGACGCCTCCTTCAGCTCTACCTCCTCTATCGGCTACAAGGAGAAACACAAGAGTCTAGGTACCACTATATACGCTGGCAACATCTGGCTAAGATGTTATAAAATGTTTGCTCATTGTGGTCATAAAATTGTCATAAGAAATGTTACAATTTTTTTTTATCAACGGACATATTTTACATTACATTATCCTGTTTATTTATTTAGTTTTGGGCATTCTCTGAACACCTTAAAAAGCCCTGTTGTTTTGCCACTGGCATCATAATTAGTGCAAATACTTGTCAGGTGTGGCCAGGGCGCTATACTCCTACCAGGCCCAGAGTGCAGAGGAGCTGTCCTTCCAGGAGGGGGCAATCATACATCTGGTTAGCTGTAAACATGGAGAGGTATGGGCCCCGAGACATTTATTAATACAGTCGTTAAACTGTCCAAACCCACAGTCTCTGTATTATTTGTACTGTGTGTTTACTGTGAAGGTGGACGATGGTTTTTGGGAGGGAGAGCTGAACGGACAGATCGGAGTGTTCCCTTCACTGGTGGTGGAGCTCATCCACGATGAAGCTGAGAATGAGAAGGAAGAGGTGAGTCTGTAATATTTAGACGGCTTGTTTGGAGTCTGTACTGTAAACGTGATATATTTCTTTCCAGCCTCTCCAGACTCCCACCATGCCCTCCTTTTCACCCCCCATCCCAGCGCCGCCAAGCCCTGAATATAGTGCACCACTTGACACCACTCCCCCTAGTGGAGTGGAGGACATACAGCAGGGCCCTCCCAGAGAAGCACAGAGGCCTCCCGACGAGCCAATCAGTGAGTGCTTTCGATATCTTTTATTTCTGTAATCACCGCTGTGTTAGCATTGCTTGTGTTATTTCTGTGACCCTGCTTGCATCATCAGAAGCTGAGAGCAGAAATTCACCAAGTTTCTTCACCACTCAACTGAGGCCAGTATGTTTCATAAAACGTTTTGTATTTTAGATGCAGACAATGATAAAAAAGAATACTTTCCACCTTAAAGCATCTTCACCATCTTCTGCAGTCTGGCTAACAAGAAATCTGGACTAACATTAATATTCTTCTTTTTCCTTCAGTGTCGAGCACCTCCTCCTCCTCCGACTCACAAGACTTGACCCAAAGGCACATCTCACGGCCTTTGGGTCACGGAATTATGGGTTGTAAAATTATTCTTATTATTACTGTGATACACTAAAAAATGTAACGTTTTATTTTGATTGTCCTTTGTTGACACTGAGTAAACATTAAGTTTCATTTTAAAAGTGGCTGCAGCAGGTGATTATGACAATAACTTTCATTCATGTCAATATTGTATTAGTTGATATTCACTATTCACTATTAAAAAAACATCAAAATCAAATGTTGTATAAAATATACATAACTTATACATAATGTTGTACTGTTGGAGCTTATAATGTAATAATCATTTCCTATTAGTACGTGACTACAATTATAATACTTTACTCTATACATGAACTTTATAAAGCAGACAGGTGGTTTTTTAAAAGCATATCTCTTCTATTTATTTTCCTTAAAATAAATTATGATACATATGCAAATATACAAGTCATTTAAAGATCATTCGTGTGTACAGAGTATATACAGGACCCAGTCAGGATAAATACATGATAGATGTTAAACATATGACTGCAGCCCTGATTTGTTTGAACCTTGTGATGAATTCTGTGGGGTTACTGTTAGTGAGTCTACACAGTACACACATATGTCATGTCTGTTCTGAACCTTTTAATAAAATGCCCACCCACAATCTCAACACCCGTCCTTTATACTGACATAATGTGATTTTTATTGCGCAGACGTCTGAAGTGCTTCATCCATAAACTGGACATGCGTTACATTCAATGCAGATAGAAAGGATCCCTACTGAAAATAATATGACTGTTGACAGCTGCACTAATCTAATGTGATTTCTATACACATATTACACCGATATATTCCATTTGTTCTCTACATGTACGTGATTGTTGATCTATTATATTGTATTCCATTGGCATCATCCACACAAACAACTTTACATTGTAGTACAGTGTTAGCAACACGTATATAGTTTAGTATGTAGCAAAGGTGGTTCCATTAGATCCCTTTGAGGCCAACTTATTACTACAATACATAGCTGTCTACAGACAGGAGCTGAAGGATAGAGACTAAACCCTGTAATGCTGTAAATGGGGCCAGTGAAAACAAGGAACTACATTCATTCATTGTTCTACTTCCTACTTCACCTTCACGTCCCATTAGTGGTCAGAGGTGACTGGAGCCTATCGAAGCAGTTTTGGACCTGAGTCCGGGTACACCCTGGACAATGACAGTTTAGTCACAGGGCTGACACTTTTCCACCACGCGGAGTCACGTTTCCACTGGGGCGGTACATGAGGTTTGGCGCGTTTTTCATTACCAAATGGGTGCCCCCAAAAGGCTTACCGTACTACTTTGGAGTCGTCGCAGTGAGAAGTCCTAAGCGTGTCTGTTTTTTTGGTTTGCTTTGGGAGGAACGTAGGTAAACACTGCTTTCAGCTGACTGAACAAGAGCTAATCCTCACTCAACCAAAAGAGATGAGTTCTGGGGTTGTATAAACCAGCCATAAGATTAATTAAAGCCGCAAGCGGCGATAAAGACCCTCGCCTCCCTTGAGGCCACATCTTCAATCCAAAATGGCCGCCTTACCGTGTGTGATAGGGTGTGGTCCCCATTGGCTTTTTTGTTCATAAGCCCATGCTGGATGTGTGTTTGCCTACGACAAACTAAAATTTTCACTTCCCATTGACTTTTGCCACATATTTGGGGCGTTGCTATAGCAACACATTTATAGATAGGGGGTGGTTGTCATTGGCTTTTATGTTCGTCATGACATAAGAGATGTGTGTACCAAATTTCATGTCTCTATGACAAACTAAATTCTTGGGTCCCATTATAAGTTTGTAGGGGGCGCTGGAGGGCCATTTCTAAACACAAACGCCTTTTTGGGTCCAACTTGATCCGAGGAGGCGTTTGAGATTTAAGGGATATTTATTTTTCACAAAAATGGCCACCTCGTTACAGGCTTGCCACACCCATACCCGATAAGATATCAACAACAAAGTCACAACTTTGGTTGGCACATGTGTCTAGATGATACTCACCAAATTTGGGGCCATTTAAATTAAAACACAATGATTTGCATCTTTATGCGCAAGGGGTGTGATTTTAGTGGCCGCGTGTTTCACCCCACATGGCGGACTTCCTGTTGAGTTTAGGGTGTGGCTGTCATTTACTTTTCTGTTTGCCCTGAGGTGTCCTATGGATGACCCAAGTTTCATTTTTCTATGTTGGAAAAAAGTTACTTTCACTTTCTATAGGCCCAATGTATTTTGACTTTTCTAGGGGTCACCACTGAGTCATTTTTTGTAATTTTTTTTTCTGGGACTTCAAATACATACATTTTTCGCCGAGCTTGAAGTCTGGGACCAATAAAAATGACTTTTCGTGCATGTTCACTGGGTCAAATTTAGGATCATTTTGCAGAAAAAGAAAAAAAAAAAAGAAAAAATAATCCGAGCAAAAACAATAGGCCCTCCCGGTCATCACCGGCTCGGGCCTAATAAAATAACTCGAGCAAAAAGAATAGGCCCTCCCGTCATCACCGGCTCGGGCCTAATAAAGGACGCGAGCAGATATAATAGACCCTCCCTGTTATCCCCGGCTTGGATCTAATAAAATGCATATAACACAGAGCCTGTGTCATTGCTAACAATGCGTGTATTGTTTGTTCAATCGATTTTCAATTGAGAATTAAAAATACTGCGGTCACTGCATCTTCAGCGGCTCATTTTAGTATTGAACCATAAAGAAATACAACACACAGCCTGCAGTAAAGCCAATGAAGACATGTTATTATTGATACATAATTAATACATGCAGACTTTTGAAATCACTGTAGGATTTCAACTGTTTAGGATCCACAGCAGAGTAGAAAAAGAGCCATACAAAACATAATCAACATAATCTGTGTCTTGTGTATTTTTAAACCTGACTTTAACAAACAAAGTAAACCTTGGTAAGGAATAGTTTGAACAGGTTGATCCCCCTCCGTCTTACCATTTGGCCACATCATGATGAACATGATGACATATCCTGGGTCACGCTGCCACTGTCCTGTTTATCTCTTAATTTTGCCTCGCCATGTCAAAAAAGGTTAGTTTACTGTGTGTTTAAGTGCTTTTGCAAGGCACAGTTGTAAAATTTTACTTGATGTTCATATATTTTAAAATGACTCATTGATAATTTAGTAAATTTGCTGAGAATTTTAGCAGTTATCTTAACAAACTAATCAGGTTTGACGCTAGCTTCTTTCTTTTTTTTATTAAAGGCTTAATGCCATTACATACAAAGAGCACATGGATGCAGCATTGGTCTGAGCAGAGGCTGGAAACAGAAGTATGACTCTAACATGTAAACTCAGACAAAGTGAGAAATCCCACTGAGAGGGCTTAATTAAATAAATAAGTAGGATCTTGATGAAGAAGTACTCGCTGTTATCCCACAAATGACAGCTTGTTCAGATTTGG
Source organism: Perccottus glenii (assembly GCA_024416835.2). Taxonomy (NCBI): domain Eukaryota; kingdom Metazoa; phylum Chordata; class Actinopteri; order Gobiiformes; family Odontobutidae; genus Perccottus; species Perccottus glenii. The sequence goes on from CM044554.2 coordinate 6,921,315, forward strand.
ACCTAATAACCTAAATGAGCACTAAAAAGATTTGCGGAGAGAGAGACAGCAGTGTTTTGTGGAACCTCCGGGTTATTAAAAAATATATACATTAAATTAATATTATATTGAAATTGTCCTAAAAACTGTATTTTTTTACATTTTCTACTTAGTTTATGTTTTGAATTAAAAAATAATACACAGACCTCTGTTTTAAATTGAAAATGCATTCGTGTGGACATTACCTCAAAATGGTCTCTCAAAGGGAACATGTGAAAAATGTATGATTGTGTTTTCAGATGTAGTAACATAACATTACGACACTGATAGTCGTAATAATGGACAGCTAGATGGAAGACAAATGGAATAAGATTTAAAAGAGGAAGTAAAAAAGAGCCATACAACATGACGACACATCCTGGAGACTTTCCCGTCAAAGTCAGAAAAATTAATCTAACCTCTTGAAGTGTTGCAGTCTCTAAATTCAGGCCTTTGATTATTGGCTTCAGGCCATCACTGAGGAACCTTAACAAATATATCAGACCCATTCTGAAACAAATGTACATGTTTTGTTTTTTCAAAAATGGATTCACAAAGAAATAAATCATATTTACCTTAATAATAAAATCCCTGTAACCCAGATTACTTCAGGAATGGATACTTGAGCTACACAGATTATATGATAATCAACTTCTTTGAAATATTATAGTTACGGTTAATCATTGCTTATCTCATTCCCTTTGTTATTTATGACCTAAGCCACTGTGTCACGCTACTTTAAAGCAATTTGTAACAGACTTTTTCATTAGAATGGTGCCTGGATACTTTCTATATCATATATTTGAGGTTTTAATGTGGTTAAGTCTATCTTTTTTATTTTCTTATAGACACCCTTTCATACATGGTTTTCTCAAGAAGGAGCTTGAAACGTGAAAGTATTGTAAGTAATTTTTCATTCAGATTATATTCTGCTGATCCTGAGTGCAAACTGTGCTGGTTTTACCAATCATACTCCAGAGAAATGCTTCAAGGGACCATGTTCATTTCCTTTGTCTTTCTTTCTATACAAAGAAAAGAGTCTGTTGATTCAAGTTCGGTTTCCAACAGGTGGAATAAATGGACACAGAATCCAACCAACCAATCCAAATGTTGTGGTTTTTTTTATCCTATATATATATATATTTTTTTATATATGCAAGTGTTGATTTCCCTAATAACAGTATGTCTGCTAACTGTATATTGTGCTCTGTAAAGTGACCTTGAGAGTAAGTACACAAATAAAATGCAGTTGCAACAGCTAGCTTTTCCTCTTTCCTTGACATGTGTTGCACCTATGAATACAGAAGTTGTGTTACAGCAGTTACATCACCTCTTGAGGTGATTCTACTGACATCCTCCTAAGTGTGAAAGAGGCTTCATCATGGCAAAATTAAAACTACCGAGTACAATATTTTCAACTGTTTAGTGAAAGATAAAGTTGACAAAACATCTTCAACCAGCTATGACAACACCTTCCGTCTAATTTGCAGATGTGAACCACTTCCTTTAGAGCACTGTATGATGTGGGACTAGCCTGGTGTCACTCTTCTTTCAACTCAGAGGTCTCTACTTCTTCTCCTTGTGTCACTTTGCAGTCTTTAATATCTTCCATCTCCACTATGTCATCCTTATCTTGACTGAGAGTTGAGCTAACCTCTTCCCCCCAGATTTCTTGCTGTTCTACCTTTGCAACTGTTTCTGAAGTTTCTTCCTGTTCCTCCACCATAGTGACCACAGAGAACTCTCTTTTGCTGTCGGGACTGGCCTTTACAATGGTTACGATGCTTATTTTGCCTCCTAAAGGTGAGGAAGGAGACAGTTGGGGGGAGACTTTTTCTGTGTTGAGAATTCCAAGATTTTTCAGTTTGGGCTTTTCGACTGAATGTAGAGTGGTAGAAACTTCTGGCTGCGTTTGTTTTGGAGATGTTGGGACTGAAACCTCTAGATTGTCTTTGGTTGGAGGGAGAGTTGTTGCAGATTTTGTATGCAAACTATCAAAGCCATGGGCAGGGGGTTCTAACAACACTGGCATGGCGTCATCTTGTAGGCTAGTACTAGGTGATGAAGTTTGAGATGGTAAAGACGCAATACTTTTGTCCAAGGATCTAGATGGAAGAGGTGACTGACTAGATATTGTTTGATCTGATAAGAATTTAAGACTTGGAGAAAGTTTTGGTGTGCATTTTGAGCTAAGTTTAGGACTTGGAGTAATGGCTAATGACAACGTGGGAGTTTTTATTGAAGAATGTGGAGATGAACCTAAGCTAATTAATGCTGGGCTAGAGTCAAAACTATGTTCCAGTACAGGACTGATGCAAGGATCAGGAGGAGTTTGGGGAACAGGACAACCAGACTGATGGGTAAATTGGATAAATTCTTCCCCAGATTTGGGCAAAGCATTTAAAGGCGTAGATGTTTGTAAAGGTCCTGGATCAAATTGGTTTAGCTTCTCAATTTCCTCAGTGTCTGATCGAGAAGAAATTGGAAGTGAGCTTGGGGCAGACACTGCTGCACTAGGGAAAGGTTTAGTCTTAAATTCAAGACTAGACCCTTGTTTAGAATCTTCCACAGTAACAACATTGGAGTCTCCAGCTTGAGTTTTGAATGTGGAAGCATTAGAATAAGACGTTTTTGCCTTATGTGTATGATTCTTGTTGGGCTCTGTTTTCATCTTGGAATCTAGTTTAGTGCCACTTTCTCCATTTTCAGTGTGTGTGGGTTCCTCCAACACGACCAGCTGAGGGATAAACCGACCCACTCCTGCTTCCCTACCTGTACTGTCCACTCTAATGCCGATGGGGTCGCTTCCACGTCTCAAATTAAATATGGTCAGGCTCCTCTTGCGTTTCCCCAAATTTGGAGCCATGCCGTTGGAGCTCTCTGACGGCAGTCCAACATCTTTAAACATGTTTCTCAAGTTGTACCCGCCGTCCTTTCTCTCCTCGCTGTCCTGTGATTGGTCCAGGAGGTCGCCTGAACCAACCAAGACATTAGGAACTCCCGAGTTCTTCTTGTCAGTGTGGGTCACCCGGAATCTGAAGAAGAGAGCGGAAAATGAACAAATGTATCTGTGTTATTGCTAACATATAACAAAATTCAGTGCTGGCGGTTACCTGCCAACAGAAAAGACTGTCTGCTCTCTGGAGCGCTGTTTGAGGCGGGGGGTTCTGCTTGGTCTGCAGCCCTTTTTCATTCGACTTTGGGCACAAAGATGACAGGTGTTGTGGTCAGTGCCAGAGTGGACTGTATGGAGGTGAGGGGGTATACCTCCAATGGACTCCTTGCGCAACCTGAGGAAGATAATTGTATACAAACAATTACTATAATTTATTTGTATAATGTGTTGCCATTAAAGCGGCACAGCTAACTTGTAGTCACTAGACGACGCAGATCCCGCTACTCTGTGTTGTTTGTTTTTGAAAGGAAACTACCCAAAACCAGCAAGTTCGTAAGAAAAAACAACAGTGATTTTAGTGAATTTTGTACAAATAAAACTCTGCTAGAGTCCAGTGTATCAGCCTATTTCTGCTCCCTCTGTTTGAACTGCTGAGTGTGTCTCTCAGGAGAGATCTGCGCGTCCCGGTGGCATGGAATTATAAATCATTTAATTCAGAGTTTTCTATCCAGCTGAGGATACTGTGTCAGAGAAAAAAACATATCTTGCTTAAGGTTAGAATGAATCATGAGAGGAGACAATAGACTGGAGTAACTAAAGCTTTACTACCAACTTATTCATTATATCCATACAGATAAACTCACATTAGCTCCACTTTACACAACAGAAATTCTTTGAGTTAAAAAGTTAAAAGAGATGCATCCATCAATCTCCTTCCACTTATGGGAACTGGGCCAGCAGTCTAAGCAGAGATACCCAGACTTTGCCCTCCCAAGACACTTCCTCCAGCTCTTTCGGGAGAATACCAAGGCATTCCCGGGAGTCCCTCCAGCGTGTCCTTGGTCTTCTCTGGGTCCTCCTCCCGGTGGGACATGCCCGGGACCCCTACCCAGGAATGCGTCCAGGATTCAAAACTGATGCCCCAGCCAAGCCCTGCTCCTCACTCTATCTCTAAGGAAGCGCCAATCCAACCTATAGTGGAAACTCATTTTGGCTGCCTGTATCCGGGATCTTGTCACAGAGATCCAAAGCTCATGATCATAGGTGAGAGAAGGAACAATTGCTGCAGAAGCTGCAACAATCCGTTCCTTCCCTCACTCGTGAGCAAGACTTCAAAAAAGATGCAACAATTTGCAATATAATGTTGAACCTTTCAGTACAACCTTCATAGTTTAAAAAACACTATGAAGAAAAAAGCAACACTGTGTAACTTTTCAGAATGTTTATCCACTGAACAATTAAAGAAGAGAAAAGCTGCTTTGTAAGTCACATAGTAATGTTACCTTTACACAAATGCCCTATCGATGTCCTGGTTATAATGTAAATGATGTATTAATGTGACACATTAGGCTATGTGTTCCTCACAAGAAGTTTGCGTGCCCTACAACTCAGTGATAAACAATGGAGGCTATGTTTAACCAAGCTTAATTTGTACTCTCTTGGGTACCCAAAACACTTAACATCATGCTTTCATACACACACACAAGCACTCACACATTCACACTGTGCCTCTCCTACTACAAACACACCACCACAATCACAACAAGGCATTCATATGCTAGTTGAATATACACTATAGACAAGGTGGGTGAGGTGTGTTGCCCAAGCACATAAATACAATAAACCTGAGGGAGTTATTACTAGGTATTTGTCTCCTTGTTTCATGTCAAGAAACCATCCAAATTAATTTATTGCTAATATCTGAATGATTTGCAGGCGATTTACTGTGAGGTAAAAAGTAACGCAATGCCTCTTTAATTTAGATTCTTTAGTTTTGCGCAGGCAAGTACATTTCTGATTCACAATTCAGTCAAACATTAAAAGGACATGGTTTGCAGCAATGTTTTCCATTACAAATCTGCAGTTGATAGTGTTTGAAATGAATGCTTCTATCACTTAATAAAAACAGTCAATGCACGTTAAGGACTGTTTTTGTCTAAGCTGAAACAGTCATTCCTGAGAGCCTTTCCCTCGCTGCAGAGTTATCTTAGTGTGAAGTACAGTTCTTTAAAACTGACTCATCCTACTGCTCTCATATTCAGAGCCCGCTGAGCACAGATATTACAGTAGGGTATAGTTGGTTTATTATTAGCTGTGAGCTTATAGGGAAAACAATTCTGGGTTATTCCTAAATATGTATGGGTTATTCCTAAATATGTATGGATTAACTTTATAACAACAACATTTCTTTTCAATCTAACATCCAGAGTATTTCTTTAACAGCTTACCTGGAATCATGGCGCACACAGACATTTTGTTTTTGCAGCATCTCGTTAAAGGCCTCCATGTTGGCTAGAGGTAAAATAGAAAAGTCTGTTAACATGCTGGCATTAAAGTGTATATACATGGCATATGCCTTATAACCTGCTATAACCTTTAGCATAATGCTTGCAAATTAAAATTCCTAATTATTTGTACTGTGCTGTGTCAGCTGCCTACAGAGTTGTTTTTATTTCCAGGTAGGTGTTTTAATTTTTACAGCATTTTGTCCTTTTTAAATTTAAGAACAACACAGGCTGGATACAGAGACAGGATGGAAGTTCAGCAGAAGTACATCTCCATTAGGTTAAGACAGATGAACAGAGCAGTGGCACAAGCGCAATGAAAGAAAAAGTGAGTTTAAAGCCATTCATTGTAACACCTACTATGTTTAATATTGCAACAACAATATGGCTTGTAATATCATAATGTGCCTTTGGAATAACACTGAATTGAAATATATAAAGAAATACAATATTCAATTCTTGATAATGTAATAATGATGCATTTGCAATATTTTAGGCAGCTCTATGTTATAAAACAAGTATACCAGGTTCATAACAACACAAGATATTCCACTAAACTGACCCAAACTGACGATCAACTCCCATCACTAGACCTTAACAAATTTGCATCTAATCTAATAATATCTAATATAAGGCAAAGTTACCAAGGCACCTGCACAATACACATTTAGCTTTAGCTGAAATAGATAGGATGTTCCCACACATAACTCTAAATGTATGTCGTAGAATTGTAAACTTCTCTGCAACATTTTCTTTTCAGCCTCATCATCAACGGTACAATCAAGAAGTGGATGTGGAGAAACACTCAACATTCTAAAAAAAAAACCAAAACATTCAATAACGTTTTAGATTGTTCTAAATATGTTGTGCTTAACAGACCATGACGGTATTTTTAAATGTTATGTTTGATTGTTCTACTACTGTTACTACATTTATTTTCATAATGTAGGGTGATTATGTTCCTTTATATTTCTTTTCATTTGTACAACAGTTGCCTATTATGTGCTCACCTTCATTTTCAATAATGCATTTGAGGATTTGTTCCACTGTATCTTGGTTTTCTTCCTCTTCATCTACATCTGAAACACAAAAACTCATGAAAGCATGAGAGTGTTTGTGTTGCATTGTGCTGCGTGGACTTTGAAGAACGTTGTGTTTTTGGCGAGTGTTTGTTTGTGTGTCTTTGGAGAAAACAAACGAAAGTGCAGAGAAAAAAAAGGACATGGCTGGAATTGAGCAACAAACACGCCACAGGCCTTTGCACAACACCTCACATTGCTTTCACTGAACTCACCCGCCTCATCCTTTCCCAGTTTCTCCCCTTCCTCCTCGTCATCCTCCATGTGACAGCGGTAGCCCTTCTTTTTGAGCAGGTGGCAGATGAGGAAGCCACACAGACCGGTGAGGAAGAAGAAGAAGACCACCACGAAGATGATGTACGGTGGGGGGTGCTCCTCCTTCACTGAGGCCTCCAGGTCACTCATTTTGGGAGCTTCACCTGAGACACAGCGATGTTATCACATATTCTTTTAATTTTACAGTATTTTTTTTATAAATAACAGTAATATTTAGGGTTTTTAAATGCTACATTCAGCAGTTTTAGTTGGATGGTCAGTTTACTCCCCTGGTGGTGCACCTTACCCCCTGCCCGGCTCAACTTACCACTGACTTCACATTAGGACCTCTTATTTCTGAGAGTCCATATTTTTCAAACCTTATGTCAAAGCTGACTGCTAATCATGTCAACTAATAGGGAACACACTAAAATGTTTTTTTATTTTCTTTTGTTGGCTTGTCACTTGAAAAAAACCCATTTACCCCATATTCCACAAAAAAGGGATGCTAAATTCTAGGGCAAGATGGTGGCAAGGTAATAATAATAATAATTAAAGCCGCAAGCGGCGATAAAGGCCCTCGCCTCCCTTGAGACCGTGGGGACACATGCACTCGGAGGATTTCATTTCGTGCTTTAAAGCGTAAACTTCACGGTAATGTCAAATAACCGGGCCTGTGCTACTGCTGGGGCCTGCTACACCACCTTGTAACCTAACTTTAGAGTTAAAGGTCTCCACAATCTCTGGTTTTCCTGGGAGCTGTCTGAACCTTTGGAAATAATAGATTATGCTTGGGCTAAGGCGAGAAAAACAAAGTACTGGCTGGAGATTTGAGATGACTCAGGAATCGCTGCACCCCCCTGTTTAAAAAGACAAAATGTAAATATAACTTGTCTAAAAGTACAAGGTTACAAGTTCCAAATGATTCTGAGGAGTTTTCTAAGACTCTAGCCATGGCTCTGGAGGGGCCTCCTCTAAAGGAAGGATCCTGGCAATTGGGAAATGGCATTTATTTCCCAAAGAAATGGCTGCCTCTTCACAGACTCATACGACCACAGCCACAAATCTATCAAAAACAAATTGATAATTTTTTTGGCACACGTGTCTAGATGATACTCACCAAATTTGGAGCTGTTTAGATGAAAAGCCTTTAGACACAAGGGGTGCAATTTAGGTGGTCACGCATACACCCAACATAGTAGATTTCCTGTTGAGTTTACGATATGGCTGTAATACATTTTTCTGTTCGCCCTGAGGTGTCCTATGGATGTACCAAGTTTCATTTTTCTACGTTGGAAAAAGTTACTTTCACTTTCCATAGGCCCAATGTATTTTGACTTTTGTAGGGTCGCCACTGAGTCATTTTTCATATTTTTTTCGCGACTTCAAATACATAAATTTTTCGCCGAGCTTGAAGTCTGGGACCAATAAAAATGACTTTTAGTTGCACGTTTACTGGGTCAAATTGAGGATCATTTTGCAGAAAAATTATAATAAAAAAATATATACCAAATTATAATAAAATAACTCGAGCAAAAAAGTCTAGAAAAACGCTTGTCTATTTTACATACATGTGTTTAGCTCATTTTGCCCAAGTTTGGTGTCTGTGGAATGAAGCAGCTATTTTCTGAGTTCTTTTAAAAAGAGGTGTATTTTAAGTCGGTTCACATTTTCAATTCAAAATGGCCGCCTTCCCGTGTGTGATAGGGTGTGGTCCCCATTGGCTTTTTGTTCATAAGCCCATGCTGGATGTGTGTACCAAGTTTCATTTGCCTACGACAAACTAAAATTTTCACTTCCCTTTGACTTTTTCCAAATATTTGGGACATTGCTATGGCAACACATTTATAGATAGGGGGTGGTTGTCATTGGCTTTTATGCTCGTCATGACATAAGAGATGTGTGTACCAAATTTTATGTCTCTATGACAAACTAAATTCTTGGGTCCCATTATAAGTTTGTAGGGGCGCTGGAGAGCCATTTCTAAAGATAACCCTTTTTTTTTACATATTTTTGTGTTCAGGTCATGAATGTGCACAAACGCCTTTTTGGGTCCAACTCGATCCGAGAAGGCGTTTGAGAGTTAAGAGACGTTTTATTTTCACAAAAATGGCCACCTCGTTAGAGGCTTGCCACACCCATACCCGATAAGATATCAACAACAAAGTCACAACTTTGGTTGGCACATGTGTCTAGATGATACTCACCAAATTTGGGGCCATTTAGATTAAAACACAATGATTTGCATCTTTCTGCGCAAGGGGTGCGAATTTAGTGGCCGCGCCTTTCACCCCACATGGCGGACTTCCTGTTAAGTTTAGGGTGTGACTGTCATTGACTTTTCTGTTTGCCCTGAGGTGTCCTATGGATATACCAAGTTTAATTTTTCTACGTTGGAAAAAAGTTACTTTCACTTTCCATAGGCCCAATGTATTTTGACTTTTCTAGGGGCCGCCACTGAGTCATTTTTCGTATTTTTTTTTCGGGGACTTCAAATACATACATTTTTTGCCGGGCTTGAAGTCTGGGACCAATAAAAATGACTTTTAGTTGTTCGTTTACTGGGTTAAATTTAGGATCATTGGGTCGGAAGAAAAATAAAAAAAAAATAAAAAAAAATCCGAGCAAAAACAATAGGCCCTCCCGGCCATCACCGCTCGGGCCTAATAATTAAAGCATAGCGGCGATAAAGGCCCTCGCCTCCTTGAGACCGCGGGGACACATGTACTCGGAGGATTGCATTTCGTGCTTTAAAGCGTAAACTTCACGGTAATGTCAAATAACCGGGCCTGTGCTACTGCTGGGGCCTGCTACACCACCTTGTATTTTAGAGTTAAAGGTCTCCACAATCCCTGGTTTTCCTGGGAGCTGTCTGAACCTTTGAAAATAATAGATTATGCTTGGGCTAAGGCGAGAAAAACAAAGTACTGGCTGGAGATTTGAGATGACTCAGGAATCGCTGCACCCCCCTGTTTAAAAAGGCAAAATGTAAATATTACTTGTCTAAAAGTACAAGTTTACAAGTTCCAAAGGATTCTGAGGAGTTTTCTAAGACTCTAGCCTTGGCTCTGGAAGGGCCTCCTCCAAAGGAAGGATCCTGGCAATTGTGAAATGGCATTTATTTCCCAAAGAAATGGCTGCCTCTTCACAGACTCATTACGACCACAGCCACAAATGTATCAAAAAACTAATTGATAACTTTTTTGGCACACTTGTCTAGATGATACTCAACAAATTTGGAGCTGTTTAGATGAAAAGCCTTTAGCACAAGGGGTGAGATTTAGGTGGTCACGCATTCCACCCAACATAGTAGATTTCCTGTTGAGTTTACGGTATGGCTGTAATAAACTTTTCTGTTTGCCCTGAGGTGTCCTATGGATGTACCAAGTTTTGTATTTCTACATTGGAAAAATTTACTTTCCTTTTCCATAGACCCAATGTATTTTGACTTTTCTAGGGGTCGCCACTGAGTCATTTTTCGTATTTTTCTTTCGGGGACTTCAAATACATAAATTTTTTGCCGGGCTTGAAGTCTGGGACCATTAAAATTGACTTTTAGTTCTACGTTTACTGGGTCAAATTGAGGATCAATGCAGAAAAATTATAATAAAAAAATATACGAATTATAATAAAAAAATATAACTCGAGCAAAACGACAATAAAAACGCCTGTCTATTTTACATACATGTGTTTAGCTCATTTTGCCCAAGTTTGGTGTCTGTGGAATGAAGCAGCTATTTTCTGTTTTTTTTTAAAAGAGAGGTGTATTCCAAGTCGGTTCACATCTTCAATTTAAAATGGCCGCCTTCCCGTGAGTGATAAGGTGTGGTCCCCTTTGGCTTTTTTGTTCATAAGCCCATACTGGATGTGTGTACCAAGTTTCATTTGCCTACGACAAACTAAAATTTTCACTTCCCATTGACTTTTTCCACATATTTGGGACGTTGCTATGGCAACACATTTATAGATAGGGGGTGGTTGTCATTGGCTTTTATGCTCCTCATGACATAAGAGATGTGTGTACCAAATTTCATATCTCTATGACAAACTAAATTCTTGGGTCCCATTATAAGTTTGTAGGGGGCGCTGGAGAGCCATTTCTAAAGATAACCCTTTTATTTACATATCTTTGTGTTCAGGTCATGAATGTGCACAAACGCCTTTTTGGGTCTAACTTGATCCGAGAAGGCGTTTGAGAGTTAAGAGACATTTTATTTTCACAAAATGGCCACCTCGTTACAGGCTTGCCACACCCATACCCGATAAGATATCATAAACAAAGTCACAACTTTGGTTGGCACACGTGTCTAGATGATACTCACCAAATTTGGGGCCATTTAGATTAAAACACAATGATTTGCATCTTTTTGCACAAGGGGTGCGATTTTAGTGGCCATGCGAAACATGGCGGACTTACATTTACATTTATTCATTTAGCAGACGCTTTTATCCAAAGCGACTTACATTACCAGTGTTACAGTCACTGGCGGCAAGGTGGGTTAAGTGTCTTGCCCAAGGACACAACAACAGTATGAACTGTGGGGAGAGCGGAAACCGAACCCACTACCTTCCGGTTGAAAGACGACTGCTCTACCACTGAGCCACTGCCGCCCCAAGGTTAAAAAAAACGAAAAACAGGAGCAGAACTTCTAATGAGAAAAGAGTGAGTCCCCAAAATGTAGGAAACTGCTGCAGCCTCTGAAATTAAAGGAAAGAGTAAAAATTACTCTCTTCTTTGTTTTAATTCATAGCAGCAAACCTACGCTTTTGAATGTCACTGTGTGCCACATCCCAGTAGAAACACAAGCCTCTTCAGGAGTTACTGAACCAGACTGTCAACCCGAGAGAGCTGTAGAGTTGGGGAAAAGTGAGATGCCTGTGCTGCTTTTACCTGATGTTGAAGTGTGAAATTGCGTCAAATTATCTTCGAACCCACTGTGCCAAACACATCAGTCTAAACAAAAAGAATGAACAAACTCATGGTTGGAAGGAAGAGAAGTAATGATTTATAAAACAAAATACATGTACTTTACTGATGTAATTTAAAATGTCAGAAAAGCCATTGAACTGCTTAAGAAATCCCCTGCTGTATTAAGAAATGTATGTTTCTTACAAATAGCTATTTCTTTGCATCTGGTTTTGTAGAGATTGACCAACATAGTAATTTTCTCCCACCAGCTGTGAGATAACAGCACTATTCTATGAAGAGGTTACTCAGTGAGCTTTTTCCCAGAAGGTTACTGAAGTAAATGTACTTGAATAACTGTAAGTAGTTAAGACTGAATATGAAATATGAACGATGGCATAGAGCAGGGGTCGGCAACCTTTACAACTCAAAGAGCCATTTGGACCCGTTTCCCACAGTAAAGAAAACACTGGGAGCCACAAAACCCTTTTGACATTTAAAATGAAATAACACTGTATATAACACTTCTTTTGCCTTTATGCTATGTATAAACAAACTATAATGTGTTGCATTTATGAAATCAATGAACAACTGCAGAGAAAACGAAACTACATTTCTGCATGCAACAAAAACATTTTGAACCGTGAAAAAAATACGTTCGGTTGAAGGATACTTTTAAGTAAGTACACGATGTCTATTTGAGTTCTAATTGTATTTACAAAAAAAAATGCCGAACTTAAATAATCCACCAGCAGCAAACCAAAAACACCGTCCTCTCTGTGTGTGCCGTCATCTTTTTACTGGCGCGTGCAGTCAGCTGTCAATCTGAATAATAAAAGAACTATTTCACTGAACAATGTAAAAATATGAATATATGCAAAATAATAGGCAATTAAAATAGTTATCATACTTGGTTAATGGGATTTCTGCTCCTGAACCTCAGCGCACAGCGTCTGCACACCAGGGCTGTACGCCGTCACCAGGATCGTAAGCTGTCATCTGTGAGGCGTGTGCGATGTTTGCTTTTAATAAAGTTTATGTTGGAAAAGACCTGCATATCTCCTCATTACATATTAAGCATACTGGTAAACTTGTCTCGTCATCAGTGAAAGCAAAGGAATCGGCCTACGTTCTATTTAACGGTCTGTTTTCTTCAGACACTTTTTTTTTCTTAGAATTCTCCATAGTTGGCCTACACGGATTCAAAAGTTCAAGAAATCAGCGCTGGGTGTCGCACATTGGCATTTGTGACGCATAGTAACAGCGACAACATAAAAACGAACAAAACAAACAATAAGAACGAACTAAAATAAAATACATTTTAATTAAATACTCAGTTATTTTCAAAAGCCACAGGGAGCTGCATCAGAGAGATGAAAGAGCCGCGGGTTGCCGACCCATGGCAGAGAATGCATTCAAAACAGTAACCTTATAAAACAGATTGTTGACTTCTACAAGCCTGCATTATTCTAGAGACAATGCAAGTGAATAAATAACACTTCCATGGCACCTTTGTTTGAATGTAGCAGATATATTATAATATGTAACACTATAGGGTCCGTCCGATGTGAGAAATGTAGTTCTTACCATAAGCTCCCATCATACTCAGCAGACACAGCTTAGTGTTATGTTTGTGTGCTGATGTTACCTACAGTAGTGAGGACAGAACAGTGAGTGATCAGGAGGGGTTCCCTGCCCCTCCTTCTGTCTATTTACACCAACGAGGGGCTTCACAGGACAGACAGGGCCAGGGACTAAAATAAAAAAGGTGAAGCCCTGAGTGATTACAGATTTGAATTTTTCAATTGTTAAATTGTTTTATTGTTAAAATATTTTGATTGTTGGTGTATTTGTGAATAACCAAAGCATCCAGTAGAACTGAACAGATACACATTATGTTGTTTACTTTCAGAATCTACATGCACTGGATCTACATTTATGACAAACAGGAAAATGTAGATATAGTAACTATGCATATTCACACTATAGAGCAGTGTTACTCAACGCATAGCAGCTTATCACTGTGGCCCTGCTGTGTTTATCAGCACACACTGACATGTGCACTTATCATCTAGGGTGGGAAGCTCTAAAACTGCCAGGTCCAACTCAAAGACATTGTTTTGATGATGTTTGGCTTGGGGTAAAAGTGAATAATTTCAAATTATGGAAATTTACAAGTTAAGCCACTAAAATTGTTAAATACAACATTACCTCTACAGGCCACTGTATGGTTTGGTTCCTCTCTTATTGCTGCTTGTCATCATTTACAAAATCCTAAATGAATGCAGCAAAGGAGGCTATAAAAAGAACAAGCAAGACATTGACAAAGTGCAAATGAAAGTTCCCAGAAGCAGGCTATACCACAAGTCCCATCAAGGCCCCAATCTTGTAACAACAACTTTTAAATCTCCTGATCTAACCATGAGCAGGGCCTTCATCAGCTCATGTGATTTTAACCTTCATTCAGTCAACTCAATCTTTATGTCAAGACTTTTACCTTATCTTTACCAACACTTTCGGCCTCCATTTGTATGTTTCCAGCTGCATTTAACAAGTCTTAAAGTATTTCCTGTTTATTTTTAAGAGGGTTACGCAGACAGAATAGAGCTGCTCTCGGGCTATATGAGCACAAGCCATAGACATAGGGTCCACTGTATGATTTCTGGAATATGAAGGAGCATTACACATTATGGTTGTATGTGCTATATCTTTTAGCATACTAAAAGAGTAAAAAAATGAAGATACAATGAATTTATTACATCTGGAAATTGGCAATAGAAAAAGTACATCAGAAAACACGTTTTGACCAAGCCTCTCCCATGGAACCTCAAAATGGTCCTCGTGTAAGGGCGCCACCATACGGTGATTTTACAGCGAAATACAGCGATATACCTCCGTCCACCAGAGGGCAGGCTCCAAAAGCGGGAATATAAGGAGAAACCCAATGGCGACTTTACAAATGTAAAAAATCATGTTTACAGCCTGGTACAAGAGATGGCTCCGGTCTCTAGAGCTTTAAGTTTTTACTACATGACAACTCTGGGGGTGGGGGGGTGAATTTTTGATTAATATGTTTGTTTATGCTATCTAAAAACTATTGTTTTAGTATGGAAAAATCCCGGATGTAACGGCCATTTTATTTCCCATTCGTAATGACAATATTGGTGAATAGGGGACCAATGGGCGGATATCATCCATATTTATACAATCTATGGTTTTGACACTTCTAGAAGATCCCATGGGTTCCCAAATCAGAGGAAAATATGAATAAAAGTCAATGAGGAGAGCTATGAACTATGTTTTGATTCCCTCTTGGGCTCATTTCCAGGGCTGCACAAGTCAACTGAGGGGCCAAAAAAGTCCTAGCTTATCTTATCTTATCTCTCATATTACAAATGTATATTTAGAGAATCAGCATTTATGTAGTTGGCACTGTAAACAAATATATAACTTGACTGCTTAACTTAAAACTAAAACCCAGTTTGTTTTCTCCTTTTGCACACAAATGACACAGGTTGGCACTGGTTGATGCTACCTTCCTTCTTGCCGTCATAGAATTGTAGTTTCTGACTCAGTCAGTATGTGATACCACTAAAATCTTTAAAGAAGTCTCCCTGCAAAAGAGGTGACTTTTCTGCGTTCATTAACAGGTAAAAGAACAAACTATACCCAAAAAACAAAACCCTAAATACAGAGAAAAGAAGCAAAGTGAAAGCCTCCAGACTTTGGTTTGATGTAATTTGTAATATGTTAGTATTGTGAGGTAACAAATTTAGTCTAACAATAAAATACAATAAAAGCAGAAAAGGTCTGGAGAGTGAGGGGTGTTTTTTCAGACGACTCAGTCAGAGGGACAGTGACTTTTCTTTTGGCATCAAAAAATATCAAAATCCTCTCCTACAAATCTTCAAAAAACACATGTGAAAATGGCCTCACAATTCAGTGGGGGATCCAAAAATAAACCACTCTCTCACCACTAACTTCCTTTGAGTCTTTTTCTGTTTTTGAAATTCATAGTAAACTGTCTCCTGAAAGACAAACGGTACACACATTGGTTTATGAAGCCTTCTCTAACACAAAGGAGTGTGGTGTGAGGTATTTTAAAAGTGGAGCTACAAAAAAGGAGCGCATACAGGAGATATATGTGCTGTTTCTGTATTATTCTGAAGCACTCTTGAAGAAAAAAAACACGACTCAGCACTTCTATGACCTCCACAGATGGGCCTCCATGTAGTTTATGTTTTCTGCTTCAAATTGCAGTAGCTTCTTTTTCTGAGAACTGAAATATGACTTGCACTTAAGTCAGATGACAGATGACATCACTGGGCCCACAGAGGGTGCATGTGCTGCGTGGTTCTTTCCGAGAATCATTTAGCATGACAGTGCAGTACAGTGTGCAATGAGTAGTGTAGCTGTCTAGTGCATTATTCACTTCATTTTATATGTGAACTGAAGATGTAAAAATTTTCCTCTACATTTATTTAAATTGATTAACAACCAGAAAATGTTAGCTCCAAATATGAACTCCTGAAAATCTTGTTACCATAAGTCATTCATCATCATTTTCTACCGCTTTGTCCTGTTAGGGGTCACGGGTGACTGGAGCCTATCCCAGCAGCTTTTGGCCTGAGGCGGGGTACACCCTGGACAGTGGCCAGTTAGTCACAGGGCTGACTATTAGTCTAGGGGTATTTGTAATGTGGTTTATAAAATGATTTTTTGATGCATGTGTGCGCATGGCTTTTAGGGCTGCACAATACATCACAAATTTATCGCTATCACATGTCAACTGTTATCCATATTACAAAGACCTGCTTGCATCTTGAAAACATTATGGTGTTCAATAAGACAATAGACATTTGACAAGTCTTAGAATTGTCACAGTATTCAATATAGTTATTGCATTTACAATGTTTTTCTCATATCGTCCAGCCCTAATCATTTTCACTTTTGATTGGCATACATGTTGTTATCATACAGTATAACATAAAGTAGAGTGGCTCCTATAACCGGAAAGTTGGCGGTTCGATTCCCGCTCTCCCCACAGTTCATACTGTTGTTGTGTCCTTGGGCAAGATACTTAACCCTCCTTGCCTCCAGTGTCTGTGGCACTGGTGTATGAATGTGTGAGTATGTTCGATGGTGGTTGGAGAGGCTGTAATCACAAAATGGCTGCCACATCTCTGTCAGTCTGCCATGTAGCTTGCCACCACCAGTGTGTGACTGTAGAGTGAATGAATAATCTTAGTGCCTTGAGACTCCTAAAAAAAAAGCGCAAAATAAATTGACTGCATTACAACAATAACATTGCATACTGTAAAACCTACATGCTAGACCAGGGTGTTAAAAGTGTTGCGCCCTTATACATTAGATTACGGTAAACAAGTTAGCTTTAGTTTCTATTTGGAGGTATACGGTTGTGTACGTGATGACGTTATATTATTACGTGATGTTCTCAGTTGAATCGGAGAAATGTTCAGTGATGCCATGTTCAAGCAATGCTGCTAAAATAAAAAGCTGCTGAAGAAAGAATAAGCACTGAGCAACGTTTTGTTTGTTTTCCCACACGCGAGTGAAAGTGAAAAGCGCACTCGGGTGCTCAACAGGTTATGGGCCCAGGCACGGAAACAAACGAACGTGAGTAAAGTCAAGTTAAGCCAGACGCGACGTATAACGCGTGCTATAAAGCTAACTATAAAGCTAAACTGAAGAGACATATAAGAAGAAAGGTCGGCGATCCTACAAAATGGCGAACAGAGCGGTAGGAGTCATGGCACACTCTTTATTTGATGGATCTGAAGAAAAATATGATCTTTGGGAAACGAGATTCTTAAGTTATCTACACACTCTAAAGCTAAAAGAGACTATTTTGCATGAGCCCACCGGTGCTAACGAAGAACAGCTAGCTGAAGACAGACGGAAGAACGCTGATTGCTATGCTGAACTTGTAAGACTGATAGATGATAAAAGCCTATCACTGATAAGACATGAAACTCCTGACGATGGCAGGAAAGCCCTAAAATTACTGAAAGAACATTATTCAGGAAAAAGCAAGCCACGGATAATAAATATGTACACATCGTTAACTCAGCTACGCATGTCAGACAACGAGAGTGTTACAGACTACTTAATAAGAGCAGAGAACATCATCACAGCACTGAGAGATGCAGGAGAAACCATGAGTGATGGATTAACCATAGCGATGGTTCTTCGTGGATTACCAGATTTTTTTTAAGCCGCTAGTCCACATAACACAGAATGAGGACGACGTTACATTCACAGATTTTAAGAGAAGACTGCGGATTTACGAAGAGGCGGAGAAAATGAAAGGAACAGAATCCACAGATAATGTGATGAAGACACAGACGAGACAAGGAAAGGGTCCTGCCAGGTACCACACTAAAGAAAGAATGAGACAAGATGAAGACACAAATATGGCATGTTACAAATGTGGAATAAAGGGACACAGAGCGAGAAAATGTTATAAGAGAGTGTGGTGCAATCATTGTAAAAATAGTACACACGCTGAGTTTCTGTGTAAGAAAAAGGGTGACCAAGATGGCGTCAGAAAGGTTACAGATGAACACAATAATGACCAAGACCATGACCATCTCTTCAAAGCTGAACACTCAGAATATGAAAAACCGGCAAACAAAGTAAAGATGAAAGGGATCATGGTAGACGCAGGAGCTACGTCTCATATTGTGAGTGACATCAGAAAGTTCAGAAGTTTTGATAGCTCTTTTCAACCAGAGACTCATTCAGTGGAATTAGCAGACGGAACGAAGTGCAGCGGAATGGCGCAACAAAGAGGAACGGCAGTAATCTATCTACTAGACGACGCTGGAAAACAGCACACTGCACAGCTACGGGAAGCGCTATACATGCCTTCGTACCCACATGACATTTTCTCGGTAGCAAGAGCAACAAATGGAGGAGCAACAATCATCTTCAAAAGAGGAGACAATCACTTGATCACCAAAAACGAAAGCAGGTTTGATATTCATGAAAGTGGAAACTTGTACTATTTGCCAACACTAGAAGAGGATGTTGACCAGTGCAAAGTGTGTCATGATTTACAAACCTGGCATAAAATTTTGGGACATTGTAACTACGAAGATTTAAAGAAACTACAAGGTGTAGTAAGAGGCATGGAGATACAAGGAAATAAAGTGAGAGAGAAACAGCTATGTGAAGTGTGTACACAAGGAAAATTCACGCAGTCCAGAAACAGGGAGCCAGACAGAAAGGCAAAGAAACCCCTAGAACTAATTCACACGGACCTGGCCGGCCCCATGCCAACACAGAGCAAGGAAGGACATAGTCATTCACAGATGACTATTCAGGTACTATGTTTGTGTATTTCTTGAAGACTAAAGGTGACACAACACAAGCTACAGAGAAGTTTTTAGCTGACATTGCACCTTTTGGGGAAATCAAGTGCGTCCGTTCAGATAACGACACTGAGTTTATGAGTCGAGATTTTCAAACACTGTTGACGAAAAATAAGATTCGACACGAAACATCTGCGCCTTATTCACCACATCAGAACGGCACAGCAGAGAGAGGATGGAGAACACTCTATGAAATGAGTAGGTGCTTACTGATAGAGAGTGAATTACCAGATGAGTTGTGGAACTACGCTATGCAAGCATCGGCCTACGTGAGGAATAGGTGCTACAGTAGACGTACAAAGAAGATACCATACGAGTTATTCACAGGCAAAAAGCCAGATCTTTCCAAGATGCAGAAATTTGGATCAACATGTTTCGCTTACAAACAAGAGAAAAGCAAATTTGATTCAAGATGCGAACAAGGAGTTTTCATAGGCTACGACAAGAACAGCCCAGCTTATCTAGTGTACTATCCTAACACTGAAAAAGTTCAAAAGCACAGATTGGTGAAGTTTACAGCAAAGACAATCAGTGAAAGAGAAACACAGACATCTGAGACACACACAGGATATGAAAATATGAATCCAAAGATTTTCAGCAGTGAACTAAATGTTGATGAAAGTATGGAGGATGAACCAGATAAGGATTTTCAGAGGGATGTTCCAGAGACTTTGCCTGAACAAGCTGATCCCAACCAGTCAGGTAGAGTTGCAGCAACCATGTCCAGAAGGAACCCACCAAGAACCAGGAAGATGCCAGCTCACCTACAGGATTTCGAAATTGAGGACATAGAAGACAAACTGCAAACATGCATAGATTTTTGCTACAGAACAGTATGTGATATACCTAAAACCTACCAGGACGCCATAACATCAACAAAATCCAAGCAATGGAAGGATGCTATGGACAAAGAAATGCGATCATTGAAGGAAAATAAGACCTTTACACTCACAAAATTGCCACCAGGAAAACAACCAATAGGAGGAAGATGGGTTTACGCACTCAAAAGAGACATTGACGGATCTGAAAAATACAAAGCAAGATTTGTGGCGAAAGGTTACAGTCAGAAACAAGGGACTGACTATGATAAAACATTCTCACCCACAGCTGACATGACAAGTGTGAGAGTGGTTATGCAGAAAGCAGCGCAAGAAAATTTGATCTTGCATCAGATGGACGTTGAGACAGCTTACTTACATGCACCAATAGATCACGAGATCTATATGGAACAACCGGAGGGTTATGAACAAAAATCTGAAAGAAATGAAAAGTTAGTGTGTAAGCTAAAGAAATCTCTCTATGGCCTTAAGCAATCTGGCAGAAACTGGAATGCTGTGTTACATGCATGTTTGACAGAGAATGGTTTTAGACAAAACCCAGCTGATAACTGTGTGTACACAAAAGAAAAGCCAGATGAGAAAGTAATCCTGATAGTATGGGTTGATGATTTAATATAGCTGCTAACGATGAAAGTGTCCTGGAAAATGTAAAAGAATGCTCACAGAACGGTTCAAAATGAAAGACATGGGAAGGTTGAAACATTTCCTGGGCATAGATTTTGAACAAACAGAGGGTCTAGTCAAAATGTCACAGGAAAGATATGTGAGAAAAATACTAGATCGTTTCGACATGCAGAACTGTAAATCTAGGGAAACTCCATGTGAACCAAAGCTTGATTTTACAGAAAATGCTGAAAAATTGAAAGAGCCAAAGAGGTTCAGGGAGGCAGTAGGAAGCTTAATATACTTGTCCACTTGCACGAGACCAGATTTAAGTTTTGTCGTCAGTAAACTATCTCAGTATTTTGCTGAACCAACAGAACAGCACTGGAACACAGTAAAACATGTGTTCAGGTACCTTAAAGGTACAGTAGAACATCAATTATGCTTCAGAAGGAATGACACAGAGAGGCTAGGTCTGAGTGTGTATAGTGACGCTGACTGGGCATCGGATACGAAAGGCAGACGTAGTACCTCAGGATACTGTGTTAATTTAAGTGAAGGAAGCTCTTTGATTTCATGGAAAACCAGAAAACAACCAACAGTAGCCCTTTCTACTTGCGAAGCAGAATACATGTCTTTAGCATCCGCCATGCAGGAATGTATCTACTTAGAGCAGTTGCTTAAGGGTATGGACTCATACAAATACGTACAAACAAAGGTGTATGAAGATAACCAAGGTGCCATTGCACTAGTCAGAAACCCAATCTGTAGGCAAAGATGCAAGCACATTGATATCAAATACCATTTCATAAGAATGTAAATGATGGCAAAGTTATTTTGGAATATTGTCCTACAGAGACAATGATAGCTGACATAATGACAAAGCCACCCACCAAGCAGAAATTAAAGAGGTTTACTCAAGACATGTTTGGAACATAAAAATGTAAAAGTGTATGTATACACAAAACTTATGTGAAAGTTTATTTGTTATTTTTTTGGTAATACAAATGGCTAAGAGCGAGTGGGGGTGTTAAAAGTGTTGCGCCCTTATACATTAGATTACGGTAAACAAGTTAGCTTTAGTTTCTATTTGGAGGTATACGGTTGTGTACGTGATGACGTTATATTATTACGTGATGTTCTCAGTTGAATCGGAGAAATGTTCAGTGATGCCATGTTCAAGCAATGCTGCTAAAATAAAAAGCTGCTGAAGAAAGAATAAGCACTGAGCAACGTTTTGTTTGTTTTCCCACACGCGAGTGAAAGTGAAAAGCGCACTCGGGTGCTCAACACAGGGTTTTTCAAACTTTTTGTGTGTGTGGACCACTATTTGTAATCAAAAGATTTTGCGGACCACCTCATAACACACATAATAAAATGTCTACACACAGTCTTACCTGAATTAATCCGCACCTCTAAATAGGCTTACTAGCACTACTATAACTAGTCATCACATCAGTGTGCAACAGGCTTGTTAAAAGAAAGTTTACTGCACACAACGGCTGCCACATATTTAATTTATTTATTTATGTGCCCGAGGGCATAATCAGGTTAATTTGAACAACAGGCTTATTTCCATAGCAATGGAAAAGAACACTTGGATAGTCAACATTTCCTTTGGCATTTCTGAGAAAAACATTCTGAAAAAACATTTCAGAAACACAGGAGCAAAAAAACGGAAAACAAATTGAAATTAAAATAACAGGTCTCTCCTCAACCCCCCCACCCCCTCTTTTTATTGTCAACTTGACAAATTAATGCAAATGTTATATCAATATAGGCCTACATATTCTTTTAATTTTTTTTTTATGGGAATTTCCTGGTAAAATGAAGGTAAAATATTATTTTATTTTGCCTTTCCACGGACCACCTGCAGTACCCTTACGGACCACTAGTGGTCCGCGGACCACAGTTTGGGAATGACTGTGCTAGACAACACATGTTTAATCTTTTCTGTATGTATTTTTATGTGAAACCTCTAGGTTTAAGATACTGTAGATGGCTGTTTAGTAGCATACTTAATTTAAGATATTAATTTAGAGATACAGAACAGAGCTAATTCTGGAGTCCGTTGCACAATTATCTACTATGTGACTAAAAGACATTAGAGAAAGACATTAGCCCCATTTGTTTCATGTTTAGCATCATAGCATGTAGCGCCCTTCACTGTATACTAATTAGCCATGTGTGTCCTTGGGTTTTTATTTTACCAAGCATGTTTTTACATTTTACCAAGGTGTGTATATTATTTACTGACTGTGAAAAGTATTCTCTGTTAGTATATCTGTATAGCTAACACTCTGTTTAAATGTTTAGCAGACAAATAGGTGCTAGTGGGACAACACATTACATAACTGTACATTAAACTGCCTTGTAAATGGGCTCAGTGCTTGTCTAAAATGTAGTTTTTACCCCTGTAGTTAAATGTATTGTAATGAGTCATCTTTGGGGGGCCAAGGGCAAATGCCTGGTTTCACTGACCCTTTGAAACGTCTCTGATAGATAGCACATATATTTTTTTAATGTAATAGACACTGAGATAGTTTTGAAAATATCTCAATCTTATCAATTTCGATTGACATTTAGTAAAGAGTAACAGTACGCAGTTTTTCTCAGCCTTCTAAAGATCCGAGACGGTGTAAGCTACATCTTTGCGGTCTGTCGGTGTAGCTAATGCTGATTCATGGTCGGTAACACCTCACACACGGACATCTTACGCACTATAACAAATCTAGACCAGCAGAGGAGGCTCACGGGCATCCTTCCGCTCAGCTTAAGCTACTTACTCTACAATTATAGACCGAAATACCTGAGAGGTGTTTTCGGAGTAGCGTACTTACCTCAGGCGGGGACACAGTGTGCTGCTGTCCGGAGGAGAGGCGGTGGGGAGGCTGCTCCATAGCCGCGGTGTGCTCCGGCTGCTGCCTACTGCTGAGGGGCGTACAATGTCAGGACACAGACACCCGCCTGTCCGTCCCAGTCCCTGCCACTGGAACCGCTTTAAACCAGCGTCACCGTGAGGTTATCACACGCAGGGTTTATAAACACTGAGGTCCAAAAAGAAAAGAAAAACAAAATGAAATAAAAAAATATAGCCTTTCTGGGAGCTTGAGGGTATATGATAAAAAACATATTCCCTAAATCAAGTGCATTGTACTTAATTTAAAAAATGTTAACATAGCCTTTAACCAGATATGTGAATAATTGTGTCAAAAAGTCACTATATATGACATATTAGAAAGAATAAAATAAATGTGTTAGCTCTGCACTTAAGCCACTTAAGCAAACAATAGAATGTACAGAGGGTTGCCTATATTATTAAAGTAAATGCAACTTTAGCTTAGATGGTCTAAACTGCTAATTAATAACAATAAGTTTCAGAAAGTCACTTTGAGTATACAGATCTTCAGTGATGCTTTAAATATGTATATGTAGTCCACACTGAATTGCTTTATAGTCCATATATGCACCATAACCCTACTTCTTTTTTTAATTAATCTACAAAATACTGAGCTTCAGCCATGCACACGTTTCCTTAGACAAACAGGCCTACTCCTAATATGAGAGTATTTTTTATTATCATGCTAGAGTTTCCCTGTCAACAGAAATAACCATTTTTTACAGATGCCAAACCTATGTAAAATGTACAACATAAACAGCATTACAAAACAAAAAATAAATCATAATCCACATTTGTTTATTTATTGCAAAAAGGAGATGTATTCTAAATTATACTGTCATTCATTAAAATATTAAGGCGCATACTAAAACATGCATCACTTTTTCATTAAAAAGGGTAAAACTGGATCAATTCCCCACCACAAAATACATTAAATTGTTCAACTTTTGTCTTCAACTCTAGCCTTAGACTGACAATTATCTCTGCCTTGTTAAACACTGCATCAGAAATATTTGTCTGAGTTCCACTTGCTTTCCTTTTGTCTTGTTTTCTTAAGTGCTGTTTCTCTGTGTAAGCAGATGTATCCAGTGCTGCATGTAATAGACATTTTCTTAGTATTATTGGTCATCATTAACGTTGTGCTGCACCTCGAGTGATTGATTTTTTTACAAGTTTGTAAACTCCCAAATGTCGTGAAAATCAAGCATTTTACTAGAATAAACATAAACATGACACTGCAGGTAAAACTGTGGTTGATTAATCCAACCACACTACAGGTATTCATTGAGAGGTCCTGCCCTTTTGCAAAAGATGATACTGTGGAATGGACTACATACTGTGGAGCAGTATTACTCCATCAGTGTAAACCAGTGGGAGTGTAGCATCCAATACTTAATGTACTCATCTGATAAAATCCTTGCTAATCTCTGTCACATTTAATATAGCAGCTACATTACAATCAATAAGCCTACACACCAATGCAGTTTTCACATTACCATTTCCATACGCACAAAGCATTTGCTGAAGAGAGAATAAAAGATGGTCGGTGGGCGAATGACATTCTGTGCCTAAATGCCCCTTTTGCTGTCCTTGTTCGGTTAAATATCACTTAAACCCAATACACCTGAGAATAGGTAGTATCCAAAAGGAAGACGCAAACAATTAAAATGTGGCGCCTCCAGGTGGGTTTATCGGCGCATGACACAAATGCTCAGAAGTTTTAATCACGACAGCTTTTTGTAAAAGTAAAGATCTCATCTTTCAATTGAACATGACTATGCTCATAAAGAAAAAAAAAAAAAAAAAGACTATACATACAAGACATTCATCTAGAGATTCAGCTAAGATGACACAGTTCCAATACCCATAAGAAAATATTAGGCATTGTAGAATCAAGTTTGTTCTTTACTGATGAGTGGGTAGCTCTTAAAAGAACTGTAGGTTCATGGAGCTGAACAGTTTACTTGGAGCTGGTGTACTTGGTCACAGCCTTGGTGCCCTCGGACACGGCATGCTTAGCCAGCTCACCGGGCAACAGGAGGCGCACGGCGGTCTGGATCTCCCTGGAGGTGATGGTGGATCGCTTGTTGTAGTGAGCCAGACGACAGGCTTCGGAGGCGATGCGCTCAAAGATGTCGTTGACAAAAGAATTCATGATGCTCATGGCTTTGGAGGAGATGCCGGTGTCGGGGTGGACCTGCTTCAGCACCTTGTACACGTAGATGGCGTAGCTCTCCTTCCTGGTCTTCCTCTTCTTCTTTCCACCTTTAACGGCGGTTTTCGTGACGGCTTTCTTGGAGCCCTTTTTGGGCGCTGATTTGGCGGGTTCAGGCATTTTCCTTATCAGTTTCAAACAGATTCAAATAGATTTTTACTCGGAGCCGCTCGTCTTAAACCCACGTGATGCAAATACAGCTGTGCTGTTCCCTGCCTGTGATTGGTTCAGATCGGACTTAGCTTCCGCAACTATGGAGCGGGGCTGTTTCCATAGTAACCACACTCTCCGAACACATTGGCCGCGGAAAAAGTTAAACAACGAGCTTCATTTTACATTGAACGGTAATAAGACTGTAGGCGATGTTTTTTATTTTGTAAACACAGGCCAGAAAACCTCAGAGAAAATAATCCTTAAGAATAAAACACACAAGTCAGTGTGAGTGAAGTATGAATGGCATCAGACTCAAAGACAGATTTTTTTTAACCCTTAGATTGTGTAATTAATAAATAAATTAGTAGTAGATCTATGTGATAAGCAGCACAAATATGAGTCAATAATAGACCTTAACATTAAAACAGGAGTAGATATGGCTATGGGCCTACAGCGCATGTAGACAATTTTTTTTACATTTAAATTCTTGGTATGAGACATTAACAGGAGAGCAGCGGGACGTGCCACTGCAAGTGATTTGAAAATGGCACATCCCAGGGGCTCCATTATGAGCGTGTTTTTAGGAAGTCCACCAGGCCACCTCTGAAGTGACTGTAGATGGGGTAGTTAAGGTAGATAACTCCAATTGATGAGTGGGCATTACCATAAAAATGCAGTGATGAATGTTTGTATATGTCTGAGGTCGACTGGTGTTAAACTAAGCTTAGTCATGATTCTAGTTAATGCTGAGAAGTAGAAGCTCTTCAGTAAAACTTGTGGGTGGCTCTTAAAAGAGACTTTGTGAAGTTGCGTTTTCTGACTTGTACGTTTACTTCTTTTTGGGGGCTGCCTTCTTGGCTTTGGGCTTGGCAGCTTTCTTTGGGACCGCTTTCTTGGCTGCGGGAGCCTTCTTGGGGCTCTTCACAGCCTTCTTTGCGGCCGCGGGCTTCGCTGCCATCTTCGGGGACTTCTTGGTGCTCTTCACGGCCTTCTTGGGGGTCGCGGACTTCTTGGCTGCCTTAGGCTTTTTGGCTTTAGGAGCGGCTTTCTTGGCGGCGGGTTTCTTGACTGCCTTGGTCTCGGTCTTCTTGGCCATCTTGTAGGAGCCCTTGGTCTGGACTAGAGTGCCCTTCTCCAACAGTTTCTTGACCACGAGCCTGACTCGAGCCTTGTTTTTCTCGGTATCGTAACCCGCGGCGGTCAGAGCCGGCTTGGACACGCCGCTGCGCTCCTTGGAGGCGGACACGGCTTTCACGATGAGGTCGCTGACGCTGGGGCCGGCCTTCTTGGGTTTGGCGGCGACCTTCTTCTTGGTGGCTTTGGCCGGAGCCGCGGCGGATGCTGGAGCTACTTCTGCCATAGTTAATGAAAACACTGAGAGACAATCAAGCCTCTCCCATGGCACCTCTTAAATGGTCGTCGTGTAAGGGCGCCGCCATACGGTGATTTTACAGCAAAATACAGCGATATACATCCGTCCACCAGAGGGCAGGCTCCAAAAGCGGAAATATAAGGAGAAACCCAATGGCGACTTTACAAGAGTAAAACTCATGTTTACAGCCTGGTACAAAAGATGGCTCCGGTCTCTAGAGCTAAGTTTTTACTACGTGACAACTCTGGGGATTTTTGAAAATTACGTTGGTTTATGCTATCTAAAAACTATTGTTTTACTATGGAGTAAAACCCGAAAAGCCCGGATGTAACGGCCATTTTATTGCCCATTCGTAATGACAATATTGGTGAATAGGGGACCAATGGGCGGATATCATCCATAATTATTATACAATCTATGGAGACAATCTGAATACAAGAGTGAGTGTTCGAGAGCACGAGCGGCTCTTAAACACACCATGAGAACCGTAGAGACTCAACTCAGGCAGAGAACAATCGGAGCAGCCTGAAAGTCCAGCCACTTGTGTTTTCTCTTCACAAATAACAGTCATAAAATCACATGAAGGAAAGCTGATGACGGGGGAAAGTGACATTAACCGATACAATACTTGTTCCTCTTTTCACTGATGTCTTGTAGAGGCTTATTAGCGCTTGTATTTTCTTCAGAGATCCGACAAAACCCGTGTATTCTCTCACACTCTCACATTCTCACTCTCTCACTCTTTCACTCTCTCACTCTCTCTCTCTCTCTCGGCAACATGCCGTCCCATTGGGAAGAGGTCAGTTTATAATACATTGCCATCCTTTTATTTCTTATGTCCATGTTTACTTTTATTTTCTATGTTTAAACAATGAACATTATTGTCCTGATACATGTATTGTAATAATGCTGTTGTGGCATTTCACAATGCTAATTACTTAGCTTTGTTCTGACAATGATGTATGCCAACACATGAAGTTAGCATACACTCACGGCAGAGGAGGAAACCCCACCCACTCCATACGCTGTTGGACGAAATGCACATGCTATGTTTTGTTTCTGACAACCTCAGTTTTCATCAAAACTACAAAATACTATATCCACACATTCAGTGGAGTCTCCTGACACTTAGACTAGTCTGTGAATGTTTAAATAAGTCCTGATGTTTGTGATCTGTAGCCTATATTTGTATAAAAAACAACGAGAACGTCATATATGTTAATTAACTTTTAATCACACTAAACTAGAATTCTGAAGTTAATTTGAGATCTTGCTGCATATCCACTTGTAAATGTTATCAAAAATGGATGTCACCACAGGTAACATTCCTGAGGAAAGGATGCCCCATTGCGCTTTACTAATCTCTCTCTCCTCCTTCTCTCTTCTCTCCTCTCTTCTCTTCTCTGTGGCTCTTCTGTGGGCGGGACTAAGATGCGAGGAGGGGAGTGGAGGAATTGAGTATGATTGTTAAGAGAAATGAGATCCAAGCCTAGTGGCACACATCAGCAGGAAGTCACTTGTGTAGCTTGTGTATTAAGCTGTTGTACAACAGGCAGCCTGTTGTGCCACGTATGGTGAAGAGGTGGACTGTTGACCCACATGGGGAGGACATCAATGCCAGGACTACATTAACAAACTCTTTAAAGACACTGTTCCCTCCATGGTTTCCCAAACAACATGCTGTAGATTAACCCTAATATCAAAGCTCTCCTAAACAGAAGAAGAGAGCTTTCAGATCAGGGAATATGATGGAGCTGAGAACTGTTCAGAAGGAACTGAGGAGGAAGATTAGGGAGGGTTACAAAAAGAAGATGGAAGAGCAGTGGGGTGTGGAAAAGCATTGTGTTTTTTGGTAATGAAATGGACTGTAAAGTGAAATGAAAAACGGTTTTGTTAAAGCACTGTGTAGTATTCTACAGATCACTACAAATGAGTGGCAGAGGTAGGGGAAGAATGAATGTCCCCCTGGCCCTTGAGACTTCACTTTGATAGCTTTTTGTACAAAAGTCCCCCTCCAGAAACAGACAATTTTGGGCCCACTACTCTCTCCCAAACAAACATGATTTTGAACTATGTTTCACTCCCTTTACAACACTTTCTTGAGATTACTCCTCAAAATCATCAGATCCAAAATGGATAGACTGAATGCTCTATATTTAGATGGACACCACTAATCTAGTTGTAAAATTCTGGACTGGAAGAATTGCAGATGAAGATATTGAACTGTACTGAGTTTCCTCAGGAATGTTACCTGTACTGATCAAGTGTTGGAGGCTACGGCCATAAAGCCAAAGATTGTATTAAGTCTTTTGCTCTTTGTGTGGGGAGAGTGGTCAGACCTACTTCACCTGCCCCCTGCCCCAAGGCAAAAAAACATCAAGCCATGCCTACTGCCCAGCCTGAACTATTTCAACAACTGTTGGATATAGAACACTCCGTTCTTCTTATTCATTTAGTCATTTAGCAGACGCTTTTATCCAAAGCGACTTACATGAAGTGTTACATTTCTTAAACCGGTGTTACATTTTTGCTGACTTCTACTTTTTATTTCCAAATTCTTGCCTATGAAAACAGCCTTTGTTAAAAGTGTTTCTATGGTTCTATGGTCAGAAAAGCCCCCTTGGAGGGAGATCTAAAACTGGAGGAAAAGAATAAAAGCATGTCAAGGCCCAGATTTTAAACTTTTGTATGGAGATTTGATCAGTAAACATGCATTGAACTGATCTGGTTTAATCAGTAAGATGATATTCAATAAGATTAATGTGTATGGTCGAAATATCAAATACAAGTACTTGAAATACAACGATACACAATTCCTGATAAAATTTGCTTAATATGGTAAATGGCATGCATTTATATAGCGCTTTTTTGCACCCTTCACTTGAAATTACTTGTAACTTGTAACTTTGATTGAATCATGTGTGGACTTCAGCAGGAACAACTCTCACCAAAACACAAAACAGTTACAACTTTATCAACTAATTGTCACAATAACCACTGCTAAAATCTGGAAAACAAGGGCAAAGATCACCATTAAACAAATATTAATTGACAGTAATATAATATTCAACAGAACTCAGAAGAAGACCCTTACCCTGGACTTTCTATCAATTATTTTTGATAACAGTATACTTGCATTAGCCCGGATATCTGTAGTATCTATCTATTATATCTGTTAACTTCTATATTTAATGAAAGGTATTGAGAGTGGCTTCATGTGGGACTAGTTCTATGAGGGAGTCATGAGCATACTTTATAAAAAAGGTGATGAATGTGATATTAACAATTATAAACACTTAAATATTATGAATACTGACTATAAATAACTAGCAAAATTAATAATGCATAGAATGAATGATATTTTGGATGATATTGTAGATAAATCACAAAGTTCAGGTCAGGTCATGTTGGACAACTTACGCACATTAAGAGAAATAATATACAAAGCAAAA
This sequence comes from Perccottus glenii, assembly GCA_024416835.2. Lineage (NCBI taxonomy): Eukaryota > Metazoa > Chordata > Actinopteri > Gobiiformes > Odontobutidae > Perccottus > Perccottus glenii. Next base: position 6,951,900 of record CM044554.2, read on the forward strand.
GAAGAAGAACATTTTTATCTTTTGACTCTATGTCTCATGATAAATAATGGTCCGTTATGTTTAAATATGGGTTTTCTGTATTCATTTAGAAATACAATGAAATGTCTGTATAATGTATAAATGTTAACTGTGAGCTTTAATATTTACAGGGGGGTCAAACATGGCTGTCCCCTCAGTGCAGCACTTTATGTCATCTCAATTAGTCCCTCCATTTCCTCCATTAACTAAGACCTCTGTTTTTCTGGTTCCACTATTGACCTTCAGGATAAAGTGTCATAAAAAACATTATCTATAAAGTCATTATCTAACAAACATTCAGTAACAGTAACAGTATTGAAGAAAAGGTTAAAGCAAAGGCATCTGGACTCTGGTTTTTAAGGTGAAGACTTTGGCTGAGATCAACTGGTGAGAGAGCTGAGCTTTATCTCTACAGGGAGAGGTTTGACCTGAAATTAAATTTGATGGACCAGGCTGTTCTGGTCTCATAGTCGTTGGCTATAAAAGGGAAGTGTGACTCCTGATGTGAGAGTCGTTAAGGCTCAGGAGAATCGTTAGTGACACTATTTTGTTTTAGGTTTCAGGACCTAGGTTATAAATACTAGGCAACATGAATCTGAGGCCACCTCCTCTGTTCAAAAATGTCTCCCTTTCACCTCTCTTAAACCATCTGGCCTCTCTGGCCAAAATTTGGACATTGCTGTCCTCAAAGGAATGTCCTTTCTCTTTGAGGTGGAGGTGGACTGCAGACTCAGGTCCTTCAGGATTGTCTCTTCTGTGCTGATACATCCTCTTGTGAAGGTGTTGTTTTGTTTCTCCAACATAACTGTCACTGCACTCTTCACTGAACTGCATAAACTACATTACTCTGTTTGTGGGGGTCTTGTCTTTAGGATGGACGAGGTTTTGATACAGAGTATTCCCCAATTTAAAGTGGACTGGAATGTTGTTTTTTTTAGATAAACCAGACACATAAGGTATAACTACACCTTTCCCTTTTGTCCCTGAAAAAAAATACTGGACTTACTTAACTTACCCTGGGACACTTTTAATTTGTGATGTTAATATTGTGAATTGTTGATAATAATATAATAATCTTTATATTTACTGTATATAGCGCTTTTCCACCTACTGTAGTAGGCACTCAAAGCACTGGTAAATAGCTTAATGTATGTAAAATACATTAAGCTATTTACCAGTGTTACAGAACACTCACTGGAGGCAATGTAGGTTAAGTTTCTTGCCCAAGGACACAACGACAGTATGTGGGGGAGAGCGGGATGTTATGATGTTTTGGGATGTTTCGAGCGGGGATCGAACCGCCCACCCGCCGGTCCAGCCACTGATGGGCCATTGATACTGATCTGCAAGCAGGCAGTCAGACTGCTGCCCTGCAGATGGTCCACTTTATCTATTGCAGGGGTGTCCAAACGTTTGACCCAGACCTTTCAAAAAATCCAGTAAAACTACCTGTGGACTTATAAGGAGTGTAAATTTGCACACAAGCACAAACCCCCATGAATTGTCTCAAAGTTACCTGTGTTTTCTTTTTTAAAACCCTTTTATCTTCAAAGGCAAGGCAAGGCAAGGCAATTTTATTTATATAGCACAATTCATACACTGGATAACTCAAAGTGCTTTACAGGAATAAAAGACAATTTACAAGATTTAGATTAAGAAACATAAGAAAAAATTAAAATATTTTAAAAGGAGAGTGCAGATAAAAAACACTTTAAGTTGAAATGTAGGCGGAGCTAAAGAGGAAGGTTTTTTAACCTTATAAGGAACTTTATAAGGAACTAGCATGTCAGAAATATATTCTGGTGCTAAACCAGCAGTGCTGTTTTAAAGTCTATTCTCTGAGCAACAGGAAGCCAGTTGAGAGATTTTAAAACTGGCGTGATGTGGTTGTACTTCCTGGTTTTGGTTAGAACCCGAGCAGCCGCGTTCTGAATAAGCTGCAGCTATCTTAACCCTCGTTTTGAGAGACCAGTGAGCAGACCGTTACAGTAATCTAACCTGCTGGAGATAAAAGCATGGATAAGTTTCTCTAAGTCCGGTTGAGACATCATCCCTTTGATTCTGGAAATGTTTTTAAGGTGATAAAATGCAGATGATGTAATTGACTTAATGTGACTGTGGAAATTCAAGTCTGAGTCCATGATGACCCCTAGATTTCTAACCTGACTTTTAGATTTTAGAGAAAAAGACTTGAGGTGACTGCTGACACTTTCTCTTTGTTTCTGTTCCCAAAGATGATTAGTTCAGTCTTGTCTCTGTTCATTTAGAGAAAGTTATTTTGCATCCACATGTCTATCTGTTCAATGCAGTGATACAGTGAATGGATCGGTCCATTTTCACCTGCTGTGAGTGAAATGTAAATCTGAGTGTCATCTGCATAATTATGGTAGGATATGCCACAGCTGCACACTATCTAAAATCTACTATCTTAATAGTCACATAGTCTTAATCTAGTATCTAAAGATAGTAGATTGTGCTGTATCAGATTACTTTATGATTATTTTCAACTCTGTCTTGTCCTGCTCCTCCCTAGTGCCTGCTCAGACTCACCGTCTCACTTGCTTCATACACTCTTCCAAAGCATCACTCTTTTCTCACTTGTTCACAGCCAACCAGTTAAACTGTGTCTATAATAGCACTGACTCATGCACTGCTACTGATGAGTTATTGAACCATTTCAGCATCAATAAAACTTCAGAGCGACTCTTTGGCTGGATGACTCTACCCAGGCAGACAGGCCTGCAGAAGAGCTGAACAAATGGAAGAAAAATAAATTACAAGTATTGTATGAAATAATAAAAGAATACCTAAAATCCTACCAACAAATTAGTAATAAAAAAATATTACTCAAACTCAATCTCACTCAATGCTCAAAAGTCACGGGTCCTGATCTACACTATAATTTCAGACAGAGGTTGTGTCTCATTTGAAAGCCACTGGTTGCTTTAGTGACATACTACCAGCCCAATCTTTTAAAGATGTTTTTAAAACTATTAGTTTATAAGTTGTAGAAATATAAAATTCTTCCTTGACAAATTGAGTCGCCTGCCATAACAATGCTATTGTACAGCCTTTGCTCAAAAAGCCCTGTCTGGATGCTAGTGATATGGCAAGCTATAGGCCCATCTCTACATCACCTTTTATGTCTAAGGTTGTAGAAATAATTGTGCTTCTGCAGGTGTCATTTAATTTAACATTCTAGACAAATATCAGTCTGGGTTTTGCTCCAATCACAGCCCTGAATCTGCTCTGTTGAAAGTGCTAAAAATGTCTCTAAAAAAAAAAAAAAGACTTCACTTCCTGCTCTTGGACAAGGCAGACGTCTTCTCCTGCTCCTCCTGCCTCTGGTGTATGCTTCTTTTGTTTTCTCTTGTCATACTAAATTTCTCTTATTTCTTTGACTCTACTACTTGGTGGACTCCTAAGAACTGGACATGGATCTGATTACCTGGTCTCTGAGCGCAATTGACACAATTTTTTCCCATAAGAAGGGTGCACCGGGAAAACCCGTACCCAACTTTGTTCTGACTCTGGGAACCACCATCAGAATGTTCTTCTGAGAACGCAGAGCATACTGTTGTTGGTTTTTACACATGTATGTGCAGAGGTAACATGGGAGGAGCCCAAGAATACATTAATAAATGAAAGTCAGCAAATGAGACCACCTGCGAACATACAGGGACGGAAACTCAGCTGCAGCATACAGTGTACAATAGTGAACACAATTTCCACAACCAGTCAAAAAACGTAAAGCCCAATAATAAACAGTGTCCAGCTTTTTTAAAAGATAATCAGATGCATTCATAAAAAGGAGTAATCCAATAAAGGTAAAAAGTTGCAGAAATGAAACGTTTCCTGGTATAGAAACACGATTTGTTTCTGAAAAAAAATGAGCATTAGCTTTAGTTTACGTACAAGATGCTCAATATGTTGTTTGAAGGACAGATTTTCATCAATAACAAAGCCTAAATACTTATAAGAAGAGAACATTTGGATTTCTTTTCCATCAGCTGTTTTTATTTTAGGGCGCTGAGAGGGTAGCCGTTTTCTATTTGAGAAGACCATAACTTTAGTTTTGTCTGCATTTAACACTAGCCTCAACTGATTTAGATGAGACTGAACTGCATCAAACGCAGACTGTAAGAAATCAAAGGCTTCTTCAATTGAAGGAGAAGAACAATAGATAACTGTGTCATCAGCATAAAAGTGAAAAAAAGCATTTGACACATTTTGACAAAGATTATTCACATAAATAGAAAACAGTAATGGCCCCAGAACAGAACCCTGGGGTACTCCTTTAGTTACTGAAAGAAAGGAGGAAGACATGCCAACTAGGTGTACACACTGAGTTCTACCTGACAGAGAGTTAGAAAACCAGCCAACAGCATTGTCAGACAGACCAATTTTATGAAGCCGATTTAACAGGGTGACATGATCGACGGTGTCAAAGGCCTTTGACAAGTCAATAAACAACACTGTACAGAACCTTTTACAATCAAGAGTCTCAATGATATCATTAACTACTTTAACTGCAGCAGTTATTGTACTGTGTAGTTTTCAGAAACCAGATTGATTGTTTGATAAAATTTCATGAACCTCAATAATTTTTTTAAGCTGTTCAGCAACAATTTTCTCAAAGACCTTTGCCAGGATTGTTATGGTCCTCGTGCCATTTGTTTGTTTTTCCTTTTGTTTTTTGTCTCCGCCTTTAGGTGTCTGGCAGGTGACCGTAATCAGCGGCCTTTAAAAGGAAGAACACCACTACACAACGGGAGCCATGGGTTCAGTGCCACACCGGCGGCGCGGCGTTTAATTACTTTATTATGGAGTTGTTTTTCTTTGTGTTAATAAATCTTAAGCGACCGTAAGGCACAAGCTCGCCAGCCTTTTCCTTTGTGTTTCCGGTGTTATTGTGCTGTGAGTTTCCCTAGGCTAGACGACGGCACGTAACAAGGATACATAACTTTGATATCGGCCTGTAGTTATTAAGATCGGTCGAGTCCCCTCCTTTCAACAAGGGAAGAACAAAAGCAGACTCCCAGACAACAGGGATAACCTTGTTTAAAAAGCTAAAGTTAGAAAGATATGTCAAGGGTTCAGTTATAAAATCTTTTGACATTTTAAGAAAAAAAGGATCAAGATTGTCTGGACCTGCATATTTGTCTGTTTCCAGCTGCTTGAGGGCTTTGTAGACCTCTGCCTCAGTCACTGGTCTGGTCTTATACTTAGCATTGTATACTGCGCTGGGTTTAAACTGACTAGTTTTTTGTGCACTTATGCTTTTTGTACCTTGTGTTGTTAAAATTGCTTCCATTGTTATCCTCACTTGTAAGTCGCTTTGGATAAAAGCGTCTGCTAAATGACTAAATGTAAATGTAAATGTCTGAAAACAAACGAGCCAATTGAGGAAGGTAATGGAGAATGTGAGGAATGCCCTTTTCGTTCAAATTAAGTTTTTGTGATGGGATGCAATGTCTCATATAGACAACTCGATGAAATAAAATGTTTGTTGAAGCAATTTAGTATTTCAGATTTATTCGTGAGAATAAGTGAATTTTTTTATAATGCATGTTGGGAGTTTGTTGGTCTGTATGTTTCCTCAAGAAGATTTTATAACTTTCCAAAATTTCTTTGTGTCATTGAGATTACTTGTGGTTTTAGACAAGTAATATTCAGATTTACTCTTTTTTTATAAAGGGAAGTGCAGCAATTTCTAAGTTATCTAAAAGTCAACCTGAGACTGTTTTTCTCATCTCTTCAGCATCTCTTTCTTTCAAAAGTTCAGACAGCTCACAGGAAAGCCAGGGATTGTTGCGACCTTTTACTCTAAATTTGCAAAAGGTTGCATGTTTATTTCAGACAAAGGATCATAAAAGTATTTCCAAGCCAGTTCCACATCATTAATAAGAAAAATCTTATTCATGATTAAAAGCTTGTTCACAAAAATGGTTTGAGGTTCTGTCCGTTGAGGACGTTGAGGATGAATTTCTTTTTGGATATACACACGTGGACAAATTTGTTGGTACCCTTCGGTCAATGAAAGAAAAACTCACAATGGTCACAGAAAAAACTTTATTCTGACAAAAGTAATAATAAATAAAAATTCTATGAATGTTAACCAATGAAAGTCAGACATTGCTTTCTCAACCATGCTTCAACGGAATTATTTTAAAAAATAAACTCATGGAACAGGCCTAGACAAAATTGTTGGTACCAATTTTCATCCTGCGGCCACGTCCAGGGAGGTTGGCTGCAGTCCCATGGATCTTAAATTTCTGAATAATATGTGCAACTGTAGTCACAGGAACATTTAGCTGCTTGGAGATGGTCTTATAGCCTTTACCTTTATCATGCTTGTCTATAATTTTCTTTCAATTCTCCTGCAACAACTCTTTCCTTCGCTTCCTCCTGTTGTTTGTGGTACACACCATGTCACCAGACAACACAGTGACTACCTGAAGACCTATAAATAGGCCCACTGACTGATTACAAGATTGTACACACTTGTGATGCTAATTAGTGCACACACCTTGAATTAACATTATTTACAGTCTTTTCTAGGGGTACCATCAATTTTGTCTAGGCCTGTTCCATGAGTTTATTTTTTAAAATAATTCCGTTGAAGCATGGTTGAAAAGCAATGTCTGACTTTCATTGGTTAACATTCATAGAATTTTTATTAGGCCCGAGCCGGTGATGACCGGGAGGGCCTATTGTTTTTGCTCGGAATTTTTTTTTTTTTTTTTATTGTGACCAAATGATCCTAAATTTGACCCAGTGAACAGGCACGAAAAGTCATTTTTATTGGTCCCAGACTTCAAGCTCGGCGAAAATGTTATGTTTTTGAAGTCGCCGAAAAAAAAATACGAAAAATGACTCAGTGGCGACCCCTACAAAATCAAAATACATTGGGCCTATGGAAAGTGAAAGTAACTTTTTTCCAACGTAGAAAAATGAAACTTGGTACATCCATAGGACATCTCAGGGCAAACAGAAAAGTCAATGACAGTCACACCCTAAACTCAACAGGAAGTCCGTCATGTGGGGTTAAATGCGCGGCCACTAAAATCGTACCCCTTGCGCAGAAAGATGCAAACCATTGTGTTTTAATCTAAATTGCCCCAAATTTGGTGAGTATCATCTAGACACGTGTGCCAACCAAAGTTGTGACTTTTTTTTTTATATCTTATCCGGTGTGGGTGTGGCAAGCCTGTAACGAGGTGGCCATTTTTGTGAAAATAAAATGTCTCTTAACTCTCAAACGCCTTCTCGGATCGAGTTGGACCCAAAAAGGCGTTTGTGCACATTCATGACCTGAACACAAAGATGTGTAAATAAAAGGGTTATCTTTAGAAATGGCTCTCCAGCGCCCCCTAAAAACTTATAATGGGACCCAAGAATTTAGTTTGTCATAGAGACATAAAATTTGGTACACACATCTCTTATGTCATGACGAGCATAAAAGCCAATGACAACCACCCCCTATCTATAAATGTGTTGCCATAGCAACGTCCCAAAAATGTGGAAAAAGTCAATGGGAAGTGAAATTTTTAGTTTGTTGTAGGCAAATGAAACTTGGTACACACATCCACCATGGGCTAATGAACAAAAAAGCCAACAGGGACCACACCCTATCACACACGGGAAGGCGGCCATTTTGAATTGAAAATGTGAACCGACTTAAAATACACCTCTTTTTTAAAAGTACACAGACAATAGCTGCTTCATTCCACAGACACCAAACTTGGGCAAAATGAGCTAAACACATGTATGTAAAATAGACAAGTGTTTTTCTAGACTTTTTTGCTCGAGTTATATTTTTTTTTATTATAATTCAGTATATATTTTTTTATTATAATTTTTCGGCAAAATGACCCTCAATTTGACCCAGTAAACCAACAAATAAAAGTCATTTTTATTGGTCCCAGACTTCAAGCCCAGCGAAAAATTTATGTATTTGAAGTCCCCGAAAAAAAAAAAACGAAAAATGACTCAGTGGCGACCCCTTGAAAAGTCAATATACATTGGGCCTATGGAAAAAGAAAGTAACTTTTTTCCAACGTAGAAAAATGAAACTTGGTATATCCATAGGACACCTCAGGGCAAACAGAAAAGTCAATGACAGCCACACCCTAAACTCAACAGGAAGTCCGCCATGTTGGGGTGAAACGCATGGCCACCTAAAATTGCACTTTGTGTCTAAAGATGCAAATCATTGTGTTTTAATCTAAAATGGCCCCAAATTTGGTAAGTATCATCTAGACATGCAATCCAAATATATGTGTGACTTTGTTGTTGATATCTTATCGGGTATGGGTGTGGCAAGCCTGTAACGAGGTGGCCATTTTTGTGAAAATAAAACGTCTCTTAACTCTCAAACACCTTCTCAGATCGAGTTGGACCCAAAAGGCGTTTGTGCACATTTATGACCTGAACACAAAGATATGTAAATAAAAGGGTTATCTTTAGAAATGCCTCTCCAGCGCCCCTACAAACTTATAATGGGACCCAAGAATTTAGTTTGTCATAGAGACATGAAATTTGGTACACATCTCCTATGTCATGAGGAGCATAAAAGCCAATGACAACCCCTATCTATAAATGTGTTGCCATAGCAACGTCCCAAATATGTGGAAAAAGTCAATGGGAAGTGAAAATTTTAGTTTGTCGTAGGCAAATGAAACTTGGTACACACACATCCAGTATGGGCTTATGAACAAAAAGCCAAAGGAGACCACACCTTATCACACACGGGAAGGCGGCCATTTTAAATTGAAGATGTGAACCGACTTAGAATACAACCTCTCTTTTAAAAAACAACAGAAAATAGCTGCTTCATTCCACAGACACCAAACTTGGGCAAAATGAGCTAAACACATGTGTGTAAAATAGACAGGCGTTTTTCTTGTCGTTTTTGCTCGAGTTATATTTTTTTATTATAATTTGGTATATTTTTTTATTATAATTTTTCTGAAAAATGATTTTCAATTTGACCCAGTAAACGTGCAACTAAAAGTCATTTTTATTGGTCCCAGACTTCAAGCCCGGCAAAAATTTATGTATTTGAAGTAAAAATATGAAAAATGACTCAGTTAGAAAAGTCAAAATAATTGGTTCTATGGAAAATGAAAGTAAATTTTTCCAATGTAGAAATACAAAACTTGGTACATCCATAGGACACCTTAGGGCAAACAGAAAAGTTTATTACAGCCATACCGTAAACTCAACAGAAAATCTACTATGTTGGGTGGAATACATGACCACCTAAATCGCACCCCTTGTGTCTAAAGGGTTTTCATCTAAACAGCTCCAAATTTGCTTTAAAGCACGACATGCAATCCTCCGAATATATGTGTCCCGCGGTCTCAAGGAAGCGAGGGCCTTTATCGCCGCTATGCTTTAATTAGGTTTATCTTTATTGTGACCAAATGATTCTCAATTTGACCCAGTGAACATGCACAAAAAGTCATTTTTATTGGTCCCAGACTTCAAGCTCGGCAAAAATGGTATGTATTTGAAGTCCCGAAAAAAAAAATGAAAAATGACTCAGTGGCGACCCCTACAAAATCAAAATACATTGGGCCTATGGAAAGTGAAAGTAAATTTTTTTCAACACAGAAAAATGAAACTTGGTATATCCATAGGACACCTCAGGGCAAACAGAAAAGTCAATGACAGTCACACCCTAAACTCAACAGGAAGTCCGCCATGTGGGGTGAAACGCGCTGCCACTAAAATCGCACTTTGCAGAAAGATGCAAATCATTGTGTTTTAATCTAAATGGCCCCAAATTTGGTGAGTATCATCTAGACACGTGTGCCAACCAAAGTTGTAACTTTGTTGTTGATATCTTATCGGGTATGGGTGTAGCAAGCCTGTAACGAGGTGGCCATTTTTGTGAAAATAAAACGTCTCTTAACTCTCAAACGCCTTCTCGGATCAAGTCGGACCCAAAAGGCGTTTGTGCACATTCATGACCTGAACACAAAGATATGTAAATAAAAGGGTTATCTTTAGAAATGGCTCTCCAGCGCCCCTACAAACTTATAATGGGACCCAAGAATTTAGTTTGTCATAGAGACATAAAATTTGGTACACACATCTCTTATGTCATGACGAGCATAAAAGCCAATGACAACCACCCCTATCTATAAATGTGTTGCCATAGCAACGTCCCAAAAATGTGAAAAAGTCAATGGGAAGTGAAATTTTTAGTTTGTTGTAGGCAAATGAAACTTGGTACACATATCCACCATGGGCTTATGAACAAAAAGCCAATGGGGACCACACCCTATCACACACGGAAGGCGGCCATTTTGAATTTGAAAATTTGGTCCGACTTAGAATACACCTCTTTTTAAAAACAACAAAAATAGCTGCTTCATTCCACAGACACCAAACTTGGGCAAAATGAGCTAAACACATGTATGTAAATGAGACAAGTGTTTTTCTAGACTTTTTGCTCGAGTTATATTTTTTTATTATAATTCGTATATATTTTTTTATTATAATTTTTCTGCAAAATGATTCTCAATTTGACCCAGTAAACCAACAACTAAAAGTCATTTTTATTGGTCCCAGACTTCAAGCCCGGCAAAAATTTATGTATTTGAAGTCCCCGAAAAAAAAATGAAAAATGACTCAGTGGCGACCCTAGAAAAGTCAAAATACATTGGGCCTATGGAAAGTGAAAGTAACTTTTTCCAACGTAGAAAAATGAAACTTAGTACATCAATAGGACACCTCAGGGCAAACAGAAAAGTCTATGACAGCCACACCCTAAACTCAACAGGAAGTCCGCCATGTGGGGTGAAACGCATGGCCACTAAAATCGCACTTGCGCAAGAAGATGCAAATCATTGTGTTTTAATTTAAATGGCCCCAAATTTGGTGAGTATCATCTAGACACGTGTGCCAACCAAATTTGTGACTTTGTTGTTGATATCTTATCGGGTATGGGTGTAGCAAGCCTGTAACGAGGTGGCCATTTTTGTGAAAATAAAATGTCTCTTAACTCTCAAACGCCTTCTCGGATCAAGTCGGACCCAAAAAGGCGTTTGTGCACATTCATGACCTGAACACAAAGATATGTAAATAAAAGGGTTATCTTTAGAAATGGCTCTCCAGCGCCCCTACAAACTTATAATGGGACCCAAGAATTTAGTTTGTCATAGAGACATGGAATTTGGTACACACATCTCTTATGTCATGAGGAGCATAAAAGCCAATGACAACCACCCCCTATCTATAAATGTGTTGCCATAGCAACGTCCCAAAAATGTGAAAAAGTCAATGGGAAGTGAAAATTTTTAGTTTGTTGTAGGCAAATGAAACTTGGTACATATCCAGTATGGGCTTATGAACAAAAAGCCAATGGGGACCACACCTTATCACACACGGGAAGGCGGCCATTTTAAATTGAAAATGTGAACCGACTTAGAATACAACCTCTTTTTTAAAAACAACAGAAAATAGCTGCTTCATTCCACAGACACCAAACTTGGGCAAAATGAGCTAAACACATGTATGTAAATGAGACAAGTGTTTTTCTTGACTTTTGCTCGAGTTATATTTTTTTTATTATAATTTGGTATATATTTTTTATTATAATTTTTCTGAAAAATGATTCTCAATTTGACCCAGTAAACCAACAACTAAAAGTCATTTTTATTGGTCCCAGACTTCAAGCCCGGCAAAAATTTATGTATTTGAAGTCCCTGAAAAAAAATGAAAAATGACTCAGTGGCGACCCTAGAAAAGTCAAAATACATTGGGCCTATGGAAAGTGAAAGTAACTTTTTCCAACGTAGAAATGAAACTTAGTACATCAATAGGACACCTCAGGGCAAACAGAAAAGTCTATTGACAGCCACACCCTAAACTCAACAGGAAGTCCGCCATGTAGGGTGAAACGCATGGCCACTAAAATCGCACTTTGCGCAAGAAGATGCAAATCATTGTGTTTTAATTTAAATGGCCCCAAATTTGGTGAGTATCATCTAGACACGTGTGCCAACCAAATTTGTGACTTTATTGTTGATATCTTATCGGGTATGGGTGTGGCAAGCCTGTAACGAGGTGGCCATTTTTGTGAAAATAAAATGTCTCTTAACTCTCAAACGCCTTCTCGGATCAAGTCGGACCCAAAAAGGCGTTTGTGCACATTCATGACCTGAACACAAAGATATGTAAATAAAAGGGTTATCTTTAGAAATGGCTCTCCAGCGCCCCTACAAACTTATGATGGGACCCAAGAATTTAGTTTGTCATAGAGACATGGAATTTGGTACACACATCTCCTATGTCATGAGGAGCATAAAAGCCAATGACAACCACCCCCTATCTATAAATGTGTTGCCATAGCAACGTCCCAAATATGTGGAAAAGTCAATGGGAAGTGAAAATTTTAGTTTGTCGTAGGCAAATAAAACTTGGTACACACATCCAGTATGGGCTTATGAACAAAAAAGGGGACCACACCTTATCACACACGGGAAGGCGGCCATTTTAAATTGAAGATGTGAACCGACTTAGAATACAACCTCTCTTTTAAAAACAACAGAAAATAGCTGCTTCATTCCATAGACACCAAACTTGGGCAAAATGAGCTAAACACATGTGTGTAAAATAGACAGGCGTTTTTCTTGTCGTTTTTGCTCGAGGTATATTTTATTTTATTATAATTTGGTATATTTTTTTATTATAATTTTTCTGAAAAATGATTTTCAATTTCACCCAGTACACGTGCAACTAAAAGTCATTTTTATTGGTCCCAGACTTCAAGCCCGGCAAAAATGTATGTATTTGAAGTCCCTGAAAAAAATAGGAAAATGACTCAGTGGCGACCCTAGAAAAGTCAAAATAATTGGTTCTATGGAAAATGAAAGTAGATTTTTCCAATGTAGAAATACAAAACTTGGTACATCCATAGGACACCTTAGGGCAAACAGAAAAGTTTATTACAGCCATACCGTAAACTCAACAGAAAATCTATGTTGGGTGGAATACATGACCACCTAAATCGTACACTTTGTGCTAAAGGGTTTTCATCTAAACAGCTCCAAATTTGCTTTAAAGCACGACATGCAATCCTCCGAATATATGTGTCCCCGCGGTCTCAAGGGAGGCGAGGGCCTTTATCGCCGCTTGCGGCTTTAATTTATTATTACTTTTGTCAGAATAAAGTTTTTTCTGTGACCATTGTGAGTTTTTCTTTCATGGACCGAAGGGTACCAACATTTTTGTCCACATGTGTAATTGTCCATGGTTTTCCCTCATGCATGAGGCCATCGGGGGACGCCATAGATTGTAAAAAAATGGATGTAATCTGCCCATTGGTCCCCTATTCACCGATATTGTCGTTATGAAAGGGCAATAAAATGGCAGTTACATCCGGACTTTTGGGCTTTTACTCCATAGCATACTCCAGCATGCGCCTTCGGGTCGGGGTGGGGCCCCGGTTGCGCCATACCAGGCGACGTCATGGTCCTTGACTTTTTTATTTCCATAAAGGGTTCTGAACCGCTCTTTGTCTGGCTCGTCACCTAGGACCTGTTTGCCTTGGGAGACCCTTCCAGGGGCATTTAGCCCCTGACAACATAGCTCCTAGGATCATTCAGGCACTCAAACCCCTCCACCACGATAAGGTTGCGGTTCAAGGAGGGGGCACTCTGGACCGCCCGCCATTTTTAAATTCCGGTAAATTCAGTGAAGAGCCAAGAAGTTTTAGTAATTTAACTAAAATTAACAGTTTTTGGACCTCGATAAGCTCCAGCTCCAACATGATCCGCTCTCTTTCAGTCGCCATTGTTCGTAGAAGCCCACGAGGATCGAGAAATGTAAACACAGTGGAACCCGCTCGCGTAACAGACATACGCAGAAGTATAAATGCTCACGACGCCGTCGCCTACGTGCGTAGCCTACGACGTACACTACGGCGTACACTCGACGCAGAAGTATAAATCAACCTTTACACAAGGACTGTTCCATGGGAGAGGCTTGGGGGACGCCCATCATTGGTGCAGCCCAACCTGACCACACTTGCTGTTACAACTAGTGGCCAGCAGAGGGTAAAAACATTTGACTGTATCAATACTATTTTCAAGAAACAGTTTTTGCATTCAAAATATATATATATATTTTTAAATGCCAGTCTTAAAAGTAAAAGACAATATCGGTGAATAGGGGACCAATGGGTGGATTACATCCATTTTATAAACAATCTATGGTGCAGGCTCACATATCTGAAGAGCCGAAAATAAATCATAATGTAATAATAAAATAATGAATTATTTTAATTTAATTAAAAAATAAACAAATATTTTAAAGAAAAACACAAAAATTATAATTATATACATGCACACATTCGAGGCTGATCAGACTTGACCGTCTGATCAGCCTCACTGTCTGTTCCTGTCAACCATACACACGGTGTCAACCAATTATACTATGTGAGGGAGGGCTTCGCAGTCTTCTATAACAGGGGTTCCCAAACTTTTCAGACCGCGACCCCCAATATTAGACTGCTGACGATCCGACACCCCACCCCCTTCCCCGCCGCTATTAATCGGAGCAAACAAAGTTTTACAAAGTTTTACTTTCAGTTTATTTTAATTATCCTAAATGTATACTCGCATCATTACAACCTTTTAAAATAAAAAAAAAAAATTTCATAAAAAATAAATAAATAAATAAATAAATAAATTCATAAAAAAAAAAAAATTCTGGAAATCATCTCGCGACCCCCCGCCCATCCCCCCGCGACCACCCCCACTTTGGGAACCAGTGTTCTATAATGTACCGGTTTATGCTAAAGTCAATGTCTCTAGGAAAAACAAATGCCAAATTGATATTGCATTGGAAAAAATGTTTAAATGCAAATGTTAAAATAGTATTATTTTTATATAACAAATCAATGCATTTTTAAAGAAATTGTGAGATAGTGAGTATGATTTTATTTATTAATTTAATTAGAACTGTTTTCACATCTATAGTCAAAGTCATACTTAAAACGTTTATTTTGATATCCGTTTGTGAGCCAAAAGAGTCATTGTCACAGTCTCTTGTCATTGAGCTGAGTCAAACGAGCCGGCTCACAAAAAAGAGACGGTATGCCCATCACTACAGACTATATATATTTAATAAGTGTCAGATTACACATCCAGAGGTTAATAAGTGTTAATAAGTGAGCAATTGTATGAAGGCTGGTTTCACAATGTGGATAAACAATTAACACATTTAATAATTAGTCATAACACACATGCTTCTATTATGATTTTTACAAAATGGTCCGTGTATAAAGTATAATTCATTGACGCATATACAAGTTTACCAAACTCACAAATTCATATTTACAAATATAAAGATAATTGGGACGTTAGTGAGGTCATTTTAGTAGAGCCTTCATTTGACAAGCCAAAACAGAGGAAGAATAGAGACTCTTTTTGTAGCGAGTGGGTGGCTCTTAAAAGAGTCGTTGTGTTTGTTGGTGAAGAAATTTACTTGGACTTCTCAGTCTTCTTGGGCAATAGCACTGCTTGGATGTTGGGCAGAACACCACCTTGAGCGATGGTGACACCCCCAAGAAGTTTGTTAAGCTCCTCGTCGTTGCAGACAGCCAGCTGCAGATGGCGGGGAATGATACGGGTCTTCTTATTGTCGCGGGCAGCGTTACCAGCCAACTCTAAGATCTCAGCCGTCAGGTACTCCATCACAGCCGCCAGGTAAACGGGAGCTCCGGCACCGACGCACTCTCCGTAGTTACCTTTACGGAGCAGTCTGTGCACACGGCCAACTGGGAACTGGAGGCCGGCACGAGACGAGCGGGACTTTGCCTTGGCCCTAGCTTTTCCGCCGGTTTTACCTCTTCCACTCATGGTTAGTTTACTCTAAGACGTTAATCAGAGGATGAATGCTTTAAAAAGTCGACTCACCGCTTTTTATCAGCGGCCTGCCCTAGCGGTTTGATGTCGCACTAATCGGCTTCGAGAGTGAACTCTCTCCTGTTTTTCTTTTTTTTCAATTGGTGCATTCAAAATGAACTGTGCCTCGCCTGGATTCCAGAGCAGAGCAGCAGGAGGCGGAGATGTCTGCTGTGAAGCAAGACCCGACTGTTGTGGTTCATGCTGCTCATCCGCAAAATGAGGATTAAATAGCTTTTTAAAATAGATTTGGTTGTGGGTGAAAATAGCATCATATTATGCTTCTTTTTTAACAAAAACGGAGCTGGTGGTGAGAGAGTGGTTGAGGGTGGGGTGCAGCAGAGACCCCTGAGTCCAACTCTACTTTTGGCGGTCAGTTTAAAAAGGTTCTCTCCAATAGACCCTTTTACTGTTTGTATACAATGATGACGTAGCAACGTATGCGCGCGCATATTGGCAACAGCAGTATGGCGAGAATCAGCAGCATGTCAAGCTACGCGAGCGGATTAAGCAACACAGACAGAGAAAGTTATTTCAAAAAGTTGACTTTATCAAATGGTATCCGGCTACCAGATCCGTGTACTATAGTGGATTGGATAGAAGACGTTAGCAGGTGGCCAAATATACAGTGGCCAGATATATATACGTATTTAGTTGAGAAACCGAGCGTGTACACCCGAGAGAAATTACGAGCATATAAATCACTGGATGCTTATGAATACGTTGTCTGTGGTCATGTACAGAACGTCAAATACCATGACATAGACTCAGAGTTTTGTGTGTTAAAATCAGAAATTCTTCCTAGTCAAAGACAAGGACACAAGACAATGATGTATGAGGCTTGGGTTATAATCAACCAACGAGAACTACGCCTTCACGGCGAACTGCACCTGTATGGCGGGGTAAGTATGCTATTATTTGGTGTTGTGGGCTTGTAGTTGACATAAAAAGATGAATTATGCTTCAGTGTTACTGTCCTTTCAGGTTTAACTTAGGCTTAACCTACTCTCCTTTATTCTCATATGTTCTCATAACCAGGGTTTGAAACTACAATTTTCACGAATTACACAGTGCCAACAGTGTTCAAAATGTCAGTTACTTTCAAGCCCTGGTCATAACATTATTGATCAGCCAGTAAGTTTATTATGTTTTGTGATTTTTCAGGCTTGGGTCATGCTGCAGTCATGCAGCTGCAATATTATTCAAAGTTGAGCTCTATGTTAGGATGGGAAGGACTGAGAAAGCAGCAGTTACATCTGGAGTGTGCATGTGGAAAGACATCAGCAGGAAAGAAGCCAGACCAGCTCCATTGAGGGAAATCAGCTTTCACAAACCAAAGAGGCTAGACAGGCAGCTTCAAACACCTTTAACATCTGCTAGGAAAAATAGTATCACACCCAGAGGCATGTAATAGTTGACAGCCTAGATAAGCTTCCTATTGCCATAGTTTTTGACACCATAATGTAGCATTAGAAAGGTGTAACTTGGTGATGCAGAGATGAAAATGCCTGCAGACACAGTTTAATTTTTATCAGTATAATTTATGTTAGTTTGAATAGGTCTGCATTTGTCTTCAGGTTACTTATTTTTAGAAATGACATTTGTTTGTTGTATATTGTACACCTGTGTGTTTAAAGCTCTGATGTGAACATTATGCAGCACAGTAACTGTGTCTTTTTGTTGCTCTATTATCAGTGTTGACAGATGATGACATCCGGGAACTGCAGGTTGTGGACCCCTGTGCTGCAGTGCTGACAAGCCTGGAAAATAGTGACACAGACACTGCATCATCTGATACTGATTCAGAGGAGCATCCTGACTTACCTGAGCCTTTGACTGCTTTATTTGATGTAACACTCAGGAAACTCTCACTCTCACTCTTCAAGGATGTACAAAAGATGAGCAGTTTTGTCTGGACAAGTCATTCGCATTGAAGCATTCACACACATACTACTATCAATGTCAACTTCACATGTTTGTGTGTGATTGCATACATTGCAATAAAACTACTAATAACAATTACAAATGAGATTGAAAAGCTCTGTGAATTGAGATAATCTTGGGGGAAGTACATTATACACACCAGAGGCAGCCAATGTTGGGAGGTTTATTATAATGCATTATGATTCATGTACAGTAAATACGTTTTACAAATGTAAATCACGTTAAAATTAATACATGGTAATGTAACTCATGGAAAAACATGGTAATGTTTCTTCTGAAACATGGTTACTCATTTGGAAACAACACTCCTACAGAGGTTTGTGAGGGCACCACATACAGTCACAACATCATCTAGCATGTTAAGGTCTGTCATCTCTCCTCCTTTTCCTATGGTACCTACAATAAAAACAGCAGAAATATACAGTTATGCAAGAGAGAAAAACAAACTAAATAGAAAAGAGGGGGGAATTAAATATTCTTACCTCTCCAATTTTGCTTTGGGGTTCTGGCTCTGTTTTGTGTACACAAAGACAGAAGGCACAAAATCAGGACTACTAGAGTCCAATGACGCCTCACCTGCAAATAAAACACACACGTTTGTTTACTAGCCAAATCTACCGCCAGTTTATCGAACTTTACCTGCATTTGAATATTATTCTACATCATTCATACAATCACTAATCTAAAAGAGGATTACTAGAGTCCAATAATGCTTAATTTGCAAATAACACACACAGTTTTTTGCTACTAACCAAATCCAAAACCAGCTTATGAAACTAGCTGCATGTGGTCATCAAACTTCAGCTGCATTGATAAACTACACCGTAGGCTACAGACAATCAATAATGTAAACCATGCTTTCCATTAAACTCAAGAGTACATAGATAAACTTACCTGATATAAAGTGGGCGCTGCAGACGCGAGCATTTTTTATTATGTCCTCGCTCCAATCAACACGTTTAATCGCCTGCAGCCACAGGCGTCGCCGATTCTTCTGAAACGGCCGTGATCCTGTCGGAATCCTATGAAACTTAAGCCCCTTGGTGGAGTATCGATTGGTGCAACCGTACACGCAACAACCAGACATTTTGATGCTGGGAAACCGTTGTGATAAACTTTATCGGAGTTGCTAAGACGTTGTAGCGTTGTAGCCAGTGGGGAACAACACCACTTCCCGTTGCCAAGATGCGCGCGCAACTATTTGATCACGTGGGCTGTAAAAGGGTCTATAGAAAGTGAGATTTCAGGCGCGTGTCACTGCTCTAGGTGGCGCCTGGCGTCAGAGTGGGACGCTGACCAATCAGAGCTCAGAGGCTGGAGACGTTGCTCCGCCGTCATGGCTCTGCAGGAGGCCAGCGAGGCTTACCTGGTGGGTCTGTTCGAGGACACCATCATGTGCGCCATCGATGCCAAGCGTGTCACAATCAAGACATCCAGCTGGCCCGCCGCATTCGTGGTGAGAGGGCTTAAGTAGGGTCCATAGATTGTATAATAATTAGGCAGGGTCTTTACTACCGCTCCCCATAATTGTTTATATTGTTTATAGTTACTGGGTGCTCATAGTTCTCTACAGGTCATGTCAAATCATGTCATGTCCTCCATGCTAGTCCAAGCATGGAGTAGACATAACTAAAGACATGGCTTGAGAGGAGGACTTCTGCACCTGGAGCTGGGGCCTTGGGGAGTGTGTATGGAAGATACACCTCCCACTGACAGCCCCCGCTGCAGTGATATAAAATCTCATGTTTTGTTTACTTCTTTAAGCAAACGCATTCTGTACCTTTGATACGTGTCTTTGCTTCTTCTTGCAAGAATAAAACCTGGCCTTTCGCTTTTTATAATATAATCTGTCTCCGTGTCTCTCTGGATAATATAAGGATATAGAATTCTTATAACAGTAAGGAGTAGGCTTTACATTTAGTGTACCCAGGTTCGAATCTACCTTGGGACACTATGTATATTAGTTGTTTTCCACGTTTTTGTAATTTATTGATCATGGCATGCTGTCTTATATTTTCCAGTTTTCAGCTCAGTAACCTCAGTTTTGCATATAAGGCTAGCCTTAATTTAAACCCCATTTGGCTGCTGCATTCCCAGTGTTAGCAAACGCTATCGCTGTTAACATGAATATTGCAAGCCTCCAAGCACAGAGGTCTCACTTTAAGTCCTACCTGTTGCTTTTCACTATCCACTTGTTTATCAGCTGTCCCATAGATTGACACCATCTCCTGCCATCTCCTTTTCCCTCTTTCTTTATTTTTTTTGTTTTATCCATCTTTTTAAGACAACTGTGTGCATACTGTGACAACTGTACATAACGTTACCTGCTCGCTCAGCGCGCTCACCACGGCGGCCCCGCCGGCCACGCCCACTCGTGATATTATATTAATTCTATTAATGGAATCTAATGAGGGCGTCTATTGAAGCCTGTTAGTCCTATAAAATGTTATAGTATTGAGGAAATACTGAATGATTTAGAAACACACAACAGCAGCTAAGCTACATTTAGGAAATACAAAAAAATAAAAATAATAGCCTAAAAAATAAAAAGTTTTTTTTTTTTTGTAGCATCGCTTTGGCGCCCCCCAAGGTGCTGCGCCGCATATGCTGCATACCCCTTTTTGCGCCACTGTCTACATTGAAGGCATATCTTATTTTGAATCAGTCAAATAGGCTGGGGTGGGGTTAATCAGTAAGATTTTTTTTTTAATAGGTTCGATAGGAGTTTCAAAAGTTATTAATTTAAGGGCAAAATTAATTAAATTTTAAATTCTTTAAGTTCATACAGTACATTCCTTTAAAAGCATTGTTTTGGATGTTCCTAAAGGAAGGATACTATGCGCATTGCCGCATTAAAAGGGGCCGGACATAACGAGGGTGAAGTCATCAATTGCGTTACTTCGAGGTTGAATCTCTTTCGCATTAGAAGCTCGCTTGTTGAAAGTCCGTTGACCACGTGCTCGCTCTCTGCAGACAGAGTCAAAGCTCCCTCATTGTCCCTGTGTTAGCGGCGCCCTCTGGCTGCTGCTCTTCGGGTAAATTTCACTTTTCACCAATATCTAGGTTTTTTATTTTAATTTTTTTTATATTCTCCCACTTCACTGTGCAAAAACACAATACATACATAAAATAGACACAAAGCATACATTTAAAAAAAAAACGTTTTATTTAGAAATTATATTCAAATAAGAAAGTGCTGTATTGCATTGTTGCCAAAAAGTTCGATTTTGGTTTCATCTGACCAGAGCACCTTCTTCCACATGTTTGGTGTGTCTCCCAGGTGGCTTGTGGCAAACTTTAAATGACACTTTTTATGGATATCTTTAAGAAATGGCTTTCTTCTTGCCACTCTTCCATAAAGGCCAGATTTGTGCAGTATACGACTGATTGTTATCCTATGGACAGAGTCTCACACCTCAGCTGTAGATCTCTGCAGTTCATCCAGAGTGATCATGGGCCTCTTGGCTGCATCTCTGATCAGTCTTCTCCTTGTATGAGCTGAAAGTTTAGAGGACGACCAGGTCTTGGTAGATTTGCAGTGGTCTGATACTCCTTCCATTTCAATATTATCGCTTGCACAGTGCTCCTTGGGATGTTTAAAGCTTGGGAAATCTTTTTGTATCCAAATCCAGCTTTAAACCTCTCCACAACAGTATCTCGGACCTGCCTGGTGTGTTCCTTGTTCTTCATGATGCTCTCTGCACTTTAAACGGGCCTCTGAGACTATCACAGTGCAGGTGCATTTATACGGAGACTTGATTACACACAGGTGGATTCCATTCATCATCATTAGTCATTTAGGTCTGTGCAGGTCTGAGTCTGGATTCCTGCCATAAACCAGCATTTCTGATTAAGAGTCAAAAACAAAATATGCACAGCAACAGATGTTACAGACTCGGATATTTATGAAAAAACTGGAATATGCCGCCTAAGAAAAATCCAATCCTACCCGACGAGGTGGAGGAAATCAAAAAATCTCTGGACTTCTTGTCGGCGGAGATTTCAACTGTAGCAGCACAACAAAAGAAAATCATTGATCTGATGGGGGAAATACAAACGCTAAAAAGGCAAAGCTTGAAGAAGGACCGAAAGATCGCTATTCTGGAGACTCAGGTTGCTGACCTCGAGCAATACAACAGAATTAACGATGTGGTAATCAGCGGTCTGAAAACTCAACACCGGAGCTATGCTAGGGTGGCTGCAGTCGCTGGGCACACTGTTGCCGGAATGAGTGAAGCCTCCGAGGAGGAGAAGGAGTCGCTGGAACAACAGGTGATTTGTTTTTTTGGACAGCAAAGGCATCCATGTTGACATACCCTGCCGAACAAAAGCAAAACAACCACTCCATTGATAATAATCCGGTTCATGAACAGAAAGAAAAAGTTAGCACTCCTCAGACAGGGAAGGAAATTAAAAGGCACCGAAGTTTACATTAACGAACACCTCACCAAGAAAAATGCTGACATCGCCAGGAAAGCACGAATTCTCAGAAAACAAAACAAGATCCAGGCAACATGGGCAAGAAATTGTAAAATATTCATCAAACTAAATGGGTCGACACCTGAGGCAGCGAAAGTGCTTCTCATTAAGGATATCACTGAGCTGGATAAGCTTGAAGAAGGAATGACTTCAAAACTGCACAATTTATGTATAAAATAAATAATCAGCAACTATCTGACAGTATTCAAGGGTTGTTTCAAATGAGAGAGAGCAATTATCACTTAAGAGGAACATTTGTATTTAAAAAGAAATCTATAAGAACACATTCTAAATATCAATGCATCACAACCAAAGGAGTTATTGTATGGAACAGCTGCAGTGAAGAGATAAAATCATGTACATGGGCGGCAGTAGCTCAGTGGTAGAGCGGCCGTCCTTCAATCAGAAGGTAGTAGGATCGATTCCCGCTCGCCCCACAGTTCATACTGTCGTTGTGTCCTTGGGCAAGAGACTTAACCCACCTTGCCTCCAGTGACTGTAACACTGGTAATGTAATGTAAGTCGCTTTGGATAAAAGTGTCTGCTAAATGAATAAATGTAAATGTAAATGTAAATGTACAACAATAGGCAATTTTAAAAGATTATTTAAACTGAACATACTAAATGAATACGAAAAGGACTTGAGGTGATAGTATTGTATACAGGTTCATTGGTCTACATGTTAAGTATAGTATGGAGGTGTTATTATTTGATTTGTTATAAATGGAAAAGAAAGAAAGAAAAAAAATGGGAGTGTGTGTATGCATCTGTATCTATGTATAGGTTTATGTGAACAGAAGGTAGGTAGATATAGGATGTATATATAAGTGAAGCATCAAATTGTTTGTATTTAATTAAAGGATAAAAATAGAGAAATGGGGTAGGACTTGAAAAGTTTGTTATGAACTTCTTCCTACTCCTTTTGAACATGAGAATTTCTAATTTGAATTATCTACAATAATATGGAAAGATTGTGCTGAGAAGTACATGACTTAATTTGGCTGTTATTTTAATTGTATAAATATTATGCATGATTGTATGAATATAAATTTTTATTTGTATTTGTATATATATATTTTTTATTTACAAACAAACAATAGGTCAACATTGGATCATTCAGAGATCCTCACTGAACTTCTGGAGAGAGTTTGCTGCACTGACAGTAAGGGGCTGAATAATTTTGCAAGCCCCATTTTTTTTTAGTTTTTTATTTGTTAAAGTTTGAAATATCCAATAAATTTCGTTCCACTTCATGATTCTGTCTCACTTGTTGATTCTTCACAAAAAAATTACAGTTTCATATCTTTGTTTGAAGCCTGAAATGTGGCAAAAGGTCACAAAGTTCAAGGGGGGCGAATACTTTCGCAAGGCACTGTATGCCTTCAGACCTAGAAGCACATAAATGAATAGAAATTTGATTGAGTTTAAGTTTATTTAAAAGAAGCTGAATTGTAGATGGACCAGGATGTGATGTCAGATGAAGCTGAGAAAGATGAGGCTGGGCTTTGTCAGCTGTGCAGGAGCAGAGAGGACCAACAGAGCAGCAGACCGATAACTGGACTGGACATTACTGGACGGAGGGCCGACAGAGAAGCAGCAGCAGACATCCAAGGAGGAGCATGATGACATCTGCAGAGGTCCCACTCGTGCTCACTGCTGACGTGGTGCAGTACACCTCACCACCATACCCTGAAATATATTGAATTTAATGTAAGTGCTATTGTATGTATGTCGAACTTTTGATCACAACTGAGAGACAAACGGATGTGATTTTTGTTACTAACTGACAGTTAACAGACCAGTAAATATAACAAGACAACCAATGCCAGAAATGTGACTAAGTTCAGAATCAGAATTACTTGTCAAAGGACCTCAGCCGCCTCAGAAAGAAGAGCTGGCTCTGGCCCTTCTTGTAGACAGTGTCCACATACTTGCCACAGTCCAGTTTATTGTCCAAATACACACCCAAGTATGTGTACTCCACCAACCCGTCCACACTAATCCCCTGGATAGAGATTGAGGTCACAGCGGCTTTAGTCCTCCTCAGGTCCACCACCACTTCCTTAGTCTTTATCACGTAGAGCTGGAGGGGGTTCTTCTCGCTCCTACAAGGCAGTCAAGAGAGCCGCTCCTAAAGCCAAGAAGCCGACCGCAAAGAAAGCGGCAATTGCTAAGAAGCCTAAAGCAGCAAAGAAGCCCGCGACCAAGAAAGCGGTCCCAAAGAAAGCTGCCAAGCCCAAAGCCAAGAAGGCAGCCCCCAAAAAGAAGTAAACGTAAAGTCAGAAAACACAACTTCACAAAGTCTCTTTTAAGAGCCACCCACTGAAGAGCTTCTACTTCTCAGCATTAACTAAAATCATGACTAAGCTTAGTTTAACACCAGTCGACCTCAGATAATACATATACAAACATTCATATTGGTCACTGCATTTTTATGGTAATGCCCACTCATCAATTGGAGTTATCTACTACCTTAACTACCCCATCTTTCGTTGCCTTGTACCTGTACTTGTGTAATGACAATAAAGTTGAATCTAATCTAATCTACAGTCACTTCAGAGGTGGCCTGGTGGACTTCCCAAAAACACGCTCATAATGGAGCCCCCGGGATGTGCCATTTTCAAATCACTTGCAGTGGCACGCTGCTCTCCTGTTAATGTCTCATACCAAGAATTTAAATATAAAAAAAAAAAAAAAAAAATTTGTCTACATGCGCTGTAGGCCCATAGCCATATCTACTCCTGTTTTAATGTTAAGGTCTATTATTGACTCATATTTGTGCTGCTTATCACATAGATCTACTACTAATTTATTTATTAATTACACAATCTAAGGGTTAAAAAAAATCTGTCTTTGAGTCTGATGCCATTCATACTTCACTCACACTGACTTGTGTGTTTTATTCTTAAGGATTATTTTCTCTGGTTTTCTGGCCTGTGTTTACAAAATGAAAAACATCGCCTACAGTCTTATTACCGTTCACTGTAAAATGAAGCTCGTTGTTGAACTTTTTCCGCGGCCAATGTGGAGCCGTTCAAAAAAAAAAAAAAAAAAAAACTAGAATAGGCAGTCACAGACTGCTGTAAACCAGACTCATCAGATTAACACTAAATTTAACTTAAATATGCTCTTTTAAGGTTTTTCTTAAGAAATATCAGTTGATCCACATGATTACAATGAAGCAAACTGCGCTTTGCTCTAACTATATCTCCAGCTGTGCTAAACACTCTTTCAGAGGGTACACTTGTAGCTGGGATGGAGAGGTAGCTCTTAGCTAATGCTGAAAGCAGTGGAAGATCCATTTGTTTTTTCCACCACTGCAGCACATCACCACTCAGACCTAAAGAATCTCTTTCTCTGTACTTTAAAATTTCCTCCTTAGCTCTCTCCCTTGTGCTCTTTGTCGTCTGTGGTCTCCAAGTGTGGAAATCCCCAAACATCTGGTCCAAGGCCGTTTTCTTCTTGGGAGGAACATCATCTAAGAACAAAAGAGAAGAGGGGATTATCAGTTTTGTTGAAAAAAATATATCAATCAATACTTATACCACAAAGCATTTGACATACAGTATTAGACAAGTAACATGCATCTCCAAATCAACATACAGTAGTTTTATAAGTTGTGCCACAGTTCCTAAACTTCCTATTAGAACAAAGCAAACCTGTCTCTTCCTCTCTTTTGGGGCTCCTGTCAACTTCTGTTTCAGCTGCCTGACTCTCATTCAGCGTGTTCCTGTCCCCTGCCTGACAATAATTATAATCCAAAGACTAACTGTTAGATTTCCTTAAACTAGACATAATTTAAGACACAGGTAAATAAATTTAACAAATGGATACATGATAGAGAGGTAGAGGGGGAGTGAGTGAGTGAGTGTGTGAGTCTAGCTACAGTATTCTGAGTATATTCTTACCTTTTCATCCATCTTCACCACCTCTGTAGTTACCTTCATGAATATCATGTCCTTAGTGTCGCTGTCATCCAGGAAAGCCAGGTCTTTGAAGCGTGGATCAAGGGCTGAAGAATAGTGTAGGAGGTCTTAGAGATATGTATAGCGACCATCAAAGTCCTCTCTGAATCATTCCTTCATCTTGGAAATTACTGGTAGATCACTTTCATCTGGCTGTAAATGTTTCTGTAATTTGGCCTGGACTGGGGAGATCATCGCGATGGTGGGGTTTTTTTCCTCACTGGAGGAGTGTGGTTGCCACTTTCAGAGGGGGCATCAATTTGATGACCTCTTGGATTAGTGTCATGTCTTCCTCTGTCATGCTGGCCATGTTTTCTCTCCTCTTTTTCTTCTTTGACAACAGTGTGTTCAACACAGCAGGCTGCTGCTCCCAAAAACGTTCCAACATATCAAAAGAACCGTTCCATCTTGTGGAAACATCATGCATTAGCTTGTGGTTTGGCAGCTGTAACTGGGCCTGCGTTTCACGCAGAACTTCAGTTGCTTTTGGGCTGCTGTGAAAAAATGTTACCACCTTCCTCACTTTTGCTGGAAACTCTGACACCCTTTCTACCTTGAGGGATTTTTGCGACGCCAAATTAAGTGTGTGCGTGATGCATCGCACATGGGGGTCCATCTCAGCACCGACTCCTGCCAGTATTATGTTTTTAGCATTGACCAATGCTGTTTTCTTGTCATTGATGTTCCACTCACACCAAACGTCCTGCAGTAAAACTGCTAGATTTCTCCCCGTGTGAGCCTCATTGAACACTCTAGTCTGCAGAACGTGGTTTTGCAAAACCCATTCGTCGTCAATATAGTGTGCTGTGACAGCGATATATGAGTCAGTGGCGCAAGACGTCCAGCCATCAACCATAATTGCAACTCTTTGGGCACCAGTGTTGGAAGTAACGGCGTTAGAGTATAACGGCGTTACTAACGGTGTTATTTTTTCAATAACGGAGTAATCTAATTAATTACTTTTCCCACGTTATCGTTACTGAGAATGTAAAGTGTTGTGTTACTACAATTTGGTTAAATAAAGCGCGAGGTGTTCTACTTTGGCTACACATCAGCTGCTGCTGGAGAGAGCAGGGGGGGGATGATGACACCGCTGCAAAAGTGATGATTGGCTGACGCGGCCTCACTGCGCGCTCTGACTTCCACTAAACACAAGACAGCGTCAGCGACAATGGCGAGGAGCCAGGGAAATTCAAAGGTGGCGTTCTCAAACTGGAAGTACCGGCACTACTTCTCGTTAATTGAAATTAAAGACAAGAATGTTTCTGTAACATGCTATGTCCAGGAAAAAATACTTTATCCACAAGCTTTAGCCTCAAGCAACTCAAATCTTATGAAGCACCTCACATCAACACATGCTAACACGACACTTGTTGCTGCTGCTAACCCCAAAGGCAGCTGCTTGAGTTCAGGTGAAGGAGACAGAGCCACTGTTAAAACAAGCAAACGCTCAATTTTACGTGTCAGCAGGGGCGCAACTACCCAGTGCTGGAGGGGTATGCAGCATCAATTTTGGCGCCCCCCCCCAAAAAAAAAAAAAAAAATGTTAGCTACGAAATGTTTGCTACCACAAAATCTAGAGCGGTCTGTAGTTCATACCAGCCTGTATCATGAGCCATGTGTATATTAACTACCTATCAGATAGCAACTGGATAGCTCAGTTGGTAAGCAGTAGGCTTTACATTTAGTGTACCCAGGTTCGAATCTACCTTGGGACCCTATGTATATTAGTTGTTTTCCACGTTTTTGTAATTTATTGATCATGGCATGCTGTCTTATATTTTCCAGTTTTCAGCTCAGTAACCTCAGTTTTGCATATAAGGCTATCCTTAATTTAAACCCCATTTGGCTGCTGCATTCCCAGTGTTAGCAAACGCTAACGCTAAGTCTGTTAGCATGAATATTGCAAGCCTCCAAGCACAGACGTCTCACTTTAAGTCCTACCTGTTGCTTTTCACTATCCACTTGTTTATCAGCTGTCCCATAGATTGACAGGGCTGGACTGGTAATCTGGCATACCGGGCAAATGCCCGGTGGGCCGACGCACTTGGGGGCCGGTCCATATAATATGATTTTTTTTTTAATTGGCCAATGACCGGCCCATAAAGCAGGGACAGCGGCCCATTGGTTCATTTTTCATACTGACACTGGGCTGGCCCAATCATCTCTTAACAGGCTCCACCCCTCCTCCTCTGTTTCTTGTGTCAGAGGCAGTTAGTGGCTCAGAGCCAGAAATCTGTGGATTTAGGATCCGATGGAGAAACAAAAGTGAGGTGAGCAGGTGTCTGATAGTAAAGTCAAGGAGGGACAGAGTGAGCAGTAGAGTGTAATTGAAACGGTAAGCATGTTAGCTACATGATTAACAGGGAGGGAGTGTTAATCAGGGCGGGTGCAGGAGGAAAGTGTGTGTGTGTGTGGGCCTGGTTGGGCCACGACGAAGATGATGATTTACCTAAATTAATGAATATTATAATAAGACAACTTAATCATTGTTGCCATTATATAGTCTGTCAGATTGTCACCCACTGCACTAGCCACTCAGTCAGCTAAAGTCAAATAACACAGCATAAGCTATTTTGCATTGTTTTTGTAGATAGGTTAGCAGAGTTAACTTATTCAATTGCAACTTTGGCTGACTATTTTAATGTTAACCCTTTAATACCCATAATGGCCATACGGCCCTTCTCTAGAAAAACTTAAATGATGCCATTTGATTATTTTAATTATTACTCAGAATGGCTGCGTCAAAGCGCCCAGGACGAGTAACGCATGCTATTTGGGGATTAAACCCCGCCTTGCATTTTGAAAGCTGTATATGTTTGTTTAGCTGTATATTCAACAAAGTAGACATTTGCTCATGTTTCTAATGAATTTCCAACATCATTAATATGCAATATTTACGGTGAGTGAATAATATGAATATCATATATTTTTAGGATGTTTTGTGTGAGTAATTTGGTAGTATAGGTTGGTTTTCTTTTTTTTTTTAAGGGGAGTATCTCAACAATGAGAGGGAAATCTTGTTTGGTGTCATATTAAAGAGGGGTTTGTGCTCTTTAAAACAAAGTAGCCTATACTTGCAATTGTAAACTAGTTTTTCTGCTGTCCGGTTCATTAGAAAAAAAAAAAAAAAAACATTTCTTTTTAGAATTAGCAGTATTCTACATCCACATTATATTGGGTTTTAAAGGGTTAACTAGCTTTTATAACATGGAGCACTTTGTCCATCTAGAAATCCTGCTCTTCAAGAATACAGGACTATATAACCAAAATGGATCCTTACTAAGTGTACTTTTAATAACTCTTCCAAATAATTGTAATCCTCTCTCTCTCTGTCCTTATGTATAGTCAAGCCAGGTTGAGTTAGCAGTGGAGGAGAGAGACAGGGAGGAACCTTTGATCACCAGGGAGTCTGTCAAGAGAGTGAGTACACTGGGCCACTTGCACTGGTACACTGGTCCATGGCACTTACTTCTCAGCTTTGTAGGGGTTTTTGGAATGGAACAGTAGATATGCATATCTACAGGGACCGCAAGGATGGTGTACTAGTTGGTTGTGTCTGACCGATTGTGGTGGGCCAGTCTGAGCAAAAATGCCAGGGCCTTTTTTTTGTCCCAGTCCAGCCCTGATTGACACCATCTCCTGCCATCTCCTATTCCCTCTTTCTTTATTTTTTTTTGTTTTATCCATCTTTTAAAGACAACTGTGTGCATACTGTGACAACTAACACATAACGTTACCTGCTCGCTCAGCGCGCTCACGGTGCCCCCGCCGGCCACGCCCACTCGTGATATTATATTAATTCTATTTATGGAATCTAATGAGGGCGTCTATTGAAGCCTGTTAGTACTATAAAATGTTATAGTATTGAGGAAATACTGAAATGATTTAGAAACACACAACAGCAGCTAAGCTACATTTAGGAAATACAAAAAAATTAATAAATAAATAAAAAGTTTTTTTTTTTTTGTACCATCGCTTTGGCGCCCCCCAAGGTGCTGCGCCCCTATGCGCCGCATATGCTGCATACCCCCTTTTTGCGCCACTGCGTGTCAGCAACAACCACTGGTTTAGTTGTTAGATGAGGAGTATTTTAGAATAGATTAATGTATTATTCATTTTCTTTGAGAATGAACATGTTGATCTACAGAGAGAGTTGGATTGTGTTTTGTTTATTGTGCAATAATTTAGGGTTTCCCGTTGTTTCTTTTTACACAAGTTTACATTTGCCACTTAATTTTGCCATTAAATTTTATTTTCAATATTTATTTTTATGTTTTTATTTATATCATATGGCAGACTGCAATCTATTGAGTTTAAATAAATACCAAATGTTCTAAAATACTATATATAGTGTTTTTATTCTTCAATCAGTTAATTTAAACTTTGATATTTAAGCTGTTATAGAGCGTAATACCCTTATAGAACATAAAAAATAACTTCAGTTACTTCGCTGAGTAACTGAGTTACTTTTACAATGTGGTAACTGAGTTACTAACTCTTACTTTATGGGAGAAGTAATTTGTAACTGTAACTAATTACTTTTTGGAAGTAAGATGACCAACACTGTTGGGCACTGCTTAATGACTCGACTATCAATCGTTGGACTTTGTCATACAGAATAGGGATTTGTTTCTCGGAGAATAGCTTCCTATCTGGTATGTGGTACCTCGGCTCCAAGACGTGGAGGAGGTATTGGAAGCCCTCGTTCTCTGTAACGCTGTAAGGCTGAATGTCTTTACAGCGGCAGCGATTGCGTCGGTTATTGCCTTAGAACGAGCAGAACTGTTAGGCATCTTCGATTGAAAAAAAGTTTTGATCGTTTGCTCACCCGGCGTGATAGATTTTTATATATATATATATATATATATATATATATATATATATTTACTTTTTAAACATTACATGTTATGCCTTCTCCATAATATATTTCAACTGATATTCTAAACTGTTTTGTTTGTGTTGTGTTTTAAAACCCATCATGTGTGGTGATACAATATGTGTGGATTCTTATGTGTTATGGCGATGTCTTTGATGTCAAGCACTAAGATGGTTAAGCATGGGGAGCACCACATAACAAAGCTGTGGTAGAAATTATCTTGTTCACTGTGTGGGTGGCTGTGTGGGTGGCTTTTTATGAAATGTATAGGTTCAGGGTTACTCTGCATCTTCAGTCTTTATCGAGTCTGAACTTGGTAAACACACATATTGCGGAGGTGTTTCAGACTCATGTGTCTTGTATTTAGAGACACAGTGAGTGCGCCTGTGATACCGAAAAGTAGAGCGTGTGAAAAAATTCTTTCCGCACCCCTCACATGGTATTACCACTTCTCGGTTGTGCACAAAGCGGTGATTTCTCAGAGTAGAGCCATCTTTGAATCTTTTCCCACACTGCACACACCTGTACGGTTTGGCTCCGCTGTGAACGTTCATGTGTGTTTTGAGAGATCCTGATTCGGCGAAAGCCCTGCCGCATGTGTTACATTTGTAGGGTTTGTCTCCTGTGTGGATCCTTGTGTGTAAATTACGCCAGCTCGAAGTAGTAAAGGCCTTCCCACAGAACGTGCAGCTGTACGGTCGTACTCCTGTGTGGATGCGCTGATGTATTTTCAGAGTGCTGGCCAGTGCAAACCTATTCCCGCACTGTTTACATATGAAGGGTTTGTCTCCTGTGTGCACTCGGATGTGTCGTTTAAGGCTGGTCGCAGTCGTCAGAGTCTTCCTGCAGTACTTACAGCTGAAGGAATTGACTCCAGTGTGGATTCTGGTATGTAGTGTACATTTTCTGGACGTAGTGAAAGCCTTGCCGCAGAAGTCACAGCTGAACGGCTTTTCTCCAGAGTGGATTCTCTGGTGCTCTCTTAGGTTATTTCCCCGCGTAAATGTCTTTCCACACTGCTCACATTTGAACGGTTTCTCTCCGGTGTGGGTTTGCTGGTGAGCTTTGAGTCTATATCTCTGTGTGAAAGTCTTGTCACACTGATCGCAGCTGTATAAGTTACCGCCGGTGTGGGTCTTCATGTGACGATAAAGACTGCTAGACTGATTGAAACCTTTGCAACACTGCTCGCAGTTGTACGGCTTCTCTCCCATATGGACTAAATAGTGCGCTTTGAGCTTTTCTGCATTGGGAAACTTCTTACAACAGAGGGAGCAGTCGAACTTGTTCATGTTGGTGTAGAGCGTTGAGACTCCTATGAAAACATATAAAGACATATTGGTTAAGTTTGGTATTTGGCATTAAGTTTGGTCTAAGCCGGTCATTTAACCTTCTCCGGATCAGGTTAAGCCACCTGCATTTGTTTCCAGTGACTGCGCGTGTTTATGGGACAGAAATTATAATAGAATGAGCCAGACAATACCAACTCAGTTATATGGACAAAAAGTTCTGTTTCTATTCTCAAAAGTGTGTTTGGATGTAAACTTGCAGTGTTTGGATTGTATAACTATTAGACCTGCACAATATATTGCAAATTTATCATTATCGCAATATCTGTATCGCAAAGACTCTTTATTATAGAGTGGAAGTTAGTCCAGAACCTTGTATATTTATTCAGATATCTCCACCAATTCATTTATATAATTTGCAAAAGTTTATTTTTAATTTCTCTATTTATTTGGGCGTATTTTTAAATAATGGAGTGTCATTATTGCCCTCTATATTCCCAGCTCCCGATGAGAAAATGGTTTTGCCCCTTGTGCCCAACATTAGCAGGGCTGTTTTTCACGCAGCTATAACTTTTACAAAGACTAGAAACAAGAATGTATAAAGAGCTCAGGGCAGAGCATCATCAGGAGAGTCAGGACAGAGAGAAGACAGAGGCAGGGGCTGCTACTGTGTCGGCAAGACTTATCAATAGATAAAAATAATCAACACTGTGTTAAAAGTGTGACTTGGATGGAGGCTCTTGAGGCACCCCTGCACTACTGTGGTTATATGTAGCTCTCTGCTCATTTTACTGTAACACTACAATATTAGGTTAAGAGCCAAGCAACAGCCACTTAAAGATTTCTTTCTATGCAAAAATAATTCCACAGTGAACTCCCAGGTCATGTGTGAGCTCGCTCAGATTAAGATTAAAGAGCATTTAGGCCACATCTCTCTTTAGTAGTTTTTGCGGTGAGGCTTTATCTTGCCAAGATAAGCATAAGCTGGACTTGTCGTCTTAAAGTAGACTTAGGCCCTAACTTTTCTTTAGACAAGCTTTTAGTAGATTGGGCTTTTATCTTTTTATCTGTGTTTTATTTTTATTTTATTTAGGTTGTTGCACTTTGTGAGCTGTATAAAAAAGTTGACTTAATTAAACTCATTTAGGTCATTTAGCAGACACTTTTATCCAAAGCAACGTACAAGTGAGGATTAAAAAAAAAAAAAAAACCTTACTACTACTCAACTCTTCCATGGTGCTCACCCTGAATAACATACGTTTAAAAAAACAAATGTGTTAGTATGCTAATAATGTGTATTAACGCACATATTTGTAGGTTGTGTTTTATCTTGAAACAGTAATTGTAATGTTCAGCAGACGTAAGGAGTATTTAAAGAAAAGGTTTATATTTGTGATTAGATGGCCTATAATAATTGTAATCTAATAGATTTAATTTGTGTTGAATCTTTTAGTAAGTGAGAAAGGCAAAAATCTGCCAATAATAGACCATCGTAAATAGGTTATTGACTTCTGGTACCTGCTCTACAAATACAGTAAGAAAAAACGTGCATATCCATTATATAGCTGTTTTTTTTAATTATTATTTATTGCTAACCAAGGCAAATTAGAGTTACACTGCTGCCGCTTCTGGTTGGCTAACTTAACTGTTTTGACTTCGTATCGAGCAATACTCTAGGCTATGGCTCGGAGGTTAGGCGCTGTTTTAGCGCTAAACAAGAGGCACGAACAGAAAAGACCACATACCAGTAATGACAGCGGACGGGAGAGCAAACAAAGCTTCAAAATAAGGAAACAAGCATTAACTTGCTGCCACCGCCGCGGTAAAAATTGGACTGGTCTAAAAATACATCCATGATTTATCTTATTCTTCCGGGTCTTTGTCGGGTCCAGCTTTTTAGTGAATTAGCGCCCCCTAACGGAAAGGAGTGCTCACTCAGGAGTACGGTCCGAACCTCCGTATTGCATTATTTCTCATGACTGTGTAATAAAACCAAACATCTTTATGTTGTAGCTCTGTCTGGAGTAAGATCAACATTTTTTTGTATAATAACTGCTCGTGGAGTTATGATGAATATGCCTGTGTCTAAAGTTCAATATCTATCTTTACTGTATTAAATACTTTAAATTGAACAAAAATAATTGCACATCCACAAATGTGTAAAGCAAGCCTTGATATTGTCTAATGTGAGTTCTCCCATATAGCCTGAAATTATCAAACCAGTATCAAAACCAAACTGGAAGGCCCAGAAAACACTGAAAGGTTTGGGGCTGATTTGCTCTGACCATTTGAGAATAAGAAACATGCCCCTGCCACCAGTTGTGCAAAGTCTGTGAGAGGCTGATTTAAAATTAATTGTATTTGGAGTTCTGGGTACTATAAGTCAGAAAACAAAAAACAAGAGGACAGAAGTTGGCGTTTAGGGTGTTAGTCGGTGGTTTTGAAAAGATCCATTGTTTTAGCTCAGATCCAGTAACTTATCCTCTGAAGCCCTGTCTTCAGAGCAAACACTACGTCCATTGCAGTCACAGTCTTTCTCTTGGCGTGCCCAGTGTAGGTGACTGTGTCACGAATCACATTCTCCAGGAAGACTTTGAGCACACTGCGGGTCTCCTCCAGGGGCGGACTTAACCAATAGGTGAGGTAAGCAGCCGCTTAGGGCCCGGGTGAATTAGGGGCCCCAACAAATACCAAGAATCCTATATAAATAATATTTTACTTGCCACAGCCAAAGGAGGCACTACGGGTAGAGGCAGCATAGAGGTTCCAGATGCCTTACACGCATGTGTTAAGAGTCCAGGAGGTAATGTCCATTTAAAATATTATATACTGTATATATTAATAAAAGTGGTTAAAAGATGACAAAAACAATGCTGATTCACAGAGAGCTCGTACAAAAATACACAAAATACTACCGTAAAGCTTCATTACAATCCATTCACACTCACTCATATGGTTGAAAACCTGTGTGCTCTCTA
Source organism: Perccottus glenii (assembly GCA_024416835.2). Lineage (NCBI taxonomy): Eukaryota > Metazoa > Chordata > Actinopteri > Gobiiformes > Odontobutidae > Perccottus > Perccottus glenii. The sequence continues at coordinate 6,987,372 of CM044554.2, forward strand.
AACCTGCTTACCTATATACCCCCGTGACTTCCGCTATGTGCCAGCTGAAATCCCAAACAACAACACAAGACGATGCAACAACAGCCTGACCTCGAGAAGCTTTGATCCAGACCGGATCCATAATTATAAGTGCATTATGTAAAATATATTTTTGAACCGGCACTCCTAGGACAGCTATGTTTACTGCAGGCCACTGGCAGACAAGGCTTTTTTAGCAATAAAAAAATAAAATAATACTGACACCAATATCCAGGTAGCTGACTTAGAGAAGTCAAAGTTCAGATGGAGTTTGATCAGATACGAAATTTTAGCTGACTGACTAACCATTAGAGATGGGCATTCCGGCTCTTTTTATACTGTCTCTGTAAAACTCAATTTTACAACCAGGTGCTCAATAAATATAATAAACCATTTTGTTTTTGCATTTTTTCCATATTAATTTTAACGTGAAAAAAAAAAAAATAACGGTTTATCAATTACTATTTTCATGTTTCCACTAATTTAGCATTTACTCAATGTTAAACAGAAACTTAAACATCAAGTGTAAAATCCAATTAACGTGTCCATATTCAATCCCATTCATTTCGTCGTTTAGTTTACCAACTCAAATTCCATAGATTCTATAAAACTCAAATGTGGACTATGTTTGTATCAACAGACCTGTAAGAAGGTCAAACTGTTTTCCTAATTAAGTATCATAAACTTTTATTTAACACATCAGTTCAGTGCATTAAAGGTTTGTTTAATGTAAAGGCTCCCACCATGTCTGTGGAGCTAAAACCTCAGCTCAAAAAAAAAAAAAAAAAAAAAAACATTTCTAGCTCCGGAAAGTGAGCGAAGAAAGGGAGGGTGCTGTGAGTCCTCTGTTATCTTGTGTTCCTGTGGAACATTCTTCTTGAACCAAAACAGTGGTTGTTTTGAATCCACTGTCTCCATTATTCATCAGAACCAAACCAGAAAAATACTTAATTGTTTCTTTTCTTTTCTTAGGTTCTGGTAACATTGTTTTCTTTTAAATGTGAACTTATGGCCCAACTACAAAGTTATATTATCTTTATAAACTTACTCTGCCCAATTCAAATTTAAGACACATATTTAAATTCTTCCCATTACAAAGTATTCATTTTCATTCTTTTATTGACGTTATACCGTGCATGTTTGTACTCACAAGTTCTTGTACTAATAGATACACAAAATTGTTTAGCAAAATATCAAACACTATTTCTATTTTGGATTCAAGTTTTGGATCTTTACCTTTAACAGTTTCTGCCTCCTCCCTCTCCTTCTCTCCTCTCAGTGCCCTCTTGTCTGCCACGGCCATTTCCACCTCGCTCTTGGTCTCCATGGCAATTGTGCATTTTTCCTCGGAGACATACATTACATTCATATTAATTTCAGGTTTCATCCAATTTACAAATACAATTTACAAATTCCTCTTTGGTCAATCTCAATAGATAAAAATTTAAAATACACGTTGGTCTGAATTTGTTTATCTTACAGCTTCCGTGTTGCTGCTGCTGGTCTGTCTGCAGCTTCTTTCAGCCGAAAAGGAGCAGGTGGAAGGTGGGGTGCAGAGGAAGTTTGGAGAGGGCATGGCTGTCCGAGCAGAGGGAGGCCGAGACCTACAGGCTCCCAGAAAACATTTATAAAAATACAAATGATTAGTGTTTTGAAGTACATGTGTGTACTTCTTTCAAAATCTCATCTCTGCTTCTGTTATCTCAAACTCGAAAAATAGCTTATGGAAGCTACCTTTCTCTCTCATGTTGTTGGAATTCACTGCTTTCCAACTCAATCTTCAAACTTTTTCTACACGCAAAAAACATTTTCTGGTTTACATTATTAGTTCACACGCAGTGAACAATTCTACGTTATCCTATATCATACGTCACATGACTTCAAACTCAAATCTAACCATAAACCGGGCAGGGTCTCGATAGAACCGGGCAGGGTCTCGATAGAACAGGATAATCTGTTCTCGATCAAATCTCACCGTTAACCATTGGTTTGGGCAGGGTCTCAATTAAAGAGTCAGCTCGAGCTTCCTGTGCATATCCCACACTTCCTGTGTGAGTGTCGCACCATTAACCAACATTTCTAGTCGGACCATGACAATTCGAATGTGGCGTATTAGGATGAGTGGTATTGATCTGAAGTAAATCATGTACTTCCCAGACCAGCTCTTTAGACCACCATACTCGTTTGTAATCAAGTATCTTACCTCGCATAGAATGGAACGTGATCAACCGTAAGACTCAGTTTCAAGGATCCCATAAAAACTCACAAAGCATAGAGTATCTATCAAACTTTTAATCTAGCAAGGCAACAATCTTTAACACAGATTAATCTCAAAATATCCCGTTTACAATCTCACCATAAACCATACAGGCAGTGTCTCGATCAAAACAAATCTCACCATTTAAGGGTCTTGATTTCTCAGCGTTTAGCGATCTTCTACGTTTGCCAACTTCATGGAAACACATCAATTATGTTGATGTAAATATATGTAGCCCACTAAACGTCCGCAAGCATTCCAAACTACTACTCCCGGAAGCTTTGGGTTCGCAACCACACACACACAAAAAAAACTTATATAACAAGTAAAGAGATTTACTTGGACTTCTCAGTCTTCTTGGGCAATAGCACTGCTTGGATGTTGGGCAGAACCACCTTGAGCGATGGTGACACCCCCAAGCAGTTTGTTGAGCTCCCCGTCGTTGCGGACAGCCAGCTGCGGGGATGATGGCGCATGGCGGGGAATGATACGGGTCTTCTTGTTGTCGCGGGCAGCGTTACCAGCCAACTCTAAGATCTCACCGGCGGCGTTAAGAAGCCTCACCGTTACAGGCCCGGGACCGTGGCTCTGAGGGAGATCCGACGCTACCAGAAATCCACCGCTTGTTCATCCGCAAGCTACCTTTCCAGCGCCTGGTCAGAGAGATCGCTTAGGATTTTAAGACCAACCTGCGCTTCCAGAGCTCCGACGTCATGGCTCTGCAGGAGGCCAGCGAGGCTTACCTGGTGGGTCTGTTCGAGGACACCAACCTGTGCGCCATCCACGCCAAGCGGGTCACAAATCATGCCTAAAGACATCCAGCTGGCCCACCGCTCTTTTAAGAGCCACCACATCTACATTGAAGGCATATCTTTTTTTAAATCAGGAGCACGATGAGGCTGGGGTTAACAATTGTAGTCAGAATGTTTTACTGTAATCAGATGAAAACGTCAACTTGGCCTACATTTAGATTAAAATGGGATTTATAGCTATTTAAAGGGCTGGATGTCGCTACAAAGATTCAACTGGCTTGTTTGTGAACCATTACAGAGACGCATTCACTTTTTCGTCATATTTTAACTTATTATTTAACTCTTGTCATGTGACAGCTTCATGATACTGTGGCTCTGAATGGGAATCTCTTTACAGTGATCAAATATCTAATGTCTCTGATGTTCTCGTCGTATAGTTTAATGTTCAGGAGTTTAATTCGTTTCCTAGTGTTATTAAGATAAGATCTTAAGATGTTTAAAAACAATGCATCCATTAAAGGGATAATCCGATATTTGTATCGGGTATGTTGAATAAAATTCTAGATCGGGTATCAGTGACAATATGCTGATCTGACATAATCTGGGCGATTTAAAAGTTTTTGGAGACGTTGCTTTCTCACGACAGCTGTGCAGCCCGTGACATCATGCGCTAGCAACATGCTCTGTACTAAGCTAACAGCATGGAGCGAGCCAGAATGTGGGAGATATACTGCACAGAGTCAGTTCAGGAGGTGGACGTGCACAATATCAGCACAATTGTGAGCAGTAATCTGTGTTAGGAAAGAGGCTCAACTGTAAACAGAGCTGTCACCCCGAGTCTGAACTATCTCTGAGCCATAAGTTATTTCATAATACAGTCAGACTCGTCTTAAACTATTTTCAGTTTTTTAAAATTTTAAGTAAACTTTGTTAATATCCACCAAAGTACCTATCCCTATTAACAAATTAAAATTGTATGTAAAAACATATTCATGTAGAATTTGATTTTATTTAAGTTTATTTTCAAAACTTACAAACGAACAAACATATTAGCCTATATTTTAAATACATATGGGGACGGTTGATATTTCCTTAGGGACGGTTGACACTTGCTTTTGGGGACGGTGATCAAAAATTTTAGCCTGGAGTAGAAAGCACATCCATAAGAGCATGACGAATTCCACGTGCAAAACAAAAGCATCACAAACAGCTGACCGCTGTTTATCTTGGAGATCAAGTCAATTTGGTCAATTGCTTTCTATTTATTTGTACATGTTTACAAAGCTAGTAATTTTTTTTTTTTTTTTTTCAGCTGGTTTTGTACTGGATGTGAAATTCCAGTTTACACGCTTATTTTATATCTACATTTTTCTAATTTGTGAATTTGTTATTTTGATTTACAAGGTTAGGGAATTATTTACTAGTATCGGATTGGTACTCTGTATCGGCCAATACAGAATCTTAAGTATCAGAAGCAAAAAAAAAAGGTGGATCAGAGCATCCCTAATCCAGAATAAATAATGTTGTTGATCTTATTGAATATCATCTTACTGATTAAACCAGATCAGCCCAATGCATGTTTACTGATCAAATCTCCATACAAAAGTTTAAAATCTGGGCCTTGACATGCTTTTATTCTTTTCCTCCAGTTTTAGATCTCCCTCCAAGGGGGCTTTACTGACCATAGACCCATAGAAACACTTTTAACAAAGGGTGTTTACAGTTTTTTCAGTGACCTCTAACCCTCCATATCTCGTGGTTCCTCAAATAAAAGTTATACACATTTTGTTCAATTTCATTATTGAATGTGATGGAGGAAAAATGTCTGCAATACAATTTGTTTTCTTTTCTCATTTAATAAAATCGTTAGCTATTTCACTTTTTATTTCACTAATTCTTGTTATTTCAACCTAGGACATTTATTTCACCTTTAAATTCTAATATTAATGGGTAATGGTCTTTCTTTAGTAAATAATCTTTAGTAATTCAATTCAATTCAAACTTTATTAGGGACACATAACAACTGGTCCATAGAAATAAAAAAAAAAAAAAAAAAAGTAAATAATCTTTAGTTATTTTTTCCAATTCAAACTCCGTCTGGTTTGTTTAGAGTTGCCCCTGAAGCTTTTTTATATAGTTTCTGATTTTTAATTCTTACATCATGGCTGACATTTTATAAGAAGGACCTGAGATTTTTATTTATAGCACTTATGGCAAGGATGTAAAGAACTGCACTAAAAGGACAGCCCTGTTTGACACCTATTTATCTGAAAACTCTCAGTTAACACACCCTTTACATTAACACACTCTAGATTTCAAATAAAGATGCTTAATCATGTTCACATAAATAATCTCGAGAAACAAAATCAATTTTGAGAAGTATATAAATTGAATATATACATATTATAAAAACATTCAACCATGAGCAGTCTTCCTGGTACGATTTCTCTTTTCCTAATAATGACCAGAACTACATGTCTCTCTCTCCCTCCGTTTGTCTTTTGTGCAGCTCATTGTTTTTTTTGGTGCTATTTTAGTTTATCATGTTACCACAGAAGCAGATCACAACTGGCAGTGTATTTAACTGCAGTAAAAGAACTCCACACAGCACACGCTCGTCTGTCGCTGCTCTGTTTACTTGTATTGGTTTGGTCCAGAGCCTGTTAATGGTCTTTGTCCTGGTTTTGATTAAGTCCTGGCTTGGGCTGGTCTTCTCCTGGCCTTTTTCTAGGTCTGTTCCTGGTTTTTGTTCAATCCCGTTCTGGTCCTGGTTGAATGGTTATCACTATTACTGTATAGTGTTAGGCAGCAAACACAGATGTGTTGTTAGTTTTAAGGGTGTAATCTTCTGGATGGTGTGAATTTGTGAATAACCAAGAAAGGACAGCTGTATGTGGTAGGGTGGTATAACAGATTTAGTTTGTATAAATAATTGTTCATTTGTTATAGGGTTTGTCTCCTGTGTGCACTCGGATGTGTCGTTTAAGGCTGGTCGCAGTCGTCAGAGTCTTCCTGCAGTACTTACAGCTGAAGGAATTGACTCCAGTGTGGATTCTGGTATGTAGTGTACATTTTCTGGACGTAGTGAAAGCCTTGCCGCAGAAGTCACAGCTGAACGGCTTTTCTCCAGAGTGGATTCTCTGGTGCTCTCTTAGGTTATTTCCCCGCGTAAACGTCTTTCCACACTGCTCACATTTGAACGGTTTCTCTCCGGTGTGGGTTCGCTGATGGGCTCTGAGTTTATCTCCTCGTGAGAAAATCTTGTCACACAGGTTGCAGGAGTAAGGTCGGGCTCCACTGTGGATCTGTGGTGGCTAACGCTGATTGACTGACTGAAACCCTTGCCACACTGCTCGCAGCTGTACGGCTTCTCTCCCATGTGGACTAAATGATGTGCTTTGAGTTTGGCCACGCTACTGAACTCCTTACGACAGAAGAGACAGCCGAACATTTTGTTGCTTGTGTCTTTGCTTCTATAAAAAGAGACAGAGACCGTACAAGTAAAAGATAAGCAACACGTTTACATGTCTAACCAGTCTGTCCAGAGAATACATTTGTTAGAATGAATGTTAGACATTCTACGTCACAGAAAGAAGGTTGTAGGTTCAATTCCACATCAAGTCTGGGTAAAGAGTTATGATTTCCTATTTCTTCAGTAAACCTGCAAAATATTCTATTAAAGAAGCTTTAAGCAACTTATTAATTCTATTGTATTAATATTTTAGAATAATAATTTTATCGTATTAAATTGTATTAACGCAATATTAAGAACTGAGTGGCTGCGTCAGAATACATGCCATCAATGTGCAGGTCAAGCTGTTGAATATGGAAGTGTGAATATGAATGTGTGACTATTTATGACTGATTGTTCCCATATTTTACAGTGTTGGTCAGTAGTTGATGCCACTGGCAGCTGATGGTGTCTGTTACAGCCACATCCTTCTGTAAGAATAAATTTATGCCTAATTTAAAATTATTTAAATTAGGCATTTATTATTTCAATGTATCTGATTGGATTCATTAAACTCAATTCAAAGTCTTGTGATGCCCCCTGGTGGCCAGTTCAGGTATAACAGTTGTATTATTTTATGACTATAAGGATGGCTTGCCAGATTAAAAACAATTCCTCATTCTTCTATTTGATATAAAGTAACAATATAAAACTATGCTCTGAGTAAAGCCCGCCTCCATTACAGATAATCGGCCTGAAATAAACAGGATTTGTACCGATGGGACACCATTGCAAAGATAAGGGACTCTTTAAAAAAGGCACGAGTATGGTCTATTGTTGCTTTGAAAGGACTATATTTTCTGCTTCTATAATCCACTATATAACTGTAAAAAAAAGTAGGCCTGCAGTTTTTGTTTTTTTCCTTTTTTAATAAAAGACATTAAGTACAACCACGGTGAATCCTTTTGTTTAAGCTTTACAGGGATACAATGGATTTGGGGGCTAGGACTTAACAGTGAGCTGTGGCCTACATACAAGTGCCCAGGTTCTGCAAAATAATATCCAAAATATAATATATTTAAAACACAGACAAAAGAAAAAGCTAAAAGTTTTACACTCAGCAACCTTAAAATATGCAAACAGATGTTTTATTAAGATAAAAACACTCAGAATGGTTTAGGGGCATTAATCAGAACATCAAGCATTTTGTTCATAGATCATCTCACTTTCAGATTACTGAGGTATAAAGTCCTAACGTCAAAAAAAAAAAAAAAACAGGAATTGTGATACTGTCAACTGCATTTGGTGGAGGCTAGCTTAGCTATTGTTTCGAGGCTGAAACATTTGTGACACCGCCAGAAAAAAGTAGTACACACGGACGTTAAGGTAGGTAAAAATAAACGCTGGTGTTTAGGCATGTCAGAGAACGTTTCATTAGAAAAAAAACAACCTGAAATTGAAAATATAAAAATTGTGAGAGACGCCGAGATCCCAAACTGGCAGATGGCTTGCCAGTTCACCAGCCACAACCACCAGAGGGCGCATTTTTGGCAAGCCACTTTTAAAAGTGGCAGACCACTTTTAAAAGTGGACAAACACTTTTCTAACTGGCAGGCCAAGGTTTTAGCCGTTATGAAAACAGGCCATCTGTGGGAAGAGCAAATAGGACACCCCCCAAATTAATTTTATTTCATATTATTATTTTAGTTAAAAAGACATAAACACTGTGTAGAATTTGAGATTTGCATTAGTGTAGTTCCTATGCCATACCACAAGGGGGAGCCCCATTATCAATGTAACCAGTGCGTCTGCTCAAAGTAGAAACATAGATTGTATAAATATTGATGATATCCGCCCATTGGTCCCCTATTCACCAATATTGTCATTACGAATGGGCAATAAAATGGCCGTTACATCTGGGCTTTTTCCATAGTAAAACAATAGTTTTTAGATAGCATAAACAAAAATATTAATCAAAAATTCACCCCCCCCCAGAGTTGTCATCTAGTAAAAACTTAGCTCTAGAGACCGGAGCCATCTTTTGTACCAGGCTGTAAACATGAGATTTACTCTTGTAAAGTCGCCATTGGGTTTCTCCTTATATTTCCGCTTTTGGAGCCTGCCCTCTGGTGGACGGAGGTATATTGCTGTATTTCGCTGTAAAATCACCGTATGGCGGCGCCCTTACACGAGGACCATTTTAGAGGTTCCATGGGAGAGGCTTGAGTAGAAACGGTACTGCTACAGCAAAGCAGAGAGCATGGCAGACTCGCACAGTGAGAAATGTTTTCTCTTGTTACAGGTAAAGTGGTAAAGTAAAACACTAAGGTGGGAACGTGGGACATTGCTAAGATAAGAGTGGGACAGTTTAGGCCGATTTTGCCCTCTCAGTGATGATTTTGAAGACTGGTTATTTTGAAGTTCTTGCTATGTTAATTATGGCACGCATGCTAGCTTACCGGGTTTGACCAGTGGGGTCCAAAGTTATACTTTTGCTAATCAAAATGTCATAGTAGGGCACCTACACAGTTATGTCATATCTACTTGTAGTATTTATTTGTATTTTATTCTAATTTTGTATTATTTGTGGCTACACAAAAGTAGAAACAGTATGGCTACAACAACGCAGAGAGCATGGCAGACTCGCACAGTGAGAAATGTTTTCTCTTGTTACAGGTAAAGTGCTAAAGTGAAATAAAACTAAAGCAACACTTTGAGCCTCATCATTCAAGTGTGCAATACATCCGTCCAGTCCAGGCCCGGATTGGCTAATCGGGAGCACCGGGAAAATTCCCGGTGGGCCGGTACGTTTGTTTGGCCGCGAGGGCCGTTGTTGTCATGGGACTGGGTTGAAATTTTTTTTTTCTTTTTTTTACCGCAGCCGCACTCTTTTTATTTATTATTTTACCGCAGTTCCACTCTTTTATTTAATATTTTCTCGCAGAGTGCAGCTTGCAAGACAATGATGACGTTTTGACTCCCTGGCCCCGCCCCCTGACACGGCCCCTTGCAAGTTGCTCAAAATAAAAAAAAAAGTTGCATAAAAATATTGATAACAGAAAGCGCAAGGCGGCGCTGAAAAGGCCAGAATCTAAAAAAAAAAAAGCTTTGGAAACTGACGCGGCCAAATGTTCAAAGCTGAGCACATATTTTCTCAACAAAACAAACGGAGACGACGAGGCGGGTAAGTAAGCTAACGTAGGTAGTTAGTAGCAGTGCAAGATGCTAGCGACCGTGCAAAACAACGTCGTATGTAAACCACCGTTCATGTATCAAAGTTTTTCTTGTAGCTCTTCAGCAGCAGCCGCCTCTAGTACCATTTGCGGCCAACAGTGAAGAGCGAGGCCCAGGAACGTCCCCAAGCACCAGTCATGAGCCCAACACACCAGAATGGGCAGGTAGGATTGTCATTCAGAAGAAATAATTGTAATGAAGAGCCCTGCTCAATGAAAATCATTTTCTTACTTGTTTCCAGTTCAAATATCTAAATATTCTTAATTCAAGATACATTTAGAAGTGAAATGGCATGAGAAATTATGTCTTGTTTTCTGGGGGAAAAAAAACAATTAAGTGATTTTTGGTTTTTGTTGCTTAAAAGCTAAAACTAAAACAATTATTTTTCTTACCCCATTGGCAGATAATGTAACTTGTTTTAAGCAAAAAAATTACTCAATTTTAAAGTGTTTATTCATACTTGTTCACTAAATCTTGATGTAAGTTTTTTTTAAAGATATTTGGACTGTAAACAAAATTACTGTAGAAAACAATGTGCCTATTGCAGACTTATATTCTTAGGTTTTAATTTTATTATTTTAATATAGTCAGTCGGGAACTAAAGTGGGCCGGTCTAAGGCATGAAACTCCAGGGCTGAAAATGAGTCCCAATCCGGCCCTGGTCCAGTCTGAAGCCTGTACCAGTAAATTATTCAGTGCAGACTACTACCAATGTCAATGGCCAACCAGATTTTAAAACACCTTTTTTTTTGTTTAGCTGCAAATTGTTGGAAATATGTTATGGTGTATTTTTAGTTAAATAAGGAGAAATGAGTTAATTTATCAAAGTTTTTACCAGCGAGGAGTTAGTTATAATTTTAATAGTGTAAAATATTTAAATCTAAACCTAAGGCACTGGTCAAAACGACCAATTCGTCAAGGGATCTGTCTGCAGGACTACAGCCAAGAACAGCATTGATACATGGAGTTGTAAATAAAGTCTTTGTCGCCCTCTTTTGGTGAATTTAGAGTAGTGTTTGAACCAAGTAGAGCACAATGTGTGTAAATACTATGCCATTGAAAGATTTATATTATAAAACTGCATACTTAGAATAAACTGTAAGAAGCCATTGTATTTAAATTAGGGCTGCCCCCAAATAGTGGACTAAACGTTAGTCGATATGAAGAGGGCTTGGTCGAATACATTTTCATTAGTTGGTTAGTCGCAAATAAATAAATAAATAAATAAATCACATGAAAAAATGATGCAATTGTGGTATTTGGGTGGTGCGGGTTTGTACTTTGGCTTGCAGCGCCCTCGTGTGGTTGCGCAGTGCTATTGTTGTAAATTGGTGAACCAAGTAAAACCAAGCCCAAGATGGTACCTCGACGTAACATCTTGACGGTTACGACTTGCTCATGTTGAGTTAAAGTTCCCAAAATATGTTGTTGCCTTGGACTATATTTGTCCGTGAAATATTGTGATGAAACCCAATGGCGCTTTGTTTTTAAAACTCATGTTTACAGTTGGTTGAAATGGTTAAATGATATGTTAGCACAAAATTAGCAATCATTAGCATAAGTTACGTGAGCTATGTATTAATGTCCAGCTAATATGACATTTTGTATTATTGTTTTACTTGGAGTAAAACCGAAGAGGACAATGGTTGAATGCCATTCTCTAATAAATCAGCAAAAAGTAACAAAGTCTGTTTATTGAGCGCCGTTATCATCCATAATTATACTATCTATGCAAAGACAGATGGCGAGCGTAACATCTTGGACAGCACAGGAGTTATAAAACATTTGTTGCCTTGGACTATATTTGTCCGTGAGTATTGTGATGTTTTGTTTTAAGCGCTAAATTTTCATTGTGAACGCTAATATAATGCTTTAGCATTTTCTGTCATATGTAGTGTTAAACTTCAACTTGGACTATACCTTTCCTTGTATTATTTCAGTTTTTATATTAATATCATAAATGAACGATTATTCTCTAATCGCTAAAATGCAGGAGTGTTAGTAACTAGGAATATCTGTTTATTGGGGCAGCCCTAATTTAAATATTGTCTTTTAGAAAGTGACCTGACCTCTGATTGAAAAGGCATCCAAAATGAGGTGGCATTAAAAAGAGACCACAATAGAATCATGTTTTTCACTTTATTTCTCCTAAAACGTAAATAGCACATTGTATAAAAACGTACAAATTACTATATTAACATGAATGACAAATAATTAGTGGTCATTTGCATTGTTAACTCATATCTTTAGTTTAAATATTGTCTCAATAGAATCATGTTTTTCACTTTATTTCTCCTAAAAATAGCACATTGTATAAAAACGTACAAATTACTATATTAACATGAATGACAAATAATTAGTGGTCATTTGCATTCTAACTCCAAAAATCACTCGGTGCTCGATTTACTAGTCTGGCTAAGTGGCTAGGCTAACAATAATGTACCAAACACATAGTTGTATAAATGAGCACATAATTAACGATTTACGGCTTCGATCATATGTTCACAAACATGTCTTACAGCTGTCAAAACACTTTTTCTATTTCAATTATGTGTGTGCATTTTTAATAATATAAATAGCCTATTTTTCTCTGACCTGTTGAGTAAAGTCGCATGCATTAGGATACGTGGCCAAAGTCCGAGCAGCCGTTCTAACAAAAGTGGCCAGACTGTTTTCGTAGAGGCTAGAACCATGGCCGCCAGTCATCATAAACCATCAAAAGTGGTCTGCCAAAAATGCGCACTCTGGTGGTTGTGGCTGGTGAACTGGCAAGCCATCCGCCAGTTTGGGATCTCGGCACCATAGACATATATATAGGTAGACACCCCATCGAACGCTACTGCCTATTGGCACGAACGAGCCGTGGAGCCGCCATCTTGGACCGGTCGTCAGCCCCACTCAGTGTAACTTGTTTGCCAGGTGCAATGAGCTGTCAGCGCATTTATTCAATAATTTCTCACCGAATACCCAACTAATTTTGACACGGGCTCTTTTGCTGCAAAGGTCATTCATGTAGCTATGATACAGGACACATTGTTCAGCGTATTTTAATATTCATAGTAGGCTTAACAGTTATATAATATTCTGATAAAAGATATAAAGTATCTAATCTAAATATGTGATTTAGGATATAAGGTAATTTATAAACCACACACTATAAATATGATAAAGAAGCAGAAACCTAGTAGCAGATAAACATTTTAATATTTTGTAGAAACAATTTATAATGATTTTGACTAACTCGCTCTCTCTCTCACACACACACACACACACACACACACACACACACACACACACACACACACACACACACACACACACACACACACACACACACACACACAAACATGGCATCCAACATTAGTGAAACACAGCCATATTTAGCCTGGTCTCCCTGGCATCTTCTCTCCAGCATATCCAGCATCATCTTGTTCAGGCCAGGTTTGGAATCCACTGAACGCAGCCACCTGTAAAAAAAATTGAGAAGAAGCTTTTCAGTGTGTTTGCATTAATAATTTCCAAAAAATAAATTCGGGCAACATTAAGCCTACCTTTATATTGTATGTGGATGTGGGAGGGGAAAATGTCGAGTCTCTCTGAGGTATTTGTATGCCTTTGGACCATGTAGATGCAGCGTGAGCGCAAACTCTCTGTAGTCCTTTGTGTATTCGTGGCCTTGCTTTGCCATGAGGTCTAACTGAAGATCTGAAATGTTATGATTTAAAATGAATAAGTCCCCTTCAGATAATAAATAAAGAGTTTAATAAGAGTAAGAATAACATGTACATGAATTTCAAAGTGTTAATTGTGTCTTACCAGAGTAGAATTCAAGCTTCTCTTTGAGCTCTTCATTAATGAGGTTCTTTTCCCTCAAATCCCCCAAAAGACTCTTTACTGTGGTATTTGCCCTCTTTTCTCTGGCCATGGAATTCTTCTTCACTCACTCTAGATGTTCCACTCTTGCCAAGGCTTCAGTGAGTTTGGTTTAGTTTAGTTTATTAAGATCCCCATTAGCTGCTGCAAAAGCAGTAACATTAATTAACATTGGTCTTAAGAGCGGTAGGAGAAGCAGGCAAGGCGTAGCCATGATCCTAATAGAAAGAGGAATAAACATGGTTTGAGTAATGTTTCACTTCAAAAACATTATTTTGACACCACTAGTTTAATGCCCACATTCTTTCTTATAGTCATCACATGTCAAAGCCACTACCAGCACTGTGTGGGTGTGCGTACCAGTAATGCATGTTCAATGTGTCTTAAATTGTGTTTGTATGGGTTTATTTGAGCGTGTTTAATATGAGTGGAAGCACAAAGTGAGATTTGAATATGTCCAGAGAACATTATGATATGATGTTTAAAGTAGAAATATTCACATCATTAGGCTGAGGTTGTGGGCTTGAGGTTGCCGTTTCCTGGAAATCCTGAGAGTCCATGGACAGGCTTTCTTCAGCTCTTCTGGAGGTAGAAGTAGCCCTGCCCTTTTCCAACTAAAATGATGAAGCATAATATATAATACAATACATATAAAAGGTATAAGCATCTTACCCTGCCATGTGATTGATAATTTACATTTATGAACATTCACATTTATGAATGCTAATAGTTTTATGAGGATACACTACTGTACCTTAGCTGGAACATGCTCATTTGCACAACCAACTGTTCATACAGTACCAACTGTTTACATTTCGCATCACACTTATTTGCACTGTCCATGCTCATTGCACTACCTTAAATCTACTGCTTACCTTAAGCTAACATACAATTGTATACATCCACCTGTAAAATTCTGTTTATAGTTGGAGACATCTGTATATTACATTTACATTTATAGTACATATTCACCTGTAACTGCTGTTTATAGAAAGAGACACCTGTAATTATATTTATGGCACACACTCACCTGTTATAGTAATAACCATCTGTATATTTATATTCATTGTACATATTACCTGTAAATCCTGTACATCTCCATATCCTGCACGTATGCAACCATTGTATATATCCTGCACTTTACTGCTATTGCACTTCTGGTTAGACCTAAACTGCATTTCGTTGCCTTGTACCTGTACTTGTGTAATGACAATAAAGTTGAATCTAATCTAATCTAACACACCTACTCTTTGGAGGTGAACCGGAAAGCTGAAGACGGATGGAATAACACCATCTTGGAGTCGGACAATCTGACCCGTTCTATCAAAATCATCATTCTTAAAATGATGAGAGCAAAGTACTGTTGTATCACTTGCATGAAATCCTTCTCTCCTCAAAGCCACTTCCCACTTCTTCCTCACATCTTTGTCCTTATAGGCACTTAACGTTACCTAACACTAAAAGAAAGTTTTGTGCATCTAACTGCTTTCGAACTTTTTTCCTGTCTGAATAGTAAGTTATGTGGAAAACACATGAGTTGAGGGAGGGAGATACATAGTCTAGCTAACGTTAGCTAGCTACGATTTCAGTACAGTACTATCAAAGATCCTTGCTCCTTCTCAATTCTGTGGATTTAAGGACAAAATACAACCAAAGTACAATAGTAATGTTAAATCTTACTTGTGAAAAGTAATCCCCCGAGCCCTATTTGCGATGGTCCGCCGATTAGAACATAAAATGCTGCACAGTGCTCTGGCATCTTAACTGCTGCTATTCAACGAAACTATGAGTACGACCGGTTCAAGATGGCGGCCGCAAATCTCGTCGCGCAGCGGCCAATGAGGCGTCTACCTATGTATATGTCTATGCTCGGCGCTGCTGAAAATTGTACCTAGGGCGGAAATTATGGTCTTCTTCTGCCCGTGTCCTGTTGTTAGCAGCGGCCGGAAGTACCGCCCCCTGACGGAACGGAGTGGCACTGAAATAGTCCGGGAGCCAGACGCCACCCTCAGGATGTTGTTAGCTACCTTTTTCACTCTTATTTAGTCTATCCCTTAAAACATTACGAGTTTATCCTTTTTTTCCCAACCTAGTCTAAGTCTAATGTTAAGGAATTGTTCTGAATTGAGCGTAGTCTTCAACATGTGCCCTCGCTTGTATATTATACATACTATAATCTTAGGACGATCATGACCAGATCATAACCAGATTATAACTAAATAAACATGTAGACCTTAAGGCACCTTATTTTACATTATAGACCACTACAGGGTAAAAACTGTCATTCTAGCAAACGTTTGTGTTCTAATTACAAGGCATTTTGTTAAAATGAACTCTATTTATCAAAAGTAGTTAGTGTCCTTTTCAGTTCTGTACTTTGGACAAAAATGAAAAACCTAAAAACCTAAAATGACAAGTGTCTTATTTTATTTGCATGTGTAAATGTTTGTTAGTGATTGTATTAGTCATCTTTTTGTTAATGAAGAAACTGAAAAAAAAAAATGCATTCACAAAGTAATAAAAATCATTTATAGATGCATACAATATATTAATATGATAGAACACAGTTGTCACATGTTAATGGCCAGGAGCAGGTGAAATCTCTCTGGTAAAAAGAAAAATCTGAAATGTCAGATTCTATATTACAGCAAGAGAGCGACGGACAAAGCACAGTGATTCAAATACAAAAGCCGACATAAATATTCAAAAATATGCTGGTTTGACAAAGAATAGTTTTGTTTGGAGTTGTAACCCATAAGACTTTAGCTACAACTCCATACTTGTTACATCCAGACAGAATACACTTATGAGCCATGTGTGGACTTCACTGCTCTGTCACAGGCACAATCATTTTCAAGAAAACCACGTGGCAGCAAAAAAAAGAATAATCCAAAAAACAAAAGACCATTGATGCATTTCCACTTTTTGACTAAGAAAAACTGGAATGTGTGAGAATATGACATTGGCTTTTCCTTATTCCCTCAAGCAATGCATTTATTTTTTGGTTTTTAGCAGCGCCACATGGAACATTGTGCCGACAGCAGCAGTAAAACACAAGGGCGCGTTTAACCAAAAACAAGAATAATAACTGTGCACACATATCGAGATGGTGGGTCAAGTTAACAACCTCCATGCAAAATGTTATTATTGCTGCTTTTTCATGGCACAAATGATAGAAAGAATACATATTATTCACACAATGGAGTCTTTGCCATGCAAGCTCACTACAGTACTGTTTCTAGATTAGCTTATTTTACACAGAGCGACCGAGAAACATGGAGAGCTTGTATTTGTCACACAGTGCTGAGGCTAACTACATAAAGTGTGTAGATACAAAAGGATAACTGTCATTAGCACGCTAAATAATGGGATACATAGTCAGAGCAGTGTTCAGAATAAAAATTTAAAATAAAATAAATCACACATTCTCAGGTATCACATATGAACTGAAAGGGCCACAGTTTGAAATAATTTAAACATTTGTGACATTCATTCCTTCGGGTGGATTTATTTACAGTCGATATTTCTATCAGTATAGAAGTAGTGCCTCGTTTTGGAAAAACAAAACAAATGAACATAAAAAGGGCTGCATTCGGAGAATGCTGTGCAAATAACGTCTTTACATCAACCACATGCTGCTCTCTTCATCCAAACAGACGTTCAGACGCCATTCAATTTCTTCTGGAGGGTATTGTATGATTTATTCATTCTGTTAATTCAGGTTTAAAACCTTTGTCCCATGTGTGGAAACATCATAAACCACAAACGGAATCAAAATCTACAGTTTTTAATGGCACACAAATGCATTGATTTGTTGGTTATGGGACAGCAAAATGTGAAGTTAAGAATTGTAAATTGTCTGTTAATATTGATGTGTGTTAAAAACTGAACCTTGTTTCAGTTTGACCTTTTCCTAAAATGCAAGTGCACTTTAGGCTGTCATTTCCAAACTGCTTGAGGGAAATGTCCTCTGTCTGGGTGGAACACATTAAAAGCTGCAGATTTGTTTCACATTTCAGGATTGTTATGTTGTGGGTATAACATGCGTCTTCTTTTCAACACGTTTGGTTCTCAAAACAGAACTTCCAGCATACAATATTTCTTATCCGTTTCTTTGATACAAATAACTTTACGAAGACCGAACCCAGACAAATATTGGCATCAACTGAAGCTACAACAAGATTTTCATCTTAACCCGCCAGCAGGAAATTACACTATGAACCACCAAAGAGACACTACATTTAAGAGCTGCTGCCAATCCCAAAACTGAACCAACATGGCACTCCATTTAGGCTTTTTTCAGTCAAAATATTCGGAGAAAGTTGGGACTAATGCTGCTAGTTGGAGCCACTGTATGGAAAATATCAGCACAATGTTGAAAGAATAACCACCAACTGTGCAATTTAGTTACAAAGTAAAAAAAAAAATAAACAGAACACAGATCAGTCAGATTAAAATCAGTCCGAAGGTTTATAGGATGAATGTGGACCACAGTCTTTAAGAAACGCCAGTCTATGAACTGTTCAATAAAAATCCACGAGATAAATTGAAAAGCAACTCAGCAAAAAGAAATTCCTCCAAGAGTTTTTAATCCTCAAAACAGGCAGAAGATCCGCAGCTTTCAGTCATGTTGAGATATATTTGTGATGTCTTTTGCCTTTTTTTTTTCTCTGTATGGATGGTGTTCATGCGATCAACAGTCCAATGTAATGTGCCAAAAAAATTACGACAATGAAGCAGTGGATTCAGTGGCAGAAAGAATCTTTGGAAGTTTTGGCAAAAGACCTTAAATTATACTATATCACTTTTCTAATAGATGTTAGAAGTTAGCTTATGATCAAAAGGATACATGGCAGATTTTGGACTATTTTAGTTACTTTAATACTAACACACACAAGCTATGTGCAAATTTTAGATTTAAACCAATAAAATTGCTAAAAGTGCTTTTGTCTTTTATAGAACTCATTAAAAGGATTTAGTGATAAAACATTTGGTCTATCTATAAGCTCAAATGTTTGTGATATGTCTTTTGTCTTTTATTTTTGCCAGTGTTTGAAGTCAACTGCAGTAAAACGGCTCAAACTAAAGCAGGGGTTTTTCCAACTAAAATGGGGAAGACGGGATCCATATTTTCTTGGTTGTTGACGTTTGTGGAGTGCTCTTTGCGGTGACGACAGACAATGGAGGAAATGCAGGTGTCTCCAGAGAGCCGTTCTAGATGGATTTGGATGTGTCCTGTTTGCTGATGAGGACCTCCAAGAGGCGCAGTTTGGCCTTGATCCTCTTGTACTCCCTGTACTCCTCCATCATGGGCAGGCGGTCCTCCTTCTGCACATGTCTGCCCAACACAAACACAGATGGAAACAGCTGAGTCAGTTTATTAAGAGGGGCTGTATCTTGAGCTATAGAAAGTAAAACTTGCAAGCTGTTCTCGCTCTATGCTTGGGTCCACCGCTCACAGCTGAAGACTAGACAGCGCTGCTTTCTTGGGGGGTTGTAGTGTTGTAGCAACATGGTTTTAGCGCTGTCAGGGCTATCATGTTCAGTGTGTTGAGAGTGTGACTCATTATGAAGCTGGCGTCAAATACAGACGTATTGTATGTATATATGTATAATTAGATCTGCTCCATGTATTAGCCTCATTAACAGAGATAGATTCTATATTGGGCTGCTATCAGATAACATTAAGCATCTCCATTGGGAAAAAAGTGAATTGTAAACTAAACTATAATGTCAAAAGAATGGCTCTGAATTCTATGTAAGTCTTATATTCATTAAGAACTATTTCTTTCACCAGTTTTGTGGAAGTTTTCCAGTGAAGCATACAGAAGCACAAGACATTCTCTTGGCTGTAAAAACAGAACTCTTAACACCAACCTTCCATTATGTTGATAGAAATGTTCTTCAAACTCTCTGATGGTCTTCCTCAGCTGCTTCTTCTCGGCTCGGGCCTTCCACAGCTGTTCCAGCAGCTCTGGCCTAAAAGAGATGACACACGATCTGTCAGTCAGTTGCCTTTAGATTCACACCACATGGACAAATCAGTTTGGTATACTTTTGTTGTGGTCGAGACCCTGAAACAGAGAAGGGTGTCTTCAAACGTACTGTATCCTAATTGCCTAACTGCAGTTACTGAAGAAGACCAGTTTGGAGTCTGCTCCAAGTGTGATACTATTCACATCGTGTCTGGGAAGTTCCTGTACATTTTTTTTGGCTAGTGTTACTGTCACTGCT
Organism: Perccottus glenii; assembly: GCA_024416835.2. Lineage (NCBI taxonomy): Eukaryota > Metazoa > Chordata > Actinopteri > Gobiiformes > Odontobutidae > Perccottus > Perccottus glenii. Next base: position 7,007,191 of record CM044554.2, read on the forward strand.
GTAAAAAGTCTAAAAAGTGACTAAAATGTGAGCTCAATATTTTGAAAATTTGAAAAGGGTGCGGTCCCACTTACCCACATATCATTCAATGGGAACGTGACAGCCAGTTCCATTTGAATTTTATTCTGACATACTAATGCACAGTCAGGTCCATAAATATTAGGACAATTGGCTACTCAGCTCTTCCATGGCCAGGTGTGTGTTATTCCCTCATTATCCCACATTATTATTTACAAGGAGCAGATAAAAGGTTCAGAGTTTATTTCAAGTGTGCTATTTTCATTTGGAAGCTGTTGCTGTCAACTCTCAATATGAGATCCAAACAGCTGTCACTATCAGTGAAGCAAGCCATCATTAGGCTGAAAAAACAAAACAAAAACCCATCAGAGAGATGACTTTAGGTGTTTCCAAATCAACTGTTTGTCCCATCCATCCATCCATCCATCTTCTGCTTATTTGGGGCCGAGTCCCTGGGGCAGCAGTCTAAGCAGAGACGCCCAGACTTCCCTCTCCCCAGACACTTCCGGAGGGATACCGAGGCGTTCCCAGGCCAGGCGAGATACATAGTCCCTCCAGCGTGTCCTAGGTCTTCCCCGAGGTCTCCTTCCGGTGGGACATGCCCGGAATACCTCCCTAGGGAGGCGTCCGAAACAGATGCCCGAGCCACCTCAGCTGGCTCCTCTCGATGTGGAGGAGCAGCGGCTCTACTTTGAGCTCCTCAAGAGTGACCGAGCTCCTCACCCTATATCTAAGGGAGCGCCCCGTCACCCTGCAGAGAAAGCTCATTTCGGTCCTGGCTTGATGGAGCCAACAGGACAACATCATCTGAAAAAAGCAGAGACGAGATCCTGTGGTCCCCAAACCAGACTCCCTCCGGCCCCTGGCTGCGCCTAGAAATCCTGTCCATAAAGATAATGAACAGGACCGGTGACAAAGGGCAGCCCTGCTGGAGTCCAACATGCGCTGGGAACAGGTCTGACTTACTGCCGGCAATGCAAACCAAGCTCCTGCTCCGGTCGTACAGGGACCGAACAGCCCTTAGCAAAGGGCCCCGGACCCTATACTCCCAGAGCACCCCCCACAGGGCGCCACGAGGGACACAGTCGAATGCCTTCTCCAGATCCACAAAGCACATGTGGACTGGTTGGGCGAACTCCCTTAAACCCTCCAGCACCCTGGAGAGGGTATAGAGCTGGTCCAGTGTTCCATGACCGGGACGAAAACCGCATTGTTCCTCCTGAATCCGAGGTTCAACTATCGGCCGCATTGTCCTCTCCAGTACGCTGGCATAGACTTTCCCGGGGAGGCTGAGGAGTGTGATCCCTCTGTAATTGGAACCCTCCGGTCCCCCTTTTTGAAAAGAGAGACCACCACCCAGGTCTGCCAGTCCAGAGGTACTGTCCCCAAACGCCACGCAATGTTGCAGAGGCGTGTCAGCCAAGACAGCCCCACAACATCCAGAGACTTGAGCTACTCAAGTCTCTGGACTTCAATCTCATCCAACCCCCGGTGCCTTGCCACCGAGGAGCTTCCCAACTATCTCAGTGACTTCAGCTTGAGCAATGGACGAGTCCACCTCTGAGCCCTCGGCCTCTGCTTCCTCAATGGAAGACGTGTCGGTGGGGTTGAGGAGATCCTTAAAGTATTCCTTCCACTGTCCAACAATATCCCCAGTTGAAGTCAGCCGATTCCCACCCCCACTGTAAACAGTGTTGGCAGGGCACTGCTTACCCCTCCCGAGGCGCCGGACGGTTTGCCAGAATTTCTTCGAGGCCGACCAATAGTCCATCTCCATGGCCTCATTGAACTCTCCCAGACCCGAGTTTTTGCCTCCACAACCACCCGGACTGCAGCCCGCTTGACCTGCCGGTACCCATGCCTCAGGAGTCCCACAAGCCAACCAGGCTCGATAGGTCTCCTTCTTCAGCTTGACAGCATCCCTTACTTCTGGTGTCCACCACCGGGTTCGGGGATTGCCGCCACGACAGGCACCGGAGACTTTATGGCCACAGCTTCGAGTGGCCGCGTCAACAATGGAGGAGGAGAACATGGTCCACTCGGACTCAATGTCTCCAGTCTCCCTCGGAATCTGGTCGAAGCTCTGCCGGAGGTGGGAGTTGAAAATCTCTCTGACAGGGGACTCGGCCAAACGTTCCCAACAGACCCTCACAGAACGTTTGGGTCTGCCAAGTCTGTCCAGCTTTCTGGAGAAGGAAAGGAACTGCTCATGATCCAAAGCATAGCACCTCATCAGTGAAGCATGGTGGTGGTAGTGTCATGGCGTGGACATGTATGGCTGCCAATGGAACTGGTTCTCTTGTATTTATTGATGATGTGACTGCTGACAAAAGCAGCAGGATGAATTCTGAAGTGTTTTGAAGTGGCAATATTATCTGCTCATATTCAGCCAAATGCTTCAGAACTCATTGGACGGCGCTTCACAGTGCAGCTGGACAATGACCCGAAACATACTGCGAAAGCAACCAGAGTTTTTTAAGGGAAAGAAGTGGAATGTTATGCAATGGCCAAGTCAATAACCTGACCGGAATCTGATTGAGCATGCATTTCACTTGCTAAAGACAAGACTGAAGGGAAAATGCCCCAAGAACAAGCAGGAACTGAAGACAGTTGCAGTAGAGGCCTGGCAGAGCATCACCAGGGATGAAACCCAGCGTCTGGTGATGTCTATGCGTTCCAGACTTCAGACTGTAATTGACTGCAAAGGATTTGCAACCAAGTATGAAAAAATGAAAGTTTGATTTATGATTGTTAATCTGTCCCATTACTTTTGGTCTCTTAAAAGGTGGGAGGCACATCTACAAACGGTTGTAATTCCTACACTGTTCACCTGATTTAGATGTAAATAACTCAAATCAAAGCTAAAAGTCAGCAGTTAAAGCACATCTTGTTTGTTTCATCGAATCCATTGTGGTGGTGTATAGAGCCAAAAAGATTAGAATTGTGTCGATGTCCCAATATTTATGGACCTGACTCTAGTTCCTGCCTGCCTTTCTAAAGAACTCATTACAGTTTTAATGATAAACGTCTTGTACTGTTTTGCTTTTGTTCATAAACAGTAAGTTGTCATAACTGAATGAATGGTGTGAGAGATATTAGGTGTGTAAAGATGAGGCGTTGCACTCACATGGATGAGGCGTTAGAGCTGGATAGCCGCAGGTCCATGGCCAGTTTCCCGGAGCCCTCCTCCAGCTTGCCTCTGATTAGTCCTCTGGTCTGGCTCTTGTCGCTGTAGCGCTCCTGTCTGCCCTGGCTCATGGGGTCCATGGCCATGATGATGTCTGGGCTCTGCATCTCTCCTCCGCTGCTCTCTCCCTCCTCCTCCTCCTCGTCCTCCTCTCGCTCCTCCTCCTCTTCTTCAACAACTCCTCCTCTCTGCTCCTCTTCCTCCTCCTCTTTGATCTCCTCCCAGAAATGAGCAGTTTCTCCCTCGATGATTGGCTGCAGGGTCTGACTCCGCCTCTTGCTGGAGGGGGACACCTGCAGGAGACAGCACAGCTCAGTTTGTCTGCTGTAACTGACGGACAGACATGTTTTGTGTTAACATACTGTGACGGGCGTGATGCTGACTCTGGTGAGCATCTGTTTGACTAATCTGTAGCGGTCGTAGAGCGGCTTCATCACCAAGCGCTCCTCTCTGGTCACCTGGAAACAAGAAAAGAACCGCTCAGAAAATGGCCTGTGCTTTCAGAGACAAGAGTTCACGGCCACTGTAGTTTATGTAACCAAGTGTCCACACTTTGGAACAATCCAATGGATGCTCACTATTCCAGGAATTTCCAGGTGAAATTTGAGATAATGTTGTAGTGCACAGATGAACAAAACACATGAGTCAAATATACGTTATCAATCGTGTATAATGGCCTCAAAAAGTACCTTCAGCCTTTGCCTGTCTTGGAAAAATAGACCTTTACATCTCCATGAAAACCATATGGAAGGAGTCATCAGATTCCTGTATTCTTCAGCTGCCAACAGTGGACAAACTGAGCACTGCTGGAGGAAAAGCACTTTCATTGTTCTTTCCATTTTTCAACCCGATTTTATACTGGCTGTGAATGAAGCACTACAGACATGCCCCTAACAGTACTCTCCTGACTATAGATGTATGTAGTGACAATTAGGCTGCGCTCAGTTAACCCTAAACTGCAATTTTAGATAGAGCTGTCTTTATATGTACACAGCACATCTATGTGTTACATAAACTGTATTGATCTGGCTCATAAAAAATTAGAATGCCTCGTCACTCAGCCTTAGATGGTGGAGTGTACGGTAAACCTGTAGGCCTCTATAAAAAAAGGATTATTCTTTTATTTATTTTTTTTGTCAAAGATATAATGTTGAGACTGTCATTTATGTAAAAAAAAATTGTATGGCTTTAACCTTAGCACATTTGTTTTGGGGCTCAGGTTAAAGGCAAAGTAACAGGGGCATATGGGGTAATAAAGGTCTAGTCTATACCTGTGGACATACTAGTGTACTACATACACAAGTGTAATTTCCTGTGTGAAACTCATACCTGTTCTGTTGTATCTAAATACTTCGAAAACTGTAGTATCAGAGACAAAAACGTGAAAGGCTGGAATACGCATTGCAGTAGGTATTAGTCTTTTGAAAGAGAGAGAGCATGGCAAATGTAATACCTTCTCATAAAATCGAATCCTTTTTAAACTATCTTTGACAGTATTGACCTAAATGTTTGTAGTACAGTGTGTATTGGGTTCCATGTGATGACATTACTTCCACATTCCGCCTGTGTTGCACCTCTTACACTTAACGACGCGAGGCAGTGTCACAAAGCAAACTTAATTAAAGCTGGGTGAGTGTGAGTGTATCTTGTTGAGTGTACTTACAGGTCGACCGTGTAAGTCTTCATAGTGCAGCAAGTTCTTCTGAAGGACAGTTTTCTCACACGACAGCTGCTCCTTGGTCATTTTCTACAGACAAAAGCATGTCCGAATAAACACAAAATCCAAACATGAACTTGATGAGGATTTGTTGCGACTGAGCTGGTGCTGACCTTGATGTCTTCAGGCCAACAGTCCTCCTCTCTCTTCCCTTTGACCCTGCACTGAATCAACTCCAGGGTTTCCTCTCTGGTGGGGTGCGGACCTTTGGCCTCCTCCGGTGCACTGAGGGCCCCATGATCCAGAGTAGAGCCAAAGCTCTTGGGCAAAGTGTTGCTCCGTGGACGGGTCTGTGGGCCAAGCTCGCTTTCTGCACGCTGTTTGGCATCTAGAAGAACAGATGGAAGTAGCAGCGGAGAGGGGAACGCCAAAGACACGTGAGTAAAGGGACAAACATTAGAACACTACTTACTGAAGATACAAATCTGTAAAACTATTTTCTATACAAGCAATAATGTAGTTTTTCTTCATAGTTAATTAAACACAAGTTAGAACTGTAATAGATTCTAAAAAAATATGTTTTAAAAAAAAGATGTTTTTTTTAAGGCTGCACAGCTTTCAAATTCCTTAGTTCTCAAGAAATTGTTGAGTGTGCAAAAAAATAATTTCATTCACTTATTACTGACAAAGGTTGCAGATTTTTTGATGTTGAAAAAGATTTTTATGTTAATAGTTGACCGTTTTTTTCACAGGTTTTAATACAGCATTAGACTGTTCTCGCCACAACTGTTTTAATACATGATTAAATACATCTACGTGGCCTAGTTTCTGAACTTGTAATGTAAATATTAAGTACAAGACAATGTTATGTCACATTATAAGAAAAAACTAAACATTTCCTGTGAAACATTTTCTGAGCTGAGGAGACAAGACATTATTTTGTCCTATAACGTTCTCGTAACAATCTTATGCATTTCTACAACTCAAATTAAACATGGGCTGATGTTACATTGCCGAGTGGTTATACAATACTTTTTCATTAAGGATATAATCTCCTCACAATATCATGCAGCACCATGCTTAGTAAATAAAACACTAATACAGTAAGAGACTGGCACCAACATGCTTCAGCCACAAAGAAGAAAGATGCAAAGTGCAGCTTGAGGGTGACTGTCTGTAGTGTGTAAAAGCATGTTTCCACTGAGTGGGGCAATACGGTTCAGGTGACTACTGAGGAGGCTTGTGCTTCCACTACGCTGTGTCCACACAATTTAGATTTCTACTTGTAATCTGAATTGTGTGTGTGATGCAAACTCATGCAATGGCAATTAAATAAAGGAATCCTCTTCCTCATTCTAGTGGTGTGACAAGCGGTTGCAATAAACAGTCGAATATTGTTTCTATTTTATTACCACCAGTTTTCTAGGTCTTAGGGATACAGTTTTTAATTAGTGCATGTGAGAAAAAAAATATATATTACAAGACCTCAAGACGTCATATAGGTTTTAATATTAAGAATGTTAATAGTAATGTAAGAGAATTTGCAGCTCACACCGGGTCTTTGCCCAATCACATACTCGCACTTGAAAAGGAAGCTCACCTATTGGACTACACTGATACCAACAAGGAAGTTTTGGCTACCGATAAAACAGAGAAAGTAGTTTGGGCAGTGGTGCTTTAATTTAATTTAGTTCTGCTTGTGTTTAGTGCAATGTAGACAATAAATGCAATGTTTTCAGTTTAAGGTGGGAGATGTATAAACCCAACTATGACTAAAAGCAGCTATTGCTGGTAAATGCTAGCAGAAGTCCAACATTCAGTATTCTTTATTCTTGAAATATTAATCTTTATTATAAGCACAAAACATGCTTCATGTGAGAAAACATTGCTTCTCATTCTTGCCCAAAATAAAGATTCTCTACCGTCCATTCAACAGACCCTTCAGTAACCGTACTATTTTGTTAAAATCAAAAGTTCTACTAAGTGCTTTGGGACAGTACACTTATTTTGGACAAAAAAGTGAGCCATACTGAACCGCTCCAGTGGAAACAAAGCAGAAGTGTGATGTACTTACTGAGGGCTTGGTACTTACTGAGGTGGTACACTCTAGAGCTCAGGCCTGAGTAGGTGTGAGGCAGGGGGGTGAGTGTGTGATGGGGGGGTAGGCAGAGAGAGGAAGAGGATAATGAGGAGGGGGGCGGGCAGAGGGTAGAGTGGTGACGTCTGTATGAATGGAGCAAAGCCTGGTGCCGTAAGGAGCTTCTGGGGAAAAGGTGGTGCTGGCGTCCTGGTTGGTTGGCCGATCAATCAATCAATCATTCGGCCGTGGGTGGGAGCAGGAGGAGCAGGGAGGAAAGTGTTATTGTCGATTTCAATTTTGATTTCAAACAGAAATGTAGTTTTGGCCTCTGCATTCGCAGCAGAGGAGGCGACTACTGTTGTGGGGTTTGTTCAGTGAGGTGAAAGTTACTCGAAGGCAACAAAGCAGAAGAATACTGATTTATTGAACTACTTGATGTTTAATCTTAGAGTTATTTCACATTACTGGAGCCACCCCAAACGTGATGAATGTGGTTCACAAGGACGCACCAGCACACTGGAGGGTTGTGTGAGTCTGCGTGTTAGAGCAGCACACATGCAATGGGAGTGGGAGGGGTCAAGCTGTCCGGCAGGGAACAGGATGGCACAGCCCAAAACACACACAGCAGTCAGAACAATCGGCTTTACCTTTGATCTGCCGGCGGATCTTTGTCAGGTCTGTCATCCATTTGAGGACTTTGGGGTTAGCCGCCTTATCTCCATGAGACGGCTGCACAAAAATACAGAACGATGTTACTTATCAAAAAAGGTCACGGCAAATAACAGAGGTACCTAGTCATTTAAGCAAGTCATTGATGCTTTCACAGAAGCCACACAAAGCCAGACAAATGCAAATCAATATTGAATAAGTTGAAACTAAAACTTTTACTCAACAGACTAACTGTTTATTTTATTTACCTTGTAGTTGCGTTCCTTTTCAAACTGCTCTTCAAATTGTTTGATTTTCTTCTTCAGGTGCTGGAGCTTCTTGGTGAGCTGGTGTGTGACCGAGTCTCCTCTCATTGCCTCTTTGGAGCCGAATGATGCTCGCCGTGGTCTACTAGGGTTAAAGACAGAATATGAATCCACAGCAACAAAATATAAACAAAACTCCCATTAATAAAAAGTCCCTTTCACACAATTTGTTCCCACTTATCATCTTAGTCTGACTCAAAGTGGACTTTTCAAAATACATATATGTAAATACCTTATCCTAAGCAGAATTACAGTTATAACATATAATACAGCTTAGTCGGACTGGAGCTGGACTTTGCGTTTTGTTGTTATATGTATCACTTTGTAGGCAAATTATTTAACTCTAGGACTGTGGTTTGCCAAACGTTTTGTCTGGACAAAGACGTGGGTTGTGGAAAATTTAATTTTAGTCTCCAATATAAAAAATAAAGAAAAATAGCATTAAATTTGCCAACTATACCACAAACACTAAAAGGTCCAAACTCGACCAGTTCAACTCTAAATGTGCCTTTACCTGGACATCAGTGTTTAGCCCTAGTCATTGAGCTTCTCTTTTCTACTTCTTTTATATATCCTTTATTTAACCAGGTGATAGCCTCATTGAGATTAAAAATCTCTTTTCCAAGAGTGACCTGGTCAAGATGACAGCATTGCACACAGTTTCTGACAAATACAAGACATTATCAAACACACAAAAAATTATAAAAATATCATTGCAAAAACATTCAGTGTTTAGTTTGCTTTTTGACTTTTAGATTGTTCAGTTTGAAATGTTTCAAAATTAGGCCAGTCAAGATCAAGACTGGTGTAATAATGGATTGTAGGGCTAATTTATCCAGTCTATATATACCACATACAGTGGTGGAAATCTTTTTCTGACACCCTATATATATATATATACAGCCTATATAACCCATATATTGCATTAAGAATCACTTTTTAAGTCTTCAAGATTACCAAATATTGTTTGATAATGTGATGGTGTATTTATTTTTTGTTCAGTTTTGAACACATTCGCTGTTATTTGTTGCCTTTGAGACCAACAATGTTGAGAACTGACATATTGGAAGTGTCCAGAATTTAGTTTTGTTAGTTTTTCTTGTAACCAATAAACAAAAAAATATCATTTGTATTTTTTTTGTCTGTCTAATGCAGCCACACCTTACGAAAGACCAAAAATATTTTTTCACAAATATTTCATGATTGTGTAAAATTTTAAGGGTGTCCAAAATTTTTTTTCTACCATTGTTCTCCATGTTCTTTTAAAAAGCACTCCTTATTTTGTTTCCTGTGCCCCCGTCTCACCTGTGTCCTTTGGTGGGCGAGGTGGTGTCAGGGTCCTGCTGGAGAAAGCGCTGAGCACTGTGTGCCCCAAAGTCGAGGAAACGCCTGGCCAGGAAGTGAGGATGTGAGCGGGACAAGGAGGGTGAGGCATCCTGCCCTCTTTCCCCCTCCTCCCCCTCCTCCTCCTCCTCCACCAGCAGCAGCGGGGGCAAGGGCACCATGCGGCCAGCCAGAGGGGACAGCTGGGCCTCTCCGCTTTCGCTGTCGTCGTGCCAGGATTTGTAGGCCGGGACGGGGTCTGGAGACACAAGTGGAGGGACATATTCAAATATTACCCTGAACTGTTTAACTTTTGTACAACGCTTAGTCATGTTTCTCCTCAGAGCCCTGCAGACACACTCTCAGCTTGATTATTTGAATGTTGCCGTCAGCATTGTGCTAACAAACTGAGAAGAAATAATAGGAGGAAAGTGAAGGGACAGAGGCAAAGCGCCAAGGGAATAGGTGTTGTTGGAAAGGGCCCAAAATCATCTTTGTTCTATTAATTGTTATATTAAGTCTCTATAGTCAGGAGTTTGAATACTTCAAGTTTTTAAGGTCAAAATAGTTTTACATTTACATTTATTCATTTAGCTGATGCTTTTATCCAAAGCGACTTACATTGTTCTAATGTAATTACCAGTGTTACACTCACTGGAGGCAAGGTGGGTTAAGTGTCTTGCCCAAGGACACAACGACAGTATGAACTGTGGGGAGAGCGGGAATCGAAACCGCCTACCTTCCGGTTGAAGGACGCCCGCTCTACCCACTGAGCTACTGCCGCCCCCACTGAGCTACTGCCGTGTCCATTGTTAGGGTTAGGTTAGTGACTTGATCGTTAATGGTAGTAGGTGTAGGTACAATGCTTTTATTCTTATTTAGTATAGTATGTAAAATTAATATTCAAGAATAAGAGCGCAGATGGAGAGTATGGGAATGGTTTCAAGCATGAAAGTACTCACCATGGCCTTCTTTCTGCAGATGCATACAGGAGAAGTCTATGGGAAGGAGGTGGACATGAGAAGGGGGCGATGCTATTCGAATGGAAAAAGAGAACCACAGGAAGGACGGAGGAAGAGAAGGAAAGAGGAAGAACATGGAGAAAGACGAGTGGTGAAATCAATCATTCATGACATCTCATGTTCAGCTCATTCAATCCTAACTGGAGAGAAACAGGTCTTGTTAAAACGCTCCAAAACTCAAGTGTATTCATTACAATATTCTCAATACTAAACATACTATCTTTAAATCTGAATGTGTGGTGAATTTCAATGTGGCATATGCACAGAGGGAAGAGATATTTGTTTTCATATTACACTGTGTGCACAATTATTAGCAAAGTTGTATTTTTGAGGATTAATTTAGTTATTGTACAACTACAGTGCTCTTGGTCAATCCAAAACGTTAACAAAACCTCAAACCTGAACATTTAAGTAGTAAAAGTGAGGTTTTGGCTTTAAGAGAATATCTACATGTACACCATTATTAGGCAATTATTAGTGTGCAGAATTATTAAGCAACTAAATAAAAAACAAACATTTTACCATCTCATCTGTTTATTTTCACATGTTAAAGTGAGAATAATAAACAAACTCAAAATTTACAAATAAACATTTCTGAAATTTCAAAAAAATAAATAAATCAGTGACCAATATAGCCACTCTTTTTTTCGATAACAGTCACATGCCTTCCATTCACGGAGTCAGTCGGTTTCTTGAGCTGGTCAGAATCAGCTTTTTGTGCAGCCGCAACCACAGCCTCCCAGACACTGTTCAGAGAGGTGTACTGTTTACCTTCACTGTAAATGTCCTGCTTAAGAAAGACCCAAAATCTCAATTCTCAATTCGGTTTAAGTCAGGTGAAGAAGGGGCCATGTCATTAGTTTTTCATCTTTAAGGCCTTCACTGGCCAGCCACGCAGTGGAGAACTTTGATGCATGTGATAGAGCGTTGACTTGCATAAAAATCAAAGCCTTCTTGAAAGATGCAGACTTTTTCCTGGACCACTGCTTGAAGAAAGTGTCTTCTAAAAATTGGCAGTAGGTCTGAGAGTTGATTTTGAGTCTATTTTCAACCCGAAAAGGTCCAACTAGCCCTTCTTTAATAATACCTGCCCATACCAGTACCTTGCTGGCGTCTAAGTCGAAGTGGAGCTCTGTGTTCGTTACTGATCCAACCACGGGCCCATCCATCTGGTCCGTCAAGAGTCCCCCTCATCTCATCAGTCCACAAAACCTTTGAAATTTCTGTCTGCAGATATTTCTTGGACCATTCTTGAAGTTTCAACTTATGTGTCTTGTTCAGAGGTGGTCGTGTTTCAGTCTTTCTTACCTTGGCCATGTCTCTGAGAACTGAACAGCTCATACTTTTTGACACTCCAGGTAGGTTGCAGTTGTGGAATATGGCAGCACTGGAGGATAATGGGTTCCTGGTAGCTTCATGTTTGATTCTTTGCAAATCTTTGGCGGTTAATTTGCACCTTTTCTTCTCGACACGTTTCTTGCGACCCTCTTGACTATTTGATACAAAACGTTTAATGATTCTGTGATAAAGCCCCAATACCTTAGTTATTTCAAGAGTGATGCATCCCTGTGAAAGACTTATTATTTTTATTTTTTACAATTTTTGACTTTTCAGTCAGTTAAATCTCTTTTTTGGCCCATTTTTCTTGAGGAGAAGAAGACCTTGATATAGGGTGTTGATCTCCTTAGGCCACACCCTCCCTTGTTACACAAATACACATCACCTGATATAGTAAGGATTCAAGTTTATACAGCTTGGAGTAAAAATGGATGTAATCCGCCCATTGGTCCCCTATTCACCGATTGTCATTATGACAGGGCAATAAAATGATGGTTACATCCGGGCTTTTTGACTTTTACTCCATAGTAAAACAATAATTTTTAGATAGCATAAACATTTATTCATTTATTCATTTAGCAGACGCTTTTATCCAAAGCGACTTACATTACATTACCAGTGTTACAGTCACTGGAGGCAAGGTGGGTTAAGTGTCTTGCCCAAGGACACAACGACAGTATGAACTGTGGGGCGAGCAGGAATCGATCCTACTACCTTCCGGTTGAAGGACGGCCACTCTACCACTGAGCTACTGCCGCCCCAAACGGACATATTAATCAAAAATTCCACCCCATCAGAGTTGTCACGTAGTAAAAACTTAGCTCTAGAGACCAGAGCCATCTTTTGTACCAAGCTGTAAACATGATTTTTATACTTGTAAAGTTGCCATTGGGTTTCCTCCTTATATTTCCGCTTTTGGAGCCTGCCCTCTGGTGGACGGCAGTATATCGCTGTATTTCGCTGTAAATCGCCGTATGGTGGCGCTCTAACTCGAGGACTGATTCAGAGGTTCCATGAGGGAGGCTTGGTTAATACATCATTTATTTGCTGATTCTGATTAAATACGCCTTTACCATACTAACAAGCTTCGTACCTTCCCATTGGTTGTCAGGGAACAGCTGCAGGTGAGGGGAAGCGCCGGTGTTTGGTTGGCATGGCGATAGGAGGTTCCTGTTGTTCTCACTGGTGTTGGCGTTTTGATCACACTGACATGTATCCAGCTCCTACAGAAAGAGGAATGTTAAACTGACCGTTCCAAAAGAATGCACAGTGCTATTGTATGCGCACTCAATTTAATTTTCAGTTCAAAAACACAATAATGTAACTCAAGTGGGTACAATGTGTGTTAATTACACAGCATCCGGTGTCAGCTCCCTCCATGATGTCACATGTTTGATTGTCCTGCCTGAAAGGGAATTTACAAGTTTGAATATTTTTTTCTGTTAATTGTGCAAACAATTGAGTGAGTTCAACCTTCCAGACCACATGTTACCAGGAACTGGAGTGCTCCTAAATCATTGTTGTCTGTAATTTGCACTCAACTAAACATAATGAGAACTTACCTGGCACTGTTGATGCTATTTTGATCCAAGTCCATCCCTGAGCCTTCTTCTGTGGTGGCCTCTGAGTCCTAAAAGACAGTAATTATATACACTTAGGTGATCATTAAAGGAATAGTTAAAAAAGAACGGAGAATCTCTCAGTATCAACTGTACAAGTTTTACTTCCTTAAAATATTGGCCAAGGACAGTTTCTTATGGGACTAATGGGATTCAGTTGCTTTTCTACATTATCTCAAAATACCCCGCCAAAAAACTGAAAATGGTTCACTCATATAGTACCAATTGGCTTAAACACCCAAAAATACAATTAAATAAAAAACCTTCCATCACATCATTACCATTTCAAACTAATAAGCATTTTTCTACCACTGTGTAAATGTTGATTTGGGATTTTGACAGCACCTGTTCGAGTCACCTATGTCCAGACACCACTGAGGCCTGCCAGGGGGAAGATTTGTTAAGATATCAAGATATTAAGGACTGTCTATTTTCACATAGTTTATGTGATTCTTGCAAAACTTTTCTCCACTTTGTATTATTCTTTTAGACACATTCCTTAAAAATAACATATACAATAACAACAGTTATAGCTAGTCTTATCTGCCCTACAGGCTATTACCTGAGAGTTTACCATGTAAACCTGCACTGACTTCATTGCACTAGTTGCACTTACTGTATTCTATGCACAGTTGAAGCTGTAGTTTTGCTACAATTACTGATTTAAATTTGCAAACTAGTTCATCCTATTTGTAGTACTACATAGTATATATTATTACATTTTGGCTACAGATGAACACATGTCTAATACATTTTGAGGGTTGTATATTTTACATTGTTAAGTGACTAACAAGGCATGCCGTTTGTAATCACTGCGATTCTGCTGCTGCTGGAAACCTACATTTGCTTTAGGATTAATGCAGTATATATCATATCTAATGAATCTCTCTCAGTAACATGTGGCATTATATATATATATATATATATATATGTATATATATGTATATATATATATATATATATGGATATGTATATATATATATATATATATATATATATATATATATATATATATATATATATATATATATATATATATATATGTATATATATATATATATATATATATGTGTATATATATATATGTGTATATATATATATATATATGTGTATATATATATATATATATATATGTGTATATATATATATATATATATGTGTATATATATATATATATATGTGTATATATGTATATATATATATATATATATATATATATATATATATATATATGATTGATAGGTTTACAAAAAGAACATACAAAAATGGTAAAGAAATATAATGTTATTAAACTAATAAAACCAAACCTTTCATTCATCTAAATGTTGCACACAGCATGCTTTTTGTTGTTGGGATTTCCCTTGTTTTCTTTGATTTCCTGCTAAAAAGGTTCTGTCTGAACAAAATAGAATGTGACAATATAATTTACTCCTGCATAAACAAACAAAACATGTTGCTAAGCCACATAGCAAGGCATGGCAGGACATTCTGAGTACAACCCAAACTCACAAACACCTTTCTTTTTCTATTGCTCTACTGTATTTATTTTTTTAAACCAACCTGTTCATCATTTTGACTTTGCACAATTTCTTTCTGTTGGGTCTCTCCGTCTCCCAAATCAAACGAAAGGTCTTCGGTTTCTGTTTGTTGATCTTTGTCGACGTGGCAACCACAAGCTTCAGGATCACTGGGCCTGACCCTGTAAAATAATTCAAATCCTTAAAAATCTATTCAAACCAAATATGGCAACATCCTATTATACAAGACATGATAAAAGACACTTGCTTGAAGCGCTTTAGTGCAGGGAGTCATGTCATCTTAGGCCTGCTGTTGTCTTGGGAGGTCAATCCGAGCTTAACCAGTTGCTGCCATCTGTATTTACAGCTGTCTACATTTACATTTAGTCATTTAGCTGACACTTTTATCCAAAGTGACTTACATTAAGGTTCCATTCACCAGTGTTACAGCTGGAACACCACTGTAAGCAAGGTGGGTTAAGTGTCTTGCCCAAAGACACAACAACAGTATGAACTGTTAAAACCTTCCGGTTGAAGGACGACCGCTCTATCACTATCACTGAGCCACTGTGCCCCATCTATCTATGGGTGGGTTTTCAACACGCCTAAGTGTAACCTGAACCAGCAGACTGTCTTTGTGTCTTTTGTACAGAATGTTCTCAATAGTAAATATGTTTCTCTCAAGTCATTTAACACTATTTTCAATTGCTGAGGAATCTGGGTTCCAACAGCAGGTGCAGTGGAGAGTTTTCTGTGCTCTGATTGTGTGCGTGTTGTTGACCCCTCACCCCTGGCTGGTGTAACTGCTGAGGTCTTGGTCGATGGTGGTCTTTAGTTCCAGCAAATGGTGCTCCACAGCAGCTCTGAAAGATTGGTGGATGAGCCTAAAGAAAATAAAAAAATAATAAAGGACAATTTCAATCAGGGTTTTTGTAGACCAAATAGACATCTAATCAAACTCCTTATATTGTTTTATTCATTTAAATTCTTCCTAACTGAATGATTGATCCTTATTGGCATAATCAAATTAGGATAGAAATACAACCACTAAATATAAAATTTCTACATGGTTAAAGGCACAGCGCTTGTGAGTGCGTGTCATCTACCTGTCAATCAACATGTGGCTTAGTTACAATAAAGTTATGATCGTTCATGCTCGCGTGTGATTGGCTGGAACTGGGAACAGTGCTTCCCAAACAAAGTTAGCGTGAATAGTACTTTGTTGGAGCGGTCCTGCACAGCGAGAGATAAACTGCCCTCTGCTGCGTGTTTTTATGTCAATAACTGCTTTATATCCTTGTGTGATGACCATTCGTTTGAAAGATGTTTCCTGCTGTTGGAAACGCAAACGTCAGGAGGCAGAGGGAACGAAAGGTGTTTAAAGGTGGACGGTTTAAAATATAGCCCCAGTCACTTACATTTTACATTTAGTCATTTAGCAGAAGCTTTAATCCAAAGCGACATACAAGCGAGAAAAACAATGGAAGCAATTTTTAACAACACAAAGTATCAAAAAGCATAAGTGCACCAAAGACTAGTCTGTTAAAACCCAGCACAGAATACAAAGCTAAGGATAGGAGAGAATAGTTTTTTTTTTTTTTAAGAAAAAGAATAGATAGAAAGGAAGTAGAATTCAGTGTTTGTCAGTCAGGTGTTGATGTAAGTTGACGCAAGTTGACTTACTGTGCAAAGACAATAATTATCCCACTTTGTATAAAGTGAAAGAATTTTTTCTTTACAGAGGCTGATTAGTAGCCAGTGCCCTGTCTTTATGTGTTGTATTTACAGTAGCCTGTAATTAATTCCAACAATTAGAGCCTATAGCCTATTATTTAAACATTTTCACTGTAATCTGCTGTATAAATTTTAAGGCTCATTTTTTCATTCATACATTTTCTTTCACTTAGTCCCATTAGTGGTCACGGGTGACTGGAGCCTATCCCAGAAACTTTGGTTCTTAGGCGGGGTACACCCTGAACAGTGGCCAGTTAGTCGCAGAGCTGACAAAGCTCACAAAGCCAAAATACTGATATTATTACAATTACTATGTTACAATAAAGACCTACAATGCAGGATTTCTAGAAAAAGAATATTCCTGACACATTGTAATTACCTTGAGTTCCCTTTGGTATAAAACCAGTGATGTTTTTGTAGCTCTCAGCCAATAGCAGAAGAACTACAGCAGGAGGGAACAGTTAAATGAAGTACAGAATTTACTCAGATCTTACTTATAAAGTGATGAGCTTAACAGAGAGAGAAAAGACAGGAGACTGTGCCAGGTTTTATCACAAACATTCAAATTCAGGAAATAAAACACATTTCCCAGGTACAGCCCTAGACATGGGTAAGCCACTTGTCATTAGGCCTATATAATGCTTGTTAATTCAATAAATTTATGTTCATAAATTCACATTCATAATTGAAAGAAAGATGTGTTTTATATTGCGTCAAAATAATTTGTATTACAATTTATTATCATTTTTAATTACTGAGGAATATATAATTGTATTAGTTACATTCGATTTGTTTGTTTGTAAAACTTGTACTGATGGTCAACACTAGGAAGATGGCCGACACCAGTGTGGTACTCAAAAATAAATCCCAAGGTTGACATGTCTGCCACTTGTCCTTTTGTGTGTCTGTTGCTCCGCTACTATAACCAGAGTTTCCAAAAAGGATTTAATTGAATTACTTGTTTTAAATCAACAAGCTAGCGTTAGCAAGCGGCAATCCCTGACAGAAGAAACAAGCCCTTAAGAAAAACAGAGATTCTGCAAAAGACAATAATATCTTACAAAGAAGAGATTAGAAATAATTGAAGTACAATGCACAGTTTAAGGGCAAATGTGCATTTTCAATAAAAATGTGATTATTTTTATTCTGTTAAGCGATAGCTATCAATATTTTAAATATCAACGTTGGCCAATATCGGGTATTGGCCACAACAGCCAGATAAATATCAGATATCGGTAGAAAAAAAAAATCATATCGGCCAAACCCTAGAAATTATAACCTAAGTTTTTTTTAGTTGCTGAACCAAATGGAGCAGGTTTTCATGTCAATTTTCCAACTCTGAGGTTTCTGACACTGACGTCTATGACTACTTTATAATTAGGTCAAATACTTAAGCCAAGGTGACCAAACATGTTATTCCACTATTATTCACAATGACAATGTAAACCTTGAACAGATTTGGTCTTGTCCTGAAAGTTTCATGCTTTCAAAACCGTAGGAATGCTCAGCCTATAAAAAGGTAACAGCAACTCTCACCTCTGGACTTTCATGCAAAGGCTGATCTAGCAGCTCGACTGAGATTTTATTTAGCTTGCCTTATGCGCCGTCCGTGTGTTCTATTATAAGGTGGGTATCATCATTTGGCCTTTTGTAGCCCTGGATGAGAGGCTCCGCCACACTTCAACTTTACTGCTTTTATGTAACATTCATTATTCATTACACTGAGTATTTGTTATGGTTTTCCATGTAAGGTAAAGCCTTGAGAGGCAGTGGTGCCAAGGTCAGATGAAAGTATGAAGTGTGTGTATTATTCACAAGTATCTATCATTTAAAAAGGTACACATACGTATAATCACATAAGGTCGAGATGTGCCTGTAGTCTTAGAAACGACACACAACACTAGAAAGGTTGCTACTAAATTTAGCTTTTACAGACTATGGGTTACTTAGATCATTTTACATTTACATAACTGACTTAAAAACAACATATCATGTAACAAAGTGAGAACAGCACAGCTTAAACAACTTAAATTATGCTGGTTTTCACAGACTTAAAAAATAATCATTGTGCCTCTAAAGCGTTCCAACAGAGCAGAAGCCTTTAGACACATCTCAGTAGCCAGAAGAAAACGAGCACATTAATCACGCACAACAGTGTCTGGGCAACCACAGCCCCTTGCAGCTCCTTATTGTGTTTTGGAAGTGTGCCAACAACAACAAGCCAGCTAACGTCTGAGAAATCATACTGTTTAAAATGTAAATGAGAACTAATGAAGGTATTTTTAAGTGTTAAGGTCTGACGATAAACATGTTGCAA